>CM019826.1:13014579-14214579 GCA_009763385.1 Coix lacryma-jobi var. lacryma-jobi | reverse complement strand
GTCAAACAAATGAAGCCTAATGCAATCCTATCCCAATGCAAAGTCAAAAATAGTAAAGTCCAAATATGATACAACATACAAATGCAAAATCAAATTGTGTTGGTTGATTGATCGGATACATTTGAAGGCTTGAAAATAACTGAGTTAAAGCTTGCTAGTTGATGATCATGAGCTACAAAGGTATACATCTTGTTGATCAAATTTATTTGGGTGCATATGAGTTGATTGAATTGGATATATATGTATATCTTGCTTGCTATGAGATGTTTGAATGGATTTAATGCTTAGTAATCAAAATTGAGTTGGTTTGATTGGATAAGTTCATGAGACTTCTTTAGTAAGTGGTTTGAATGAATGTATGTCTTGTGAGAGTATTCAAACAAGTTGATTTCAAGTTTGGTTCATATTTGAAGAAGAATAGCTCTAGTCAAATCTGTCCTATATTGCAAAATCTGAGCTAGCTGTGATCATTGTCATGTTTGAATAATCAAATCTATTTGGATTGGCTTGAAATTTGGTATACATGCTTTGAGTTTATGTTATTAGTTGCTGCAAAACTTTCATGAGTATTGGATAAGGGATACTTTGGTTTTGGAGTGGATCTTGTCAACACATGTGTAGCAGTTTTCAGCATGTAGCAGTCTTGGAAGATGTGAAATCTGGTAGCAATCTTTAAGTCCAATGAAGCTCAAAGTTTTATGTCTGCTAGAATACTTAGTAATGCACATCTCCACCAAATTTCATGGTCATTGGAGCTTTACTTTGGGAGATATGATTTTTTTTAGAGAGTACAGAATCTGCCAGAAAAGTGACAATAATTGAATTGATTTGGTGTCACTTGGATTGTAAGGTCCTCAAGTTGAGAATCATGTTTATAAGTGATTGAGGCACCTATGTTTGGTTTTGAGATGATATAGAAGCATGACAAATATGAGTACAAAACCATTTGATTGAAGAGTGTATTTGCACACAAATTTGGTACTCAAATTGAAGATCAAGATCAACATCAAGATAAAGATGAAGATCAAGTTCTAGTTTCAACTAAAGATCATTTGGAAGAAAGAAAAGGACTCAAAGAAGGATTCAAAGTCACAATCTCAAGAAGAGTTCAAATGGATCAATCAAACAATGTCAATTCAAGTGAGTATCAAGGATGATTCTTTGGAGAGAGGTCACTTCTCCCTTTTGTAGGGGCTTGCCGCCTTTGGTAGGTTAACCAAGCGAGGCTTGGAAGGCTAACATGGAAGTGGTGATCTAAAGTATCATTGGAGATGCTTAGTTGGAGAAATCAAGAGATTGATCAAGAAAGAAAGCAAGCAACACCCAAGATAGAGAAGCAAATCATGAGTGGTATTCATATATGCAAGCTATGATCAAATGAATAAGCAAGCCAACCACAACAAGATATTGCACTTAATCATTAGTGGTTCTCAATTCATATGGGTGAAGAGTGATATTCAAATTGGTATCTATTGGTCTTCACCAAGTTTATAAATGGACTTCATATTGCTATTTGGAGCTTAATTGGAATCTATTGACTATCCTCTACTCCAAGATAGCAAAGGTATCATTGTAATGTGCATGATCATTTTCATCCTTACTAGTATGCGGTTAGTGCATATAGTACATTCTTAATAGGATCATGCATAACAAATGAAAAGTTTAAATCATAGCGTACCACTATTGTTTGTTTGATTATATGATCTAGTGGTTAGTATATGAGTTTGTTCATGAGCTAGTGAACCCAAGTACTTGATCTAGAAGATGAGCATTCAAGTGTCTAATTCAACATGAGTAAGATAACCATTGAAAGATGTGTGAAGAAGCTTACTCTAGAGCAAACCGAGTTAGATATCTTGTGCAAATTGCCGAGTTCAAGTCACAAATAAGATGCTCATGAAAATGACAAGAGTTCAAGAAGAAGACAATAATGCAAATGGATATCAAGTTTATACTTTCATTCAAGTGGTATCTAGACTCATCATTTCTTCACATGATATCTCTTCAAAATGGTATATGATCTTTCAAGTGATATTTACCAAGTGGTGTCTAGATCAAGCTCTCAAATGGTATCCTACAAATATGTCAAGTGATCCTCAACTTTAAGTGATCAAATCAAGCAAAGCATCCCTCATCAACAAAAAAACTCAAGGTTATCTAATGGATGACCCATGCTATGACATAAGGGAAGATGCTCCACCGATTGGTATCAAGGTCAAAGATCCTACAAAGTGGATTTCATGCATCTACACGGGGTGTCTACAAGTAGTGTCATTCCAACACATATGATAGTGTTCATAAAAAATACAAGACTCAAGTGTCAACCATCTACCCCTTAGTGCATCCCTTTGTATGAAGAGAAGCATGCCTTTTATGGTCATTGATGACAAAGGGGGAGAAATTGTGGCAAAGATATGTCAAAGGATAATAGGGAGAAAACAAGAAAAGCAAGATGGACATGGATCAAGAGGGAGCAAGATTTAAGAATGTAAAGGGATCACATTCTTGGACAAGGGAAGCACACAAGTAGGGGGAGCAAGCTCATGAATACATGTTTGATGCATTTGTTTGTGCATTACATTTGCTTGCTCGCATTGCATATGTTTTACATTCCTACATGCTTGTGTGCAATGTTTGCTAGAACTAAGACTTGAATGATGTTTGTTTCTTTTTGATATCTAGAGCCTAGTCTTAGTATAGCAAGTGGTAACTAGAACCTTGTTTATAATGTTGATCTCACATGGTATCTAGTTTCACTTGTTTCTAGCAAGTTTGATGCTAAGGATGATTTAAAATATGGTATACATGCTACAAAGGTACATCTTTATCTTGTATACCTTAGCATTACTTAGTAGTGCTAACACTCCCATAAATTTCATATTTATGCATGTGTGCAAGCTTGAAACCAAACCATTTGAGCACACATGTAGGGGGAGTTAACAGTACAAAGTCGGGTTGTATGGTGCTTATCCAAATCCTCTCATATGGTCTAAATGTTGGATAAGTAACATAGAATCTAAAAGAGCTTAATTTCCATATCTTTGTAGAGTTGTCATCAATTACCAAAAAGGGGGAGATTGAAAGGTCCTTGTTTGGTTTTGGTAATTGAGTGACAACCTAGGTGAACTAATATGTGTTTAAGTGAAATACATAGGAGATTAGTTCACAAGTGAATGTACAATGAAGGAGCTTATTGTATATGAGACATGACATGGAGTCATGTGGCTAAGATGGAGAAGATCAAGGCAAGACTTGGCTGATGGACCGGTTGTTAAGGTGAAGGGCAAGTTGGAGGCTTTGAAGCCGTTGGTACCGAGTGTCGGGAGGCTTGAGCAAAGACTTGGCGCCGAACGACCGAAGCAATGGTGAAAAGCAAGTGAGATCGAGATCGATGGACCATGAAGGCCATATGATGATATGAAGTGGATCATATCATTTGATCAAGGTTGGCGCATGTGTTGCATCAACACTGGAGGAAATAGAATGGAATGCACAAGGCAAAGGTATATTTGTAGGGAATTTCATTTCACCGGTCTAAGTTGAGTAGAGAAGTGCTTGACCGGGTTTAGGATAGATAGCCGTACTATAAAGAGGAGAAATCTTTAGTTGCAACGGTTATCTAGTGCCACTAAGTGTGAGTTTCATTTGCATATGCATTGCGCTTAGTGACATGGTGAGATTAACCCTGAAAATTCTTTGTGAAAATGCTAACTTAAGTGCCCAATTTATTATGAAATATCTTGGTGAAGTTAGCACATGAGAAAGGGTTGAAAGGAATAGGGTTAAGAGGAGCTGCTGCTGCCCAACAAGAATTTCTTGTTAACCCAGCTCGATTTGCCGATAGAGGCTACTCTGTCTTCAAGCTCTTATCTTCAAGAAATTTGTTTGAGCTTAGCAAGAAATTTTGGTTGAGGAATGGAGTGCGTGAGATGCATGTGTGTTGTCTAGTCCGATTTGGGAACTGGTCTGTTTTGGACTGGTCCGTTTCGGCCATAGAGAGAGAGAGAGTGTGTGGCATGAAGGAAAATGGTGCTCAACAAGCAATCTTCGTTGGCTTAATATGAAGGACCGAGAAGCAACCAGAAAGCGACCAGAGTGGGGGGGGGGGTGAATGGGAGCTTCAAAATTTCCTTTCGGAAACTAGTAGCCACTGTCCCGAGAATCACCCCAAAAGACAAACCCTAGAGCTTGCTAATGTCCACGACCCTAGATGTAGGGTGGATGCTTCCAAGAAGCACAGCGGGACACTACAACTCTAGAAAGCCAACGCAAAAGACGGAAACCAAATCCGACAACGAACGAACCATCGGCGAACGAAAACGCGCAAAACAGTCACGACCGGACTCTGGGCAGCGTCCGGTCAGTGAGCACCGGACGCGTCCGGTCGTGCGAAATCTGTTCTGGGACCTTACTGTTCCCGACCGGACTCTGGTGAACAGAGCGTCCGGTCACAAACTGTGCGTCCGGTCAGAAAAGTCAAGCCGAGTGAACAGTGCGATGAGTGAGTCCGGTCGAACAAGGAACCCAGTGTCCGGTCAGCTAGAGAAAATCGCCACGCCACATTCAACCACCGGACGCGTCCGGTCAACGCGAGGACAGTGTCCGATCACCCCGATACAGCCTGTTCGTCCACCGATTCGACTCGATCTCACCCAAAACGAATCCTCTAGGGATCAAACCTGGTGAGAAGGGTCAAAAGGAGTATAGTGAGCTATCCCTAAGAGATCATGGCTCGAACCTATCTCCAAATCGATGATCGAAGAAGAATTTGGGGAAGGGAGAAAACTTGACCCAAACGAAAAATCGATCGATCTCCTAGACCGTGAGGTTAGAGGAGAATTCCTTCGGTGGAAAGAAGTGCCTCACGATCTAGAACAACTTGGTTCAAACGGTTTTGCAAAGATGAACCGAGCAAAGAGATCAAGCGACGGGAAAATCGTGGAGAAAAAGGATTCCGCGAAGAACACGAATGAAACGCGAATCACAACCACGAACTGCAACCGTGTGGCTACCACACGCTACAACAGTGAGGATACGGCCTCACTTCCTCAGAATCAACAGTACACAGAGGCAAGTCTCTCTGCGGATCTCAGCTAGCTACAGCAGGGATGGGAGAGCAGGAAACCCTAGGAAGCAAGAACAGATGAGATGGCTAAAACTGAGATAGGGGGAGGAGGGTGTCTCCCCGACTACTACTTATCCTAATTCTAGTCTAAGTACAATTCCTACTCTACCCCTCTCTAATCTAATTACAGAGCGAACCAGCTAAACCCTAAGGTTATTCTGGACCAACTCGGTGGTAGGTGTATCCGACGGCCACGCCCGCACAACTCGTCCGCGTTGCCTCCACGCAACCTTCCGATTGCCGCCACGGCCGCCCTCGCTCTGCACCCCGGTTTTGTGGCCCAAACCGGGAAACCAGTCTCCAAGTCCAACGCCTGAGTTTTGTGGCCCAAACTCAGAAACCCGCAGCGCCCAGGTTGAGGCCCAAACCTGGAAACCGTCCTCAGCCCGAGTTTTGTGGCCAAACTCGGAAACCCTCAGCACCCAGGTTTTGAGTCCCAAACCTGGAAACCGTCCATCTGATGGTTTTTCCCTGGCTCACCAAACCGAAGCTGTAGAGGGGATGCACCGCCCGTGCACCCCGCTCACCGACACGTGTCCCCAGGTCCTCGACCCGAGCAACACCGTGCCCCGCAAGTCTTCACTTGTCGGTCCCAGGCTGCCAGCCACCACAGCTGATCCTCAGGCACTCTGGTCCCTCAATCCAAGCCTCACGTCCGCCCTTCACCGCTCGGTTCATCGGCATGGCACGTCCGCCGCACGGCACGCCCATCCTTCACCGCACCCGGTCTGTCGGCACGACCCGTCTCAACTTGACCTTCACCTTGCCCTCGATCACTGTCTCTGTGCTCGACACCTGCACAACACAAGCCAAAGACCCTGTGATCAAACCCGTTGACAATCACTCATCACTCAGAGACTCGACATACATCCATGTATCCGCAATCTCCCCCTTGATGAGTGCATTGTCACTACTCACCCAAAATCATAATGAAAAGAAGAAGAAAGGAAGGAAGAAGAAGAGAGAACTCGACCAAATGACCCAAAAGCCTAGCAAAGCCGAAGAAGGTCAAGTGGAAAGAGCAAAAGAACTTGGTCCCCAAAGACATGGGCAACGGCTCGACGCAACCAAGCAAAGCAAAGCTAGCCCTCAAGAAGAGGTAGAACAGGCTCAACACCGCTAGCAGATACAATTGGAAACTCCAGAGAAAAGAGCTCAAAACCAATTGAAGCCGAATGAAAATCGAAGAAATGCTAGTCCCTCAAGATAGAGGCACAGAGGCTCAACACAACTAGCACAGAAAGCTCAAAACCAATGCCTTTCGGCCAAAACATGCTCCGAACCAATTGGAATGACTCCAAACTAAAAGAGAACCAATCGATCGAAAAACCCTGAAAATGTTTGCTAGTCCCTCAAGATAGAGGCAAAGCTTAACACAACTAGCAAACTCCCCCTCGACAAGTGCAAGCAACTAGGAAAACTCCCTCTAGATGAACATCCAGGAGTATATGATTTGCAAAAACTCTCCCCCTTAGTTGAAATGCACTTATCAAGAGAGGTATCAAGGCAAGAAACTCCCCCTTCCAACATGCATATGAAGTCAGAAATGCAAGTGAGTAGCTTCAGGCATATATCCACAAGAGTGCAAAGATGCTCTAAACAGTAGAACTCCAAGACTCAACTAGGCACTCAAATAGCAAAGGCTCAAACTGATCACACATACGAAATATGAACATATGAGCATTGTGAGCAGTTTTTAGCCAAAAAGGGAGTCACCATCAAAATAGCACTACTCATGTATAGACAGGAATCCAAACGAGTGCTAAACATGTATACAAGGTGAACTACCCCTAGCAAAGTTCAATCATCATGCATAGAAATGAAGCATTATACTTGTGATTTCATTTTTATATCGGAGTTTGCAGCGGTGAAATTACACAAGTTGAATTATTAGCATGTGATTGCGAGAGGTTGAAAGCTTGTCATTGCCTAACTTTTCAACCGAGCGAGCCTATGCCGAAGCAATCAGAAGCTTAAAGCTGCGGTTTCGGTCATACACTACACGACTCAAGTTTAACTCAAAGTGCAATGAGAAACTGTCTCGATACCGTGATGTGTTGACAAGCAATCCCATCTCGATCTTTTCAATTCACTAAGACTTGGTTCAAATTTTAAGCAAGATATGAACAGACCAAGCAAGTGAATGACTCAGAACTAGAGAACTAGCAACCTAGCATATATGAAAAGCATGAATGGACTCAACACATCCTACACATGCTAGTTGCATATCTCAATGGTGAACATTTTCAGATTTTAAGTTATTAAGCAATTCACCATTTCAAAAATAGCTCAGCTCACAAATGTACTAGTGATCAGAAGAGCATAAGCTACAAGCATCAACATAAGATCGGAGCATACTAAATAGAGCATGTTACATTATAGTGATTATAGACTTTGAGCTCAGAATGTAAATGCGTATGCAAAAGCAGAGCAAAAAAGACAAACGAAGAAAAGTCAGTCTACTATACAAGATCCAAAATGTTTCCCCCATCAAAAGGGGAAACACACACCAAGCTCACCCTCAACCGATTAAAGGTTGATCGTAAAGGCTTGGTGAAAATATGAGCCAGTTGTTGATGATGGTATCGACAGGCGAAGGTCGATATCACTTTCTCATGGTGGTCTCGCAAGAAATGAAAGCGCACATCAATGTGTTGGTCTTCGAGTGAAGCACGGGGTTCTTGCCAACGCTATAGCACTCGTGCTGTCACAAAGCAAAGGCACGCGAGACAAGCTCAGACTGTTGGGGGAAAGGACCCTCGGCAGAAGCGCCGCTCGAACTGGTGCTCGAAATTAGCCCTCGCGCAACGCCTAATGTCCTTGCGAGGTCCCTCTCCCATCGGAGACCGTTACCCTGACCCCGGACCCGCGGGGGTCAACCGTCGCTTTGTTTGTTGTACCGTGCAGGTCTAAGGCGACGGTCGCACTGCAGGAGACCTTCGCTGACTCACGACGCCACCTTCGCTTGGAGCGAAGGTCGAGGCAAGCGGCAAGTATGCGCTGCCCCAGAAGCAAGCGAAGCCGAAGATCGGCGGAGCGCGCCGAAGGTCAGGATCGCCGAAGGTCAAGACCCGCCGCACCTCTCCCCGAAGGTGAACAAGGGCCAGGTGGCGGCGCGCTGGAGTGTGGCCGATTAGGGTTTCGCTTCAGCTGTGTATGTACGCTTTTGCCCTTCCTCCTGCGCGGAGGCGAGGAATCTTTCTGTACCCTTTGTAATTTGGCCCGTGCCCTTGGCATTCCCTATAAATACCAAGGGGATGAACAGTGTAACACACGATTTTTGGGAATTGAGCACCTTCCACTTCCGTCTCACCTTCGCTACTGCATCCGACACTTGGCCGCCTTCGCTCTTTCCCCTGCACAAGTGCGGAGGTGGGGCAAGTGCGTTCCAACAGTTTGGCGCCGACCGTGGGGATCGAAGTCTGAAATGGCGGGAAACAGGAGAGCACTTTCGACGAGGGACCAGCGCGTTGCTAGAGAGGCGGCGGCGGTGGTCCCGCCTGCTGAGGAAATTGCACAACCCTCGGGAGGAGAGAATGTCACCCCGGAACCCCAATCCCTGGGCCCCCAGGCCGAGTGGCGACGCAGCCGCACCCACACACTTCGGGAGAAGGAGAGGGAGAAGAAGAAGAGGTGGGCCTCGAGGCCCTTGAAAGGCTCGAGGCTGAGGCTGCAAGAGAAGAAGAGGCGCCTGGAACAGCTTGAGAGGCATAACCGACTGCGCTCGATCAGACAGAGGGCAGACGAGGCCAGGGAGCAGCTTCGCCGTATGGAAGAATCCCTCGCCGCGCAGAAGCAAAGCCGAAGGAGGCTGGGACAATGAGAAGATACCCCCGTTGCGAGAGGGGAATGAGGAGCCGAATCAAGAAAACTTCGTCACCATCCACCACCCCACCACCACCAGTACACCCAGAGCCATCCTGTGAGACACCCAAATTCCGCCAACTCTACCCAGATGAGAGAGAACAAAACCTTCGCATTCAGCGAAGGCATCAGCAACACCAATGCCGTACGATCCAAAGTCACCACTCTCCCAAATACTCCAAACCCAGCCCTGGCCACCATGCTATAATCCACAAAACCTACCCCGCTATGATGGACTTTCCGACCCTCGCCAGTTCATCATGAGCTACGAAGCAGCGGTTGCGCAGCAGGCGGTGACGAATCAACAATGGCAAAATCCTTTGTCATCATTCTGCGAGACATCGCACAAACTTGGTACAGCAACCTTCGCCCCGGAACTGTGGATTCCTGGGCCTCCCTCAGAGACAAGCTGTGTACAAATTTCAAGGGCATCACTCCAGCCCGTCAAACCCCATCGAGCTATTCAATTGCAAGCAAGAAGAACGCGAGCCGCTCCAAGATTACTGGCGAAGGTTCATTCAAATCAGAGCAAGGACCCCTGGGATATCTGACGAGGCTGTCATCCTCGCTGCAGTCAGTGGCCTGCGCCCAGGACCATGCTCCTCAAAATTTGCCAGAAAACCGGCAAACTCAATCGAGAGTTGCATGAAACAATGGAAAGATACTGTAGAGCTGATATGGATTTCAGAGCGAAGTCCGACGCTCGGAGGTCTCAGCAGAGGCCACAGCCGAGGCCTCAACCGAGAGAAAGCAACCTTCGCCAAGAGCAAAGCAACGTCGGTGCAATCAACAAAGCAACAAACTATGAACATCAAACACGGGGCTCAACACCCGAGCAGCCAAGCCCCGCAGGTTTTGCCACCTCCGCCGAACCAGCGCTACCAGCAGCGAGATCCTGCCAAAATGTATTGTCACTTCTGTGGAATGGGAAAGGGGCACACAACAAAGCAATGCGAATGCTTCGCCAAGGGAAAGGAATACCAGGAATCCAGGAAACTGCCCGTCAGATCCCGAACCATAAACCACACAAGAAAACCAAGCTTCCACCCACCAAATCCAACATACCACTATACCCCCATAAACTACGGCCTACCTTCGCAACAACCCTCCTACACTCACCCACCACTCTACAACCAAACCCATTATCAGCCAACCAACCACCCCACAACGCCAAAACCCACCTTACACAGTCACATACCCAGCTACCCCCCAAAACCAAATTCCAACAACCACCAAGCCACCAGCGCTCTGCCACCACCACCGCCAATCCCCGCGTTACCAGCACCACAACCTGTGAAAGCCGAAGCCTCGAGCCAAACGACCCCAACAACATCCAACATCGACCTTCGGTGTGATTCTAGCTATCACCGGAGGTTCAAATGAAGACCATGGTAACAAACGGCAGAGGAAGGAACATGCCAGACGCGTTCACCACGTGGCCGTCGAAGGACCACACAAATTCGGTCGTTGGTCTCACATCCCCATAACCTTCGATTCCAGTGACATGAAGCTAAGAGATTACCCTCACACAGATGCCATGGTGATCGAAACCAACCTCGCTGGGTGGACTGTCACCAAAATACTGGTCGATACAGGAAGCTCCGCTGACATCTTGTTCGCTTCAACCTTCGACAGAGCATGAAGCTTGACATAATCTTCTGCAAAAACCGCCGCGACAACCCCCTATACGGTTTCGGTGGTCAACAAGTGAGAGCCGTCGGGAAAATTTCTCTGCCCGTGACCTTCGGCGACCAAATCAACTGCAGGACGGAACATATAACGTTTGATGTCGTCGACATGTTCTACCCATACAACGCCATTTTTGGCCGAGGGGTCACAAACGCGTTCAATGCGGTCATCCATCCCGCCTACCTATGCATGAAACTTCCCGCTTCGAAGGGTGTGGTTGCGGTATTTGGGGACCAGGACATTGCAAGGACAGCTGAAGGGAACGTAGCCCCGGGGCAACGTAATGTACACAATTTGTCCAAACCTCAAACCCCCGGTATCAGCGTCGAGGGCGAGGTCCGCAATGACAGAGCGAAGGCGGCGCCAAAGGACGAAACTAAACAAGTCCAACTCTTCGAGGGTAATGCCGAAAGAAAGGTGCTTATTTCAGCCAATCTAGGCCCTCAATCAGAAGGCAGCCTCGTCACCTTCCTCAGAGAAAATTCCGACACCTTCGCTTGGTCCGCAGAAGACCTAAAAGGAGTCAACAGATCAATGATCGAGCATAGCCTGAACATCAAAACAGGCTATCGCCCAATCAAACAAAAGCTTCGCAAGATGTCAGAAGAAAGAAAGGAGGCAGCGAAGGCTGAGGTAAAAAGGCTTCTGGACGCAGGCGTCATTCGCCCAGTCAAATACCCAACTTGGCTCTCAAATGTGGTCCTAGTCCAAAAGAAGAACAAAAAATGGCGAATGTGCGTCGATTTCACTTGCTTGAACAAAGCCTGTCCGAAAGATGATTTCCCCCTCCCAAACATAAGCACCCTGGTCGACAAAGCGGCAGGTTGCCAAATGCTATCCCTCCTTGATTGCTTCTCAGGCTATCACCAGATCTGGATGAATGAAGAAGACGAAGAAAAAACAAGCTTTATCACACCCTCGGGCACCTTTTGCTTCCGAAGGATGGCAAAAGGTTTGAAAAATGCAGGCTCAACCTTCGCTCGCATGACCTCCGAAGTTTTCAAGGATGAGCATGCTGTCTCCGCCTATGTCGACGACCTAGTCGTTCAAAGTGAACTAAAAGAGAACCACATACCAGACTTATCGAGGGTATTCAGCAACCTCCGGTCTGCCGGACTGAAACTAAACCCAGAAAAATGTGTTTTCGGGGTAAGCGAAGGTAAATTGCTAGGTTGCATCGTCTCAGCCAGAGGAATCGAAGCCAACCCTGAGAAGATTGATGCCATCATGAACATGGAACCTCCGACGACCAAGAAAGCAACTCAGCGTCTGACCGGTCGTTTGGCAGCACTTAGCAGATTCATCTCAAGATCCGCAGAGCGAGGGTTACCATTTTTCGAAACACTCAGAAGCAACGCTCCATTCAACTGGGGTCCCCAGCAGCAAAAGGCCTTCGAGGAGTTGAAAAAGTATCTGACCAGCTTGACTACCCTAACCAGCCCAAGCAGGGGAGACTTATTGTTACTCTACGTCGCAGCCTCGCCACACGCTGCAAGCGCAGTCCTCATCAAGGAGCTCCGCGAAAACAACAAAACCAGACAAGCCCCAATCTACTATGTTTCAGAAACCCTCGAAGGCCCAAAGAGAAATTATTCGGAGCTTGAGAAAATAGCATACGCCGTCGTCATGGCATCAAGAAAGCTCAAGCACTATTTCCAGGCGCACGAGATACATGTACCTTCGACGTACCCTCTCGAGAACATTTTCAAAAACAACGAAGTCGTTGGAAGAATAGCAAAATGGGCAGTCGAGCTTAATAGTTATGCTGTAACCTTCGTTGGCAGAACAGCGATCAAATCACAGGTGCTGGCTGATTTCATAGCAGAATGGACACCCGACCCTCGCCCCGGTGAGCTGCAGCAGAACCAGTTTTGGATCGCTTACGTCGACGGGGCCTGGGTGCAACTGGGGCCGGTGCCTCGGCCATTCTAATCTCGCCTTCCGAGTCAAAGCTGAGATACGCACGAAGGCTGGACTTCAAATGCACAAACAACTCCGCTGAATATGAGGCTGTGATTCTAGCACTTTCAAGGTTGCGATCGTTATCAGTCCGAAGGGCACTCATCAACACAGACTCTCAAGTCATTGCGGGGCACATTGAAAAGAACTACAAAGCAAAAGATCCAGAGCTTCAAAAGTATTTTCAATATGTACGAAGGTTAGAATCTTTCTTCCTCGGCATAACCGTAAAAGCAATATCGAGGACTGAAAACAGCGAAGCAGATTGCTTAGCCAAAGCAGCCGCGCAGCAGCTACAGCTCCCTCCGGACGTGTTCTACGAGGTTTCCACTCGGTCAGCCTTCGAAGCTTCCGAAATCAGCATCAAGCTGATCAACACAATTCAGTGCGAGGATTGGAGAGCATCTATCATGGCCTACATCAAAGGACTCCATGAACCCAGCTCCAAAGAAGAAGAGAACAGACTAAAGCAAAGAGTGCGAGGGTACAAGATTGTGGATAACACCTTGTTCAAAGCTTCGGTAACCTCACCTTGGCTCAAGTGCGTGTCACAGTCCGAAGGTAACGACATTCTCAAACTCATCCACGAAGGTATATGTGGTTCACACAATGGCCCGAGGGCACTAGTAGGAAAGGCTTTCCGGCAAGGTTTCTACTGGCCAACTGCGCTGAGAGACGCTGAAACCATCGTCAAGAAGTGTGAAGGTTGTCAACTAACAGCAAAAAACCAAAACACCCCAGGGGCTCCCACAACCCTCATATGCCCAACCTAGCCTCTACAAAGGTGGGCAATGGATCTCGTGGGCCCACTACCGACGGCTCCGGGGAACCTTCGCTACGCGGTGGTAGCCGTGGAATATTTCACCAAATGGACCGAAACAAGACCGCTGTCCTCCATAACCTCCCTCGCAGTAAAAAGATTTTTCTGGCAGCAGATAGTTTGTCGCTTCGGAGTCCCCCAACATCTAACCGTCGACAACGGCACCCAGTTTGACAGCGAGGTTTTCAAAGAATTCTGTGCACAAATCGGAACAATTCTATGCTTCGCCTCAGTCCGACACCCGCAGTCCAACGGTCTAGTCGAAAGAGCCAACGCAACAATCTTCCAATCCATATCCAAAAAATTGCAAGGCAGACCCAAAGGCAAATGGGCAGACGAGCTAACTGCAGTCACCTGGTCTCACAATACCTCCGAATGCAGAGCAACCAAGTTCACACCCTTCAAACTTTTGTTCGGCGAAGAAGCCGTGTTACCAGAGGAGCTAAAATACGTTTCACCAAGAACAACCCTCGCAAGTGATGAGCCAGCCAAGCTAACTGACAAAGACTTGCTAGAAGAAACAAGATGCAGCGCAGTTCACAACCTTCGCAAGTATCAGGAAGAGACCAAGAAGTGGAGAGATAAAAAGGTCATAATCAAAAACCTGCAGAAGGGTGACCTCGTCCTCATCCGTAAACAAAACGCCAGCATGGCCGGAAAGTTCCAGCCCAAGTGGACAGGCCCGTTCCTGATCGCAGAATGCAATCGCCCAGGCTCTTTCCACCTCTCCGACAGCGAAGGCAATATCCTACCACACACCTGGAACATAGACGTCCTTCGCAAATTTTACCCATAGCGGAGCCTTAGCGAGCCCTCGCGTTATGTAATCTTTGTCACATACTATGTTATCTACACTCATGCACTTGACAAAAACAGGAGCTGCACTCTTTTTCCTTACGAAGGGGCGTAAGGTTTTTTAATGAGGCAGTATCCAAAGCACTAATACAGGCTAGAACCCCCAAAAAAGCAAAATCTCCAACCCTCTACTCCCAAGCATCGAAAAAGCGGATCTCTTTCAAGAGCGCTACATTCGATGAAAACAAGCTAAGATTGCTTCGAAAAACATTCCTGTTCTTTTCAAAGCAAACTTCACCTCCGCCTAAGATAAGGGGAGGAAAGTCGAGCACCCTGGCACAAACGACAGGGGCTCGCAAAAAGCAAACTCACCTCCGCCTAAGATAAGGGGAGGAAAGTCGAGCACCCTGGCACAAACGACAGGGGCTCGCAAAAGCAAACTCACCTCCGCCTAAGATAAGGGGAGGAAAGTCGAGCACCCTGGCACAAACGACAGGGGCTCGCAAAAAGCAAACTCACCTCCGCCTAAGATAAGGAGAGGAAAGTCGAGCACCCTGGCACAAACGACAGGGGCTCGCAAAAAGCAAACTTCACCTCCGCCTAAAATAAGGGGAGGCGCGAAGTCCCAAAAGAGTCAAGCACCCTGGCACAAACGACAGGGGCTCGCAAAAAGAAGCAAACTTCACCTCCGCCAGAAATAAGGGAAGGCGCAAAGTCCAAAAAGTCGAGCATTCTCGCACAAGCAAGCCAGGCCTCGGGCGGGCGCGTATTAACCGCGTCGCCCGAGCCCTCCAAGCCAGGCCTCGGGCGGGCCCACTTTCTCCGTCTCGCCCGAGCCCTCCAAGCCAGGCCTCGGGCGGGCCCACATTCTCCGTCTCGCCCGAGCCCTCCAAGCCAGGCCTCGGGCGGGCCCACATTCTCCGTCTCGCCCGAGCCCTCCAAGCCAGGCCTCGGGCGGGCCCACTTTCTCCGTCTCGCCCGAGCCCTCCAAGCCAGGCCTCGGGCGGGCCCACTTTCTCCGTCTCGCCCGAGCCCTCCAAGCCAGGCCTCGGGCGGGCCCACTTTCTCCATCTCGCCCGAGCCCTCCAAGCCAGGCCTCGGGCGGGCCCACACTCTCCGTCTCGTCCGAGCCCTCCAAGCCAGGCCTCGGGCGGGGCCACTCTCTCCGTCTCGCCCGAGCCCTCCAAGCCAGGCCTCGGGCGGGGCCACTCTCTCCGTCTCGCCCGAGCCCTCCAAGCCAGGCCTCGGGCGGGCCCACATTCTCCGCCTCGCCCGAGCCCTCCAAGCCAGGCCTCGGGCGGGGCCACATCAACATGATTAAAAAGCAGTGCGCGAGCCTCGCTAAAAGAAAAAGGGGGCGTCGCTGTTTTTTCAAAACAAGCTCACACGAGCAAGTGCGCGAGCCTCGCTAAAAGAAAAAGGGGGCGTCGCTGTTTTTTCAAAACCAGCAAGTGCACGAGCAAACGCGCGAGCCTCGCCAAAAATAAAGCAGGGCGTCGCTGTTAAAACAATGTAACAATATAAGAAACGTCAAGTAGCACAGCAAACATGGCACACAACCCATACGCTTTTCTCATACCGTTACAAAACAACGTTACAACAACGAACATATCCCAAAATAAAAAATCTTTACAAGGAACCACCGCTCCCCTCAATCAACACCAAATCATCCAAACCTTCGGCCTCAACCTCAAACCCCCCCTCCACTGGAACCAGGGGTCCCCACAACAAAGGAGCTGCAGGGACAATTGGCAGCTCCCTGGGTAAAACCCTCGCCCTATACATGTACCTATGCCTCGTCTCATTAACTTCCGAAGGTTCTTCCTTCGGGATCACAAGCGCCCCATCCGAACCAACTTCAAGCTCCCTTTGCCCAAACAAATATTCCAAAGCTGCGTTCTCGTCAATATCATCATCACCGCCAGCTTGCGAGGTCGAAGAAGACCCAAACAAATAACGATCGGCTTGGTGGTCTGTATAGTCTATTTCGCGCCAAAATCGACTCGACCTACTATTTTTTAAATCATATCTCCGCACCTTCGACCACCAAAAACGTTCAAAGGAAAGCGAAGGATATTTAAATCTAGCGCGAGCCCACGATTCACCAGTTATAAAAACATCTTGGTAGTTCAACATCAGCGGGGTCACGTCGAATACGTCTAGCACGGTTCCGTCAGGAACCTGCATGTTGCACAAAAATACGAGATGTCTCAGCCTCGTCAAGTCTTTACAAACAACCATAGTATCTACAAAAAGGCCTCCCTCGCCCCAACAAACCCAGGCATCACACCTGCCCAGTTTCCCCTCGGTTGATGTCCAAACCCTCGCCAGCGGCGACAGTCGAGGTCCCAGCTGACGCCTCCTCCGCCGTGGTTTCTTCCGCAGCAGTCTCGACATTCGTCGCAGTCTCCTCCTCCATCGCCGTCGCCCGCGCAGCATCTCCTTCAACAATCGGCACGCCCCCGGTCAACGCCTCGATCTCGGCGAGCGTAACCCCCGCACAGCTTGGCTCAGGGGCGGCCTCGGAGTCACCCCTCGCTGCAACTACCGTAGGCGGCGAGGGCATCGCATCTCGTCGAGCCTATAAGCAAAACAAAAGACAAACCTCGCCAAAATCAACGAACAACCCCTCTAAAACAAAGCAACAAAAATCAAAAAACTTAAAAAAAAAGAAATGCAAACCTGGCGCGTAGCCTCGGCAGCTTCTTCGAAGGCGAGGGCTCGGCCACCTCCGGAGATCCAAAACTTGCGAAGCAAACGCATCGCACAGTTCCGAACTTCTGCGTCATCAACCTTCATCTGACGAACCTCTTCAACCGACGGAAAGACATGGCTCGGCCTTTTGACCTTGTGAAGATGATCACAATCCGCCAGTCGAAGCGTGCTCGCCATTGCCAAGGCCCCGGCGTAGCCACCAAAATCGGCTGCATTGGAAACTAGCGAGCTAAACACATCAAGCTCGTTTCCCAGCCAGCCCTCGAAGGCCTCTGCATCAGCTGCAGGCAATGGCTCTCCGGCTGAGCCCCCAGCCTCGGTCAGACAACAATCAAGTTTACGTTTGACGTTCTCCATGCTCGTTCGCCAAGATTTTTTCAAATCACCTAGCCGACCCTCGGCCTCAGCCAAAGCCTTGTCTTTCTCCTTTCCTGCGGCAATCAGATCAGCATTACGCTTCGCCAGCTCAACCGCCTCCTCTCGAGCCTTCGCGGCCTTCTCCGAAGCAATCTTCATTTCATTTTCTTTGTTCTCTAGGCTCCGCGCCAGTTTGCTATTCTCCTTCTCAAGTTCAGTAATATGGTTCCTCATAAACTCCATGTCGGAGCTAACCTTCCGCCTCGCTGAGCGGTTCAAGAGCATCAGCTCCGCCAACTTGACGTCAACGTCATCAAAGGTGTCGCCAACCGCTTGATCTGCAAGAAGAACCTCCGCCTCCGGCACACAAATGCGGCCGAAGATCCGGCCTAGAAAACGCCTTTCCTCCGGGCTACACTGCAAGTGGCAATCCCGAAGGTCCGGACTGGTGAACAGTGCAGTTGCCGGATCAAAAATCCCGAGCTTCTTAGCGTATTCCGGAAGGCTCGACCGGCTAGCCTCGCCAAACGGTCTTTTTCCCCGGGATCGCGCAGAGTCAAGCTCCCCATCAAACTCAGACCCCTCCACCCAAAGGTGCGAGCCCGCAAAGCTGGGAACCGCACCTCGTCGAGGGCTACCTGGCTCAATATCTTGTGCAATTTCAATTGCGCCCTGGGCAACCATCGCACCAACACTAGGCGAGGCTCCGCCTCCAATGGACACCTCCTCATCCGTGTCATGCCCTTCAATAGAATCCTCGCTGCCTTCATCAGACGAACCCTCGTCCGTCTCCCCCTCCTTTGCGTCCTTCTCCTCCACCTCATCATCATCAGATTCATCCTCGTCGCCCGAAGTCTGGACCAAAGCACCGATCCCTCCAACGCGAGGCACGCGTCCCCCGACTGAACCGGCACCCCGGCCGCTCCGAGCCACGGCCAAGGAAGAAGTGCCCGCAGCAACAGATCCAGCAGCGACCTTCATCGCAAGCACCTTCGCTCGGCCACCAGCTCCGCCACGGCCTCTCTTCGGCCGAGAGACAATCTCCGTTCCTCCCGAAGCCTTACGCTTCCTCTTCTTCGGCGCATCGTCGCTCGAAGGAGCGGGCCAGTCGGCGTACCGAATACCAAGAATGTCAAACATTCTGTTCACTCGACCTTCGCCGCCCACCAAGCTATGGATAGCCTTCACTTCCAGTGGGGAAAGCTTCCCCATGAGCTCGTCCGTCCACTGCTGAACTCGTTTGAAAACAGCTTCGTTCCCGTCCTCGCGCCTCGGAAATTTCTTAAGAGTTTTTTCCCAAACCTTCTCCAGATCCAAACTAGGTTTCTTCAAGCCCCTACCTTCGTACCTTGGGTCATTCTCCACAACGAACCAAGTCCGCCTCCGGCCAAGAGGCCAAATCTTGGCACAGCAATATTCCTCCACTAAATCACGCGCACACTGAGAACGCGCAACGACCCTCAGGCAATCAACAGCAGCATGGGCCTCGATGCTCATCTTAGCTTCGGCGCCCACATCTCCAAGCACTGGAAGCTCGCCGCAAAGCTCGGAGCTGTCACTGAGTTTGTAATAGAACCAGAACTCCTGCCACCCGCTGCTCCACTTGTTCTTCTGCGCTTGCACCGGCAGCTCCGCGCCGGCGCGATGGCAAAAAGTGTACACCGCGAATTGTCCAAGGCTGGTCTTGCCCTCGCTGTCCGTAATCTTGCGAGGCTGCATGTGAACGCGATGAGTGCGAACAAAACCCTCGACATGAGGGACAACCCCCTGAGACCTGCAGGCCCAGACGTAGACCGACATCTTTGTGAAGCAAGAAGGCGTAAGCTGATGAAACCGCAGGTTGAACCTCCGCAGGACCGAAGTCACGAAGGAGTCAGCTGGGAAGCGAAGGCCAGCCGAAAAGAACTCTTCAAACACCACAACTTCATCTGCGTCCGGCTTCGGCACGGTCTCCCCACTGCTGGCCCTCGCCTTGCCTTCCTCAACCCAGCCCCACCGCACATAAGATGCAATCTCACTTGCGCAAACCCGGCTAAGACCAAACTCGAAGGTAATCCCCTCATCCGCGGCTGTGGGAGAAACAGCGCGAGCAGTTTGCTTCAACCTAGCCATCTCTTCAGCTGCTAACGCTACCGAACAACGAACGCCTGTCTCAACCCTCGCAGACAAGCTAAAACAAACCTTCGCTACAAGCAAATTGCAACAGCAGGATGGCTATAGCAGCAGAGGGCACAATCAAAACTCCCCACCCACTCGTTCTATTTATAGGCCGGGAGACGAGCCCCTCACCCGACGAAGTCGGCACGACAACCAAAAAACGCAGCGCAAAAAACAAAACAGGCTTCAATAGTATAAAACAACACCACAACGGCCTAGCCCAAAGCAGCCGCGGGCGTCGCTGCCGAGGGCCCCTTTTTTGTCCCCATTAAAATGCGCTGCTTGGGCCTAAACACGGTCTTTTAGATCCAAGGCAACGAGGGGCTACTATTGGGGGAAAGGACCCTCGGCAGAAGCGCCGCTCGAACTGGTGCTCGAAATTAGCCCTCGCGCAACGCCTAATGTCCTTGCGAGGTCCCTCTCCCATCGGAGACCGTTACCCTGACCCCCGGACGCGGGGTCAACCTTCGTCGCTTTGTTGTACTTCCGTGCAGGTCTAAGGCGACGGTCGCACTGCAGGAGACCTTCGCTGACTCACGACGCCACCTTCGCTTGGAGCGAAGGTCGAGGCAAGCAGCAAGTATGCGCTGCCCCAGAAGCAAGCGAAGCCGAAGATCCGGCGAGCGCGGCCGAAGGTCAGGATCGCCGAAGGTCAAGACCGCCGCACCTCTCCCCGAAGGTGAACAAGGGCCAGGTGGCGGCGCGCTGGAGTGTGGCCGATTAGGGTTTCCGCTTCAGCTGTGTATGTACGCTTTTGCCCTTCCTCCCTGCGCGGAGGCGAGGAATCTTTCCTGTACCCTTTTGTAATTTGGCCCGTGCCCCTTGGCATTCCCTATAAATACCAAGGGGATGAACAGTGTAACACACGATTTTTTGGGAATTTGAGCACCTTCCACTTCCGTCTCACCTTCGCTACTACATCCGACACTTGGCCGCCTTCGCTCTTTCCCCTGCACAAGTGCGGAGGTGGGGCAAGTGCGTTCCAACACAGACCAAAATCACGCAAAGTGGCCATCATCCAAAGCAATTGGGAACAGCAGCTAGCCACAGCAACATATTCAGCCTCTGTAGTGGACTGAGCGACACTAGATTGCTTGCGAGAAGACCACAAAATAAGAGAAGAACCAATAAACTGGCAAGTCCCAGAAGTGGACTTGCGCTCAATACGGCAACCAGCAAAATCGGCATCCGAATAACCGCAAAGGGAGAGGGTGGAGGAAGCAGAATACCAAATCCCGAACTCAGGTGTGAAACGAAGGTACCTGAAAATCCGCTTCACCGCCTGACGGTGAGAGGTGCGCGGCGACGACTGAAAGCGCGCACACAGACACACCGCGAACTAGATGTCCGGGCGTGTCGCCGTCAGGTAGAGGAGCGACCCGATCATGCTTCGGTACTCCTTCTGGTCCACTGCTTCTCCATCCACATCCGCATCCAGGGCAGTCGTCGTCGACATGGGTGTTGGAAGAGGCTTGGCCTCACCCGTATCGAACCGCTTCAGCAAGTCCTTGGTGTACTTGCCCTGGTGCACAAACGTCCCCTCTCGGGATTGCTTGATTTGAAACCCGAGAAAGAAGGTCAGCTCGCCCATCATGCTCATCTCGAACTCCCTGCTCATAATATCTGCAAACTTGGCAACCAAAGCGTGAGAAGAACCACCGAAAATGATATCATCCACGTAAATCTGGACCAAGAGAGTGTCTTTGCCTTGCTTGAGGAGAAAGAGCGTTTTATCTACACATCCCATTTTAAAACCCTTAGCAAGCAAAAAGGTTTTCAATCTATCATACCAGGCTCTAGGGGCTTGTTTCAAACCATATAAAGCTTTATGAAGTTTAAAAACATGGTTTGGAAACTTGGGATTTTCAAAACTGGGGGGTTGCTCAACATACACTTCTTCTTCTATGTAGTCGTTTAAGAAGGCACTCTTGACATCCATTTGAAAGAGTTTAAAACCTTTGGATGCAACAAAAGCCAAGAGTATCCTAATAGCCTCCAAACGAGCTACAGGAGCAAAAGTCTCCTCAAAGTCTATCCCCTCCTTCTGACTATAACCCTTGGCCACAAGACGCGCTTTGTTCCTCACAATGTGGCCGTCCTCTCCTTGTTTATTTTTGAAAACTCATTTTGTCCCAATAGGATTACAGTTAGGAGAAGGAACTAGAACCCAAACCCGATTTCTCTCAAAGTTTTCTAACTCCTCATGCATGGCATTGACCCAGTCCGGATCCGTCAAAGCATGTCCAACATCTCGGGGCTCAAAATTAGCAACAAAAGCAGAATGAGCGAAGTGAGAGATGTGCTGTGACCTGGACCGAGTAACCCATTCGTCGATGCTGCCGATCATCTGCTGAGGTGGGTGCTGGCGCTGAATGTGTCGTGGCGCCTCCCGAGCTGAAGTAGCCTCCCCCTCAACAGCAGCTGGTGCCTCCCCGGGTACAAATGGTACCGCTCGGGGTGGTGGATCCCACGGCCCCCAGGAAGAAGAGGTGTCGGGGCCGTGAGTCGTCGTAGAAGCCGCTCTTTGCGGCACGGCAGGTGGAGGGAGTGCTGGATCATCCATACCTTCAGCACCCTCGTCCTCATCATCAAAAAGAGGCTCGCCAACCTCATGGTCACCTGCACGCTCAAAGCGACAAGAGGGACAAACAAGAGTCTCGTCGAAGGTGACATCTGATGTCTCCATGACTCGGTTAGTATCAAGGTTAAGTACACGATATGCGCGAGTGTGAGTGCCATAACCCAAAAATACACCGTCAGAAGAACGAGACTCAAATTTGTCCAGGTTGCCTTTCTTCAATATAAAACAATGGCAACCGAAGATTCTAAAATAACTTACCTTGGGCTGTTTTCCAAAATGCAACTCATAAGAAGTCTTCTTCAAGAAAGTTCTCAGAAAAATGCGATTGGAAATATAGCACGCAGTATTCATAGCTTCGGCCCAATAACGCCTAGGAGTCCTATGCTCATCGAGCATCGTCCTGGCCATCTCAACAAGGGTCCGATTCTTCCTCTCTACAACACCATTTTGAGGCGGTGTGTAAGGGGAAGAAAACTGGTGCTCCAAACCTAAAGAGTTACAAAACTTCTCAAAATCCGAATTCTTGAATTCGGAACCATTATCACTCCTAATGGCTCGCATCGAGTTCAAAGGGAACTCGTTCTGAAGACGCAAAATCAGATTGCGAGCAAAGGAGAAAGTCTCGGTCTTCTCAGCTAAAAAGAAGACCCACGAATATCTCGAAAAGTCATCAACAACAACAAGCACATACCACTTTCCCCCAACCGAGCTCACCCGAGCCGGACCAACAAGGTCCATGTGCAAAAGCTCTCCAGGGCGCTTGGTCATGACTTGAGTCACTGGATGGTGGGGAGCGGCAACCATCTTCCCGTGTCTACAAGAGTGGCAAACAAGATCCTTCTCCATATGCAACTTGGGCAATCCTCGGATTAGGCCAAGTGAACTAAGCCTTGCAAGCAAGTCGAAGCTCAAATGTCCAAGTCTCCTATGCCACTTCCAAAGATCGGAAGAGGAAGGTTCAGCCACAAGACAACGAGAAGTGCCAAAAGACTCCGAGAAATTCGCACAAAAGACTTTTCCAAAGGGCGAAATCAAACACACAAGATTGCCCTGAGGATCCAAAATACGACTGAGATTCGGTTTAAAACGAATCTCATAGTCGTCGTCAAAAAGTTGCGAAACAGAAAGAAGGTTAAAATGCAAGTTAGAAACAAGAGCAACATCGCGCAACACAAAGTGCTCATTAACTCGCACAGACCCGCGAGACAATACCTTACCTTTGCTATTGTCACTGAAGGTTATGTACTCCTTTCCGGCGACAGGGCTAAGGCTGGAGAACCACTTGGCGTTTTCGGTCATGTGCCTCGAGCAACCGGAATCCACCAACCAAATGTCCTCCAACCGTTTTACCTACATCAATAAAAAGACATAGGGTGAGCATACGGTCCAACACTGGGGTTAGTGAAGTAAGGGAAATACCAGTGTTGGCCCGGCTGCTCAAAAGAACGGTTAGCAGAAAACCCATTCCTAGACTGTCTACGAGGATAGCGATCACCACGCACAGGAAAACGTGGTCCGCTGGGGAAGAAGCGCTCACCGCGATACTCCAAACGCGGTGGGGGAAAGCGCTCAACAAAGCCTCCGCCACGGGGTCCGTAGCCTGCAAAAGCAAGACCCCGTCGGGCACGCTCTCTACGAGGCCTAGGCCTAGCAACTTGAGGCACTGCGCCTCTAGGCCTAGCATCTCTCCTCGGAGCTCTCTGCTGCCTAGGCCTGGGGACTTGAGGTTCTGGACCTCTGGGCCTAGCAGCTCTCCTCTGGACATTCGGCACATGCACACCATGGAAAGAGTGGTACATGTCCGGGTTGTCCATCTCTCGAGCACGGCGCGCCTCTCTCTTGCGCCGAAAACAGAACTCGCTCAAGTGTCCATCTCTCCCACAGAAATCACAATGATACCTCACCGCGCGCAAAGGGGGTTGTTGGTACTCATGACTGTGGGTGTGGATCACCTTGCCCTTCTGTGGCAACTCCTCCTGTATGGGTGGCATTGTGTCAAGCTTATTCTTGAGGTGATTTGGCTTGGGTGCCCAGACTTGGTTCTTGGGTGGAGCACGTGGAGGTTCCTCAAACACCCCATCCTTGGTGGTAGGCTTGGCAGGCTCTTTGGGTGGAAGCTTGGCAAGTTTGGGAGTAGTGGTGGAGTTGGGCTTCTCACTAGGGTTCAGACCACTCGACTCTCCAATCTTCCCAAAAGCAGAAAGATCAACACCCGGAGCAAAACCTACACCTGGAGCTCCAGCAGCTCGCTTGAATTGAGAGATCATCATCCCGAGCTGCAGCTCACCACAAGAGACCCATGACAAGATGGTCTGAAGGTATGTGTTTTCTTCCTCGGTTTGCATCTTGCCATGCTTCACATTGGCAATTTCCATCTCCAAGCCCTCACACAAAGCACACTTCGTGACACAAGTGCTACCCGAGTTGGCCTTCTCTAAAGACTCAATCTTGGCATTCTTCTCTGCCAACTCGGATTGCAAGACAGGACAAGTCTTGCATGCACCCAACAGCTGCGGCCTAGCACGGAGCTCATCCACCTCTCCTACCAACGCAGCATACTTACCTCTCAAAGTGAGAAGGTCAGTCATGTGCGTGGTGCACATCTCACACTCGGCCTCCTCCGACACGACCATGGTGGACTTTGCAAACTCAAGCTCCCTCACCGTGTCCTCCCACTTCTGCCTAAACTCCTTGCGCTCTCTAGCGGCACGCCTAAGCAACTTGTCCTGACTAAGGAGCGCGGCAGTAAGCTTCTCAACCTCGGCAGAGAGATCGTCGTAGGTGAGGGATACCTGGGAGGTGTCGTCGTCGTCGTCCCGAGGGGTGTGCTCCAGCTTGCCGTCGACCTCATCACCAAGCACCATGGTGCAGAAGCCGTCATCGTCGGCGAAGAAGCAGAGACCGTTCAGCTTGTCCTCGATCTTCTTCTTCTTCTCGGACTCGTCGTCGCTTGATGAAGCGGAGTCGTCATCCGAGCCGTCGACGTCGCTGAGCGTGGCGAAGAACGCACGCTGCTCAGCCTGGGCCTTCTCCAAGTACTTCTTCTTGATGTACTCCTTGTCGAAGCCGCCCCTCCGCTTGTGCCTTGCGGGGACGTACTTCTCCTTGTGCTTGCCGGAGTCGTACTTGTGCCCATGATCGCCCTTCCTCGAATGCTTGTTCTTCTTGGGGCAGTTGGCGATGAAGTGGTCGGGATCGCCGCACTCATAGCATCCTGAGCGTCCTCCTCCGCGGCGACGGTTCATGCGGTTGTTGTGGAACCGCGTGAACCGGTTGGCAAGCAAAGCCAACTCCTCATCTCCCAAAGACTCTAGCTGATCCTCTGTGACAGAAAGAGAGATGAAAGCGCAAAGCCAGCAGAGGGGTTAGCGGAAGAGCCAGAAACAAAAGCCATAGTCGGGCCAGAAGGATTCGCATAAGAAGCCCTCGACATGGCGTCAATCTCACTGGACTTGAGCTTACTGAAGAGCTCGTCGCAAGTGAGGGTCTCATAGTTAGGCGATTCGATGATCGTCTGGACCTTTGAGTCCCACACCGACCGATCGAGAGTGTGCAAAAGCTTCAAAGCTCTCTCATGATCGTCGAAAGGCAACTGCTCCTTGTTAGCCCTCATCCTGTTGACAATCACCTGAAAGCGAGCGAATAAACTTTCTATGCTCTCGCCAGGCTGATGTCGAAAGTTCTCATACTCTCTCTTGAACGACTCGTAGAGTCGGGTTTTGACTTGAGAGGTGCCCTCATGAAAGCGCATGAGGGTGGCCCAAATCTCCCGAGCCGTAGAGAGATGAGAAACGCGATCAAACTCTCCCATGCTCAAACACGAAAAGAGAGCATTACGGGCTCGGCTATTGGCATCGTGTTCATCGATCTGAAGCTGAGTGACACGAGCAGCCAAGACCACGTAATCGGCAGAGTTGCAGATATCCCAAATGGAAGCACCTAAACTCTGCAGATAGGCCGACATGCGTATCTTCCAATACGCATAGTTCGTCCCATCGAAAAACGGCGGTTTGCCCACGCCGCGATCCATGTCGCCTTCGGTGGATCTAGAACCGGCTAAGGTGAAAGATCCTTAACCCGCTCCGATACCAATTGAAGGACCGAGAAGCAACCAGAAAGCGACCAGAGGGGGGGGGTGAATGGGAGCTTCAAAATTTCCTTTCGGAAACTAGTAGCCACTGTCCCGAGAATCACCCCAAAAGACAAACCCTAGAGCTTGCTAATGTCCACGACCCTAGATGTAGGGTGGATGCTTCCAAGAAGCACAGCGGGACACTACACAACTCTAGAAAGCCAACGCAAAAGACGGAAACCAAATCCGACAACGAACGAACCATCGGCGAACGAAAACGCGCAAAACAGTCACGACCGGACTCTGGGCAGCGTCCGGTCAGTGAGCACCGGACGCGTCCGGTCGTGCGAAATCTGTTCTGGGACCTTACTGTTCCCGACCGGACTCTGGTGAACAGAGCGTCCGGTCACAAACTGTGCGTCCGGTCAGAAAAGTCAAGCCGAGTGAACAGTGCGATGAGTGAGTCCGGTCGAACAAGGAACCCAGTGTCCGGTCAGCTAGAGAAAATCGCCACGCCACATTCAACCACCGGACGCGTCCGGTCAACGCGAGGACAGTGTCCGATCACCCCGACAGCAGCCTGTTCGTCCACCGATTCGACTCGATCTCACCCAAAACGAATCCTCTAGGGATCAAACCTGGTGAGAAGGGTCAAAAGGAGTATAGTGAGCTATCCCTAAGAGATCATGGCTCGAACCTATCTCCAAATCGATGAATCGAAGAATTTCGGGGGAAGGGAGAAAACTTGACCCAAAACGAAAATCGATCGATCTCCTAGACCGTGAGGTTAGAGGAGAATTCCTTCGGTGGAAAGAAGTGCCTCACGATCTAGAACAACTTGGTTCAAACGGTTTTGCAAAAGATGAACCGAGCAAAGAGATCAAGCGACGGGAAAATCGTGGAGAAAAAGGATTCCGCGAAGAACACGAATGAAACGCGAATCACAACCACGAACTGCAACCGTGTGGCTACCACACGCTACAACAGTGAGGATACGGCCTCACTTCCTCAGAATCAACAGTACACAGAGGCAAGTCTCTCTGCGGATCTCAGCTAGCTACAGCAGGGGATGGGAGAGCAGGAAACCCTAGGAAGCAAGAACAGATGAGATGGCTAAAACTGAGATAGGGGGAGGAGGGTGTCTCCCCGACTACTTATCCTAATTCTAGTCTAAGTACAATTCCTACTCTACCCCTCTCTAATCTAATTACAGAGCGAACCAGCTAAACCCTAAGGTTATTCTGGACCAACTCGGTGGTAGGTGTATCCGACGGCCACGCCCGCACAACTCGTCCGCGTTGCCTCCACGCAACCTTCCGATTGCCGCCACGTGCCGCCCTCGCTCTGCACCCCCGGTTTTGTGGCCCAAACCGGGAAACCAGCCTCCAAGTCCAACGCCTGAGTTTTGTGGCCCAAACTCAGAAACCCGCAGCGCCCAGGTTTTGAGGCCCAAACCTGGAAACCGTCCTCAGCCCGAGTTTTGTGGCCAAACTCGAAAACCCTCAGCACCCAGGTTTTGAGGCCCAAACCTGGAAACCGTCCATCTGATGGTTTTTCCCTGGCTCTACCACCAAACCGAAGCTGTAGAGGGGATGCACCGCCCGTGCACCCCGTCCACCGACACGTGTCCCCAGGTCCTCGACCCGAGCAACACCGTGCCCCGCAAGTCTTCACTTGTCGCTGTCCCAGGCTGCCAGCCACCACAGCTGATCCTCAGGCACTCTGGTCCCTCGGTCCAAGCCTCACGTCCGCCCTTCACCGCTCGGTTCATCCGCACGGCACGCCCGCCGCACGGCACGCCCATCCTTCACCGCACCCGGTCCGTCGGCACGACCCGTCTCAACTTGACCTTCACCTTGCCCTCGATCACTGTCTCTGTGCTCGACACCTGCACAACAGAAGCCAAAGACCCTGCGATCAAACCCGTTGACAATCACTCATCACTCAGAGACTCGGCATACACCCATGTATCCGCATAATAAGAAATTCTTGTTGAGAGTGTGTGGTCTGGTCCGTTTTGGACTGGTCCGTTTTGGACTAGTCCGTTCCAACCATATAGAAAGAAAGAGAGAGGCGTGAGGGAAAAAGGGGCTCAACAAGCAATTTTTCCTCTCCCTCACAAGAATTTCTTGTTGAGGGGGGACAAGGTTGCATGCGCGTGTCAGTGAGAGAGAGATCTCATTTGGCAATTTTCCATCTCCCTCACAAGAAATTCTTGTTGAGCTCAGATCTAGCCGTTGCGGGAGCCTGTGAGGGAAGCTAGTTGCTTGTTACCGTTGGGGACTGACTGAAGGGATAAGGCAGTGTCTTCCTCTCCCTTCTCGGCGAGAGACTCCTATTCCCCATTCTTACGCTTTGGAGGTCAAGAGCTAGGGTTCTTCTTCTCCTCTCTCTCCCCCATGATTTGAGCTGAAATTTCTAGGAGAGATTGAGTGCCCTGTGTGGGTGATGTTGAGAGGTTGAAGATCCACCACTTCCCCTTCCTCTCCCTCTCATGCTTGGTGCTAATTTGAGTGAGGGATTGAGAGCCTAGTGTGTATGCATTTGAGGATTGCATTTGGTGGCACTAGGAAATCTTTGTGATTGGGGATTCCTTATTACTCTTGGTGATTGCCATCACCTAGACGGCTTGGTGGATTGTGTCTCCGTTGTGAAGCCCGCGTGGTGATTGTGCGTGGCTCCAGAGAAGGATTTGTGAGGGGTGTTGTGCTCACCCCGCGGGGGACGCGAAGAGCAACTCTAGTTGAGCGAGACATGAAGAGCGTCAAGTGGTCCGGCTGGGTCAAGTGCTAGAGCTTGTGGTAAGCACTCCTTGTGGGGAGAGTGTGACTAGTGTAGTCACCACTAGCAAGAGGACCGGCGACAACCTTGAGCTTGTCTCAACGGGGACTAGCTTGGTGGCAACCAAGTGAACCTCGGGATAAAATCACTGTGTCAACCTTGTTCATCCCATTGGTTTGCATTCCCCTTACACAAGCTTGTATTAACTTTCATATATTTTGTACTTGTGTAGTTGCTCTTGTAATTAGTTAGCTTGTGTAGCTTGCTAGTTACTTTCTTGCTTGTGTAGCATAGAAGTAGCTCCCTTGCGTGACTAATTGGCTTGAGTAGCCTTGTTAGTCACATTACTTAGTTTATGTAGCTAAGTAATTTGAGCTCTCTAATTTGTCTTGTGTAGCCTTGTTATTGAGCATTGCTAGTGAGTTCTTGCTAGGGTGATTAGTGTTCGGTTCTTCCTCTCAACTACCCCATTTTGTTGTGGTGTGTAGGTTGCGGAGACTTCATGCTTGATCCCAACTTCATCACAATATTCCTCAATGTGGGTGTTGTCAAACTCTCTTCCATTATCACTTCTTATTTTCTTGATTTTCAAGTCAAACTCATTTTGGGCTCTCTTGGCAAACTTATTGAATGAAGGGGTTGCTTCGAATTTGTCATGAAGAAAGAATACCCAAGTGTATCTCGAATAGTCATCAACAATCACTAGGCAATAGAGATTTCCACCCAAGCTAGCATATGTTGTTGGCCCAAATAGATCCATGTGAAGTAGCTCTAACTCTCTTGATGTTAATACAAAGGCTTTGGTTGGATGAGTATTTGCAGCTTGCTTGTCTGCTTGACATGCACTACACAATTTGTCCTTCTCGAATTTGACATCTTTCAAGCCTCTAACCAAATCCTTCTTCAATAGCTTGTTGAGAGTGTTCATTCCAACATGTGCCAATCTTCTATGCCATAGCCAACCAAGAGATTGCTTTGTGAACAAACATGTCTTCAAGTTGGCATCTTTGGAGGAGAAATCCACTAGATAGAGATTGTTGTATCTAAAGCCTTTGAAGATCACTTGTGCATCATCTTTCTTTGTCACAACCACTTCTTTGTCGGTGAACAAACATTGAAAGCCAAGATCACAAAGTTGTCCAACGGATAGCAAGTTGAAGGTCAAAGATGCACATTGGAGATGGTATGATCATTTGAAATTGCCACTTTGCCCAATCCCTTGACATTGCCCTTTGAGTTGTCACCAAATGTAATTTTTTCTTGGTCATCGACATTCTCTTCTAGTGAGGTGAACATCCGGGGATCACCGGTCATATGTTGTGTGCAACCACTATCAATCACCCAATGAGATCCACCGGTCTTGTAGTTCACCTACACACACAAGAAATCAAGCTTGAGCTTTTGGGACCCAAACTTGTTGCGGTCCCTTAACCTTCTCAGCTAGAGACTTTGCAACCCATATTTGCTTTGGCCTATTCTTGTTAGGAGGCCCCATGAACATGACTTTCATCTTGCCACTAGAGTCTTGTCTAAGCATGTAGTGAGCATTGAAAGCAAAGGGCCTAGCATGCTTGGGCAAGGGTGTGGGTTTTGGATCTTCACAATCATGAGCAAAGTGTCCTTCTTTTCCACACTCAAAGCATCTCCCAATCTTCTTCTTCTTTTGCTTTGTAATGCTCTTGCGTTGCTTCATCTTCTCTTCAAGAAAGCCAATGTCATTTCTATTGGTTTTCATTACGGTGTTCATGAGGAGCTCACTTTGAAGACATTGACCCTTGGTGAATTTCTTCAACCCGGTGGTAAGGTGCTCCTTCTCTTTCTTGAGCTTGTCATTCTCTTGTTGGAGTTCCAATTGAGATGGTGTCATTTTGTAATCCCTCTCCATCTTCAATCTCTTGTTTTCTTCTTTTAGCATGTCTAGCTCAAGTGACATGCTATAATCATCATCTTGGGTCTCAATAATGACTTGATTTGTGGTTGCAAGCTTCTCTAGATCACTCTTGAGCTTTGCATTCTCATTCTTGATCTTGATGTAGTCATCATAGTGATCGGCCACAAACACTTTCTTGACCTTGCCACTAGCTCTTTGCTCATCATGCTCACTAACCAAGTCCTCACAAGATGTTGCTATGTCACACTTAACAACAAGGTTAGGGGCATCATGTGTCTCATGGGAAAGTATATCATAAGCTACAACAAGTGTATCATGATCTACTTTGACTTGAGTATATTGTTCCTTAACCAAAGCATAACTAGAGTTAAGGGTGAAAGGATCAAGATGCCCAAGAGGGGGGGTGAATTGGGCTTTTCTAAAACTTCTTTCAAGAATTAAAGCCTATCAAGCCCCAATTAACCCCCTAGTGCCTAGAAGTGTGTTTGACAAGAATCAACCATATAAAATACTATCGCTAAACCATTTCTACTCTAGCATGGCAATTCAACTTACGAAAAAACAACAAGTAAATGCGGAATTGAATTGCTCAAAGGTAAATGCGTAGTAAAGAGAGTAGAGATGACACGATGATCTTTTTGCCGAGGTATCGAGGTGTCGGCACACCCCCTAGTCCTCGTTGGAGCACCCGCGCAAGGGTATCGCTCCCCCTTGATCTGCGCAAGGATCAAGTGCTCACTATGAGCTGATTCTTCGCCACTCCGGCCCGGTGAATCGCTCGCTACCGGTCACAACTTGGCTTGGGTCATCCACAATGCCTCCGGATGATCACCAAGCTCTCTGATCGCCACCAAGTCGTCTAGGTGATGCCGATCACCAAGAGTAACAAGCAAGAACTCTCACTTGACCAACGCAAGCCTAATGAGATGGGTGGATGCACACTTGCTACTCTCTATTCACTAATGAGGTGTTTGATCACTCAATTATCAAATCTCTCAACCTCACTAGGCCTCTTGCACTCACTTGCAATCACTATGTGTTTGGAAACCTTTCAAATGATCAAGAGAAGCAGCATGAATGAGGGGGAGGCATATTTATACCCCCCAACTCAAAACATGCACGAAGGGGTAAGTCCAGCCAGTTTATACACTGACCGGACGCACTATCGGGATGACCGGACGCGTCCGATCAGTGCCCAACGGCTATGTGACGTCTAGCCTGACACCTGTATGAAGCACTGACCGGACGCATCCATGCATCCGATCACCACTGACCGGACGCGTCCGGTCAACAAAAACTCTCTCTGGAACCTCTCTGGATGCGACCGGACTCACCCTCCTGGTGCGTCCGATCGATTGCTGAGGGTGAGTCCGGTCGCAACCAGACTTGCCCCCTCAGCCAGCCCACTGACCGGACGCATGCCCCAGCATCCGGTCCCTAGGGTTCGAGCGTCCGGTCGCAAATAGAAGTCCAAAACGACTTCGGTTTGCGACGCTCCCTTCACGAACTTTCTTCCTTATGATCTTAGGGACCTTTCTAAGCTACCTAGGGCTTTGGTTAACAAGTATGCACCACACCTAACTCAAAAGTCTCACCTAGGTCAAGCTACCCATTCAAACCCCTCTTTATAGTACGGCCAAAGATAAAACAAATACCTATGCTACTCTAAGTGTCCTTCAACACCAAATGACACTTAGAACTAGCCTAACACCGTCTTCGTCGTCCATCCTATTCCATCAATAAGGGGACATGAATACCATAGTGTCCTCACGATCATCATTACCATGACCTAACTCAACTGTTTCTGCAAAACACACATTAGTCATAGTAATTTACCGTTGTCATCCAATCACCGAAACCCACTGGGGGCCTAGATGCTCACAATCTCCCCCTTTTTGGTGATTCATGACAACCTCAAGTATGTTTGAAAGAGAGGTGAGGTTTTCAATTGCTTGGTTCATATAAGCATGTGACAATAAGATCAAAAGGGGTTAGGCATGCTTATACAAACCAAGTCCATATAAGTACTCAACATAATAAGAATTAACACAAGTACTTATGAACAAGCTCATTTAACAGAGTATAAGTGCAGAAGCAAAGTAAATGAGCATAATCAAGTGACATGTAGAAAATAACGAGTGAAGCATAACATGTCACAACCAAAAGACATACACATATCGAACAAGTGCCAAAAGATAAACATGTATGCATATGAGTGCAAGATCACACAAAAGAACCGAGACCCTCTCACAAGCTCCCCCTATGTCTAACATACGCTCTCTCCCCCTTTGACATCAAGGACCAAAACCTAAGGGTCAGAAGGCGGGACAGGAGCAGACGAGTCGGGCGACGAGGTGCGCGGAAGAGTCTCAAACTGAGCAAGGTAAGCCTCCTCGTCGGACGACGAACTGTGAGCTGGCTGACCCTCGGACACTGGACGTGTAGGTGAAGCAGTCTGGGTCTGCTCAGCTGACTCGGGAGCGGCCTCTGGCGCTGGAAGCTCTGGTTGTGGAGGCGCTAGCTCTAGAAGAGGGTCCATGGTCGCGGTCACTGCCACTGACACGGTCATCGAAGGCTCAGGCGCTGAACTGACTGGCAAATTCGAACTCTGAGAGGCCGGTGGCTCGGACGACGCTACTGAGGAAGGGAGTGTGAAAGGACCTAAGGTGTCGCCTAGAGGGGGGTGAATAGGCTTTTCTGAAAATTTACAACTTATAATGCGGAAGCAATTAGTATGCGAGTTTCCAATTACTTGGAAACTCCCAATCGGAGTATAAACAACCCCTCAAGAGACAAACACAAAGTATATGACTAGAAATTAATCACCTAGAAGGCAATACCCTGCACCACAAAGATTAGCTCAAGGATTAAACAAATTGGGCGCAGTCGGTAAATACCGGACATGTCCGGTATCAATACCGGACAAGTCCGGTATGCACGGGTTGTGCGGGAATGCTCCTTTTCTTTTCCAATTTCTAACACAACCTGCAATCACTATGTATGATGTATATATAGAACTGATTGCTTGCAAAACAACTGGCACAACGAAGAATAACAAATAGCCGAAAGTAAAGCACAAAGGAATGACACGGTATTTGTTTCAACGAAGTTCGGCACCCCCTCGGGTCCTACTCTCCGTTGAGCCGGCTGCGAGCTACCACAAAGGTGGGCTCTAGAGGACACCACGGGTCACTCTAGTCGCGGTCTATTTCACCCGCAATGCTCGTTCCACTAGTTGATCTCTTTTGAGGAGAGATTGAACCTTTGCAAACTTTTCGAGGCACTTCACAAATCTCTTGGGTGCTCAACGGCGACGCCTAACCATCTAGGACCGTAGAGTCCAAGAGTAACGAATGCGCACAATAAGATCGACGATTTGCACAAGTGCTCAAGAGGTGGCTTGCTCTCTAATTTTGAATCTCTCTCAACCCACAAATGGATTTGGCAATTAGAGGACAATCACTCACTAAGAGAGGGTTGGAAAGTGTTTTGAAAGGCTTAGAATGAGTGTGGGAACCAGTAGAATCAGCAGCCTCCAAAGGTGGAGGCTTGGGGGTATTTATAAGCCCACATTCGAAACTAGCCGTTTTCTAGCCGTTGGCTGAGTCAGCTCATACCGGACATGTCCGGTATGCGTCCGGTATGACTTCACTGCGTGAGGAACACACTGAACAGACCAACTTTCAAACTTCCCAAAAGATCCCGGTAGTACCGACCACAAGGTCGGTAGTACCGCTAGTTATCAAGGGGTTTTCGCAACCTCTCTAAGTTGGACCAATTTTGGTCTACCGGTAGTACCGCTATAACTCCGGTAGTACCGGTCGGTAGTACCGACCCAAGGGGCGGTAGTACCGCCCATCACAAAGATACTGTTAGCCACTGATCCGCAAATACTGGACATGTCCGGTATGACTTCACTGCGCGAGAAATATCCTTAACCAACCATCTTTTCAAACCCCTAAAAGGATCTCGGTAGTACCGACCACCAGGTCGGTAGTACCGACAGTTAAGTGGGGGTTTTGCAACCTCTCTGTGTTGGGCCAAATTATGCCTACCGGTAGTACCGCTATAACTCCGGTAGTACCTATCGGTAGTACTGACGCAAGGGTCGGTAGTACGCCCGTGCACAGGCTGCGAGACAGAACTCCGCAAATACCGGACATGTCCGGTATGCATACCGGACATGTCCGGTATGGACTCCAAGCGCCAGAGCTAACTGCTAGACCAGCGGAGAGCCGCACCACTGAAGGTTCATACCGGACATGTCCGGTATGCATACCGGACATGTCCGGTATGGACTCCCTGCACTAGGTCTGCCAGCAAGACAGAAGAACGGCCGCACTGTTGTGGGCTCATACCGGACATGTCCGGTATGGACAGACAGTGCAGCAAAAACCCTGAAAGTTAGTTCTAGCTCTCTCATGTCTCACTTAGGTTGGTTTGAGCACTTATGAAAAATCATCTACTATATGTTGCATCCCTCTTAATAGTACGGCTTTCCTATTTACTCAAGATAAATTGAAATACGAATTTTAAACCTCTTGAGTTGATCCCCATTTGAACCAAAGCCGCTTGACTTCATTTTCCATATAGAGAGGAATGGTTGTCATGTTTAGAAGTAGATATTCCTCGAGCATAGCCATCTTGAACATGTGACTTGACTCCATGCACGTGATATAATGGAGTTCCAAATGTGCCAAGTCACTCCAATCAATATTGTTGCTAGGAATGTTGATTCTCCACTAGATGCGATCTTCAAGCTTGATTGATCCTTCGACTAAATGCAAGTACTTTCTTCTTCACTCTAGCTAGGTTCTTCGGCCGCCAAGCCGTCGCTTGCCCTTCACCCTTGCTTAGTACCTCAAAGACTCTTTTCTTGCTATCTTCACCATTTCAAGCCATTCAACCATGCTTCATTTTGAATCCTTTCTTAGCAATCATAAATGAACTATGATTATCCCACAATACGATAACCCTTTATATCAATATCATTCTCATTGTTGTTTTGTGCTTGTGACATGATCTTCATACAACAATCCATCATTTTGGCTTTGCATTACATTTCAAGTACATAGTGAGATAATGATTTCCCTGTGTCACACTTAGCAAACATATTAGATCTTTAATCAACATTGTCATCAAATCAACCAAAATCACATTTAAGTGCAACATGCACTTTCAGAGTGTCTCTGTGGTACCAGTAGCGGGAGCAGGAGCTGAAGCTGAGGTCACCGGCAACTGAAACTGTGGCGGGGTAGGCAGGCCGGTGAGCTCACTGAAAGAAGCCTCCAAACTCCTCGGGGTCACTAGAACCGACTCCGTCTGAGTAGGAGTGAAGCCCGAGCGAATCGGTGTGAACCTTAGCTGCGGTCCTGGCAGAGGTGAAGTAAACCACTAAGGGTATTGAGGAAAGGGCGAGACCGTCGACGAAGGAACGGACGTGTAGAAAGAGGTCGATGGTCCGGGCTGCTGCAGCTGAAACTGAGACGGCTGAGGTAACTGTGGAAGAGCCGCCATCCTCTCCATGAAAGCAAGGGTCTGAGTCTAAAGCTAAATCATCTGCTGCTGGAGAGCGTCCTGGCGCTCCTGTGCCTGTGCAGCTGCCACTGCCCGAGCCTCTGCAAGTCTGGCCTGCTCCTGAGCCTGTCGTCGCTGCTCCTCAGCCTGACGCTGAACCTCCTCAGAAAGACGTGACTGCTGCTGCTCCATCCGAGAGAGTATAGCTAGAAGAGCTGGATCGGAGCCGGCCATACACGAGGAGGAGGCCTCTGAGTCGTGAGCGGCCGGTGGACGCATCCTCGAAAGAGGAGCGTAGTCGTCGTCGGAGCTGTCAAACGGAACCTCAAGATCGGGGTTCTCACCCTCTGCCTCTGCCAACTGACGAACAGCCTTGTCCTGCTGTGCCTCTGTCTCTGTGGCAACTGGCCTCTGACGCTGACCCCTAGGACGAGTGTCTGGATGATCCCCGACAATCTGGCGAGTGTCGTACACGGGGAACTCTGTCGGGGACTAGAGAAGCTCTGGAAGCAGTGCCAGAATCATCCTCCTCAAAAGAAAACAAATCAGGTGAGCATAAGGGAGCTGTCGGTGACCCTTGAAGCCCTCTGCCGGTGTGTCCTCCATCTCAGAAATAATCATGTCCCAAATGTCGAACTCAAGCTAGGAGACCAAGTGGTGAACTAGCCAGATCTGAATCCTGATCAACCCCTCTCTGTAGCCTGTCCGGGGCAGAAGAGTACGCCTCATGACCTCGTTCACGAGACGGGCCGTCGCCGTCAAGTCACGAGGACGCCGGCTGGACCCCTCTCCGAACGGCTCCCGGAAGCAGGCACGAACCAAGTCTGCTGGTGGAATCTCTCATGCGTGTGGTCGACGAGGTGGCTCAGTCTCACCATAGCACACTGTGTGGACCTTGGTCGCATAGGCTGTCAGACCAAGGTACTCTCGGGCACGTGCACTGTAGAGCCTGTAGGACCTCCCCCTGAAGGCAAAGTGGAGGAACCGGTGATCCGGGGAGATCCACAGGGATGCGTAAAACTGTTGCACCTAGTCCTCAACGTACTGACCACTCCGTCCAAGAAGATCTGCTAATCTAGGTAGATATGATAGCATAGGATGGATGGCCTCCCTAGCAACTGCAACTATAGTCTCCAGCGGGCAAACTCTGTGGGGACGAATGTGGACGCCGCTGTTGACATAAGCTCTGTAGAAATCCTCCTGAATAACTGTGTAGAAGCCCTCAGAGGCCTAAGGGTGCCTGGCGGCTGGGAACCACTCCTCATAGGGGATCAGACGCAAGGCCTGCACCTGAGGTGCTGTCGCAGCCCGCAGGTCCAAGTGCTCCACAGGTGGAGGTCCCTGTGGCCTCGGAGGGGGTCGACCACCCCGCCTCTGCCCCTCAGGTCTGGGAGACACCTGAGTGCGAGTACGGGTGGACCGGCAGACTGGCTGCTGAACCGGCTGCTCCTCCTCTGGCTGACCCTCTACCTGGGTCACTGTAGCGGAACTGGGCTCTGGAGCTGACCCACCGGCTGTGGCTGCTGCAAGAGCTGAGGCTGCCTCTGACGGAAACTGGAAGTCGGGAGGGAGGACCTCAGCTGGGTCATCGAGAGAGTACTCGTGTCCCTGAACCCGGACAATGCCTCCCTCGGTCTGAAGTAGAGCCTGCACTTGTTGCTCTGTGAGAAGGTCGAGAATCCGCCGACCACTCTACTGACGACTGCCCGGACTGCCCTGAGCTGAGGACTGGTCTTGAATATGAAGACCGCCCGTTGAACCACCCTGCTCTGCTCTCTCGGCTGCCCGTGCTGCTGCTAGTGCCATCTCTGAATCCCGATCAAGTCTCTTGCGCTTCTTGGAGATGAGCTTCTGCGGCCTCTTCCCCTTGTCACCAGAGGGAGGGCGAGGGGGAGGAGGATCTGCCCCGGGACCGCCGCCGACGTTCTTGCAGCGAGCCATCGCTACAAGAACAGGACTACTGCCACTGAGAACCACTGCTAATCAAATCAGAGGACTGGACTGAACCTCAGAGGCTTGGCCTCGTTCCGTATCCGCGAGCTTGGCCTCGGATAAGCTGACACTGTGATACTACTCTCAGACACGGTCTCGACTCGCTGCAAGAGATAAATAGGGATATATATAAGCATATAATCTAGAGAGAAGGAGTCCCTATTGGAAGCAAAGCAAAAGGAAAGAGGGATGAGGCGTGGCTTGGCTACCTGTCGAGACGCGACGAACCGAACACAAGACGAGGTGAGACACTGACGTTCCAGCACCCACACGACACACCAAGGGGGACTGCAAAAGGTTTGAGTGAAAACTGGGTCAGAATCTAGATGAACGGCCTTTGAAGCATTTTGTCGAGCACTTACAGGGCAGGGATTATGAATGAAGTGGTGGTGCTCACTGCGTAGGGTTGGCTGGCCGGGGAAGGAAGTCGCTGGAGAGAGTACGGTGCTCGGGGACGAGGAAGGAGCTCCGGCGAGCTGGACTTGGACGCCAGCGAGCTTGAAGATGATCCGGCGAACTCCGGTGGGGGAGCGGGCGCGGTGGTGGGGCTGCGCTGGCGCAGCGAGGAGGCGGGGCAGCGGCGCGGGCGCGGGCGCGGGGTGGTGGCGCGTGCGCGGGCACGGGGTGGTGGCGCGATGCAGTGGTGGCGGGGCGGCTCGAGCGCGGCGAGGAGGCGGCGGCGGCGCGTGTTAGGGCACGGCTCGGGCGCGGGCGAAGAAGGAAGACAGGTGAAGTATGGCCCACGTGTCGGTCGGAATAAGTCACTGCGCAAATTAAGTTGCGACCGGACGCACCGAGGCGTGACCGGACGCACAAGGCCCCAGCGTTCGGTCACGAACAGAGAGCTTCCGAAACGAGGTGTTCGCGATTGGACGCGTCCTGTACAAGGCGACCGGACTCATTCCTGCGTCCGATCAGAACTCCACCGACGATCGGACGCACCACCCACCACCTGACCGGACGCGACGGAGGAACTGTTCATCCGCGCGTGAGATGCACTGACCGGACGCACTGGGTGGGTCCGGTCACAACGTCCGGTCACAGGAAAAACCCTGTTTTGACTCGGTTTTTCGCGCCGACATCTCCCAACCAAGTTCCAACTCAAATAAGACGCAAATAAACACTAGATGGAACCTAGTGGAGTGACCTCTCTCAAACCCTCAATTTTTCAAATAATTTGCCATAGTCTAAGTTAGTTTTCTAGATAAAATAGGCAATAAAACCCGAGGATACAACATGTGGCCACCAAAACTAGGGGTCTCAACCATTAGGAGCCTCAAATGCTCCCCCTAGCGGTGGACGAACACAGTGGTTGCTCAAAGCTTAACCGAAAAGAAACGACAAAGAAAACACACATGCATATGCAATGCAATACGGAATTTGAATCTAGGTTGCTTGTCAAGTTTGCTCATGGGTAAGCTTCTTCACACGCTTTTTAGGGCGGTTATCTTAACCACGTCTGACAAGCCTATGTGCAAAGCATAATCTTAAACATGGCATAGGATACAATGCAATGCAAAGACAACCCCCTTTCACCTTTTGACAAAGTTACTTAGATCAAGCACATTAAGCTCACTTCGCAATTTACAAAGAGTGTTTTCATCTAGGGGTTTAGTGAAGATATCCGCCAATTGATCTTCGGTTCTAACTCCCTCTAAGGATATGTCTTTCTTGGAAACATGGTCTCTAAGAAAGTGATGGCGAATATCTATGTGCTTTGTGCGAGAGTGTTGAACCGGGTTGTTAGCAAGCTTAACCGCGCTCTCATTGTCACACAACAAAGGTACCCTTTCTAGAACTACACCATAGTCTAAAAGGGTTTGTTTCATATAAAGGATTTGTGCACAACAAGCACTCGCGGCTATGTATTCCGCCTCGATGGTAGACAAGGCCACACTATTTTGCTTCTTTGAACTCCATGACACTAGTGATCTCCTAAGCAATTGGCACCCTCCGGATGTGCTTTTTCTATCTACTTTGCAACCCGCGTAGTCCGAATCGGAATACCCAACGAGTTGGAAGTTAGCTCCTTTGGGATACCAAAGGCCAATGCTTGGGGTGTGCTTTAGGTACCTAAGGATTCTCTTCACCGCTATGAGATGTGATTCCCTAGGATCGGCTTGAAAGCGAGCACACATGCAAACACTAAACATGATGTCGGGCCTAGATGCGGTCAAGTATAACAAGCTACCAATCATAGAACGGTAGAGAGTTTGATCAACCGGGTTACCTCCCACATCTAGGTCGAGATGTCCGTTTGTTGGCATTGGAGTCTTGATAGGCTTGCAATCATCCATGTTGAAGCGCTTGAGGAGGTCTTTTGTATACTTCTCTTGAGATATGAAAGTCCCCTCCTTCAATTGCTTGACTTGGAAGCCTAGGAAGAACGTGAGCTCGCCAATCATGGACATTTCGAACTCCTTCAACATCAAGTCACCAAATTCCTTGCAATATTCTTCATTTGTTGACCCGAAGATGATATCATCAATGTAGACTTGACAAATGAAGATCTCTCCATCAAGCTTCTTGGTGAATAGTGTGGTGTCGACCTTCCCAATGATGAAGCCCTTCTCAATGAGGAACTCCCGGAGGTGCTCGTACCATGCTCTTGGGGCTTGCTTGAGCTCATATAGCGCCTTGGACAACCTATAAACATGATTAGGATATCTAGGGTCTTCAAACCTGGGAGGTTGATCAACATAGACTAGTTCATTTATGAAGCCATTTAAAAATGCACTTTTCACATCCATTTGATATAATTTAATGTCATGATGTGATGCATATGCAAGGAGGATACGAATGGCTTTGAGTCTTGCAACCGGTGCAAAGGTCTCTCCAAAATCCAAACCTTCAACTTGAGAGAACCCCTTTGCCACTAGCCTTGCCTTGTTTCTAACAACCTTGCCTTGATCATCTTGCTTGTTTCTAAACACTCATTTTGTTCCAATGACTCTTGCGCCATTGGGTCGCTCTTCAAGTGTCCAAACTTGGTTGCGGGTGAAGTTGTTTAATTCTTCATGCATAGCATTCACCCAATCCGGATCACCTAGAACTTCATCTACAATGGTAGGCTCAACAAGAGACACAAAGGAGTGATGTTCAATAAATAAAACAAGTTTTTGAGATCGAGTCATTACACCCCTTGTTGGACTCCCTATGATGAGATCTTGAGGATGAGCTTGTAGTAAAGGAGTAGTCCTTCGATCAACCACTTGAGGGGCCGCTTGTGGAGCATCAACATCATGAGCTTGTACCACCATTTGATCATGGGAAACATGTGTATCTTCAAATGGATCCCTCCCATCTTTGTCATCATCATGTGGCACATTGGATGAGGATGGCTTGTCAATGATTTGCACATCATCATTATCATCTTTAGGCTTGATGGCTCCAACCGGCATGTTCTTCATTGCTTCCCTCAATGGTTCATCACCTACATCATCAAGATTTTCATGCTCTCCTTGAGAGCCATTAGATTCATCGAATTCCACATCATATGTTTCTTCTACCATCCCGGTGGCACGGTTGAATACTCAATATGCTTTGGACTTCAATGAGTAACCAACAAGAAAACCAATATCACATCGGCGTTGGAACTTCCCTAGGTGTTGGCGCTTCTTGTAGATGTAGCATTTGCACCCAAACACTCTAAAGAATGATATATCCGACTTCTTGTTGTTGAGTAGCTCATAGGGGGTCTTGCCAAGGAGACGATGGGGGAACAACCGGTTTGATGCATAGCAAGTGGTGTTGATTGCTTCCGCCCAAAATCTTTCTGGTATAGTGTACTCATCTAGCATTGTCCTTGCTAGGGTGATTAGTGTCCGGTTCTTTCTCTCAACTACCCCATTTTGTTGTGGTGTATATGTTGCGGAGACTTCATGCTTGATCCCAACTTCATCACAATATTCCTCAATGTGGGTGTTGTCAAATTCTCTTCCATTATCACTCCTAATTTTCTTGATTTTCAAGTCAAATTCATTTTGGGCTCTCTTGGCAAACTTCTTGAATGAAGAGGTTGCTTCGGATTTGTCATGAAGAAAGAATACCCAAGTGTATTTTGAATAGTCATCAACAATCACTAGGCAATAGAGATTTCCACCCAAGCTAGCATATGTTGTTGGCCCAAATAGATCCATGTGAAGTAGCTCTAACTCTCTTGATGTTGATACAAAGGCTTTGGTTGGATGAGTGTTTGCAACTTGCTTGCCGGCTTGACATGCACTACACAATTTGTCCTTCTCAAATTTGACATCCTTCAAGCCTCTAACCAAATCCTTCTTCAATAGCTTGTTGAGAGTGTTCATTCCCACATGAGCTAATCTTCTATGCCATAGCCAACCAAGTGATTGCTTAGTGAACAAACATGTCTTCAAGTTGGCATCTTCGGAGGTGAAATCCACTAGATAGAGATTGTTGTATCTAAAGCCCTTGAATATCACTTGTGTACCATCTTTCTTGGCCACAACCACTTCCTTGTCGGTGAACAAACATTGAAATACAAGATCACATAGTTGCCCAACGAATAGCAAGTTGAAGCTCAATGATGCAACTAGAAGCACATTAGAGATGGTATGATCATTTGATATAGCTACTTTGCCCAATCCCTTGACATTGCCCTTTGAGTTGTCACCAAATGTAATCTTTTCTTGGTCATTGACATTCTCTTCTAGTGAGGTGAACATCCGGGGATCACCGGTCATATGTTGTGTGCAACCACTATCAATCACCCAATGAGATCCACCGGTCTTGTAGTTCACCTACACACACAAGAAATCAAACTTGAGCTTTTGGGACCCAAACTTGTTGCGGACCCTTAACCTTCTCTACTAGTGACTTTGCAACCCAATTTTGCTTTGGCCTATTCTTGTTAGGAGGCCCCATGAACATGACTTTCATCTTGCCACTAGAGTCTTGTCTAAGCATGTAGTGAGCATTTAAAGCAAAGGGCCTAGAATGCTTGGGCAAGGGTGTAGGTTTAGGCTCTTCACAATCATGAGCAAAGTGTCCTTCCTTTCCACACTCATAGCATATTCCAATCTTCTTCTTCTTTGGCTTAGTGATGCTTTTGCGTTGCTTCATCTTCTCTTCAAGGAAGCCAATACCATTTCTATTTGTCTTCATCACGGTGTTCATGAGTAGCTCACTTTGAAGACATTGCCCCTTGGTGAATTTCTTCAACCCAGTGGTAAGGTGCTCCTTCTCTCTCTTGAGCTTGTCATTCTCTTGTTCGAGCTCTAATTGAGATGATGTCATCTTGTAATCCCTCTCCATCTTCAATCTCTTGTTCTCTTCTTTTAGCATGTCTAGCTCAACTGACATGCTATAATCATCATCTTGGGTCTCAACAATGACTTGCTTTGTGGTTGCAAGCTTCTATAGATCAACCTTGAGCTTTGCATTCTCATTCTTGATCTTGACATAATCATCATAGTGATCGGCCACAACCACACTCTTGCCCTTGCCACTAGCTCTTTGCTCATCATGCTCACTAACCAAGTCCTCACAAGATGTTTCTATGTCACACTTAACAACAAGGTTAGGAGCATCATGTGTCTCATGTGAAAGCATATCATAAGCAATGGTAAGAGTATCATAGTCAACTTTCACTTGAGTGTATTGTTCCTTGAGCAAGGCATAACTAGTGGTAAAGTCACTATGCATCTTATCAAGTTTTTCATTTTTAGCTTTGAGCTCCTTGTTAGAGGACTTGAGCTCCTTGATAGATGATGACATAGTTGCAAGTTCATCTTTTAGCTCATCACTAGCATGTATAGCATGATCATACTTCTCAACAAGAGATTCATTTTCATCAACAAGCTTTTCATTCTTAGCTCTAGTCTTTCTTATGATTTTAGAGTAGTTGTTTAGCAATTTAACAAGCTCATCATAAGTGGGTGCCTCAAATTCACCATCACTATCACTATCACTAGAGTCATCATCGCTTTGTACCTTTCGATCACTTTTAGCCATGAGGCATAGGTGTGTAGATGATGAGGGTGACGGTGGTGGTGGTGGTGTAGAGGAGCCAATGACTAGAGCGGCCACCTTCTCCTTCTCATCATCACTATCTTCATTTGATGAGCCACTGGAGGAATCAATGTCGGTGAGCCAATCACCAACAATATAAGCTTTACCACCTTTCTTGTGGTATTGTTTCTTCTTCTTGCCATCCTTCTTGTAGTAGGGCTTCTCATTCTTCTTCTCATCTTCACTTGATGAGTCATACTTCTTGCCCTTGTTCTTGTTCTTGTAGCTCTCTTTCTTGGGCTTGGTGCATTGATGAGCAAGATGGCCAAGCTCACCGCAATTGTAGCAATCCATTTCGGAGATTGGCCTCCTCTTGCTACTTGTGAAGAACTTCTTCTTTCTTAAGTCAAAGTTGACTCCATTCTTGTGAAGCTTCTTCAACATCTTGGTGGTCCATCTCACCATGAGAGCGATGTTGGAATCATCATCTTCATCACTTGAGCTATCATGATGCACCTCAATAGCCTTGGACTTGCCCTTCTTGTCATGGCTAGCTTTGAAGGCCAAGTCCTTCTTCTTGTCGGTGGAGGAGCCACCACTTGGTGTGATGTGCATGTACATCTCATGCGCATTGTTCCAAGATTTGGATTGGTGTAGCGGTGGAAAGATCGCCTTGATGTAGCACCGTCACAATGTGTCCATACTTCTCAATTGGAATGACACAAAGAATCTTCCTCACAACATTGGATGGTTGCATTTGTGTGAGGCCAAGTCCATTTAGCTCTTCTACAAGAACATTCAACCGTGAGTACATTTCATTTGCACTTTCATTAGCATGCATATCAAAAGAGTGAAGCTTTTGCATAACTAAATGATAGCGTTCCACACGCTCACTCTTGGTTCCCTCATGGAGCGCACAAATGTTTTCCCATAGATCATGGGCATTTTTGTGGTTCCGAACACGGTTGAACACATCTTTGCAAATGCCTCTAAAAAGGATGTTTTTGGCTTTTGCATTCCATTTTTCATTTTCCTCCTCATTAGGAGTGAGGCTTGTGCCTTCCTTGGGCTTGGCAAAGCCGGTGATCGCGGCATCGCGGCATTTAACATCAACCGCTTCTAGGTACGACTCCATACGGATTTTCCAATATGGAAAGTCATCTCCCTCAAACATGGGAGGTGGTCCATCACCTCCGGACATCTTAACTCTAGGCGATTAAGCCTAAATCGAGAGCACGAGGCTCCGATACCAATTGAAAGGATCAAGATGCCCAAGAGGGGGTGATTGGGCTTTTCTAAAACTTCTTTCAAGAATTAAAGCCTATCAAGCCCCAATTAACCCCCTAGTGCCTAGAAGTGTGTTTGACAAGAATCAACCGTATAAAAGACTATCGCTAAACCATTTCTACTCTAGCATGGCAATTCAACATATGAAAGAACAACAAGTAAATGAGGAATTGAATTGCTCAAAGGTAAATGCGTAGTAAAGAGAGTAGAGATGACACGATGATCTTTTTGCCGAGGTATCGAGGTGTCGGCACACCCCCCTAGTCCTCGTTGGAGCACCCGCGCAAGGGTATCACTCCCCCTTGATCCGTGCAAGGATCAAATGCTCACTACGAGCTGATTCTTCGCCACTCCGGCCTGGTGAATCGCTCGCTACCGGTCACAACTTGGCTTGGGTCATCCACAATGCCTCCGGATGATCACCAAGCTCTCTGATCGCCACCAAGCCATCTAGGTGATGCCGATCACCAAGAGTAACAAGCAAGAACTCTCACTTGACCAACGCAAGCCTAATGAGATGGGTGGATGCACACTTGCTACTCTCTATTCACTAATGAGGTGTTTGATCACTCAATTATCAAATCTCTCAACCTCACTAGGCCTCTTGCACTCACTTGCAATCACTATGTGTTTGGCAACCTTTCAAATGAGCAAGAGAAGCAGCATGAATGAGGGGGAGGCATATTTATACCCCCCAACTCAAAACATGCACGAAGGGGTAAGTCTAGCCAGTTTATACACTGACCGGACGCACTGTCGGGATGACCGGACGCGTCCGGTCAGTGCCCAACGGCTACGTGACGTCTAGCCTGACACCTGTACGAAGCACTGACCGGACGCATCCATGCGTCCGATCACCACTGACAGGACACGTCCGGTCAACAAAAACTCTCTCTAGAACCTCTTTGGATGCGACCGGACCCACCCTCCTGGTGCGCCCGATCGATTGCTGAGGGTGAGTCCGGTCGCAACCAGACTTGCCCCCTCAGCCAGCCCACTGACCGGACGCATGCCCCAGTGTCCGGTCCCTTGGGTTCGAGCGTCCGGTCGCAAATAGAAGTCCAAAACGACTTCGGTTTGCGATGCTCCCTTCACGAACTTTCTTCCTTATGATCTTAGGGACCTTTCTAAGCTACCTAGGGCTTTGGTTAACAAGTGTGCACCACACCTAACTCAAAAGTCTCACCTAGGTCAAGCTACCCATTCAAACCCCTCTTTATAGTACGGCCAAAGATAAAACAAAGACTTATGCTACTCTAAGTGTCCTTCAACACCAAATGACACTTAGAACTAGCCTAACACCGTCTTCGTCATCCATCCTTTGAAAACCGAACGAATTCCATCAATAAGGGGACATGAATACCATAGTGTCCTCACGATCATCATTACCATGACCTAACTCAACTGTTTCTGCAAAACACACGTTAGTCATAGTAATTTACCGTTGTCATCCAATCACCGAAACCCACTAGGGGCCTAGATGCTCACAAAGGGTACTATGCATCTTATCAAGTTTTTCATTTTTAGCTTTGAGCTCTTTGTTAGAGGACTTGAGCTCCTTGATAGATGATGACATAGTAGCAAGTTCATTTTGTTGCTCATTACTAGCATGTATAGCATGATCATACTTCTCAACAAGAGATTCATTTTCATCAACAAGCTTCTCATTTTTAGCTCTAGTCTTTCTTATGATTCTAGAATAGTTGTTTAGCAAATCAACAAGTTCATCATAAGAGGGAGCTTGGAACTCTCCATCACTCTCATCATCACTAGAGTCATCATCACTTTGTACCTTCCGGTCACCCTTTCCCATGAGGCATAGGTGTGTAGTGGATGATGGCGATGGTGGTGGTGGTGGAGTAGAAGTCCCAATCACTAGAGCGGCCACCTTCTCCTTCTCATCATCACTATCTTCATTGGATGAGCCACCGGAGGAGTCAATGTTGGTGAGCCAATCACCAACAATGTAGGCCTTGCCACCTTTCTTGTGGTATTGCTTCTTCTTCTTGCCATCCTTCTTGTATGGCTTCACACTCTTCTTCTCATCTTCACTAGATGAGTCATATTTCTTGCCCTTGTGCTTGTTCTTGTAGCTCTCTTTCTTGGGCTTGGTGCATTGATGAGCAAGATGGCCAAGTTCACCACAATTGTAGCAATCCATCTTGGAGATTAGCCTTCTCTTGCTACTTGTGAAGAACTTCTTCTTTCTTGAGTCGAAGTTAACTCCATTCTTGTGAAGCTTCTTCAACATCTTTGTGGTTCTTCTCACCATGAGAGCGATGTTGGAATCATCCTCTTCATCACTTGAGCTTTCATGATGCACCTCAATAGCCTTGGACTTGCCCTTCTTGTCATGACTTGCTTTGAAGGCCAAGTCCTTCTTCTTGTCGGTGGAAGAGCCACCACTTGGTGTGATGTGCATGTACATCTCATGCACATTGATCTTTCCCAAGATTTGAGTTGGTGTAGCGGTGGAAAGATCGCTTTGATGTAGCACCATCACAATGTGTCCATACTTCTCAATTGGAAGAACACAAAGAATCTTCCTCACAACATCGGATGGTTGCATTTGAGTGAGGCCAAGTCCATTTAGCTCTTCTACAAGAACATTCAAGCGTGAGTACATTTCATTTGCACTTTCATTAGCATGCATATCAAAAGAATGAAGCTTTTGCATAACTAAATGATAGCGTTCCTCACGCTCACTCTTGGTTCCTTCATGGAGCGCACAAATGTTTTCCCATAGATCATGGGCATTTTTGTGGTTCCGGACGCGGTTAAACACATCCTTGCAAATGCCTCTAAAAAGGATGTTTTTGGCTTTTGCATTCCATTTCTCATTTTCCTCCTCATTAGGAGTAAGGCTTGTGCCTTCCTTGGGCTTGGCAAAGCCGGTGATCGCGGCTTCACGACATTTAACATCAACCGCTTCTAGGTACGACTCCATACGGATTTTCCAATATGGGAAGTCGTCTCCCTCGAACATGGGAGGTGGTCCATCACCTCCGGACATCTTAACTCTAGGCGGTTAAGCCTAAATCGAGAGCACGAGGCTCCGATACCAATTGAAAGGATCAAGATGCCCAAGAGGGGGGGTGAATTGGGCTTTTCTAAAACTTTAGCAAGAATTAAAACCTATTAAGCCCAATTAACCCCCTTGTGCCTAGAAGTGTGTTTCTTTCTATTCTACCGCACAAAAGACCAAGTCTATGTCACTCCTACTCTAGCAAAGCAATTCAATAGTGAATGAACAACAAATATATTGCGGAATTGAATTGCTCAAAGGTAAATGCATAAGTAAAGGAGTAGAGATGACAAGACGATCTTTTTGCCGAGGTATCGAGGTGTCGGCACACCCCCTAGTCCTCGTTGGAGCACCCGCGCAAGGGTATCGCTCCCCCTTGATCCGCGCAAGGATCAAGTGCTCACTACGAGCTGATTCTTCGCCACTCCGGCCCGGTGAATCGCTCGCTACCGGTCACAACTTGACTTGGGTCATCCACAAAGCCTCCGGATGATCACCAAGCTCTTCGATCACCACCAAGCCGTCTAGGTGATGCCGATCATCAAGAGTAACAAGCTAGAACTCTCACTTGACCAAGACAAGGCCAAACAGATGGATGGATGCACACTTGCTACTCAATTCTCACTAGGAGGTCACTAATTCTCCCAATTAGCTATTCTCTCAACCTCACTAGGGCTCTTGCACTTTCTCACACTCACAATGTGTCTCTTAGCAGATGGAAGTGGCAAGAACACTCTAATGGATGAGGGGGAGGAGTATAAATACTCCCCCAACCGGTCATCCAAAAGAGCACCAAACAGGTGTTTCTGCGGGGGCATCGGACGCTCCGATGACCTCGACCAACGGTCGACTGTACCACCCGTCAGACATGTTAAAGGAGCATCGGACGCTGGGCAGCATCCGATGCCACCACAACGGACGCGTCCGATGTGGTTTTACCCTCTCTGGAACCTCTCTGCATGGACATCGGACGTCGGCCCTCAGCGTCCGATGCCAGCGTCCGGTGCAAGCTCAAATTCACGCGCACGTGGACAGTGGCACAGACGCGTCCGATGTGACAACATCGGCGCGTCCGATGCCACGCACCAGACTAAACCCTAGTCTGAGTGAGCATCGGACACGTCCGATGCCCACCAGGCCAGCGTCTGATGCCCTTCTCAAGGGCAAAACCGACTCGGATCGCGACGCGGCCTTAACGACTTTTCATCCTCTCGACATAAGGCATCTCTCTGAGCTACCTAGGGCTATGAAATAACAAGTGTGCACCACACCTACCTTAATAGACTCATCTAGGTCAAGCTACTGATTCACGCTCCCCTTTATAGTACCGCCAAAGGAAAAACAAAGACCTAAGACTACCTAAGTGTCCTCCAACACCATGTGACACTTAGCCTAGTCTGTCACCGTCTTCGTCGTCCGTCCTTTGAAAACCGAAACGATTTCCATCGCCAGGGGACATGAACTCCATATGCCCGTATCATCGCCATTATCGTGACCTAACTCATTCATGTTTCTGCAAAACACATGTTAGTCACAGTAATCTTGTGTTTCATCCAATCACCGAAACCCACTAGGGGCCAAGATGCGTTCTGGATATTATTACGACAGTCGTAATGGCTAGCTATAAGCTAGCTCTTAGAATTTTTGTCATATTTTAATACAAGGAAGAGAAGAGTTAGCTCTTGCTCAAGAGCTAGGCTCATACACACATTCCAAGATTATGTGTGAATGTAGTGTGAGCTTAATCATATACTATGAGTTATTGCTAAGAGTTAGCAATATTGGAGAGGTTGACTTAGAGCTAGCAACTAGCCCTTAGAGTAGCAGACGAGTGGGGCACGACACGGCAGGCATGGGGCCGTGCCCGAGGGGCGCAGACGCTTAGCAGGCACCGGGGAGGCACTGTGAAGCACAGGTTAGCCGGTGGCTCAGGTGAGACTAAACCCTAGCTCGATAACATATTAGATTGGTCAACCAACTCTATTGCTTAGCCCAAATAGGCAAATATACAGTGTATACATATGCAAAGAAGTCCTCTCAAGTAAGGGAAAATACATATACATCCTGTATATCTAACAAATGTTTCCGCATTACCTATTTTTTCTAAGGCCAGTCTCAGTGGAGATTTCATCTCCCAGTTTCCAATACATTCAGATTTTAGAAACAGTGTAGAAGATTTTCATGGGGATGAAACTATCTCTACTCCCATGAAACTTTTATCATCTCTCTTTATTAATATAGCGTCATGTCAACGTATTAAATGCCTATGAAACTCTATGAAACTCCCACTGAGATGACCTAAGTTCAACTTATAGCTGCTTTTATCACAACTTAAATAAAAAAAAGATTACTCACATAACATGATATAGTATTTCTTTACCTCCCCGACATCCAAGTCCACATTTACACTGTATCACAAATTCATGCCTAATGCATTGTAAAAACATCGAACAGTGAACCTCTCCATATCGTAAATAGAAATTGTTTAGGACAGCGACACAGTCTCCAAAGTAAGTCTCCAAAGTATAACTTTGACCACTTGTTCCTTTAAAAATATTTTTGTTGTAAAGTGATATAAGTATAATTTTATGAAAGTACTTTTCAAGACAAATTTATTTATATGATTTTTACATCTCTAAACTCAATAATTTAAAATTTATTTATGATTTATATTCTCAATGTTTGATCTAAAAGTTATTCAAAACGACTTCTATTTTCGATACGGAAGGAGTACTACACAGTTGACAGTTGTTCACTTTTCCTATTTGCTAGTGACGCGTCGCTAGCTCTTCCATTAATCACAAGGTACGACGACAGCAGCATACGAACTCCAAACCTTTCCTAGACATTTTCTTACTCATTTCTTGCGAAGCCTTCGTACTCTAAATTCATCCTCTAAAAGGAATATTCCATCCTGGTCATCGAGATTGTCTCCTCTATATCTCTTTCTCCCGCACTCATTTATCCTCTATATCTTCTTCTATCCACAGTGGGACCCACATGTATGTAAAAAAATTTATCTAAATATATTCATGTGAGATCTTGTTTTAAAGGATTTATTGGAACGAATTTAATGGTGCAATCAAAATTTAATTTAGTTTTTTGGTTTGTGAGTTATAACATTTTTTTATTTGTACCGAGGTACCGAACCCAAACGCTTCACTGCCACCGAACCGAGAAGAATAGCGGACGTCTGTTTGCGCGTCAGGAATAACGGACACCAAACGCGTACGCTAGGATAGCGCATGATTTAACGTATCGACTGCAGACCAATTTTCCCTCTCCGTGTACTGCAGTAGGATTTACCGGACCGCGGTGCAAACAGTCTTACCCGAAAGATCAGTCATAAAGCGGAGAAGGGCTATAAAAATCACACCAAGCAATGATTTCTGATAAGATATCAATCAAGGACGCTTTTGAAGGCAAGGAGTTGCGACATCTGCAAACAAGCGTATTATCCTCGGACAAAATAGAATTAAACTATAGCTTCTTTTGTTCCTGCGACCAGAGACTTACTCCCTCCGTCCCAAAAAAAAAAGTCATTCTCGCTTCCCGAGAAACAAATACCGGCAATTATATATTAAAATATATAAATATTTATACTAAGTAATTAGTATCATCGAAAAGATCTTTAAGTCTAGTTTTTTAACAAATTTATTTGAAAATATAAATATTGCACGTATTTCATATAAATTGAGTCAAACTTGTGGCACGAAAACCCAAAACGACTTCCTTTCTGGGACGGAGGGAGTATTTCCTAACTCCTTTTTTTAAAAAAAAGTGGATGTGGTCAGAGCCATTTATCTGCATGCAAAGGCTTCTGGGCGAAGCAACAGCGTATTTAAACCATATCACCTTCAGGGATACAGTCGACCAGCATATATATTCGTATGATTGCCGACGGCTACAGTACCGGCACGGGCGCAGAACTTGGCTGCATCTGGAAGCGACCCGACTCACCCGTTGTCTGGTGACTTCGGGTGCCACCTCTCGCATCCACAAGAAACTTTTGAGAACAAAGATAGCAACAGGAACAGAGCAAGTGCCAACAAAACATGCCCGATATTACGATCGACAAGAGACAGGCCACTATTGGAACCGAAGCAGATGGGCAGTCCTATTTCCAATTCCAAGGCATAAGTTCCACGAATAATTCACATATATATCTTGCCACAACTCACACAACAACGCTTCAGAAGGCAAACACTAATGAACCATTAAGTTTAAATAGAAAGATAGCACTGACACTTTCTATCAGGCAGGCACGCATATATGTACAAAAAGTTTGGATAAAAGAGCAGCGAACTAGGCACACTAGTGGTCTGCTTGACCACACCTAAAACCTAGTATGTACAAACAAGGGTAGCGTTTTTCTCTCTCTCCTAAAATCAGCTCCACCAGATCGTGCTGTCAGCTAAATAAGCAGTGAACCACCCACATCTACACCGTGCTTTCCTTTCCTACGTGATACTTACAAAGCGAAACTCCCATGTGGCGTATCATCGGTTAAGATAGGTGGAAGGACCCCTGGCCCTCTGTAATTGCATAGAGGAGTTTCTCCCTCATCTTTTCCTGCAGGAAAAAACAAAGCAAACTTTCATGGCTCAAAACAACAAAGCATAGCTAGGGGTAGGGGTGGTAATGGATCATGACCCTTATCCATTCTTCACAATCCAACTTAGCCCTTTCCAATTTTAATTTAAAATTATATAGTATTACGGTCCGATCCTTATTGAGCCTGATCCTTAAATTTGCTAGGCTAAATTGGAGGGCCCTTTACCACCCCTAGCTAGGGGTGGTAATAGATTATGGTTCTCATGCTTCTTTGACAATCCAACTTGACCCTATCTAATTTTAGCTCAAAATCATATAATATTATGACCTGATCCTTAAATTTGCTTTGCTAAATTAGAGGGCCCTTTACCACCAGCTAACAATCAAATGCGCAGAAAATTGTTGGGCGAGAGACTCAGCGTTCACAGTGCATTTCTTACTATGAATTAACACACAAAAAATAAAGAACCTTGACTTGCTCAATATTTTAGCTTTTTTGGTTGCCATATGTTGGCGGTTTGGGGGGGGGGGGGGGTTGAACTTGAGGAGATACCCTCAGAACATGGATGTTTAATTTCAATCTAATTCGCTTGATTTGTTATAAGAAGTTCAATCTCCCAATGATATAAGAAGCTCAATTTCAATCTATTTCACTAATTAACCTAGTAAACTTCACTAAGTTAGAAAGGTCAAACCTTTGAAGAGTATGGAGGTAACTTAAGATAGTTGGCACAAGTCATCACGCTCGGCAGGTCATGGTCAGCGTCATTGCTGTTATGCTGTTTATCATTACATCACACTGTTAGCAAAAGATTGGATCAAGTGAACTGAAACAGAAAGGAGAGCTTTATAACAAAAAACGGACCTTTCGGACAACCGTGAACTTTGGATTTAGTGCAGCCAAGCCACCTGGTGGAAGCCGAGGTGAACCCGTTATAAATTGCAAGAAAGCTCTGCGCTCAAGGGATCCAAACTCTTGTATGATTTCCAGCAACTGCAATGCATTTTGGATTCAAATAACAGACCTCCATTAATGGTTCACAACATATGTTGCCAATTCAAAATATCTTGGTTAGAGAAAACTTACATTAATGACAGGAGGGCTGCTGGAAGTGTAACCATGATCAAATTTGATGTGATCCACAAGTTTTGCAAACTGTTCAAACCAAGAAATCAGCAACCAGAAAAAAAATAATAACAAAACATGAACAGATGCCAACAGAAGATAGATGCATACATCCCATGTATCTTGTTCACCACAGAGTAATCTCTCTAGCTCATCCTCTGAGAAAACCTGGAGTTTGTTTAGTGGAAATACCTGCAGTAGACAGTGTCAGCATGTCAAAGCAATATTCTAGGTGAAAAAATGACCATGGAAGTGTTGCCATGTAGGCTCCATGTAAGGTTCCTAACTACAATCATCAGAAAGATAAGAAGCGGTACTAACCCCTAAATAAACCTGGACCCAGCAAACAAGAATTAAGACCAATGCGGTAGTGTCTTCACCATTTTGGGATGCCAGCTATTGTTTTATATAGTCTAAAACTACGGAATACGACAGATAAGATGCTTGTACGCGGTAAAGAGGTGGAAGGGTGAGCGAATAGACAGAGCACAACATCAGGACAAGAAATAATTGAAGTTCACTCATACTAGGTTAATATATATTGCTTATGAAACACACAAGATCACATAGCTGGTAACCAAATGGAAGATTTCCAAATCACATGATTACACCCTTGCTTCCTGGTAATATCTGAACTTCCAAAGTGTGCCAACGAGTAACAACATTGACACATGACATTTTTTATGCTCGAGAATCAACGCATTTCCAGAATAGAGCCAAATTAACCATAGTGTAAGTGAAAAGCACCACCGGTTACAAGCATCAATAGAGCACTGCAGAATCGTGTAGAGCAAATACCTCATTAAATCCTGACTTAAAAGCCTCCATCTGTCTTGCAATTCCACTTTTAACCGTTGCATCAACAACAAGACGAACATACTCTCCCAAATTCTCAACATTCAACTGAAAAATAGCAGTAGCAATCAATTTGGTGTGTTTGATGGGTGGGTTGGGGGGTACATTTAGTCTGTTCAGAAGCAGGCAGAAAAAATGATACTTACACTGTCAGAGCGACTTCCCGATGAGAGCACATATTCTGTATACCCTGGGAGAGCAAACTCAATAGCAAGATCCTCAATTCTACAACCTCGATAAGTCAAATCTGATATAATCTGGCAGTCCCTTGTCAAACTTGACTCTGCATATTTTCTCCGACAAGCAAGCGCTTGAAACTCCACAAGGGATATGGCCAGTTCAGAATCCAATGACTGGATATCATATATATTAAGCTCCTATAACAAAGAAAAGATTGCTTACGTTTAGATAGACACGCAAAGTAAGAATAGCAACGGCCATTCATATTGAAAAAGGATGCAGAGCCAAATATACCTGTCCAAGGATAAGCTTGTAGAATGCTTTAGAAAATGGAATGTCTAGAATTCTGCTGTCTTTAATTGCTTTTGCAACAACCAGACCAAGTAAGTGGAATCGCTCGCTCACTTCTTGAAAGGAAGCAGAATCTGCAGAAACAGACCAAGGTCTAGGGAAAAGCCCATTAGGGGCAACCACAAATCCAGAAACAGCATCATTGGTACCAGATTCACAAGAAAGCTCCCCTCTCCACATGCCTAGACCAGACTTCTGAAATTCATGACTTATCAATGTATAGAATTCCATTGTGGGACCTAAACCAGTGCCCACTTCCTCTTTATATTCTACTTCGAGTAGAGCATTGCTCTTAGCATGTGACTTCATCATTTTTGCAGCTGAAACCAGTATATCATCGCGATCAACTTTGAACTTTTTCCGTGAGTGGGAAGACCCCCTTTCTGCAACACTGTTAACACTTGCATCCATCATATAGCCATGATGATTTTTCAAAGAACCAAATGCTGTCAGTTGGAAATACTTCCATCTCGCCTCAAATGAAAATAAGAAAGGGCATGCAGACATCAGTTCAGTGCACCATAAAGGCAGGCAGCAAGACCTTGAAGCTAATGGATCATGCATTTGTTGCTCTAATTTATCTGTCAATTTGGCGCTGACAAACTCTTGCTGAGGAATCGAGAAAACTTCAGCTTTCAGACCATCAAGGTTAGTTATCCTTCCATGGGCAAAAGAACGGTTTATCTCATCAGACACGAGGTGAAACGAATACCTGTTTAATCCCTCTAAAATGTGTAGCATAAACAATATGTCATACGAAGGACCTGATCTGTCAAGTTTGCAAGGAAGTTTACCAAGCAACATACTAGAAAAGAATGGGAGCATCTGCCATGTAAACCCAGTTGTATTGTCATTTATTAATGATATTGCAGTAGAGGAAGGTCTAGGACAATCATTTGTTTCTAGGTTAGCAGTTCTGAAAGTAATGTCATGTACACTGCGCCAAAACTGCATGTCCAGAATTATGTCAGACCCTGCATTGATCTGATCCTGTAGGATTGACTGATACAGAGTAACAGACCGGTCAAGCTCTTTCCCATTTAAGCTAAATACCAATTTTTGTTGTACGGTGTTATTGATCAAGATTGTTGTGTTTCTTTCTGCTTGACCTGCAGTTGCACATTTATAGGAGTTTTCAGGTTACTGAGATGAAAAGATGAACTGCAAACAGACACTTTAGGCTACACATGCTCACCAGAAGATGAAGTCCCTTGCTTTGGACATGTTTCTACAGGTGGATTCTGATTTTCACAAGTCAGGCCCTGAAAAGAGTCAATTTAATTTAAAGACAAATAAAATGGCTATCAAAATACTTTGAAGGACATGCTTTATCAGAAATATACTCCCTCCGTCCACGAATAAATAGATTTCTAGAGTTGTCCTAAGTCAAACTTTTAAAACTTTGACCGAATTTCTAGAAAAAACTATCAAAATTGATGATCTCAAATTCGTATCATTAGATATACCATAGGGTATATATTCATAATGTATCCATTTTATACCATAGATGTTATTACTTTTTTCTATAAAGTCAGTCAAAGTTTAAAAAGTTTGACTGACACGGATTCTAGGAATTGATTCTTTCATGGACAGAGGGAGTACATTGCGAATAACTTCTCTTGATATGCATCTCTAAGCGGCTAAATTCCCAATTAGTTGTGAACTAATTCCATGGAATAACTAACATACTACAAAACCATTTCCAGCATAAGAACCTTTTTTTCTCTCTGTTTAATTTCAAAATTAAAAAACCTATAGAAGAGCTGACTGCAAACAATGAACTTATCCATTCCATTTAACTACCAGCATACAAACCACCTGCGGAACGAAGGTCCTTCTATCCTCTGTTTAATTAGCATATAGGAGAGATGGGAAATGCACAGAAAAGTTCAAGAATATACTCCTTTCATTCCAAATTGTAAGTCATTCCAAGAATCTTGGAGAGTCAAAGTTTTTCAAATTTGACCAGAATTATAGAAAGAAACACAAAGATCATAGGTACACTATGAAAATATAACTAACAAAGAATGTAATGCTACTTGATTAGTATCATAAATGTTATTATCTTATTGTATAAAGTTGGTCAAACTTAGAAAACTTTGACTCTAAAAGATTCTTGGAATGACTTATAATTTGGGATGGAAGGAGTATAAAAGAGTGGTTCCAGAAACCTAATAAAGCATGTAAATTCATGAAAATGGCCATGGAGTTCAAGAATATACAAAAGAGCAGTTCAAGAAACACACTGGATGCTTGGGAGATATGGAAGCATCAAAATCCATGTGTGTTTGAAGGGTGTATAAGCCCAAATGTAAAGGTGGTTCTACAGGAGGTGAGTACTGAGAGCAGCCTTTGGTGCTGTGCAGGAGCTTTTGCTCTCCAGGAGCTGCTCCTTCGGTTGTGCCTCACAGATTAGGTTTGAATTTCTTGGTTGTGGCCATTTGTATTTTTTTGGAGACTAACCCGTGTGTGTTTATGGGAGTAGGTTCTATGCCCGCTCCCTTGCTATTTTGTTCTCCTATCTTAATGAAGACACGCAGCTCTCCCGCGTCGTTCGAGAAAAAGAAAAATAACCATATCATATTTAAGAAATACTCCCTCTGTTCCAAATTATGTCGCTTTGACTTTTTTGGGACATAGATTTTGCTATGTATTTAGACATACGTTATATCTTGATATATAGCAAAATTGATGTAAGTCAAAGCGACTTATAATCTGGAACGGAGGGAGTACCAACTAGTCACACTTCATAAGGTAATAATAGGATGGGAAGAATAACACCTCTGATGGTGAATCAGCCTTCTGACTAGGTGTGGAATCTCGTTCCTGAGAGTCATCATCAGCATATTTGCTTTCCAGAGCAGTGACACTAGGTGGTGATTCAGCCTTCTGACTATTGACATCTATACTAACTTTGGGCCATAAAAATTCTTCAATGGTATGCAAGGATGATGATATTTCCACATTCACAGCATTGTCATAGCTTGACAAGCTAGTTTCATCTTCATCTTTTTTGAATCTTACTCGGATACATGGAGTAATTGTTGAGTGCCTTGTAGGGATATCAGAAATACTGCTCCTTGGCTTGAAGTTGTGGCTCATTATAACTGGAAAATTGTCAAGAGAAGTAAGAGCATTCTGAAGCTTCCTTACTAAAAGTGTCAAGAGCATGTCACCCCAACCCTGGCCCATTCTTGAGAAAGACATACGAGCAAATGACTGAAATCTTTTCACCACAGCCAAAAAATGGTCAGAACTGCAATTTATATTGTCCTCCACCTGGAGGTACTTTCCATTTGAGAGGTAATTTGATAAAGATTTTACCAATCCACTCTCAAGGAATTCAAACGTTGTCATTGTTTCTCCCCCATGAAGCTCCATCATCACCTCACTTAAAATGGTAGACAAGTATTCTTCGTTCTGAAGATTGCATTGTTCTGATGACTTGTCTGTGGTCTCATTCAAAACCGCACAGCAAGTTTTGAGTTTCTGCAAAATCTCAGTTAACCCCATCTCAGAACTCACTACATCCTTAGTAAAGTAGGTTGTTTTCACATGCCTGGCAAAAGTAAAAAGACCGTCCTTGCCAATCCTACAAGTCCTTTTTTCAGCAGCTTCAGATCTACGGGCATCAAATGCATAGCAGAAACATGTAGTCTTATTTCTTATGACAGATTGAGTCTCTGGTTGTTGAATATCATCAGGCAGATGAGTGGATTTTGAGCAATCCTCCTGATTAAGAAGTGCCTCAACTGCATTGACAACACCTTCCTTGATAAAGAAGCCAAGGTATGCATCAGGTAGCTTTTGCATGAGAATCTCGATTATCTTTAGCGATGAGGTCAGCACATGATGATCCTTTCTAGACAATAAACCAGCCAAGAAGCTGCCATGGTAATAACAAAAACATATGTCCATTCAGAATAAACAGTTTTGGAATTATTTAGATGCAAGATTTATCTTGCCAATGACCGCATTCAAGAAATGTAAGAACTACCCCCGAAAAAAGAAATGTAATAACGCAATCCTTTCACAGGTTATTTTATACCTCGGTATGTTTGTTTCCTTGAGCAACTCTTGAAGTATTTCTGGTTTACTGAAGTAACAAATATTGTTAACAATTGAAGCACAGCCATAGCAAATGTATGAATTGGCACCAGAGTTCACCGCCTGCACAACTTGTACAGTAAGCTCACTTCCATATTTCATAAACATTGTTATTAGCTGTTAGTTTGTAGTGCTATTAAGATACCTTGATCAAGACAGGAAGAATATCCCTAGAGAATTGACACAGGAACCTTGGTTCATCTGTAATTATTTTTTCTTTCGCTAGTATGATCTGGGTATCTTCAATGTCCCTTGCTGCTGAAGGAATCAACTGGTTTGCTAGTTTCAGAGCTTCATTGACCTAATAATTACAACATTAGATTATGAAATCTTGGTATAACATCAGAGTCCACACTTTAAGAATGATAATTGCACAGAAAGGATAATCCAAGGATGCACTAGTCTAGGTGAAAAAGCCAAAACACCTGTAGTTACCTATTTACAATGACATGAAGCCACAATAAGCTCAATCAGTAAAGATACTATTCCATCAGTTGAGTGGGGAGAGGCAGAATTTCAAAGTTTCAGGGCCCCAAACTGCCAGCAGCGATGTTCGAACAAAACAGCAAGTTTCTAGGATTTCTATACTGATTTCTTCTTTTCTATTATTTTTGTTCAAAATTTATAATCCCGGAAAAAATGCTGTGCAATGGAAACGATCTTGTGCCTGCGATGTATATACCTACTATCAAGAGGAAAACCAGAGTACTAGAAAAAGTACCCATTTCCAAATAAATTCCTAACGGGCTAAAAAAAAGAGTAAATTAATTAATAAGAGAAACATTGGTGAAATTGTAAGAAGATGTAAATGTAGTTTTTGCTCTAAAAATAAGGCATGCCAAATACACAGTGTTGGCATGCACTCTAGCATAACTACTAGGGAAAATCTCTGACATTATCTTCATTTCACGAAACTTCATCAGTTGACATAAGCATACTAGTAAATCAATGTCACATGCAGAATAAGAACTATTAAGTGCACATGAGTCAAGGGAAGAGCGCACGCGCGATCTTTTGCTTAAAAAGGAAAAGTATACACCATGATAGCTATAAAAAAAATTATTGTTAGCAGCAAGCAACAGAACAAATCTGTTATGCACATCTAGTACTACTTACTTGGCTGGAAGTAAAGATGTGAAAAGGCCAACCTGATTGTTTTGTTTTTCCAGAGGCAAGTATGGCATGCCATGGGAGATGTCTGAAGTAATCAAAATCCCCTTTATTGTGCTACTAACACCGAGCTCAAATAGAGACTTTACTGCCACAAGTGAAGTACAAGCTAGCTTAGCAAGAAGCCCAATCAGGTTCTGCAACAACGAGCCACAATAGTCAGCTCCCTCAACACATATCGGGCACATGCAAGAAGTTGTAGAGCAAACATACACTGCATGTCGATTGACTAAGGGCCGTGAGTCCACCACTGTGGATCAAAGGTAGGACCTTCTCTACAACACCCTGGTGACAGAGCTGGTCGACAAGATCAGCTGAAGTGCTAAAGGAGTCCACGATGCTTATCAAACAAGCTGCAACCTTCTCCACTATCTGGAAATTGACATCACTTAGAAACAAAAGCAGAGCACTCTCTACATGCCAAAATGATCTCAGTTAAATGGAGGAACACAACAGTACCATTTTGTCCTCAGATTGCAGAAGATTACACAGAGATGGGACTGAATCCAGAACAAACTGGGAGCAATCAGCCGGGACCTTTTTGCAGGCATTTGCAACAGCTGACACTGCAACCTTCTGAGCCATGGAAGTGGGCATCAGATTAACAAATGTACTCAATTGTCAATTCTCAGTTTCAAAGGTGATTTGTTAAAGACTCTAACCTGGATACTTGCAGCGAAGAAGTCAATGTATGCCAGCACAGCGTTGATCATGCCCGCCTGCAAGCACTGGGTAGGCTGCCTCCGTGATATCTTCTCAAAAGCTTGCAAGCACTGCATACGCAACAGAATGGTCCGATAAAGCACCTCAAGGTAAATGTGATCGCCCGATAAGGCCGTACGAGCTTTTGGGTTACCTGCTCAGCTACATCGAGGTACTCGATTGCTAGCAGCCGGGAGCAGAGCACGGGGAGGAGACCGTGGCGGACGACAGCGTCCCCGGCGCGCGGCATGGCGTCGCAGAGGTACGTGATGGCGCGCACGGACAGCAGAATCACGTCCGGGGTAGCCCCCGTGCCATCGCCGCCGGCCCGCCGCACCAGCGCCCGAGCGGCTGCCTCCGTGGGGAAGTACCCGCCAGCGTCCTCCGCGCAGAACGACAGCGCCTCGCAGAGCTCCATGAGCGCCGCCACCACCGCGTCCTGCCCCGCGCCCTCGTCTGCCACCGCGTCCACCATCCGCTGGAACCTCCCGCCCCCGCCGCCGCGCGGCCTCGGGCTCCCGTCCCCATCCGACTCGCACGACGACCCCCCATCTCCATCCCCATCCCCGTCGCCATCGCCGTCCCTGTCATCCGCGTCGACATCAGCATCGCCGGGCTGGCCGGACGACGAGGTGTCCATATCGGAGCCGCCCTGCTCAGCCTGGCGCGCGCCGGGCGGAGGAGCGGCGGCGGCGGCCGCCGCGGAAGTCGAGGGTTCCGCCGTGCACGGACGCTTATCGGCGGGGGGCTCGGGCTCGCTACAGCCTTCGGGGTCGGAGTCGGGCCGCTTCCGGCAGCGATCCATCGGCGCGCTCCCGCTCGCCGTCGCTGCCCCAGAGCCCTCGCCGATGACGGACGCCAGCGCGCTCCCTTCTCGCTCGCCTGACCGCTTTTTGGCACGGCACGGAGCACACCGATCGGTCGGTCGATCGATCGGGTCCCCAATTGGGGGCGCGTGGATATATACGGGAGGCGTGCGGGGGTTGGTTTACGCCCAGTTTGTTTTGGTTTCTCCGCGATCGGGGCAAAATCGCGAGATTTTCATGCGAATCAGAGAGGCTTTGGTGCAAAATCCGCGGGTTTCGGCGACGCCGGGGTTGTTTGGGAGTTGATTCGGCTCCACCGCCATACTGTGGGGGGCGGCGCGGCCCGGTGGTTCAGCACCTCACCCGGTCTTGGTGGAGGCACTGGACTCGACTCCGGAGTTGAGCCGCTGCTCTTGCTCTACTGACTTCGCTTCCGCGGGGGGCTGGGTTGTTTCGACTTTTGGAGTGTGCGGTTTGTGGGGTGGCCAGGGGCGTCGTGTTACTCGTGTGCAGTGTGCTCACGCTGCTGGCTGGTTTAGCTTGTTTGGGCCACGATTGGGTACTTTTAGGAAGGTGATTGCTTCCTGATTGGCCTGAACTGTGCTGTTTCAGTAGTTTAGTTGAAACTTTATGCTTCGGATCAAGACAGTAGTTGATGCTTGACACTAATGCACTAGTGGAGAACTTAATTAATAAATAGTAGTACTCCCTCTATCCCAAATTATATATGGCCATCGGGCCGTGCCAGCCCGGCCCTGCACCGTGCCTTGACGGGCCGTCGTGCCTACCGGGCCGTGCCTCTGCCATGCTCGTGCCTGGTCTGCGGCCCAAGGCACGACCCATGGGCCATTTTGTCGGGCCGTGCCGCGCGGTAGGCACGTTGTTTTTGACCGGGCCGTGCCGGCCCATGAGCCGCCTGATAGTCTTCTATGAAGACAGACTCACAGACATTCAGAAATCAGAATGTTTCATTTTTTCACAGGTGTTCCAACTTCAAGTTTCAACAGAGTTTATATACTACATTACAGCTTAACATAATAGATCACAGAGATTGAATAAGAGATAATATATTATCAAAAAGAGCTGTTTTGTGTAATGCTGACTCATTAAAAACTTTTCTATGTAAAACTTACCCTTATGAGAAACCCTAAAAAGGGAAAAAGAGTGCAGCCAGCTCCAACCAAAATCCAAAGTAAAGGTTCAAGTTTAATTTCTATCCTATTACAATAGCCATCATCAGTGGCAAGCAAACTGGCAAGTCCTATTGACTTGACTTAGTGTTTGTGAGTTCACACAGTACTCCATAAGTCCATAGTCTACACCACTCACAGCTCACAGCACAAAAGCACTCACTCTCACTCAGTCTTAGTCAATCTCCAGCTGCTCAGTGCTCTAGGACTCCAGATTTGCTCCAAAGACCAAAAGTTCCTGCAATTGAACATTAATGAAGCATGTTAGTTTTTTTTTCCATGAATCAAAACAAGATGAAGTCATGAAGTCAGTGTGAGTGTGAGTCTGGTACATTGCTTTGCAAGCTTTCATCACCACTAACCAGCACCAGCAGCACTGCCACCGCCGCTGCCTTCTTCTTCATCATCCAAGAAGAGGTTCTTCAATGACTCCTCCAGGTCCAGGTCCTCCGGTGCATGCTGTTCTTTTCTTGCTCCTTGCTCCTAGTCCTTGATGCATGTGAGCATCTCCACATGCTCAGGCAACAATCGCCGCCGCCGATCTTCGAGTATCCTGGATGTACAACTGAAACAAGACTCCGAAGAAACAGTAGAAGCAGGAACAGCCATGATATCTCGAGCCATAATAGATAAAATGGGATATGATAGCTTGTGGTCACGCCACCACAGCAATATGTCAAAGCCCTCATTCCAATCTGTCACTGGGTCACTGACCCAGTAAACCGAGAGCTCACTAATGCAAGAACCAGATGAAGAAGGATTAGATAAACCACAATCAGGGGATGCATCAGGGGCTGCAAAGATTTTTTCCCAATGTTGCTTTCACTTGCCAGTACCAGAAGGCATAGCAACTCTTGGACCCCTTGCCCTACCTGCACCCCCAATTTTTTCCTCATACTTGCTAAATATTCTGGTCATGTGTTCTTTAACATCAAGAAAGTACAAATTATAAGAGCATCCAGTATATTTAGCAAGCACATCCAGATAACTCAAGAACCCTTTCAGCTTACCTCTAGGATCAAGGATGAAAGCAAATGAATAAAGTAGGGGAATGTTCTCCCAATACTTAAGAAATTTAAGCTTCATAGGAACTGCAATAGTTCTAAAATTGACATCAGATTCAGCTTTCTTCAAATGCTCAGCAAATTCAAGAACATGATGCAACACAAGTGGAGCTGTGGGATAATAAACCTCAGACAGAACAACAGTAGCCTCATAAAACAGTTCCAGGAAAACCATTATTTGATCAGCAATATACCAATGCACTGGAGTTAATAATGTTTGCCCATAATTAGAGTTAAGCCACACAGAGAAGACCTCCTTGTATGGCATCAAATATTTAAGCATCAAATAAGTAGAATTACATCTAACATCCATGTCCAAACCAAACTTCCTAGGTCTAAGACCTTGAGCAATGCAGTAATTTTTAAACAAAGCAATTCTTTGATTAGATGAATTCAAATAATTTATTGCAGTTCTGAAATCATCAAGATAAGGTTTCAATCTTTTCAAGCCAGACTTAACAATCAAATTAATGATATGACATGTACAACGCTGATGCACAAGAAAATATTTATGCTTGTTAGGATCCTCACCGGTAAGTGCAGGATAAGAACCTAGGTATCCAAAGAAAATAGGTTGCAAGATCTCATAAGCCCTGGAATTAGAAGAAGCATTGTCAAGTGTAACAGCAAAGATCTTATCAATCAAACCAAACTCCTCCACCACACCTGCAATTTTTTCAGCTATGTTTTCACCAGAATGTGAAGACTCAATAAGCCTAAAACCAATTACCTTTTTCTGCAACTCCCAATTGAAAGTCCTTGTTTGGTTTTGGATAATTGATGTCACCTAGAGTACTAACCTTGTCATGAAGTGTTTATGAGCTAGGTTGGTACACTCCAAGTACGGGAGTTAAATGATGATCATGGTATTGGTGGTGATGACCTAAAGATAGATCAAGTGCTCCACATTTGGAAGAAGAAGAAGAGAAAAACAAAATCCTATGGAGATCAAGGCAAAGGTATAAATAGGAATTTTGTTTTGGCACTCAAGACACCGTAGAGAGTGTGAGTGCATTTAGGATAGATAGTCGTACTATTAAGAGGGGAATATCTCAGTGATCACGGTTATCAAGTGCCACTAGGTGGATTCATACATGCATATGCATTAGGACCTAGCGTGCTAACTCGAATCCTTTGAATATGTTTGTGAAAATGCTAACACACATGCACATGATGTTGTACACTTGTTGGTGTTAGCACTTTTGCAAAGGAGAAGTTGTTGGAGTTGGTTTGGATCAACACAGAGAAGAAAATGGAGTTTTCTGTGTATGGTCGGTGGTACCGACCAGGGTGGTCGGTGGTACCGCCCATAGGTGCTGCGTGCAGCCCTCTCTGTGTTGGGGCGTTTTTGGCCTGGCGGTAGTACCGCCATAACCTCGGTACTACCGCCGGCGGTGGTACCGACCACAGGGTCGGTGGTACCGTGGCTCTAAGGGGTTTCGCGAGGCTCTCTGTAGATTTGAAAATGGCCTGGCGGTAGTACCGCCATTACCTCGGTACTACCACCCGCGGTGGTACCGACGCAAGGTCGGTAGTAGCTTGCTTTTCGCAGAGCTCTCTGTTCGCGGCCGATTTTGGCTTGGCGGTAGTACCGCCATTACCTCGGTACTACCGACCTCGGAGGTACCGACCAGAGAGTCGGTGCTTCGCCTAAATCAGCGGGACGTGTGTTAAACGGCTAGTTTGACTCTGTCGGTACTACCGCCCAGGAGGGGTCGGTACTACCGACCAAGCGCAGAAAGGTAGGGTTCGGGCCGTCGCCCTCCCTTCCCTATAAATTGGTCGTGGCCGCCTTTGGGGAGGTCTTCTTGACTCTCTGACTTCTTGAACATCCTCTTGAGCAAGATCTAATCCCTTCCTCCGATCTCTTTGCTTGTTAGTGCGAATCCAAGTGAGATCGAGGGATCCAAGTGCATTTGCTTGTGAGTTTGCATCTAGTGGCACTTGGCGATTGTTGTTGCTGCGGATATTCTTATTACTCTTGGTGGTTGCCGCCACCTAGACGGTTTGGAGCAGCGGAGGAGATTAGGCACGAGTGGTGATTGTTCGTGGCCATCTCCGGTGATTTGTAAGGGGTTTCTTGTACCTTCCCCGGCGGAGCGCCAAAGGTAACTCTAGTGGATTGCTCGTAGCTTGTGGATCCCCATCTTGTGTTGGTTGTGCGGCACCCTATTGAGGGTTAGGCGTGTGATGCCTATTAGCGCGTGAACCTCCAAGTGGGTGTATCGCTACAACGGGGACGTAGCTTGCCGGCAAGCAAGTGAACCTCGGAGGAAAAATTATTGTGTCAACCTGTCTCCGTGGTATTCTTTGATATTCATTTATTAATCTCTTGCCGGCTCGGTATACACACCTCTATCTCTTGTACTTACATTTGTTACTTTCTTGCAAGTTAATATTATACCTTGTTGTTAGTTACATTCTCTTATCTTGTGTAGTGATATACATTATTGCTTATTTAGTTGTTGAATAGTTCCTTTGAGATTGTGTGACTTAGAGTTTGTGGTTATCTAGAATTGTGAATAGGTGGCTTGCATCTGTGTAGAGCTAGCGCAAACTTCGCTTCGCCATTTAGTTGTCTAACTAGTTTGTTTAAGTGTTGTTGTAGAAATTTTTTATAGGCTATTCACCCCCCCTCTAGCCATTTAGGACCTTTCACCAATCAACACTCACATAATGAGCAAGAACAGAAATGTAATCTTCCTTTGCATTCCCAGACCAAATGTCAGAAGTCAAAGAAACAGATGAACATGCAGGCATCAAAGAAGCACGTTGCTCAGCAAACAATTTGCCCAGGTCTCTAGTGGTGGTTTGTCTAGAGACCTTCATAAAAGCAGGGTTATGATCACGCTTAATGTAATCTTCAAAAGCCTGTGTTTCACCAATACCTAAGGGAAGGTCTAGTCTAGCAACCAACCTGCATAACTCGGTACGAGCAACAGCAGGATCATACTGCCAATTTTTCACACCATCAGGATTAAGAGCAAGCCTAGTCTGGACCATAGAAGCATGATTTTGTTTCTGCATACAGGATTGCATGTGGCATTTCAAATGGCCAGTACCAGCAGATGAACGAGCAGTGTACCTCGAATGACAATGATTGCAGATCGCAATAATTCGAATATCGTTCTCCTTAATCTCAGTGAAGTACGTCGACACAACAGAGGTTTTCTTACCAGAAGCTGAGACGGTCGAGGTACCATGAGTGTCAGTGGAGGGTACGGGGCCGTCACCGAGATCGATGCCGAACAACCCGGCGGCGTCATCACGCACGTCGTCGTCGTCCTCAATCTCCAGCTCCTCGTCCGTGTGCGGCGCTAGGTCCTCGCCGTCGCCGAGGGGTGGATGCTCATCCTTGTGAGCATCTAGGCCTCCAGTGGGTTTCGGTGATTGGATGACAACGGTAAATTACTATGACTAACGTGTGTTTTGCAGAAACAGTTGAGTTAAGTCATGGTAATGATGATCGTGAGGGCACTATGGTATTCATGCCCCCTTAGCGATGGAATTCGTTTGGTTTTCAAAGGATGGACGACGAAGACGGTGATAGGCTAGTGCTAAGTGTCATTTGGTGTTGAAGGACACTTAGAGTAGCATAGGTCTTTGTTTTATCTTTGGCCGTACTATAAAGAGGGGTTTGAATGAGTAGCTTGACCTAGGTGAGACTTTTGAGTTAGGTGTGGTGCACACTTGTTAACCAAAGCTCTAGGTAGCTTAGAAAGGTCCCTAAGATCATAAGGAAGAAAGTTCGTGAAGGGAGCATCGCAAACCGAAGTCGTTTCGGACTTCAAAATGTGACAGGACGCTCCAACCCTAATGACCGGACGCTGGGGCGTGCGTCCGGTCAGTAGGTTTGGCTGAGGAGCAGGCTTGGCTGCGACCGGACGCTCTTCAGTATTCGACCGGACGCACCAGGGGGTGAGTCCGGTCGCGTCCAGAGAGGTTCCAGAGAGGGAAATTGATGACCGGACGCGTCCGGTCAGTGGTGATCGGACGCATGGGTGCGTCCGGTCAGTGTATTGTACTGGTGTCAGGGCTAACGTCACATAGCCGTTAGACACTGACCGGACGCGTCCGGTCACCCCGACAGTGCGTCCGGTCAGTGTGTAAACTGGCTGGACTTACCCCTTCGTGCATGTTTTGAGTTGGGGGGTATAAATATGCCTCCCCCTCATTCATGCTGTAACTCTTGCTCATTTGAAAGGTTGCCAAACACATTGTGATTCCAAGTGAGTGCAAGAGGCCTAGTGAGGTTGAGAGATTTGATAATTGAGTGATCAAACACCTCATTAGTGAATAGAGAGTAGCAAGTGTGCATCCACTCATCTCATTAGCCTTGCGTTGGTCAAGTGAGAGTTCTTGCTTGTTACTCTTGGTGATCGGCATCACCTAGACGGCTTGGTGGCGATCGGAGAGCTTGGTGATCATCCGGAGGCATTGTGGATGACCCAAGCCAAGTTGTGACCGGTAGCGAGCGATTCACCGGGCCGGAGTGGCGAAGAATCAGCTCGTAGTGAGCACTTGATCCTTGCGCGGATCAAGGGGGAGCGATACCCTTGCGCGGGTGCTCCAACGAGGACTAGGGGGGTGTGCCGACACCTCGATACCTCGGCAAAAAGATCGTCGTGTCATCTCTACTCTCTTCTCTACGCATTTACCTTTGAGCATTTCAATTCCGCATTTACTTGTTGTTCTTTCATAAGTTGAATTGCAATTCTAGAGTAGAAATGGTTTAGCGATAGTCTTTTGTGCATTTGATTCTTGTCAAACACACTTCTAGGCACTAAGGGGTTAATTGGGGCTTGATAAGTTTTATTATCGCAAGAAGTTTTAGAAAAGCCCAATTCACCCCCCCTCTTGGGCATCTTGATCCTTTCAATCCTCCCTCCGCGTTGTGAGCCCAGCACCAGCACAGGATGGGGAAGGCCGAAGCCGGACCCGACCCCTACCACGACCTCCAACTCCAGCTGCAGCTGCAGCTGCAGCACCAGCACCAGCACCGTCCCTCAACGGACGCTTCGGCGGCCTGGCCATGTCAACTCCAGTGGAGGAAGACGCGGCGTCAGGCGCGAACCTGAAAATCACGAAGAAAGTAGGGTCAGGATGAGAGAAAGAGACAGATCTAGGGTTAGGTTAGGGTTAGGGTTTACCTTCACGACCGGAGCCCGGTGGCCGGTGCCAGAGATGATGCCACAAGGCCAGAGAGGGCAGAGGAGACAGACAGAGACACCGATTAGACCAACGACGGCGAGCGGCGGCGGAGCGAGTGATGAACTTCAACTCACATGGTCACCAGAGAAGGAGAGGAGAGGAGGGGATGAAGGGAAAGGAGGGAGAGGGAGGAGAGGACAGGGGTAGGCGAAGTCAGGCGGTGAGGTGGAGCCGTGGAGGACCGGCGACGAGCCGATGAGGCGAAGGAGCGGCGGACGGCGGCGGATCGAGAGTAGAGAGGCGAGAGCGAGAGGACGAGTGGTCAGAGCTACGGCGCACGTACGGCGGGTGGGGGACGAATGATTAGGGTTAGGGTTGGGGGGTTCCACTCCACCGGGCGGCCGCGCGACTTATACATGCGGCGCCTGCCGTTGGGGCCACCGGGCCGCCTGCTTTAGCGTGCCGTGCCCGGGCCGTGCCATGGGCCAGAGTGGCAGCCCAGGCACAGCCTGCTGATTCGGGTCGTGCCGGCACGGGCACGCCGCCACCGGGCCGTGCCGGCCCACGTGCCGGGCCATCGGGCTGCGGGCTGCATGGCCATATATATCCCAAATTATAAGACGTTTGACTTTTTTATCCTCAAATTTAATCACCCGTCTTATTAAAAAAATATGCAAACAAAGTCAAATTTAAGTTGTTTTGAAAAAAAATTATTAAAAAACAAAGCCACGATAAAAGAAGTGATATTTTGCATACAATTTTGAATAAGATGAGCGGTCAAACTTGTTGCCAAAAAGTCAAACGTCTTGTAATTTGGGATGAATTGAGAAGCATTTATGGATGTTGAAAATATCGTTCATTCTTTTCATTTCTAACTCTTAGAAGATAGTCAGCACAATTTTTTGATGATGAAAAAAGGAAAACATAACACTTTCAATAGAAATTATAAGCAAAGTCTATTTTTTTCATCCACTCATGCTGACGATATCTAGAACACAACCTCTAGAACTCTGTTTAACTGGATCGTCTCGCTAAGGTCATCACACTATGACAATCATTTCTAACTCTTACTTATTATAAGTTTTTCAACATAACTTGTTGATTACGAAATAAAGGAAATCAAAACACTTTAAATAGAGATTATAAGCAAAATCTTTGTTTCATCCACTCATGGTGATGATATCCAGAATAACAACCTATAAAGCTTTGCTTAATCAAGTCATCTCGTTGTAACAATTCTCAAACTCACAATTAATACATTACCCTAAAAGTAGCCTAAAATGGAAATATATTTTTCCGAGAAACAAGATCATTTGTGTAAAATATTTTTTCCTCCAATCGCTCCCTAAACTCGATAGCCAATTCCCTAACTTATGATGTGCCTTTGTTTGTTTGTTTGAGCTATTTATCCAGAATCATCCTCACTTTTTAGTCATTCAACAATATTTTTTTCTCACAGCAAATCAGCCCCACAAATCAATTGCATCTATGATAAATCACAGAGCCGATATATGGATCTAGGTGGGGATAACTTAATATGAACTATGTTTTGTAAGTGAAATTAGAAAAACAACAATTTGGCGACTAATCCAATTCCTTTTTGCGAACGTTGAAACACACATTGCACAGAGGGAAATTCCTTATTGCACCGAGAGATGTCCTAGTTTACTACATCGACTTGAAAATAGATCATTCATCATTTAATAAGGAGCGTTGTTGCTTAGTTTGCAAGTCATGAAATACTTTTTTTGTCAAGGAAGATTGGGAGTTCATTGAGTCATGGTTTTCTCAACATGGTTTGTGACGCAGCTTACAATATGTAGAGGAGACATGACAAATGTAAAACCAAAAGGCTAATATAAAAGCTTTTGGACCTGAGCTACGGAGCATTTTCTTCTTTTTTCCTGCAAAAAAGCACATCAGCACATCATCCACACGAGAACAAACATGGGCCAAATCAAAACTACTTTGTCTGGGCTAGATTAAGCCGGCTTGCTAAAATTGGGCATGGCGGCCCGAATGAGCGGAGCACTGTGGCCCATGTAGGGTTTTGATCTGTCGTGTGTGCAGCCGGATTCAGGAACGGGACCCACCTGTCTGCCACTGACATCGAGGCGCCGCGGCCCGCGGCTGGAACACTTTCTCCTTTCTCCGGCGTTTTTCTCACGGCCACCGCGCAAAGCCACGCGCCCAGGCGGGAAAATTTTGCTCGGCGTCTCGGACTCTCGGCCCACCCGCCGGCGCCCCCTGCCCCTTCAAGTCTCGCCTCCCCGCCCGCGACGACTCGCCGGAGAGGCGAGGCTCTGTCCTCTGGGATCTCCGGTGAGGCGGTGACATGTACACCGACACAATGAAAGGTCACCAACCCAAAGGGCACACTAGAGACGATGACACCTTCAAAAGGCTCGCGGATGCCTGGCCGAGATACTTCCCCGAGGAGGCCGAGGTCGGGCTATCAGAGTCCGACCACAAGGTCCGCCTCGCCACGGCCCTGGCTGAATTCTTCTCCACGCCCGAGGTGGCGGAAGTCCTTCGCTCACGGGTAAGTAGGCGCGCTCCATCTCCTGTTTAGTTTAGCGCCTTTGTTTAGTCGATGGCATTATGTGTTGATTACTCGAGAAATGGTGGAGGTTTTGTAATGTTGGTTCATATGGACGGTGGTATTTGTTGTGGTATGTGTACTAGTGAAACAAAGAGGATATTGTGCTATGTTACTGGTGAAACGAAGAGGATTTTCGCGGATTGGGGATTTGGGGGTTTCGCTTTCGCTAATGCTATTAAAGTCGCATTACAAGCACTTGTTCAGAAGTTTGCAGGATTGATGCTCAGTGTTTATTTACCTTAACTTTCTAGCATCTTAATCAGAAAGGTGTAGGGCCAGGTATTTAATATGGTTAATCATAGTTAGGACCATGTGTTAGCAGTTAGCATCCAACTCCCAAACCAAGCACTAATGCTTGCCTTTAGGGGCCGTACCTTCTTCTCTATCAATAGAAATGGGCATCGACTCGTGCCGGTTAGTTCAAAAAAAAAAGACACCAAGCACTAGATGTAGTAATGGGCCAACGGCAGGAGGATCGAGGCTACAGGGGAAAATACAGGACTATTAGGGGAGGTTGATATAGTTAATAGAGATACATGAGAGGAATACAGAGGAGGATGATTTTTTTTTTTTTTTGAGCTTGGAGGATGAATAGTTATAGAGGTCAAAGTAAAAGGGAATGGTTCATTTCTGGTTCAGTCGATTGGTGCCCTCTCGTGCCCTGTTTCCTTCTTGTACTTCCTCCTGGCAAGCCCAAACTCACCCGACCCACTCCCATGTACTCCGTTCCAAATTATAAGTCATTATGTATTTTATCTAGTGCATAGACAAAATTATACACCTAGAAAAGTCAGAACGATTTATAATTTGGCCTATCACTGATGAACACCAGGCATCCATAACTAGGAAGGTGTATTGCTACAGTAACAATAAAAGAAATCCAAAGGTGACTAAAAATTTATGAAGCAACATTCTGAATATAGGCATATAGCAGGTGTCACTACCAGGATCCCATGTTAATTGTGGTAGAACATGAACAAGTTGTTGAAACTGTCAATCATACAGACCCAGCATAGTTGGATGTTTTCAGAACAATAGCCAATTGATGCTTGTTCAGTTCCACTGTAAACTTGGTCTGGTCTGCACATGGCCATCCCTGCAATTTTTTCATCTGCTGCTACCTTTCAGGTTTAAGTGAACTATGTATGCTGAATTGCTGATAACTTGTAGCTCAACCCACACCACTTGACTACTTTAGTAAAATTGTCTCTCACCAGATAAGCACCAATATGAATCAATCAGCTTTAGCATCACCACACTTTCACTGCCTTAGCTCTGGTGAGCTCATGATTTGTCTCTGGAACTAGAGTTTTCACAGGAAAACTTGATAAGCTTGACATAATAAGTATTGAAAACAAGAAGTGCAGTCTTAAGTAAGCAATTAATCACCACCTGCTCTGCCAACACATTCACTGAGGTTGTCATCAAGCTAATTACCGATATCAATATATATAGTTTCGTTTTTTTTACAATGTGGCGCATCTCGTTTATAAGGTGCAGCTCTCACTTTCAATGTCAATATTCAACTGATCAGCTTGAGTAACCAATATAAAGGAAATATGCAGCTGATCATCTTGGCCATGGACACTCTTTCTTTTTTTCGAATTTAGGATTAAGGTTTCCTATCTGCTTGTGTTTGTGGAGGAGTTTGTAATATGCAGCCTGTACTGACAAAAGGGGTACAGTTCATTCTATTTCCTAAGTCCCTTGTGATATGCCTACTCTAAGGCCAACACACAAGGCATAGTATGTTATAAAATCATGGATATTGGAATACTAACTTGTCTGTAGGATTCTAGTTTGTAGAGTACATTACAACAGAGACGCCTTCTGTTTTTAAAGTAAACGCTTCTTTGCAGTTTTGTGATAGTGCTGTAGACAATATAATCGTTTCAAAGTGAGCCTCAATGATATCTTTTAAAAAGTTTAACAGATCAAGTATTCCTTTTTTAATGTATGATCAAGTATTCCTTTGGAGTTCTCTATTTCTTAAAGCATAAGAGCCTCTAGAACAACATGGTTTATATTTGTACTTAAGGCCTTCAAGGTATTACCATATGTGAGCTATGTATTTCAGAACTCTTCGGCAGTTTTTTTTCTAGGCGATTTACAGTTTCTTGTATGATCATAGTGAAAAAGTACACATTGTAAATTCAGGAACTCACCCCGCTTGGCTCATGTGATTGCTTCTATGTGCACAGGTTGAAGTTGATGACAATGACATCATATGTCTTCCAATTGATTTCCAGCAGCTTCAGGAGTTGTGCGTGTTTATTAAAGATAAACTCAATGAATCCCCAAAAGAAGCCTTGCTTTGCATGGGAGTTGCAGCTCATGTGGTTGATGTCTATTCATCTTATAGTCTACTAGTATGATAGCGGGTCGTATGCCACTTCCATTCAATGCATGTTTATTCTTGATATTTTTTTTCAGGCTCTGTTCTCAGACGACGAAATAAACAAGATCAATATCAGGCTTTACAACATGGGGGCAGCTATTGCATTAAAGGAACTAAAAGCAGCCTTTATTAGTAAATCACTTCCTTCCTTTATTCATGTGTTTTATATTTTATTAGTGCACATATAATTACTGATGTGTGGATTTTTGTTTCCCTTGGTAGAGAAACTTGTCACAGTGCATGGTACTGTGCTCAAAGTCAGCACTGTAAAACCTCTTGTTCAGTGCCTGGCATTCCGATGCATGAAGTGTGGTGAAGGAATACCCCGTGTGTTTTGCGACGGGAAATTTTCTCCTCCAATGTCCTGTACCATCCAGGGATGCAAGAGCAGAAAATTTATCCCAGATAGATCTAGTGCACAGCTGATGGATTTTCAGAAGATAAGGCAAGGAACGAGTAAACTCATCTGAGCTTTCCTCCAATTATATTGTGCTAAAAGCTTTACTTTTCTCTTTGTTCCCATCCAGAATACAGGAGCTTGCAAGCGCTGACAACCATGAAGAAGGCCGAGTGCCACGGACCGTAGAGTGTGAGCTTACAGAAGACCTCGTGGATTGTTGCATCCCTGGAGAGATTGTAACGGTAACTGGAATTGTGAAAGTACTCAACAACTATATGGATGTTGGTGGAGGTACATACAAAGTGGCTACAGCAGTGATCTTTTCTTAATTTTCTTTGTGATATTCACTAATTGTTTAAACAATAAATTTATTTGTCAAAAGTTGTTAGTCTGTTTAGATCCTTGGATTATCAATGAAAGCCGGTAACGGATCTTTCGGAAAAAAAAGATCCTTGGATTATCTATGCCACATCTAGAGTAATATATAGCATTGCCAACCTTTTGTTTTATTTGTTCATTTATTTGGAAGTCTAGCTCTGGTGTGTTATTGACGATGGGGCATAAGTAGGTCATTAGAAGTATTATAGTGTGATGCATATTACTCTTACAGAAACCTATATGTATTTGTCAACATAAGTTATATTGCTAAAACATTCTCTATTTCCTGGGTTCCATTATTTCTTGTAGTTTCTTGAATTTGAGACTAAAGAATATTGATAGTATGAGGAGATGGAGAGAACAAAGTAGTGATTATATGTAGTTCTTGTGTCCTTATGTTCAGGTCCTTCATTCACATGCTAGTAAGAACTAGAAACACCTGTTTTGTTCTACACAAATTATTTGAGCTTTCACTTTTTTAATTTAGAGTGCTTCGTTTGAATATTTAATAGATCTATAATCAATATCTTCAGGGAAGTCCAGAATCAGTAATCAAGGTTTATACTACCTGTATCTGGAGGCAGTTTCAGTAAGAAAGTTGAAGTCCCATGCTGTTTCTGACAAAGAAATTCAAGCTAGTGGAATTTGTCATTTTCAGTCTTGTACTGTAAAAGATGATTTTGCTGTCAAATATAAAGAAAAATATGGTACCGATGTATTTCGCCGAATACTTCAATCCTTTTGTCCCTCTATCTATGGGCATGAACTTGTAAAAGGTATTTTCTAGCTCCTGTATTATATCAGATTTACAAGACATTTCTGCCAATTATTTAATGTCGTTAAGAGATCTTCTATTCAATCTGCTCTTGTTGTCCCAATATTTGAAGATTTGATAATGTGAAATCTTTTGTTCCCTTCAATTTCTGTGTATAAAACAACTGGTTTGCAATTAACAAAGAGTGTTATTATTATGTCCCAAAAGAGTGCATCAGAATTCACAACCTGAAGCAATTTAATAGTTGAGGGACTAGCAAAGCCATTACCAGCTGCAGTTACTTTAGGATGTCTTTGGAAAATGGTGAAGGCACTAGTCATGTCAGGCTCTCTGTTCATTTCTCTCTTATTTGCATATGATTGCTCGATATGACTAAATTCATGTACACTTATTTTCAGCTGGTATCACACTTGCTCTTTTTGGCGGTGTGCAGAAGAACTCAATGGATCAAAACAAGGTCCCTGTTCGAGGAGATATTCATGTTATTGTAGTTGGTAATTTCTTTGTTTACCATAAATTCTGTCAGAATTTCCATAGTGTTGCTCATAGTCACATAGGGTCTGTTTGGTTGGGTGGCTAACCTCAAACTAGGCTCTAGGAAGCCAACTTTCAGTTGTTTGGTTGCTTGTAACAGCTCGGAGTCAGGCCCAACTAAGCCACTTTAGGGGCTCTAGCCTGGCCCTGGAAAAACGATATTGGTGGCCGTTTTTCTCTGGCCAGGCTTGGCTAAGTCGTAGTCTGAAGTCTCGTCACTACTCGCTCCGGCACGCTTTGGTCCCTCGCCTCGAATTCTTCTGCTGTCGGTTGCCGCTGCATGCGCTGCTCATCCTGCTCACCAAACTAGAGGAATCATCCACTCATTCTTGTCGGCCCTACCCCACATACGCTTGCCGCCGGGCAGCGGTGGTTCGACCCCAAGCAGCTGCTGCACCGGAGATGGCGTCGGCATAGACGGAGTCACGGTGGCAGAAGCTGGCGGCGAGGGTGTGGCGACGGAGATGATGGTGGCGCAACAGGAGGGACAACTAGCGTGGGTGAGAGAAAGGTATCGACTGTAGAAAGACAGAGAATGGGGCAATTGGCCACGCCTCAATGGGAGGGGGCGCCTTCTATTATATAGCTGTTGGACTTGCTTACAAGGCAGGGGGTAATCTCCCTGATTTACATCTGCTAACTATAGCAACTAATCACTGATTTCCATATGCTAATTGCCTGATTTACAGCTGCTAACTATAGCAACTAATCACTGATTTCCATATGCTAATTGCCTGATTTACAGCTGCTAATTATGGCTGTGCTATCCATAATTAGCAGGGGATATTCTATTTCCTAACACCCGCCCGCAGTCGCAGCGGGAGGCTCCCGGACGCAAAGACTGGACCGAAAATCCTGGAATAATGCCGTCGGAAGTCCTTTAGTCATGATGTCAGCAAACTGATGGGAGGACGGCACGTGGAGTACCCGGATCTCACCAAGGGCAACCTTCTCACGGACGAAGTGAATGTCGATCTCGATGTGCTTCGTTCGCTTGTGGTGGACCGGGTTAGCCGTCATGTAGACGGCGCTGACGTTGTCACAGAAGACAACAGTGGCAGACGGTAGCTGGATATGGAGCTCCTGAAGTAGCTGCCGAAGCCAACAACACTCAGCCACAACATGTGCCACAGCACGATACTCAGCCTCGGCGCTGGAACGTGACACCGTGGTCTGGCGTTTGGAGGACCAGGAGACCAAAGTGTCGCCGAGGTAGACGCAAAAGCCGGAAGTGGAGCGTCGGGAGTCTGGACAGCCTGCCCAGTCGGCGTCAGAATAGGCAGTCAGCTTGTCAACAGACCCGGTGCCGATGTGAAGGCCCGAGGAGAGGGTCCCCTTCACATAGCGCAGGATGCGCTTGATGAGCGCACGGTGGGGCTCCCGAGGAGCGTGCATGAAGAGGCACACTTGCTGCACAGCATATGCCAGATCAGGACGAGTCAACGTCAGGTACTGGAGAGCTCCCGCCAAGCTCCTGTACTCAGATGCGTCCTTCTCTGACAGCAGCTCCCCGTCGGTCGCAGAGAGCTTGGCGTGAGTGTCCACGGGTGTCGCTGTTGGGTGACACTCAGCCATGCCTGCACGCTGAAGAAGCTCGATGGCGTACTGTCGCTGGGAGAGGAAGAGGCCGTCCGAAGAGCGCGTGACGGCGATGCCGAGGAAGTGGTGTAGGGCGCCCAGGTCCGTCATGGCGAACTCGGAGCTCAACCGAGTCATGATGCGCTGAAGAAGGGCCGAGGACGAGGCGGTGAGGACGATGTCGTCGACGTACAACAACAGGTAGGCGAGGCTCGTCCCTTCTCGTAGAACGAAAAGAGACGGGTCGGAGGCGGAGGCGGTGAAGCCAAGCTGCCGGACGAAGGTGGCGAAGCGCTGGTGCCAGGCGCGCGGAGCCTGCTTGAGTCCATACAAGGACTTCAGCAGACGACAGACGTGATCTGGGGCACCGGGATCGACGAACCCTGGCGGCTGCTGGCAGTAGACAGTCTCCTCGAGGTGGCCGTGAAGAAAGGCGTTCTTCACATCCAGCTGGTGAATCGGCCATGCACAGGATGCAGCGATGCTGAGGACAGACCGTATAGTGGCCGGTTTGACAACCGGGCTGAAGGTCTCATCGTAGTCGACGCCCTCGCGCTGGGAGAAGCCTCGGACGACCCAGCGGGCCTTGTGGCGGGCAAGGGACCCATCGGCATGGAACTTATGCCGGAAAATCCACTTTCCCGTCACGACGTTGGCCCCAGGGGGCCGCGGAACGAGCTGCCAGGTGTTGTTGTCGACGAGGGCCTGGTACTCATCCATCATCGCGGCACGCCAGTTGGCGTCGGCCAGGGCGCTGCGATAGTTTGACGGAAGCGGCGACGGTAAGGATGACACCGTGGCTGCCAGCCCCTCATAGCTGACGCGGGGGATGGCACCCGTCATGGTACGAGTGACCCGCGGAGGCGGCGGCGGAGGCTGCAGCGGCGGTGGAGCAGTGGATGTCGCCGGTGCTGGTGCCGAAGGTGGTGTCGAGGTATCAGGAGCAGCACAGGCTGCTGGGGCAGCTGCCGGCTCGGATGTAGGCGTCGTCCGAGAGCGGCGAACATAGACGTGTGAGAAAGGAACCATGCTGGGTCCAGGCGGGGGCACGTGACCACGCCCGCCCGGTGCCGAGGAAGAGGAGCCGTGGGAGGCTGCAGCGTCGGAGGGTGGCTGCTCAACATCCGAGGGGGATGGAGCGACCACGGGCGTCGAGGATGGAGTCCCACCTGCAACAACAGTAGAACAAGGCACCGAAACCATATCGTCGTCGAGGAGGAAATCTAAGGAGGACGGGGGGAGGCGTCAGGGGTGGTTGTAAAGGGGAAGGTGGTCTCGTCAAAAACGACATGGCGAGAGATGATAATGCGACGGGTGGAAAGGTCGAGGCAGCGGTAACCTTTGTGAGATGATGGGTATCCTAGGAAGACGCATGCTGTAGAGCGAGGGGCGAGCTTATGTTTGGAGGTCGCTTGCATATTGGGGTAACAGAGGCACCCGAAAACACGTAAATGGCTATAGGATGGTGGCTGATTATGTAGACGAGTGTAGGGGGTTTCATGCTGGACGGAGGAGGATGGACGCCGATTAAGGAGATAGCAGGCTGTCAGGAGCCCCTCAGCCCAATATGTGGGCGGCAGGGAAGCATGGAGAAGCATGGTGCGAATGGAGTTGTTGAGCGTGCGAATAATACGTTCAGCTTTGCCATTTTGGGGTGATGTGTAGGGACAGGAGAGGCGGAGGTGGGTACCTTGGGCAGCGAGGAAGTTGGTGGTGGCGGCGTTGAGGAATTCAGTGCCGTTATCAGCCTGAAAACATTTAATGGGAAGGCTGAATTGTGTGTTGGCAAGCGCAACAAGTTCGACTAAGTGTTGGTAAACCTCGGATTTTTTGCGAAGAGGAAAAACCCAACAGTAGTGACTATAATCATCCAAGCATACCAAGTAATAGGAAAAGCCTGACAAGCTGTTTACAGGGGATGTCCATACATCGCAGTGAATAAGCTCAAAGGGCTTATGAGTTATGGAATGCGAGGAGCTGAAGGGTAGACGCGTGTGCTTGCCTATCTGACATGAGTGACATAGGGAGTGGTCTACTTTATTACAAAAAACAGCATGAGTTTTATTTAGGCGTTCTAATGCAGCGGGGGATGGATGGCCAAGACGTTGATGCCACAGAGTCGACGTAGTGGCCAGGAGAGCATGAGGTGGTGCGGTTGGAGTGGTGGTAGGCATGGTGTAAAGGTCCCCGTCGCAGTTACAGCGGAGAAGCACCCGTCCCGTCTTGAGATCCTTAACAGAAAAACCATGTGCGTCAAATTCAAAGGAGCAACTATTGTCGCGAGTGAATTGACGTACAGATAAAAGGTTGCGGGCTAGAGCAGGTGCAACAAGAATATTGTTAAGGGCGAAATTTGTGTTGGGTGTGGAGAGGATGGAATGACCTGTAGACGTAACAGGAATGCGAGTGCCATTGCCTACTGTTATTGAGGAGACGGAGGGAGGGAGAGGTTGAATAAGCATACCATCCGAGGACGTCATGTGTGTGGAGGCGCCGGAGTCCACCACCCAGGGTGAGTTGCCCTGCAGATTCATGGTCTGCAGGGCAGCAATGAGGCCGGCTACATCCCAGGAGTTGGAGCTGCTGGAGGACGTCTGGAGCGGAGCAAAGGCGGTGTGGGCCTGCGGAGAGGAGCCGAGAATGCCCTGGTTTCGCCCAGCCTGGGAACCAGAGGCAGCAGGGGCGCCAAAACCTCCCTGGCGACGCTGTCCAGGAGCTGAGACACGTTCTCCAGGGGCCACGCGTGCTCCAGTCCAAGGATTGAAGCCCCAGGGAACGCGTTTATTGGTGTTGGTGCCACTGGAAGTGTTGGAGAAGGGCTGCTGGCCGCCCTTCTTGAAGGTGGAGCGCCGGCCGCCCTGCTGCTGCTGCTGATAGCCACCTTGCTGCTGCTGCTGCTGATGGCCGCCAGGAAAGGATGCAGCAGCCAGGAGCGCGGTGGTGGCACGCAACTTCTCCTCGTTTTGCAGACGAAGTTCCTTGAGGATGAGCTGGTGCCTGGCGCCGGCGAAGGTGAGGGGCTGCTGCCCGGCGATGTTGTCGGCGACGTTGGAGTAGGCTTCATTGAGCCCACGCAGCAGGTTGAGGACGAGATTGGGCTCACTGACGGGCTGCCCAACATCGCGAAGTTCGTCGGCCTTCTCCTTCATGCGGACGCAGTAGGCATCGATGGAGGAGTCCCCCTGAGTCATCGAGTGGAACTCGTGACTCAGGAAGATGGCGCGAGGGGCTTTGTTGGCCTGGAACACCTCACCGATGGCCTTCCAGAGCGCAGCCGCCGTCTGTGTGGCGTCGGTCATGGCGAGGTTGAGGACGGCGTCGGAGACGGTGCTGTACATCCAGCCACGGACGCAGAAGTCGGCCTGCGCCCAAGCCTCGTCGGTAGGGCGCGAGGTGGAGGCGGGGTTGAGGTGATGCAGGAGACCGAACTTCCCACACGTGGCCTGGAATGCCGTCGACCACTTGGTGTAGTTGGAGGGCTTCAGCTCCAAGGTCATGGGGACATGGAGCTTGATGTTGATGGTGGCATAGGGGCAGATTGAGGGTGTGGGATCGGACCCCAGGGCACCGCTGGTGGCAGAGGAGGGGTCTGATGTGGTTCCCATGGAGAAGAGGGAGGGGGCTACACCCAGGGGAGAGGGGCGGCGCTGGAAGAGGGAGGAGGGGGGGGATCGGGATTAAACCCGGACTGCTGATACCATGTAGAAAGACAGAGAATGGGGCAATTGGCCACGCCTCAATGGGAGGGGGCGCCTTCTATTATGTAGCTGCTGGACTTGCTTACAAGGCAGGGGGTAATCTCCCTGATTTACATCTGCTAACTATAGCAACTAATCACTGATTTCCATATGCTAATTGCCTGATTTACAGCTGCTAACTATAGCAACTAATCACTGATTTCCATATGCTAATTGCCTGATTTACAGCTGCTAATTATGGCTGTGCTATCCATAATTAGCAGAGGATATTCTATTTCCTAACATCGACGCAGGCCGCGTGAAAGCTGTGGGCGCAGCGCAGCAGCACGCGGAGCTGGTCTCTCTCTGCGAACGCCGCCAAGCAGATGGCACACTCCTTGACGTCGTCTGTTGTCCTTCCTTTCACTTCCAGGGAAGAAGAGACAGACATGGTGGGCAGCGTCTCGATGGCCGCCTTCTCCAGACCTCTTGGCGGCTGGGCATCTCTGTTGCAGGCGCAGCTGGCAACAAGTGCAAGGCCGACCATGCAGATGAGGGTGAAGAGGAGGGATGCAAGGACGGACACCGTGTCGGAGTCCACAGAGATGGCCTGCTGCTCCTCTGCATGAGCAGGGAACAGGAGATGCAAAGAAGCATCTGGAGATGAGGTGTCAGCCATGGCTGAGTGGAGGACCGCCTGAGTCTTGCACCCACCACCTGTTCGGTGAAATCCCTGAAAGGGGTAAACTTACCAATCCAAATAAGAGGTGATTCTATACAAAGCAAAACAGACAACCAAGCACATCATTTGCTAGTCAGGCTTAGATAACGTAGACAACCAAACAACTAGAGATTGGCTTGGTGGGAACGGGCTACGGCTACCCAGGCTTAGATTCCAGCCATGCTAGAAATAGACCAGGAAACCAAACACACCCTATGGGCCTATGTACCATTCTTCTTTTTTCTCTCTTAATGAAATGATGCGCAACTCACTTTCATGTTCGAAAAAAATAGTGTTGCTAATGGTGCGATTATGCTCTTGCTCAAAACACCACAGGTGACCCAGGGCTAGGCAAGAGCCAACTCCTACAAGCTGCAGCAGCTGTTTCCCCACGAGGAATATATGTATGTGGGAATACGACAACAAAGGCTGGCCTAACTGTTGCTGTGGTTAAAGATTCTATGACAAATGATTATGCATTTGAGGCTGGTAACCATAGAACATATATTCCTTCATTGTAAATTTTTAAGCCTTCTATTCAAAATCGTGTATTAGTGATGGCATTTTTGTTTTTTTTCCCGTCATACCAATTGCTGTTCCAAGTGCTTTTTGTTCTGCTGTGCCTTTTCTTTGTGGTTTTAGAATTTGCGGTGCGATCAAAATTAAGTTGAGTCCTTGACTTACAGGTGCCATGGTCCTTGCTGATCGTGGAATATGCTGTATTGATGAGTTTGATAAAATGTTTGCAGAGCATCAGGTATTACAATTATTTTTCACCTTATATGATGCTTTTCCATGGAGTGTTCACCAGTGAGGAAGTTCACATGCCTATCTAATTGTGTTTCTAATTGTTTCTGGTTCTCAGGCTTTACTTGAAGCCATGGAGCAGCAATGTGTTTCGGTTGCAAAGGCTGGCCTTGTAGCAAGTTTATCAGCTCGTACTTCGGTGTTGGCAGCTGCAAATCCTGTTGGTGGCCATTATGAGTGCGTTTATATCCATCCTACTTATCGAAAAACTTGTCATTCCTCCCCATTCATTGTTCTTGATCAGTCATCCCCATTCATCCATTTTTTTAGAAAAAAAGTCACTGATACCATCTGCATTAAGGCTGAGAATGATACCTATCATTCTGTTTTGCTTTGTTTTTACTATGGATTCAAGCCTGAATTCCCATGGCTATTGTATGCTATTTTATTGCCTCTAAATACACTGTTTGTTGCAGCCGAGCAAAAACAGTGAACGAGAATCTAAAAATGACTGCTGCCCTCCTTTCTCGGTTTGACTTGGTGTTTATTCTACTTGACAAGCCAGATGAGTCACTAGATAAAAGAGTGTCAGATCATATAATAGCTGTAAGTGGCTGTCAAACATGTTTGTCAATTCACATATCACAAAGCATAGTGGCATTCTCATGTAATGCATTGAATCTATAGTTTGTAAGAATGATTTTTGTCTTATCGAACATACTACTTATTGAATTACTAAGCGAAAATTTCCTGCAAGCAGCTCCATACCAATGATGTTGATAATTTCAGAGCCAACAAGAGGATCAGAACAGGTTATTATTACATATTGTTTTGTGGTTTTGTATCTATTGTACAACTGAAGTGTAAGCCATTTTTCATGTTAGGGAACTTTGCAGTGTCACAATTAAATGCTGATCTGGGGCTTGGACTTACTGGAAATTCAGTAGCTTCAAGACTGAGGCTACACCCAGAGAAAGACAAGGGTTTCACTCCATTAGCTGGGCAACTTCTTCGCAAATATATATCTTATTCAAGAGAACATGTCTTCCCACGGTATCTTGTTATTATTGAACTTTTAGTTACGTTAAAAAAAATTATTGTACTTTCAGCACAACTGCAATGCAAAGAGTAGTTTACTTTTTATGCCTTATTATGCCCTTTCCCACTCACTTTTCTCCCCTCTTAAGAATGTCAAAGGCAGCAGCTGCAATTTTGAAAGAGTTTTATTTGAACTTGAGAAAACGCAGCACTTCTGCTGATGGTACACCCATCACAGCCAGGCAGTTAGAAAGCCTAGTCAGATTAGCTGAAGCTCGTGCTCGCGTGGATCTAAGAGATGAAGTGACTGAAGAAGACGCTCAGGTAAAATAACCGAGTATTTGAGTTCTGCAGAAACTGTTTAGAACCATAGTTAGATAGTCCACATTTTCCACTGCGGCTTTGTCATTTAACATTCTTGCCATGTTAGTAGAATGCAACTCAAAAATATTGCAGAAATTGAAATGTTTATTGACTACTTTTAATGTCTCATGTGGGACAAGTCCTTCACAAGGCACAGCAAAAGGGCAGCGACCACAACAGGCGACAGCAGTGACTGATCAGGCCCAAATAAGCAGGTCTAGAACTTAGCTAAGGAGGTTATCAATTTGAGAGATTTAAGGAATAATATGAAGTGAATTTAGGAGTTTGTTTTGGGAGCTTTGGTTGCAGGCGTATGTAAGCCATTCCGCACAACAGATTGAATCAAGAATGAATTAGCCTATGTTATGTGGCTGCTAGAGGGAGAGAGTTGAGGCAGTAGATAGGATCGCCGTGCTACAGTATCCGCGGCTGCTACAGTACCGCTGGTACTGTTCACGACTGTGGCGGCGGCGGCTGCTAGGGCTGCGAGGGGGAGAGAAGTCCGGCCGCGGGGCCTTTGCCCACGGCCGGGCAAGAGGGAAGGGATTTCCTTCTTAATTCTTGCTTGATTAGATTGATACATCTCCTCTCCTTATATAGAGAGGTTTAGTTGACTCCTAAGCAAGCGACTCTTATCTCTAATTAACCCTAACGGGCTATACCGCCAGCCCAGGCCTAATAGGCCCATGACATACTCTAACAGCCTACTCTCTATCCCTCTCTAATGAAAATAGGGAGCCAAAACCTCGCTCCAATCCTTGTCGCGACTATGATCTTCATAGTCGAGGCTCGCCCACTGCCCCATTATTGCTGCCATACAGGTGACACGACACAATGGACCCAAGATCTAAGGATCATAAGATTTTACAGAACTCTACTGGTTCGTCTATTAGAATGGGCTTTTATGAAATATTTTCACCATGAAACCCGTGCCACTAGCTAAGAGATATGGGGTTCATGATGCCTACGCCTGAGTGTAGCTCTTTTCCAGCCCCACACATGTCTGTCAACAAAATACAATTATAAGCAGCATGAGGCATATTATTTTAATGTTCATTTTGTCATGTGGCACTTGGCAGGATGTTGTTGATATCATGAAAGAATCTCTGTATGACAAATATGTTGATGAACACGGTTGTGTCGATTATGCTCGGAGCGGTGGGATGAGCCAACAGAAGGAGGCAAAGAAGTTTCTGAATGCATTAAACAAGGAATCTGAGTTGCAGCAAAAAGACTGCTTTTCAAGAACTGTAAGTGATGTGGCAAATCTTCTTTTTAAGTTTTAACTACCATTCGAAATCTGCTCTGCTTGGAAGAAAAGCCACTACTGCATTTTGAGCTTTTTTCTTTTCTTGTAACTTTTTCTTTACAATAGGGGAAAAACATTCTCTTGAAACTTGTTTTTTCGGTACTTAACAAAAAAAAAAAAATACACTCACAGTCTTGAAATTTCTATTTGAGCATTTTTGGTCAAGTAAACAGGAAAATCTATTTCTGGATTGTTTGCACAAAACAACACATGCATACCTTTTCTTTTGCGCCCTTTTTCCTTAATTCCTGAGCCTGCCCTCATGTTCTATCATTTTGCCGAGTACCAGGAACTTTACACCTTAGCTGATAAGATCAGCTTGCAAGTTCCACAGTTAGACGTTCTTGTAGAAAAGATGAACATTGCCGGTTACCTTATTCAAAAAAGACCAGGGGTGTATCAGGTAAAGTCCTACAAATCTGGTTAGGGCCAAGAAGTTATAGCATTGCTCTTTTGGTCTGAATAAGATGCTGTTCATGATCGGACTTCCCTAACTGAGAATATGACATACCTTCTTTTTTATAAACAGCTGGTGAGTCTGCTCTAACTTCAGGATGATCTCCACACTCTGGAAGGCCTTAACCCATTTCAACATGATCACGATGTACCGTTCAGCTCATTTCCCCCCGTCCCGTGACAGATGTGGTTTGGAGGCTATGCGTATCCTCATGTGCTACGATGTACAGGCGACTGAAGTGCACACGTCGCAGGATAAACACTAACTTTGATAGCTTTGTGTATGTCATGGTTTCGATACGATATCAGTATTGTGAAGCACAAGCCTCTATGGCCGTTATTAGTTTATTGTAGATTTTCACGTTTGCCAATGAAACATCCAGAATTGCATACGATGTATTTTGCGCCCCTTGCACGGCCGTTTGGAAAACATCCAGCACGCTGTAAATCACCCACTCAGCCATCGTAATTGTTGCTGGCAGTGTGCTTCAGTGCTTGAGTTGCTATTCGGATAGTTCTGCGACACAATAAAGAAAAAAAAACTGGCTTTTCAGAACAGACAGAATTATTTCTTGTTCTAGGTACCAGATGAAAACGGTTGGAAAAACTCCTCACTTTCGTTTCTATATTTTTTTTAACGAAAACGGATCAAATTCAAGATAAAAACGGATGAAAAAAATATAGAAATATGGAAACGGACAAATACGAATAAAGATCTGAAAAATTAGGTTAGAATAACATGATTAAATTTTCTCGAGTATACATGAATGAAAGCATATTAACATGTATAATTGATGATTAGAAGGTTTAACACATCAAATTCTAGACATGTCTCACGTAGATTAAAAACGGGATGAAAAACAGAATAAATATGAATGAATTCTGAATATAAACAGGATTTGGCGGAAACAGACCGTAAATACGAAAACAGGAACCCATAAATACAGAAACTGAATAAACTAGAAAACAGAAGAGTTCGGAACGGGAATATTTGGGTCCGTTTTCAACTTTAAACCATTGCCATTGCAGGTCGTGAGTTTCGTGTTACTGTGATTCAGTGCTTGAATTGCTACCTGGATAGTTCTGCAACACACACAAAATTGACGGGAGACGGATCAGAACTCAATAGTTACCCTTCCTGCTCTTGGTCATTTTGGTCGACGTACTGACAATATGAATGTATTTAGAAATATTTTGACACTTGGGTGGATTTAGGATTACTAGTGGGTCGACGTTGACAGACATTAAGGTTACTAGTGAGTGGATTTCTTACGTACCAATCTTAAACCCCAGCCTACTTGGCTAGGGCAAAACAACAGGGCAATGCAATATCAAAACACAGCTCAGTGAACCAGCACATGCTGATGCATATTAATATCTTCAAAATGGAAACAAAACTCTCGATAGCAATGTTAACAAAAAATACAGCTCAGAATTAACATCACTGTTGCTAGCACAACTTTTAAGTTTGGTAATAGAGCCTTGACAGTTTACTCCATTCTTGACTATCGAAAGTCATCTAAGACCTTGGCTTCTCCTTCTTCTCCTTGAAAAGGGCAAGCAGCGACACACCGGATACCTTCACAACCTTGAACCTCACACCAGGAATATCTCCCACAGCATGGCCCTTACGACCGAATCCAGCAATCAACACCTCATCCTACAGCAAGAGAGATGGTTAGCTTTTTCATTACATAGATTTTTCAATCACTGCAAGGAGAATTGGTCAAGGAACATATACATTCTCCTCGATGTAGTTCAGGCAACCATCATTCGGCACAAAGGCAGCAATCTTCTTCCCATTCTTCACCAGCTGAACACGGGCACACTTACGGATGGCAGAGTTCGGCTGCTTGGCCTCAATACCACTACACAACAGAAGCAACACACCTTAGCCCAAGCACATAAAATACAAGATAATAAAAGCACAAATCATTCCCATATATGGCATACATCTTCTCCAGAACGATGCCCTTGGCGTGAGATGATCCAGCAAAGGGTTTTTTCCACTCATTGCCCAAGTGGCTCTTCTTGTATGCTTTGTCAGCCCACCTCTGGTTCCTGCGGTGGGTCTTGAGCTTGCGCCCAGCTCCCATACCACGTGTCTTCCTGTGATGCAAATTCAAGACCAATATGTTAAATCAGACATAAATCACGGACTCGGCAACTCATGACCACAATTTTCCATCTCCATTGGATAAACATGTTCACCATGACACAATCCTACAATGCTAAACAAAAATCATGTAGCAAATGCACAACCTAGACACAATCATGCATCAAAATAAAAAATGTAACCAGTTCGGTACTAAGATAATTTTGACCCTGAATTGTATAAGTAAACAGCCATCATTTCACCTAGTAGAATGTAAACAAAAGCCACACACGAATCCATTCTTTTAGCTTAGACCAAACAAGTATATCCATCCATCTATAGAACGTTGACGAATGACGACTGGCACTCACTTATAAGATGTAACATCATAACAAAAAAAAATATAACAGACCAAACCAAAAGATGAGGTACTTAAAACGTCGGATACTCCTTTAAAAGAAGATTTGTATGCCACCACGCATAACCTCATGGATCCAAGCGCTTGAATCCTTGAGCACATGGTTACACGGCGGCAACGGATTGTTATAGCTTATGAATATGTTTAGCACTGACGGTGTATTATCTGATCAGCACTGGACCGTCAATAAGCTCAGATTTTGCTTTTCGCCTCTAACCCGATTCCGTTCTCTAATCACGTAAGAAAACTGGCTAAATCACAAGCCACGCAGCGAAATCTACGCATCAACGCAAGAAAATAGAGGCTTTGATACGGCAAAGGAACGCCTCGAAACAACGAGGACTGGTGCAGGACACCGGAACGAGAACGGGGAGACTCACCCCATGGCGGCGGAGGGAGGAGACCGTCTGTGAGGGTCGGCGACGCTGCGGGGGCGGGAGCGACGGGCTTCGAGTTCGAGGGCGGCGGCGGCTGCGGGAGTGAGGGGAGATGAGAAATATTTATAGTAGGGTTGGCAGTTAGGGTTTGCTTGATCTGCGTCACGATTCGGGCTGGAGGGTGCTTCGGTCGTATCGTACGGTCGACAAGTGAGCAAGATCACAGGTCGCGCGACTTGTTTTGTTTCGTTTCTTAGCCTGATCGATGAGCCCACATGTCAGTCAGTTAGAGTCAGATACGTGTCCTTGAACAGGAATAGAATTTCCTATATTAACCTTTCTATAACCGAAGTGTACTGTATTTTAAAATATTGGAGGCCAATGTAATAATAAGAAACTAGTAGAGCATCACGAGAGCATTTTTTTATGCAAGCATGACGAGAGCTTGTTAGAATAAGACATTAGTTCGCTTAAGTTACAAGTCAGTTTGTCTGATTCGTAAGGCTGTTCTTTTTTAAGAGAAAAATATGATCCACGGCTGATTCGTACCTCAAGCAAACAGAGCTTAGATTTTCCGTGAAAGATGATTTTCTAAAAAAAAAAGTAATTCTTTAGATGAAAAACTTTTAAGTATACCGGAGAACAGATCAAACTTAGCTCAACGGGGGTATAAAACAGGAGCCCAAATGCTCCTATATATTCAGATTTTTCAGGATCATCAAAGTAGATTTCATGCAAACATTCTCAATAAATGTGTCCGCACAGGACGCAAATAGATAAGCCAGCAGAACTGATGTCAGTGTTTCATGATTTCAGTTGATATCACAGTGTGGCCTACCAAAAGCCGTTCCAGGAAAGAAGAGAAGGTTCACAGAGGCACTAGAGTGTACAACAATACATGAGACTACATGCACCTTTATTATGTCTGATATTAAAGAAAAACAGCCTGATTGCAGCACAATTGATCTACAAACTTGCAGGTTGCAGCCATGGTCAACCAGACTTGGTTAACGGCATAAATATTATCTCCAGTATGCTACTAGAACTTCACTATTATGGTATGTTCTTGAGCACATACAATGGGATGAATGGATGTATCATGTCCAGGATAGGCACAAGTCATATAAGTTCGTTTATATGAATCCTAAACCTCATTGAAGTGTCAGTGGACCGACAAAATTGACTTCTGATTAGAGAAGAAATCAAGCAGTTTGAACTCTGGAGCTATTATTATTTACAGAGTCTGTTATGCCATATAGGATCTCATTCTAGTCATCATTCTGTGATGCAATGCTACACTTTTGGAACATGAATGTCAGCAAGTGAAGAAATGAGATCTTCTCTTGATTGCGACCTTCGGCTTTGAAGTGTAGTCTGACCTCGGCTAGGGTTCCTCACACCACTGGAAAACTGCATCTGACCTAAGCTCCCAACAGAATAGCTGTGATAGGCGCCCAAGGATTGCCTGGAGGACTCCATAAGCTGAACACTGCTGCCTCCTAATCCATGGCTCATACCAAATGGATGAGGATCTGACCCAGCAACAGTAGGGCTCAGTGGTGTCTTTGTTCTTCCATCACCTGCAAAATTTAAAAAGTTCAAATGTTTGATTATCTAATCTAAGCTACAGCAAAGAAAAGTAAGATTTACAATTTTTTAAGAACTTATAAGATAGTTTGAATTCATGTGATGAAAAATATACTCATTTTGTGCAGTATCATTTCGTAGAAAAGAGTTACAAAGATTAAGGTGATATAATAGGTACATTTGAGGTAACATTACAAAACTCGGTCTAAATGGCATTTTATAACAACTAAACTAAGGGTGTGCACATCGCACGTTGCGGCCCTAGTTTCACCTATTAAAAATATAGTAATTAAAAAACTAATTTGTCAGCCGGAGACTAATTCACGAGACGAATCTATTAAACTTAATTAGTTCATGATTTGACAATGTGGTGCTACAGTAAACATTCGCTAATGATGGATTAATTTATATTAATAGATTCGTCTTAGTAATTAGCATATGGCCCTGTAATTAGTTTTATAATTAGTTTATTTTTAATAGGCAAAACTAGTGTCGCAACATCCGATGTGACAGGCAAAAAAATTTTGTCAGGAAACGAACACGCCCTAAAGTGAGAACATGAAAAATCCTGTGTCCTGCAAGTTGTACCACACAACAGTTCTATGTAAAGCTGATTCCTAGAAGGTTACATAGTACAATATTGGAAACTAACAAAATGTCAAGTCGCTTTCCAACAAAACAAGTTAAGAGCCCTTTGTCTTAAAAAAGTGTATCTAGCAGCCAACCAGGGTGAAAATAATTCAAGCACTGTAGTAGTCCTTACATGGTAGGTTCACTTTATACAGAAGGGGATAAACCAAGATGGCAGGAACATAAAAAAACACTTGCACATACCTGAACTAATGGGATTCCATAAATGTTTGAAAGGCAATCCCATACCAAGAACAGAACTGCCTCCAGAATTATGCCTATGAAGTGGCAGGTAAGACTTGCGGAATGATCTTGGCGTTGAATTGCTGACGCATAGTATGGCACATATGACCAACACAATTGAAATCAGAAACAATACTATGAGAATATTTGGGTTTATCTCCCGGTGCAGTATTCGGTATCCTTGAATATCTAGTCGTGAAGATAATGCCTGACCAGCCTCCAACAAAGCAACTCCAAGAGTCCAAGTGGTACTGCCAGAGCCGATTATCACCTGACTATCTTTAATCTGCAATCCCTCTCTCAGTAGTGATGCAATATAAGGAGATCTGAAGCAATATTGTTCTACAAAAGGCTGTGGAGGAACACTACTCTTTGCAACTTTCCATGGTTTTTCACAAAATTCCTGACCTCTTTTTAGAACATCAACTAGAGTCGCATCAGCAGTCAAATTAAAAAACTTAAAAACCACAAAGAAGCCAGAAATAGCAAAAAACTGCCCATGTGGTTGGGGAAAGTTAGAAGCGAGAGCACAAGGATGAATGTTACAATCAAGCCCTGGACTTGCACTGGACCACTCAGAAAGATTGACTGTTACTTTTGCAAGAGCACTACATTCATTCCACTGAGGTGCTCCAACCAGTTCAACAGCTATTCCCTGCTTTTCTTTGCCAGTATTCTTGTCACCAACACTGGGACTTCCATCTTGTTTTAATGGGTGGCAGTAAGAACAAATGTAATCTTCTTTGTATCCAGTCTGTAGACAGGGATGCTTGACTTGAACCTTGCCATTACTAGCTGCTCCTCCCGACCTTTTCACTAGATGTGCTACAGATTTATCAAATGCATCATTTAACCCATAACCAGTAAGAGAATAAGCACTAAGGTGATGATCAACTGAACCAATACTCAGCCGAATGCTTGTCTCATCCTGCACTGATTTATCATTCTCAAATGTAACCTGTAATGATGATCCACCTAAATCAAGTGAACCATATGTCATTTTAAATGATGAGGTGCCAAGCATATTCATCTGGTGGTTAAGAGCTATCCATCCATAATAAGCTTCATCCATGCCACTAATGATCTTAACTCTATCTCTACTACATAAAAATGATGAATTGTTCAGAATATCCCAGGCCTTGTCCAGGAGCCACTCTGAATCTGCACTAGGTAGCTTGCGGACACCACCAGTAGCATATAGAAAAAGTGGAGTGTGTTTGTGTGCATGTCTAGGGATCAATTTCTCAGCCATTTGAAGAAGGGGCTCTATTGCCTTCTTCAATCCGGATTCATTGTGAACGAGCTTGCTCAATCCAGGTTCTGTCTCCATTCGCTGATATAGTCGGGTTAATTTACCAGATTTCTTCTTGGGAACATTCCCTAAAGGTTTCAAAACAATAGGAAATGCATTTGCGTCGTTATGATTAATATGCCATTCATAGACATAAACTCTTGTACCAGTGCTGCCACAATCAAGAACCACATAGTATTCAGAGCTTCCTTCAGAGAGGAACACATGGAAATATCTCCAAGAACCATATGCAAAGAACACCAATAAGATCAGTGCAATAGCACATCCGGCTGCTCTCATGCATTTCTTTCTATTTGTCGGTGATGATGGGGGTGTTCTTTCTTTTGAAAAGCTTGCCACAGCACTATCTCTTTGAAGCATGCGGACAGGTTTTGCACGCCCTGAGCTCAGATCACTGCCAACACTAGAGCCCCTTTCCAAATCATCAATTCTAGTGAAAGTTGGCAGATCTTGAAGAGAAGAAGAAAGACGCATAGTTGCGTCTTTTGCAGTCAGGGCAGCTGCTATTACAAAATTTTACCAACCAGGGGCAAGAAGCAAGGAGAAGTCCGGGAAACTGAAGTCATAAGCAGATAGCATAACCAGCAGAGGAGTAGGATACCAGCACCTCTACACAACCTCGGCCTGCAGAAAGGTTCAAAAGTTAGCTTGCAAACTAACACTGCGACATCAAATCAATAAAAGAAATTGAAATGCACTGCCATGCTGGACACATGAAGGCAACATTCTCATTTTCAGAAGAGTACAAAAATAGGTTTCCAGTTCCTCAGCTAGGAATACCATGGGTCTATCTATGCCCTAGAAGACGAAGACATCCTCTAAACTGAAACCTTGGAGCAAGGTCACACTACCAATCCACGAAGAACACCAACATCTGCAATATAACACGTGAAGACAAAAGAGTCCTAAAACTCAATCCTAGCTTTCCACCATTCATCCAACCCACGCTGCATCAAATCACAAGCGACGAACCGGCAGTTCCGTCCTAGCAACGAGCCAAAGCCGCCAGTTTCCCGTGGTTAACGGCACCCAGCATCGCAACCCACCAAACCGCCGATCCCAGCCCACTGATCCAAGCGAACGGCAACTACCCCCCAAGCAGTAAGATCTAGCCGCGCGCCCCAGCCCCGGGGTAGAAACCGGCAGCCACCCGCGGCCGGATCGGATCTGGCGAGGGCCCAAGCGATCCAGAGACGAGTTCCGTGACTCACCTGTTGGGGCGGCCGCCCGCGATCGCCGCCGACGCCGGCGGCGGCGGCGGAGGGGGGCAGGCAGACGCGCAGGGGCGCCGATGGTAGGTGGAGGGGCCCGCAGGCAAACGGCGGCGGTGGCTGACGAGGTGGAAGCACGCAAAGGCAAGGCGGGCGGGGAGGGCGAGCTCCTGCTGCCGTCCTGCGCCTGACCGCGCTGAGCCTGCGTGGCTGCTGCGTCCGCAGCGGCGCTGCGACGGAATGAGATGGGCGTGACGAGTGACCCACTTGGGCGGACGGACTTGTCGTAGCAGCGCAAGGGACGGGACGGCGCAGCCACTGGCCCACTGCTGCTTCCTGCCGCTCATGCCATCATGAGCTCGGGGCAGCGACGACCCAAGCGAACTCGTGGACGGGCTCAAAATGCGATGAACGGGCCCGCCAATGACGGTCCAGGCCCAAATCAACTAGTAACCGTTGTCTTTGAATGGGTAGGTAGTCCCCAAAAGGCCACTATTTGCAGCCCATATAGATAAGTGTCCACAACCACGGCCAAAGGACAGCTGTGAATAATTGTATTGAATTAAAATAAATTTATAATTAAGTTATACATGATCTAATAAGTATGAAATTTTTATTGCAATTCAATTCCCCTACAATAATTAGCCTACTATAAAAAATTCACCATAATTAGACTATAGAAACTACAACTATGAATTATTCTAATTAATTACATAAAAATATTATTGTACTGCAGTTTCTATAGTACAATTATGGTGAAGTTTTTATGGTGTGCTAATTATTGTACTCCCTCCATACCCAGATTTGTTGACGTTCTAGACCCAAGATCTATTTTCATAAAACTTGACGTTTTAGGTGCGCATGTTACATTCTTTTCCTGTTTACCCCTGGCCAAACGACTCACTAAACGTGTGCATGCGGAGGCATTAAACGCAGGGCGCATGCGCTGTGCATTAAACGCGCACTCCTCGTTCCTCCCTCAGCCAGTAAACGAGCGAAGCATGCGAGGGCACTCCTTGTTCCTCCCTCACAACCAATAAACCAGTCATGGGCGTCGAACCCAGGTTCTCAGGACCTGAGTCCTTAAACCCTGCTCCACTAGCCATCTTAACCTTTGGTTGTTTTTTTGATATACATGCACCCACAACCATATTTATTAGGGACAAATACGGAAACTAACCCCCTAATTAATCACTCCTTGGTAAGCACAATCATGTCCAAAACGTCAACAATTTCGGGTATGGAGGGAGTATGTTTGAACTGTAATAAAAAATTTGTATTCATTGGATCATGTAATCATGGACTAATTAGTATTAAAAAATCATCTCGCAAAGTTATCACAATTCGTATAATTAATTGTTTTTTAATTATATTTAATATTTCATATATGTGTCTAAACATTCGATGTGATAAGAAAAAAACATTCGATGTGATAAGAAAAAAACTTAGGGTCCGAACTAAACACCCCCGAATTCAAACGAAAGGAACCCAGCCACAACCGCTCGATGCGAGGACACGTGACAGTAGCCGTACATTTTTAGGCTCCTGCCCGTAGATGGTACTTGTAGATCCAAAGGCGACCTGTGTGGCACGTTGCACGCAAGCTGAGGATCAGCACAGGCAATGCAATGCAACATTGCGAATTTGCGATGCAAAAGCAGGAGATGGTCGTCGGCCGTAGCTGGACTCTGGGTTTTGCTTCTGTTTTACCGTCTTCGCCACTGCTTGCCGAGACAATAATGCATGGTTCCTCGGATATGACCTGCTCCAGCCTCTCCACTCCAGTCTCCAGAGGAGTTTCGCGCGAAGGGCGAAGCGCAGGTGCAGTGCAGATGGACGTAGCTGGAATCTGGCGGGTCCAAATTATACGCTTGTTGCTGGTTGCTTGTGCTTCGCTTGGACAGTGGACCGGCCCCGAATCCCGATGACCAATCGCCGGTCAGCCGGTGGAAGTGGGACCTCCTCCCTTTTCTCACGTGGGCAGCAGCTACTAGCGTAGCGTGCCATCGGCCAGCAGGCACCCGTCGCCGCATGGCACGCAAGCGCGTGGTGACTCTCAGAGCTGCAACTTGCTGCGAGATGACCCAGCAAGCGTCGTTCGCCCGCCCAAATCTGTGAAGAGAGGATCGATCGCCGATGGTGGAGTGGCGTGCCGTTCTGATGCCTAGTAAAATTTGGCCTCGCCCTCGCGTGATTATTTGTGATTTGTGAAGCGGCCAGGTGAAGTGTTCCGATGCCTGCGCCTGCACTGTGCCTGGCGTGTGGCGTCGTCGTACGCTCCTCAGCTCAGGCCCTGCCGAAACCTTCACCAGTTGTTCACTGCCGAAACCTTGATCCGGCCCACTGAAACCACTACAGCTGTGTTTCCCGGTTCCCGGCGGCGGGCGGCGGGCGGCGGGCGTAGACCTGCGGGCGGAGACTGGGTAGCAGGTCAACGGGAAGACGCGCTGCCTGGTCGCTTGTGGAATGGAACGGAATCGGAATCGTCTCGTGATTGATTTGATTCCTCCGGCCGGAGGAACGCTTCCTCCTTTTCTACCTAGTTTTCACACAGGGCGGCCGCTCAGGCGTGGCAGCGACGGCCGACGGCTGGTGGGCGACGCCGGCGCCGGGGCGGAGGGGAGCTAGGAACGCCGCGGCGACGCACTCAGCAAAGAAGGGCGCGCGCCCTGTGCACTTGTGCAGAGTGAGCAGGGAGGGGCTCGACGGAGCCGGAGGACGACGAGGGTCTCGTCACGTTGCCATCGTCGCGCTATTCAGTTTGGTACTTTTGGTATGGTGACAATCGGAGCTGGATGTAATAAGTCGGTGAGCCGGAGACACAGATTCGAAACCACAAACGGCATGTAATTTCACACAAAGAAGCTCAATTTATTTGACATGATAGCAGAGTTACAAACATGACAAGGGTGGGCGCTAGTGCGCTACCACAAAGACTCAAAGAGGAAGGACGGACCAGACCATAATACTCGCTGATCCCTCCTGAACACAACAAGCACTCGGCAAACAACACAAACTTACATAATACGGAGTAATACACTAATCAAACCAGCAGAGACTTAAGACAAACCAGCAACCGCAGGAGGTTCTTTCTTAAAAACCGCAGTAACCTCCTGATAGCAGCAACTGAAACCCAACCCGAACCAAACCAAACCAAACCAAGGAGCAGGGGCAGGAGAAGCAGCACAAACCAGCAAGACCATGGATGGACCAGTGCGTGCTCTAATATGGCAACTGATCCATCCGTGACGAACAGACACCCACAAATACGGAGAGATTCACAAGAGCTTCGTAGTAATTTTTGGGCCCTCTGCTGCGTGCACTAAAATGAGCACGTGATAGCAGCAGAGGAGTGAGCGGACGGAGAGGAGAACGCGCAGAGCGGCTCTTCTTCGACTTTCCGGGACCGGTTGTTTCACTTGCCGTCGGCGCCGTCGGAGGCCGGGAGGCCCTCCTCGCCGCCGTCGGCGCGGTTATTGTTCTTGACGAGGCCGGCGGCCATGGCGGAGACAGCAGCGACGACGTCCTTGAGGATCTTCCCCTTGATCTGGCCCCTCCGGGGCGGCGGCGGCAGGCCCGCCCTGCTGCTGCCGCCGCCGCCGGCAGCACCGCCTCTGGTGGCGGCGCGCCCAGCCACAGCGGGCATGGCCGGCGCCGGAACCTGGATGGTCTCGGTGGCCATCAGGAAGGCAACTGTGGACTGGTTGGTGGGCGTGGGCGAGAGGGGAGCGAGCGTTGGATTTTGCTTGCAGAGGAGTCGGCACTGCAGGGCGCCTAAATAGGCTGGGGAAAGGCGGCCGAGCTGACGTGGCGTTCGCGGGCCGTGCAGAGCAAGGAGAATGGAGAAAAAGAAGGGCAAAGGCTTTTTCCTCAAGAAAAAAAAAGCGCAAAGGCCGGCCACATGCGGGGCCCAAAGTGCGCGTGAGAGGGCCCACCCCCACCACCAGGGGACGGACGAACCACGAGCAGTTGCGGTTTCTGGGAGGGAAAGACTCACTTGTTCCTGACAGGTGGGGACGGCCACCTTCTAGGCCCACTATGGCCCAGCACAGCGCCACGATATTCAACGTGGTCGGTCCGTGGGCCCACTTGTGTCTTTGATAGTGTGATGTGATACTCCTCCGATGCAAGTGGCTCGGCGCCAGCTCGGCACTGACCATGTATCTGCATCTTATTTTGGATAAAAAACCCGCGCACGTAAAAAGTGCCGGATCTCGTTCCAGTGATTTACAGGCCTTGTTTGATACTCTTGTACCTGGCCAACAGGTCGGGTCAGGCTGCCGTGTCAGGCTGACGAAGGTCTGGCCTGTAAGGCCCGCGTGCCCTGCGAGCGTGACCTCCAGTCCAGCCCAGGCACGGGCCCGGTCATAGGACGGGACGGCCCGAAGGTCCGCCGGGCCTGCTAGTGAAAATAGGATATATATGTGTATATATGTATTTTTATATTTATAAATATATATTGGATAATTATTCCGTACTCCCAAGGAGTAATTACTCCTATGTGTATATCTCAATATTTATAGTATATATATAGTCTGACAAAGTATATGTACGCGGAGTATATGATCATACTAGAATATCTACGGTAGTATATTTGTCGAGTATGCATATATACATGAAGTATATGATTATACTTACTTTGTATACTACTGTAATGGCATTATAGTAATATATTAACAAATATATGCTCTGTTAAATTTTTTCCGCATAGTAAGATTTAGAGTACATCAAACAACTCTAGAACTAAAAGTGGTTTAGCTAACTGGTCACCCATACTCCCATAGGTTATTGAATTGGACTAAACCTCACATTTTATTCAATTTGGAGTCAAACATCCCAACTAAAAGAGATTAAAAGACCTCTTTTAGTCATCCAAAACAAACACTCGTTGATTAAAGGCTTAGTCCCTGATTTAGGTGACTAAAGTTTAATAAGGAAAACTAAACATGATCTTAGTCAGCTAAATGGTTTAGTCTCATTTAGTTACTTCAAATTGACTAAAGAGGACTAAAGACCAATTAATTCTATTTAGTCTTAGTATTTGGCTCCAAAGTAAAGTGACTAAAGAGGATCGACCAAAGACACCATCCCTGCCTGACCTGTCTGCCTTTCCTTCTTGGTTAAGGATACACTGTATTGGTGATATACGTATAGCTTCACCAGCCTTTGGATGGGTCAGGAATCATCCATCCATCTCTTGCCTCAAGCAAGCAACAAGTATCAGGTACAGCGTTGCTCACGTGATCTCAGCAGGAGGACGTCATCACACCAGTCACTAGCCGTAGCCGAGCCAAGCACTACCACCCGGACGCCATAGCCATTTCGAATGTACGAATCCGCCACGCAACCGCGGAATCCGTTTTGTTTTGTTTGGCGTCTTGACTCTTGACCCGGTTCGCCGACTTCTCCGATCCGGCGGCCTGCGCCTACCATCGATCCCATCCGGCCGAGCGACTCCGACTGACTACCGAGGGCGTGCGCTGTTGGTGGTGCTGCTGCCTGCTTCTCCCGATCGATCCTGCGATAGAGTTGAGGAAGAGCTTAGCATACTTTATTTGGTTTGAATTTACGAATTCAAACAAAGTTTAGAGCTGTTTAGACTAGAGGAATTTCATAGAAATTTCAAAGTAACTCAGTGCTTATTATTTTTCTATGTACATCACATGTTGTTTGGAACGGAGGAACAAAGTTTTCCTTTTCTATGAAAATACTTGCTTTTTTTTTTGTGAAATAGAGAAAATAAAACATCCACTTCAGGATCTGTCTGTAATGCGAGGAATTTATTTTCGTTTTATGTTATTCTTTTGTGAAAGTGAACTTATTCATATAAAATTTGTGTATGGTTTCTGCGTTCCAAATAGACCCTTAAACTCTTGGGAATTTTTTTTCTAGATGTAAATAGAGGGATGAGTAGGGACGAAGCCACGTTGTGTGTGAGTGGTGTACTGACACCGGGCAAAAAAGTATAATTAGTACTAAGTAGTTTATTTTGACCATATAAATTAGTTGAATCTAAACATGTTTCTATAGGGTTGTCAATACAGTGCACCACCATAGATTCTAAGCTAGCTTGGCTCCTGGGGATGAGCAGGTCCTTATTCAATAGAATGAAGAAATAAACGTGTTCTTAGGGTAGCCACAATGGCTAGCTCTAAGCATTGTTTTTATATTTTAATATAAGAAAGAGAAAAACTAGCTCTTAATCAAGAGCTAGACTTATACAGAGCATCTCCAACAACTCCCTAAAATTTACTTGCTATATCATGTGATTTAGCAAGTTGCTATTTTTTGGCAAGTGAAAAAAAGTTCTTTCTCCAATAATTTGGTAAACCACCTTGGTAAACTTGAATAGCTGCGTACTGTAAGGAAAATGGACCTCGACCCATTTAACTTTGGATTTTGGTGTTTGATGATCAACATAAATAAATTTGACTAATGTGTTTGCAAGTGTTTGTTTTGTAGTCCAATAGGATGCACATGTGACTTGGACCAAGGCAATATGGTGATCAAATGATCAACACCTCAAGCAAGACCCTGCAAGATGTATTGAAGAATTACAAAGATCAAGCAAAGTCCAAGACACAAGAAACAGAGGCCCAGACGCAAATAAAGTTAAGCCGCTCAAGCCGAGACAAGAGCTGATTGAATTGGAACTGTCTCATGATTTTGGATTTGCTCAAACTGATATGACATTAGCATAAAGCTGTAGAGAATTTCATTAGCTTTCCGAAAAGTCCAAGATCATCGAAATCGGAGTTCAGAGCTAAGAGTTATGTCTGCTCAAGCCGAGACAAGAGCTGATTGAATTGGAACTGTATCATGTTTTTAGAGTTGCTCAAACTGACATAACACTAGCATAAAGTTGTAGATAATTTCATTAGCTTTCCGAAAAGTCCAAGATCATCAAAATCGGAGTTCGGAGCTAAGAGTTATGCCCAAAATACGAAAGCCTCCAAAAATCAGTCCAGAATGAACACTGTGATGGTAGAGTCCGATGCCAGCATCCGATGCACTACTGTAGCGTCCGATGCCCCCGAAAATAGGTCTAACGGCTAGTTTTCCAACGGCTACTCATCACATGAGCATAGGGCGCGTCCGATGCCAACACTGTAGCGTCCGATGCTATACAAAAATATGATTTCAGCCCCCCAACGGCTCTATTTGATTGAGGGCCTATATATACCACCTCTAACCGGCCAAATAAGGTGTGGAGGAGTGTGGGGGTATAAACCCAGGTATCCTCATAGCTAGACTTGGGCTGCTTCATGAAGGCCGGCCCAACTCACTGCGAAGGACCGTGGCGTTAAGGCCCAGCTGGTCGGGTAAGCGGCCCAGCTGGTCGGATGACGGTGCGGGAGCCTTCTCAGACAAGGAAACGTAGTCGGTTAGGAAAGATATCGTGTTCTCCACGATATGGGATTGTAATCGACTAGGTTTCCTTATTCTACCGTGAGATCCGATCTACTAGGATCTGTAACCCTGCTCCCCGCAACTATATAAGGCGAGCAGGGACCCCCTCTCAAAAACACGTTCATCAATATACAGAATAGACAACCCGACGCAGGACGTAGGGTATTACGCTGAACTCGGCGGCCCGAACGTGGATAAACCCTCGTGTTCATCTAGTTTCGTCCCTGTGTCACGTCCGGATCGTCGTTCCACGTGTCTTCCCTGCTAATCTACCACCTCGGGCATACCCTAGGTGGGCTATCGACTATATTCCGTCGACAGCTGGCGCCCACCGTGGGGAGTGTGCGTGCGGACGTCATGACGACTCGGATGGTTTCTTTTCCGGCTTCCATGGACCTTCCGGCGGGCCTGGCGATCACCGTCGGATCTTTTTCATGGATCACCGGAGGCGACCCAGTGGTCGGGAACATGGAGCCACCCCAAACTCCTCGGCTACCAGGAGCACCGACGTCAAGATCGGAGCCCTCAAGCAGAACGGTGCATCCTCGCTACCAAGGACGGAGCCTCGACAATTCCGACCTGATCGAATCCATCGATCGGGTCACGACAGGCATCGCCGAAACCCTCGCTTTGGCAGATTCGATCGGAGATCGTTCGCCTCAGCACAAGCACGACAAAGGAGAATGGCAGCAACCTCGACGACCGGCTCGTGCTAAGAGACACGTGCAACTTCAAACCGGTCTGGTCATCACTTCCGCTCCTGCGGGTCGCTCTGTCACGTTCTGCCCTCCTCAGAAGTCTGAACCGAGCAGGGCGAAACGTAGCTTTTTTGCTCATGCCTTCCCTCATGGATTGACAAACTCAGCCTCGACATATGAGAAACAAGTCGTGGGACTCTTTCATGATAACACCAAGAGCCGGCGTACTCCCGAGGAGCAGCCGCCTAACTTCAAGCAATCTGGCGCCAACGCTTGCATGGCGATTGTAACTTCCGTCACAACCACCACCTCAACATCAAGCGCTGGCTCGACCAGATCCAATTCACCAGATCGGACGCCGGATTACCCCCCAGGCTTCGGACCCCTCCCGCGCTACGGGGGTTCGGTATTTGCTGTAAGTCACGACGAGCCAGCAGTCGATGGTGAGACAGATGAGGCCAAAGCCCAGCGTTTGGCCAGGAACGCTGACAGAGCTACTCGGAGAGCAGCCGAGGCCCCTGGAGGCCACCGCCTACAGCGCAACTTAAACGATGCATTCGACATGTGCGGCAATCACCAAGTACATAGAACTCCTCAAGCTAATCTGGCTATGGCCATGAACCTGGTCTAGAATCTCCCAGTCACACCTCAACTCGAGCAGCTCGGAGCGTATCTGAAGGCATCTCTGGTTCAGGTCCAAGACCAGGTGGCAGGACCGTCCCACGCTGCTCCCACTGGATCTCGGAGAAGTCGCAGAGAACTGGACCCACACCCAGAGTCCAGCAGTAACCAAGACCACCGAAATAACCGGCGAAGGGGCCCAGGCGGCGGGCCCGACCAGCATGCCGGAAACAATCCGAGCGCCGAACCTTGGGACCTGCGCGAACATATTAATGAAAGATCCGATCTGCGCAACTACATCGAAGGTTCTAAAGATACGAGGCTCCATCAAGAGATGGAGAGGCGTAACAGATGGGATCGCGAGCATGGTCTCTTAGATCAAACCCTTACTGGTCCAAGACAATTCACGAGAAGACTCCGATCTGTCATCTGGCCTAGAGGCTTCAAGATCCACGACCTGAGGTCGTACAATGGAAAGGCGGACCCCCGCCAGTGGATCATGTTGTATGAAACTGCGGTCTGAGCAGCCGGTTGTGACACCCTGAAAAATCGCTTTTGAGAAAATAGAATTTAATATGAATTCATTTATTTGTTTTCATGAAACATAGAGCTTAAATAATAATTTTTGGTGAATTAATAAAGTAGTTGGGGCGTAAAAACATTTTTGTTGCATACATGCTGGAGCATAATATTTTGCTTGAATGTAGGAATAGTGTTGAGTGGTTCAAATTCAAATTTGATTTGAATTTGGACAAGTTTTCAAAAGGTAAATAAAAGAAAAGACTTTTCTTTTTCTATCCACCCCTCCCTCACCCTTTTGGCCCAGCCGGCGATGCGGCCCAAGCCCGCAGCGCCTCCCTCTCCCCATCCCCTTCCTTTCCCGCCGGCCCAGTCGGCCTGCTCGCCCCGCGCGCAGCCAGCCCAGCCGCGTGGCCCGCTTCCCCTTTCCCCTCGCGCGCTCGCGGCCCAGTCGCTCGGTCGCTCGCCCGCGCCGGCCTGCTCGCGCAAGCGCCGCGCCCGCGCCCCGCTCTCCCCGCTGACACCCCGGCCCCACCTGTCAGCCGCGCGCCCTTTCCCCTACCTCGCGACGGCCGAGCTCCCGCCGCCGCCGCACCCCCTCCCTCTCCCGTAACCGCCCGGGAGTGGCATTCAAGGCCACTCCGGCTTCCATGAAGCCCCGGTGGACTCCTCCGACTCCTCGCCGTCCACCCGAGCCCTATAAAGCCTCGGGCGTGGCCCCTCGCCCTCTCCCTCGCCACCCCGCTCTCCCCACCCTCTCTGCCGCCGAGCCGAGGTCCCGCCGACCGCCCTAGCACCTCCCCGAACCGCCGAAGGTGACGCCGCGACCGCCCGTGTGGCTTTGGTGCCCTTCTTTTTGGTGCTTGCGCAACCAGAGCTCACCCCCGAGCCTTTTTCCCTTTCGCAGGTCTCCCCGCCGCCGTTCGTCGCTGCGGTGAGTCCCTCCGCCGAAGCCGAGCCCGCAGTCGTGTTCGTCGTGGCCCCCGCTTCACTCCGGTGCTATCCGCGTGGCCAAACCAAGGTCGGGAACGCCGGAACGACGAGTTCCCGAGCCCCTCGCATGGCGCCGCCGCTCGCCGGCGTTCGCACCACCGCTCCTGCCGCCGCGCTCTCTCGCCGAGCCGCCCTGCGCCGTCCGATCGGTGCGGACGGCCAGGATTAGAGCATATCCCGAAGGGGTATGCGCCGGGTTCACCGGCCCGTGCACCCGCGCCCTGCTCGCGGTCCACCGCCAGCTGGTGGACCCGCCCAATCCCATCGCGCCGCGTGGCGTCGTGTCGGCGCCAGCACGGCAGCCGCAGCCGCTTTTGCGAAAAAGCCCCCGAGCTTTCTGTTAATCAACCCGCAGTCCTGTCCAATTCAAGATACTTTCTTTTCAGTCCTGTTTTCTTTCGGTTTAGCCCCTGTAGTTTCCGTATATAGTACCCGCCGTCCATACCGCATAGAAAATCAGGTTTTAATTGTTTTAATTCAAAATCAAGTTCGGTTTATTTACAGAAATGCCATTTGCACCTTGTTTTCAACATAGCTTTTGATTTAAAACTCCGATTAGAGTGATTCTTGCGCTCACGTGTTCGTAGAAACGCGTAGAATAGCTTTAGAAGCTTTTTATCTTATTTTAGTACTGATTGATGTACTGTTCTAATAAATATATATTTTTGTTTGCATGTAATGACTGTCTGAATGCTATGATTGGTGATTCTATATCGAGTCCAGACGGTGACGTGTTTGAGGAGCAGGCTTCGCAGGAGCAGTACCAGGACCAAGCGTGTGACCAAGGCAAGTACAACCCACGGTTTCCTTGTTACCTATTTAATGCAAGACCTAGTAAATCATTATGCATGTGTCTAATATGATGAACCATAGGATCATACTAGTTTCCTGAAACTGTATACCTTGAACCTATGGGAGGGTTTTGCACAATATGATTAGAAATGCTAAGCGCTATATAAATGCTAATTGTTTAATACTGATTAATGACTATGGAACAAATGTTAAAAGAGGCTTTTTAACCACGTTCAGGGCACTGGAGCCTGGTGTTGCTCAGTGACCCACCCCAGGGACTATCTTTTAAAGCGACCACCCGGGAGATCCCGTGCAACCTTGGGTATTATATGGCTCTGATCTTAGTTGTGTAACTAGACTTTCTCTAGCTTGTAGTAGTTACCGAAAGGCGCTAGAGGGGGGAACCGGGTTAAAGAATGGCTTCCTTGCCTGTCAAGATGTGTACTGGTCGGCTGTCAGGTGTGCCATCTTGAAGGGGGCCTCCATTCGCCTGGAAGCCGAAACCTTGCGGCTACTACTTGTTAGGGTAGCTAGTGAAAGACTACGTAGTGAAACCCTGCCGTACTTCCATAGAGGAGGTAATGTGGGATTGGCTCTCCCCGGCATATGGGAATCACGGCCTAAGGTGAAAGTGTACAACCTCTGCAGAGTGTAAACCTGATATATCAGCCGTGCTCACGGATACGAGCGGCTCGGATCCTTTATAAGTGGTTCATGGTGGGGTATGTTGGTGGTTTGTGGCTTGCCTCTTGTTAACATATTTATGATCATACCATGTGGGACAACAGGGATCACATACTAGTAATGAAAGGATAGTATTAAAATATGTTTAAGATAAAATGCTAATCGCAGTCAACCCGGTCAACCTTTTGAGCCTTGCATTACCCGTAGTTGTACTTGCTGAGCATGGTGAGCTGACGCTTGTCGTTGGTTCACATAAAAATCCCGGATGGGTACCAGATGAAGGAGAGTACGAGGAGTATCCAGAAGATGTGCCGGACTTCTGAGGATGGCGTACCCCCAGTCGGTGTCCCTGTGGAGTGATGTCGCGTTTACGCTACCGTTGTAATAATGGGCCGTTGGCCGATGTGAAGAACAATCTCACGTGATGTAATAAGTTAATTAAACGTTGTTCGTGCTGTAATGATATACTTTTTGTGGTATATGTGGATTTGGGACCCCTTGGGCCCACATATGCTTTACCTCGGTTTTATTCGTAAATCCGGGTGTTACAAATTGGTATCAGAGCCGAACTGACTGTAGGACGCTACCTTAGATAGACTGGACACCCCTTTTCCTAGGAGTAATTCCAAAATTTTATTGCTTTTTGTAATTTATAAAATTTCCAGTACTCCTCTGTCTTTCATAAAACTTTTTACCGTACCTGACTCTTATTTAAAATTTGTAGATGGCACGGACCAAGCAGACCGCTCGCAAGAGCACCGGAGGACGTGCACCGACCCGCGCCGAGTACCTCCGTCTGTTCCGTCAGCAGAGGCAGGAGGCCGAGGAGGAGCCCGAGGAGCAGCAGCAGGCTGCAGGTGGAGACCCCAGCGACGACTCCGGAGACTCGTCCGACGACCACTCCTCCGACGACTCTTCCGACGACCACTCCAGCTCCGACTCCAGCGACTCGCACGACGACAGCGACGACAGTGGCTCGAGGACTCCCGAGTACCACGTCCAGGACGAGGATCCCACCTGGATCCGGAAGACCCGCACCACCGAGGAGGGCGACGACTTCTACCACCCCAAGCTCCTGAAGCTCGTCGACCTGCACTACGGGCCTCGTCGTACCACAGTGGAGTACCGCAGCCGGTCGTACACCCACCCAGAGCACACCGGCTACTGGGTCACGAAGGCGTTCGTGAAGACTTGGGACGAGGAGGACAAGACTTGGGTTGTTCGTGACGTCATCTGCGCTCTGAGCCCGACCCTCGCCCGTGAGTTCGGCGTGGAGGATGCAGCTAGGCAGGCTTGCCTTGTCTTCCGCGACAGGTTGTTTCCGACCATCCAGCAGGATGACGACCGCTACTTCCCTCGACGCCGTACCATGGACGACGGCTGTGATGTTGCACGGGTGCAGCAGCATGAGAGTGCTAGGTTGATTGCGACAGTACCCCTGGTGGTCGCTCTCAACACAGCCCTGGATCGTGCTATGATGGATCAGAGGACTCTATGGATTGAGACGGAGAGGTTGCAGCGTCGGATCGACTCCCTCGAGCGCCAGGTGCGACGTGGAGTCCAGCCGCAGGACACCCTGCCAGTCACCACAGCGAGGGACCCTGCTATCGTCATTCAGCGCAAGAGGCACCATCCGAGTTGCACCTGCACCCGCACGAGCTACGACCCATAGGAGCCTCATCCTAGATCAGGCCAGATCGACAGTTACGCGAGTTTGAGTCAGTGTCTTTTTGTCGAGTCTTGGATGAACTTTGAGTTTAATAACATGTTTTAATGCTTGTGTTGATGATCATGTAATGATTTGGATCTTTGCATGATTGAGATGAGTGTGGGGCATGTCCACACCATCTTAGTACTCTTAATGTGATAATAATAATAACGATGGGTTCTATATCATCTTTTCCTGGATCAGTTTTCTCGAGCAGTTTTCTTTTGTTATCTATATCTCCGTCAGTGCTTAATCATACAATACAAAAGAGCTTATGAGGCCTATACATATGTTACAGATGGTTGACACCAGGAGAACCCCTGGAGCAGGAAACCCACCACCACCACCTCCCAATGTGTCAATAGAACAACTCCTGGCTATGCAGACATAGCTCATGCAACAGATGACCAATGCCATCCAGAACAACCAGAATCATCCACCCCCACCTCCACCTCAAGTTAGAGATAAGCGAGGCGAGTTCATGAAGGGACATCCGCCTACCTTCGACCACTCCCCAGATCCACTTCAGGCGGATGACTGGCTCCGGGCAGTTGGACGCCAGTTGGAGATCGCGCAATGCAACGACCGCGAGAAGGTCTTGTATGCATCGGGGCAACTCCAAGGAGCAGCTCTTGATTGGTGGGAGACCTACCAACAAGCGCACCCCAACCCCAACCAGATCACGTGGCAAGAGTTTCGCGACAGTTTCCGCACGCATCATGCGCCGGCGGGAACAGTACGTTTGAAGAGAAAGGAGTTCTTAGCTCTGAAGCAAGGAAGCATGTCTGTTAGCGAGTATAAGGACAAGTTTACACAGCTCTCCCGCTATGCACCTCGGGACATTGAAGAAGACCTTGATAAGCAGGAGCTTTTCATGGAAGGCTTGAATGATGGAATCCAGTATCAGCTACTCTCTCACACCTTCGCCAACTTTCAGCAGATGGTTGATAAGGCGTTGGTAATTGAAGGAAAGAGGCGTGATATGGACGCCAAGAAGAGAAAGTTTCAGAACCAGCAGTCCGGAAGCAGCAGCCGTCCGCGTTTTTCTACGGGGTACGGCAACCAGCAGAGGCAGTATGGGCAATCGGGCAATGACCAGCGCAACCAGAACCAGCAGAGGACTCCTCAACAGACTCAACAAAATCAGAGTCGTGCACAGATCCCTCGCCAGGGACAGACTGGTGGAACACCAGTGAAGAACTCACCCAACACACCGGCCACTCCAACAAACAACAAGTGTTTCGTCTGTGGTGACGTTGGGCATCTCTCCTACCATTGTCCTAAGAAGACGGGACAAGGATCCCAAAGCAACCAGAAGCTCAACACCCACACGCCAAGCCGTCCAGGTCAGCAGAACTATGCTCGTGGCAGGGTGAACCATGTGACAACAGAGTCAGCTCAGGGCGCCCCAGATGTTGTGATCGGTACGTTTCCAGTTAACTCCCACTCTGCTTTAGTTTTGTTCGATTCCGGAGCATCGCATTCTTTTATATCTGCACACTTTGTGAAGAGGCATACACTACTCATGCATACCATGGACAAGGCCATGCTTGTTAGTTCACCAGGTGGTGAAATGAGAGCAAGCTTGCGTTGCCCAAAAGTTAAGGTTAACATAAGGGGGGTAGACTTTTTATCCGATCTGATGGTGTTAAACACATATGGGATCGATGTCATTCTGGGTATGGATTGGTTGACAAAACATGATGCAGTCATTCACTGTGCATCAAGAACCGTACAGCTGAAAACTTCAGAGGGAGAAGTAATAGAGTGCAAGGCAGTGTCACCAACTCTTGAGGTATGCCAAGTGAATCAGATTAAGGGATCAACGACTGATGATATTCCAATAGTCAGAGAATTCCCGGATGTTTTTCCCGACGATCTGCCAGGTATGCCACCTGAACGTAAAATTGAATTTATAATAGATCTTTTACCTGGCACTGCACCAATAGCAAAAAGACCTTATAGAATGGGTGTTAATGAGTTAGAAGAGCTAAAGAAACAAATAAGAGAGTTGCAGGATAAGGGTTATGTTCGACCTAGTTCCTCACCTTGGGGAGCACCGGTGTTGTTCGTAGAGAAGAAAGATGGGACTCAAAGGATGTGCATAGATTACAGATCCTTGAATGAAGTGACCATAAAGAATAAGTATCCTTTGCCTCGGATTGATGACTTGTTTGATCAGTTGAGAGGAGCATGTGTTTTCTCTAAGATAGATCTTCGATCTGGATATCATCAGTTGAGAATTCGAGCGTCAGACATACCAAAGACTGCTTTCACCACCCGTTATGGTTTGTATGAGTTCACAGTGATGTCTTTTGGTTTGACCAATGCACCGGCTTACTTCATGTACCTAATGAACAATGTATTCATGGAATATCTGGACAAGTTCGTTGTGGTTTTTATAGATGACATTTTGGTGTATTCCAAGAATGAAGAGGAACATGAGGAACATCTGAGGCTAGTGTTGCAAAAGCTCAGGGAGAATGAGTTATATGCTAAGTTGAGCAAGTGTGAGTTTTGGTTAAAGGAAGTATCCTTTCTTGGGCATGTTATCTCTAATGGTGGAGTAGCAGTGGACCCGAAGAAAGTTCAAGATGTGTTGAGTTGGAATCCACCCAAGGATGTCAGTGAGATTCGTAGTTTTCTGGGTATGGCCGGATACTACCGAAGATTCATAGAAGGGTTTTCCAAGCTTGCCAAGCCAATGACCGCTTTGCTAGAGAAAAATGCTAAGTTTGTCTGGTCAGAAAAATGTCAAGAAAATTTCGAGAAGTTAAAGAAGAGGTTGACAACCGCACCAGTGTTAGTTCTGCCAGATCTCACCAGAAGTTTCTCGATATACTGTGATGCATCCAGGCAAGGTTTGGGATGTGTTCTTATGCAAGATGGCAAGGTAGTGGCATATGCGTCACGACAGCTAAGAAAGCATGAACTTAACTACCCGACTCATGATCTAGAACTGGCCGCAGTTGTGCATGCCTTGAAAATATGGAGACACTATCTGATAGGTCACAAGTGTGAGATTTACACTGATCATAAGAGCTTAAAGTATATCTTTACTCAGTCAGATCTGAATTTGAGGCAAAGAAGATGGTTGGAATTGATCAAGGATTATGATCTCGAAGTACACTATCATCTAGGAAAAGCAAATGTTGTGGCAGACGCTCTTAGTCGGAGAAGCTATGCGAATATGGTTAACGCATCTCAGTTTCCGGCAGAGTTAGCAGAGGAATTTGGGAAGTTGAACCTAGCAGTTGTTGCACACACCGTGGAGTTAGAAGTGGAACCTGTTCTTGAACAAGAAATTCGTAAAGGTCAGTTGAAGGATGAGGACATCATAGCCATTGCAGAACGCATAGTAGTTGGCAAATCACCTGGTTTCAGAATGGATGAACGAGGGACGGTGTGGCATGGTAAGAAAATCTGTGTGCCGGATATCAAGTCGGTCAAGGATATGATTCTTAGTGAAGCTCATAACTCAGCATACTCAATTCATCCAGGCAGTACAAAGATGTACCTAGATCTGAGAGAAAAGTATTGGTGGTATGGTATGAAAAGGGAAATAGCCGAATATGTTGCAACCTGTGATACGTGTCAAAGAGTTAAAGCAGAACATCAAAGACCCGCAGGACTGCTTCAACCCATGAAAATTCCAGAATGGAAGTGGGAAGAAGTGGGAATGGATTTCATTGTGGGCTTACCCCGTACTCAGAAAGGTTATGATTCAATATGGGTTATAGTGGATCGGTTAACCAAAGTGGCACATTTCCTTCCTGTCAAAACCACTTACACCGGAGCTAAGCTAGCAGAGCTTTATATGGAGAGGATACTATGTTTGCATGGAGTTCCTAAGAAGATCGTGTCTGATAGAGGAACTCAGTTTACATCTCAGTTTTGGCAGAAGTTACATGAATCACTGGGAACCAAGCTCAACTTCAGCTCAGCATATCATCCGCAGACTGATGGGCAGACAGAAAGAACGAATCAGATTCTCGAGGATATGTTACGAGCATGTGCACTTCAGTATGGAATCAGTTGGGACAAGAGTTTGGCTTATGCAGAGTTTTCGTATAACAATGGCTATCAGAAAAGTTTAAAGATGTCACCTTTTGAGGCACTATACGGAAGGCAGTGTCGAACTCCTTTGTTCTGGAACCAAACGGGTGAAAGTCAAGTTTTTGGACCAGAAGTTTTAAAAGAGGCAGAAAATCAAGTTCATATAATCAGGCAGAATCTGAAAATAGCTCAGTCAAGGCAGAAAAGTTATGCAGATAACAGAAGACGAAATCTGGAGTTTGAAATCGGGAATTATGTGTATCTAAAGGTATCACCTATGAGAGGAACCAAGAGGTTTCATGCCAAAGGCAAGCTAGCACCCAGATATGTGGGACCGTTCAAAATCTCAGATAGAAGAGGCGAAGTGGCTTATCAGCTTGAGTTGCCAGAAAGTCTTTCAGGGGTACATAATGTGTTTCATGTATCGCAGTTAAAGAAATGTTTGCGAGTACCTGAAGAACAGTTACCTTTGGAGGAATTGGACATCAAGGGAGATCTTACCTATGCAGAATATCCTATCAAAATCTTGGATACCGCAGAGAGAATTACTCGGAGCAAGATAATCAGGATGTGTAGGGTCCAGTGGAATCGACACTCTGAGGACGAGGCCACTTGGGAAAGAGAAGAGGATCTAAGATCAGAGTATCCCAATCTTTTTCTATCTTCCGAATCTCGAGGACGAGATTCATCCTAAGGGGGGTAGGTTTGTGACAGCCTGAAAAATCGCTTTTGAGAAAATAGAATTTAATATGAATTCATTTATTTGTTTTCATGAAACATAGAGCTTAAATAATAATTTTTGGTGAATTAATAAAGTAGTTGGGGCGTAAAAACATTTTTGTTGCATACATGCTGGAGCATAATATTTTGCTTCAATGTAGGAATAGTGTTGAGTGGTTCAAATTCAAATTTGATTTGAATTTGGACAAGTTTTCAAAAGGTAAATAAAAGAAAAGGCTTTTCTTTTTCTATCCACCCCTCCCTCACCCTTTTGGCCCAGCCGGCGATGCGGCCCAAGCCCGCAGCGCCTCCCTCTCCCCCTCCCCTTCCTTTCCCGCCGGCCCAGTCGGCCTGCTCGCCCCGCGCGCAGCCAGCCCAGCCGCGTGGCCCGCTTCCCCTTTCCCCTCGCGCGCTCGCGGCCCAGTCGCTCGGTCGCTCGCCCGCGCCGGCCTGCTCGCGCAAGCGCCGCGCCCCGCTCTCCCCGCTGACACCCCGGCCCCACCTGTCAGCCGCGCGCCCTTTCCCCTACCTCGCGACGGCCGAGCTCCCGCCACCGCCGCACCCCCTCCCTCTCCCGTAACCGCCCGGGAGTGGCATTCAAGGCCACTCCGGCTTCCATGAAGCCCCGGTGGACTCCTCCGACTCCTCGCCGTCCACCCGAGCCCTATAAAGCCTCGGGTGTGGCCCCTCGCCCTCTCCCTCGCCACCCCGCTCTCCCCACCCTCTCTGCCGCCGAGCCGAGGTCCCGCCGACCGCCCTAGCACCTCCCCGAACCGCCGAAGGTGACGCCGCGACCGCCCGTGTGGCTTTGGTGCCCTTCTTTTTGGTGCTTGCGCAACCAGAGCTCACCCCCGAGCCTTTTTCCCTTTCGCAGGTCTCCCCGCCGCCGTTCGTCGCTGCGGTGAGTCCCTCCGCCGAAGCCGAGCCCGCAGTCGTGTTCGTCGTGGCCCCCGCTTCACTCCGGTGCTATCCGCGTGGCCAAACCAAGGTCGGGAACGCCGGAACAGCGAGTTCCCGAGCCCCTCGCATGGCGCCGCCGCTCGCCGGCGTTCGCACCACCGCTCCCGCCGCCGCGCTCTCTCGCCGAGCCGCCCTGCGCCGTCCGATCGGTGCGGACGGCCAGGATTAGAGCATATCCCGAAGGGGTATGCGCCGGGTTCACCGGCCCGTGCACCCGCGCCCTGCTCGCGGTCCACCGCCAGCTGGTGGACCCACCCAATCCCATCGCGCCGCGTGGCGTCGTGTCGGCGCCAGCACGGCAGCCGTAGCCGCTTTTGCAAAAAAGCCCCCGAGCTTTCTGTTAATCAACCCGCAGTCCTGTCCAATTCAAGATACTTTCTTTTCAGTCCTGTTTTCTTTCGGTTTAGCCCCTGTAGTTTCCGTATATAGTACCCGCCGTCCATACCGCATAGAAAATCAGGTTTTAATTGTTTTAATTCAAAATCAAGTTCGGTTTATTTACAGAAATGCCATTTGCACCTTGTTTTCAACATAGCTTTTGATTTAAAACTCCGATTAGAGTGATTCTTGCGCTCACGTGTTCGTAGAAACGCGTAGAATAGCTTTAGAAGCTTTTTATCTTATTTTAGTACTGATTGATGTACTGTTCTAATAAATATATATTTTTGTTTGCATGTAATGACTGTCTGAATGCTATGATTGGTGATTCTATATCGAGTCCAGACGGTGACGTGTTTGAGGAGCAGGCTTCGCAGGAGCAGTACCAGGACCAAGCGTGTGACCAAGGCAAGTACAACCCACGGTTTCCTTGTTACCTATTTAATGCAAGACCTAGTAAATCATTATGCATGTGTCTAATATGATGAACCATAGGATCATACTAGTTTCCTGAAACTGTATACCTTGAACCTATGGGAGGGTTTTGCACAATATGATTAGAAATGCTAAGCGCTATATAAATGCTAATTGTTTAATACTGATTAATGACTATGGAACAAATGTTAAAAGAGGCTTTTTAACCACGTTCAGGGCATTGGAGCCTGGTGTTGCTCAGTGACCCACCCCAGGGACTATCTTTTAAAGCGACCACCCGGGAGATCCCGTGCAACCTTGGGTATTATATGGCTCTGATCTTAGTTGTGTAACTAGACTTTCTCTAGCTTGTAGTAGTTACCGAAAGGCGCTAGAGGGGGGAACCGGGTTAAAGAATGGTTTCCTTGCCTGTCAAGATGTGTACTGGTCGGCTGTCAGGTGTGCCATCTTGAAGGGGGCCTCCATTCGCCTGGAAGCCGAAACCTTGCGGCTACTACTTGTTAGGGTAGCTAGTGAAAGACTACGTAGTGAAACCCTGCCGTACTTCCATAGAGGAGGTAATGTGGGATTGGCTCTCCCCGGCATATGGGAATCACGGCCTAAGGTGAAAGTGTACAACCTCTGCAGAGTGTAAACCTGATATATCAGCCGTGCTCACGGATACGAGCGGCTCGGATCCTTTATAAGTGGTTCATGGTGGGGTATGTTGGTGGTTTGTGGCTTGCCTCTTGTTAACATATTTATGATCATACCATGTGGGACAACAGGGATCACATACTAGTAATGAAAGGATAGTATTAAAATATGTTTAAGATAAAATGCTAATCGCAGTCAACCCGGTCAACCTTTTGAGCCTTGCATTACCCGTAGTTGTACTTGCTGAGCATGGTGAGCTGACGCTTGTCGTTGGTTCACATAAAAATCCCGGATGGGTACCAGATGAAGGAGAGTACGAGGAGTATCCAGAAGATGTGCCGGACTTCTGAGGATGGCGTACCCCCAGTCGGTGTCCCTGTGGAGTGATGTCGCGTTTACGCTACCGTTGTAATAATGGGCCGTTGGCCGATGTGAAGAACAATCTCACGTGATGTAATAAGTTAATTAAACGTTGTTCGTGCTGTAATGATATACTTTTTGTGGTATATGTGGATTTGGGACCCCCTGGGCCCACATATGCTTTACCTCGGTTTTATTCATAAATCCGGGTGTTACACCGGTGGAGGAGGAGATGTTATGGCTAACTATTTGCCTGTGGTCCTCAACCAAGCTGCAAGCCAGTGGCTCCTGAGCTTACCTTCTGACTCCATCGATAGTTGGTCCGACCTGAAAAAGGCGTTCATATCCAACTTCAAAGCTACCTGTCAACAGCCCGCCAGCAAATATGATCTAGAGCGTGTCAGAGACCGCCCTGGTGAACTTCTGCGAGATTACATTCGCCGATTCTCCGACGCTCGTATTCGGGTAGCTAACGTCACGGACGACGAGTCCGTCTCGGCTTTTATTAGGGGATTACACCATCATGAAGGGCTGAGGAACAAGCTGTTACGTAAAGAGCCCCGAACAGTTGAGGAACTCCTTAACATAGCCCATAGCTGGGCCCGAGCAGAAGAGTATAACACTCAGCTCGCGGATGACCGTCGGGAACCGAGGACCCGGCACGACGACCGCCACCGCAATGACTACCGTGGCGATCGACACGACGAAGCCCATGATGACCGCCGTGAAAGGTTTAGGGATAACCGTCGCCCTAACCAAAGGTACGACAGCCGTGATGAAAGAAGAAGACAACCAAATCCTGGCCGAGCGCCGGGTAATGAGGTTAATAACACCAAGGCAGGGAGCAAGCGCAATTATGACTCAGCCTACTCCAAGATCCTGAAGCAGGACTGTCCGGCGGACCCCGGCGTAGGACATACGATGGAGGAATGTAGAGGGTTTAAAGCCATATTCCGCAATGGCTCGAAGAAACAGCGCCCTGATACCGAGAACGGACCCCCGACCAGGTGTGAAGGAAAGGGTCCTCAAGAAGATAATGAGGATGACCAGGATCTAGGAAAGAACCCGAAGCATGGCGGTTTCAGAGAAGCCGAGAAGTCCGTACGCACCATATTCGGCGGCAAAGCTATCTTAGCTGACAAGAGAATCCGCAAGCTAATGGAGCGAGCAGTCTACTCCGTCGACCGAGTTGACGAAAGAATCTCAGACCCCAACTACTTAGCCTGGTCACATCAAGAAATTTCGTTCAGCAGAGCCGACCAGTGGGCCAGGGTCCCTAAACCTGGTCGTTTTCCACTTGTTGTCGACCCAACCATCGACGGAGTACAATTTGAGAAGGTGCTAGTCGACGGCGGCAGCGCCCTCGACATATTGTTCAAACACGCGCTACTAGAGCTCGGCATCACGATTGGTGACCTGGAGCCTTATGATGCCCCTTTCTGGGGGATCCTACCATCCCAGGCCTCCCAGCCCTTGGGGTCAAGTCACTTTGCCAGTCCAGTTCGGAACGAAGGAATGTCACCGCATCTGCTACATCAACTTTATTGTGGCAGACTTTGCAGGATCCTACCACGCACTGTTGGGTCGTCCCGCCCTTACCAAGTTTATGGCAATCCCTCACTACACTTACCTCCTGCTAAAAATGCCATCTGAGAACGGCGTTTTAAGCATTAGGGGAAGCATCTCCACGACTTACGAGTGCGAGAAGGAAAGCTTTGCAACCGCTCAAGCCCATGACCTGTCGATTCGCATGGAGGAGACCCGCGTGGATGCGGTAAAGGTGGCTCCAGAGGAGCAGTCTATTCCAGTCAAGGAAGCTAAAGGTGCCGCGACCAGGAGCAAGGACTTCAAGGAGGTGGAGCTAGTCAAAGGAGATTCCAGCAAGACAGCGCGCATTGGGCTCGACCTCGACCCCAAATAGGAAAATGGGCTCGTCAGTTTTTTGAGGGAAAACGTAAGCGTCTTCGCGTGGAAACCCGCGGACATGCCCGGTGTACCTCGGAAACTGGTCGAGCACTCCTTGGACGTTTCGAAGACCGCCAAACCAATCAAACAGAAGCTACGACGGTTCGCTCGCGACAAGAAGGAGGCTATTAGGGTAGAAATCACCCGGCTATTAGCTGCCGGTTTTATAAAAGAAGTGTATCATCCGGAGTGGCTTGCCAACCCGGTTTTAGTTCAAAAGAAGAATAAAGAATGGAGAATGTGCGTTGATTATACCGATCTTAACAAACACTGCCCTAAAAACTCCTTTGCTTTACCTCGCATCGACGAACTCGTCGATTCTACGGCCGGATGCGAGCTCTTATCCTTCCTAGACTGCTATTCTGGATATCATCAAATTTCTCTGAGAGAAGAAGATCAGCCCAAAACATCGTTTATCACACCCTTCGGCACATATTGTTATACTGCGATGTCGTTTGGTCTCAAAAACGCCGGGGCCACATACCAAAGGGCGATACAAAAATGCCTAGCTGAGGAAATCCGAGCAGAGCTCGTGGCAGCTTACGTCGATGATATCGTTGTAAAAACAAAATCAGCTCATACACTGGTAGATGACCTGCGCGCAACCTTTGCAGCCCTAAACAAGTTCCGATGGAAACTTAACCCTAAAAAATGTACCTTTGGGGTTCCTTCCGGCATCCTGTTAGGCAACATAGTAAGTAAAGATGGCCTGAGGCCAAACCCGGAAAAAATACAGGCCGTTCTAAAGATGAAACCTCCCAAGAGCGTAAAAGATGTCCAGAAGTTAACTGGCTGTATGGCGGCCCTAAGTCGCTACATATCACGGCTCGGAGAAAAAGGCCTTCCGTTCTTTAGGCTGCTCAAAGCTTCTGAGAAGTTTGAGTGGTCCGAGGATGCAGAAATTGCTTTTCAAGAACTCAAGCAACTCTTAACAACACCACCCTTGCTGGCCGCGCCAAGGGATGGTGAAACCCTGCTTATTTATATAGCGGCCACTGATAGGGTTGTAAGCACCGTCGTGGTCGTAGAACGAGAGGAAGAAGGACACGCCTACAAGGTACAGCGTCGGTGTATTACATCAGCGAAGTGCTCAACGACTCCAAATCAAGGTACCCTCAGGTACAAAAACTGCTATATGCAATACTAATTACATCTCGCAAGCTGCGGCATTATTTCGACTATTACTCTATTGCGTTGGTTACTGAGTACCCACTAGGAGACATTCTGCGCAACAAGGATGCAAATGGTCGTATAATTAAATGGGCTCTGGAACTAGCCCCGTTTTCTCTCGAATTCCGCAGCCGTACGTCCATTAAATCCCAGGCGCTCGTCGATTTTGTCGTTGAATGGACTGATATGACTACCCCTGTACCTCCGACTAGCAGCGAGCACTGGGTAATGTACTTTGACGGGTCATTGAACCTCGAAGGGGCAGGGGCTGGAATTCATTTCGTATCACCTTCCGGAGACAAGCTGAGCTATGTCCTCCGGATCCACTTCAAAGCATCCAATAATGCAGCTGAATATGAGGCTTGCCTGCACGGCCTACGGATCGCAGTCGAGCTGGGCGTCAAAAGGCTAGAAGTTTTTGGCGATTCTGCTCTAGTCATAAACCAAGTCAACAAGGATTGGGATGCCACCAGCGAAAAAATGGACGCTTACGTCGCCGAAATAAGAAAACCTGAAGGGAAATTTTATGGTTTGCAATTCCAGCACGTGGTATGGGCTGATAACCAAGCAGCTGATGCTCTCTCCAAACTAGGTTCATCCAGGTCTCAGATCCCTCACGGCATTTTTGTCCAGGACCTGGTCAAACCATCCATCGAGCAAGAAACAGCCGGGGCTGCCGACCAGCCCCCGACCGACCAAACTGTTGCTTCCGTCCAGCTACCGGGTGATGATTGGAGAGACCAGTTTATAAGATATCTTACTAACGCGAACGTTCCTCAAGATAAGATTGAAGCTGAGCGTCTCATTCGGCGCAGCAAGCAATATATTTTGGTGGATGGAAAGCTTATGCGCAAGAACGCAAAAGAAGAGTTGCTCCTGAAATGCGTCTCCCAAGAAAAAGGCATCTGAATCCTAGCAAACATTCATGCCTCCCAAACCCTGGTCGGGAAAGCATTCCGAGCAGGCTTCTACTGGCCCTCTGCCGTCGCAGACGCAGAGAAGCTGGTCAAGTATTGCGAAGGGTGCCAATTTTTCGCTAAACAAATTCATGTTCCAGCACATGACCTCCAGACCATATCAGCCTCTTGGCCTTTCTCATGCTGGGGTCTCGACATGATTGGGCCGTTCAAAACAACACCAGGAGGGTTTAGATATGTCTATGTTATAATTGACAAGTTCTCCAAGTGGATAGAGTACAAGCCATTGGTCAAACCCACAGCCCAAAAGGCAGCAGAGCTGCTAAACGACATCATCCATCGCTTTGGCCTACCCAATTGTATAATCACCGACCTCGGCTCAACCTTCACCGGCTCGGACTTCTGGGATTTTTGCGATGAAAGAAGCATAATTGTCAAGTACGTCTCTGTCGCTCGCCCAAGAGCCAACGGCCAGGTAGAACGAGCAAACGGTATGATACTTGATGCATTAAAGAAAAGGTTGCACAGGGCAAACGACCAGGATCAAAAAGCTGGTCGGTGGTTGAAGGAACTACCAGCAGTAGTCTGGGGCCTCCGAACGCAACCTAGCAGAAACACAGGCGTCTCTCTGTATTACATGGTGTTCGGCGCAGAAGCAGTCTTGCCAGCAGATATAGCATTCAAATCGCCCAGAGTGGAGTAGTACAACCAAGACAAGTCTGACCAGGTACAACTAGAGTCGACTACCTTCCCCACATCGCAGCTCAGAGCCGGAGTCTGGCATTGTGTCATATAGAACCATTTCTCCTGCCAGCCGCTGACATTACTCTGCAACGGGACACTGATATACTCCGATGCCATCCCCTCACGCAGCAGGATGTACGCGCTGCCCGCAATGCGTGAACCGCGGCTGTTCTTCTTCAATTGAAAAAAATAACGAAACAAATTGAAGTGCGGCTGTATCCCAAGGAACGCTTCGCACAGATGGATGAAAATGGCCACGGACAAGATGGAATTCGGCCCAAGATTGCAAAGTCCAATCCCCCAAAAATCAAGCAAACACCGGAGGAAAGTATGGCAAGGTAGCCCAAATCCTCTAACAAAATAATCTTCAAAAACAACGATTTCGTCGGCATTGGGTTGCGGATAGGCCTCACCAGTGGGCGCTCTCCATCCCCCAGTCACCTTGTCCGGCAGCAGCCCACCGGCGACGAGGCGGCCGATGCTTTCTTCCGTGCTCCTCGATGGAACCCATTCCTCGTCCAACCTTACGGCCGCCGTCGCCGCAGCTTTCTTCGTCTTCCGCGCCATCGATTCCACCGAAAAAATGCAAGGACTGTCGCCGATTAAGCGTTTTTGGATCTAGGGCTACAGTGCAAGGGGCGTCGGAAGGCAAGAGGTTGGGGAATGGCAATGGTTAGAGTAAGTTTGACTACGCGGCATGCGCCTTTATACCCTAATACGCGACCCTTTGGGAGTTTCCCCCATCGCGAAAAAGGCCTTTTTGTACCACGGTGATTACTGCGGCCCATCTCGCTAGCCCAATAGTTGAGCCTTCTACGAGTAAGTAAAAATTTATCTCTTTTATTAATATTATATATATAATCGCCAGCCTTCTCAGCAAAGTTGGGGACTGGTCAGATGACCAGTTACAGGCACACACGTGGCAGAGCCGCGTTGGCTTCACGACCAGCTCCTCCAGCCACACTGGGGACTGGTCGGCTTCTTCGCCAGCCTTCTCAGCAAAGCTGGGGACTGGTCAGATGACCAGTTACAGGCACACACGTGGCAGAGCCGCGTTGGCTTCACGACCAGCTCCTCCAGCCACACTGGGGACTGGTCGGCTTCTTCGCCAGCCTTCTCAGCAAAACTGGGGACTGGTCAGATGACCAGTTACAGGCACACATGTGGCAGAGCCGCGTTGGCTTCACGACCAGCTCCTCCAGCCACACTGGGGACTGGTCGGCTTCTTCGCCAGCCTTTTCAGCAAAGCTGGGGACTGGTCAGATGACCAGTTACAGGCACACACGTGGCAGAGCCGCGTTGGCTTCATGACCAGCTCCTCCAGCCACACTGGGGACTGGTCGGCTTCTTCGCCAGCCTTCTCAGCAAAGCTGGGGACTGGTCAGATGACCAGTTACAGGCACACACGTAGCAGAGCCGCGTTGGCTTCACGACCAGCTCCTCCAGCCACACTGGGGACTGGTCGGCTTCTTCGCCAGCCTTCTCAGCAAAGCTGGGGACTGGTCAGATGACCAGTTACAGGCACACACGTGGCAGAGCTGCGTGGGCTTCACGAGCAGCTCCTCCAGCCACACTGGGGACTGGTCGGCTTCTTCGCCAGCCTTCTCAGCAAAGCTGGGGACTGGTCAGATGACCAGTTACAGGCACACACGTGGCAGAGCCACGTTGGCTTCACGACCAGCTCCTCCAGCCACACTGGGGACTGGTCGGCTTCTTCGCCAGCGTTTTCAGCAAAGCTGGGGACTGGTCAGATGACCAGTTACAAGCACACACGTGGCAGAGCTGCGTTGGCTTCACAACCAGCTCCTCCAGCCACACTGGGGACTGGTCGGCTTCTTTGCCAGCCTTCTCAGCAAAGCTGGGGACTGGTCAGATGACCAGTTACAGGCACACACGTGGCAGAGCCGCGTCGGCTTCACGACCAACTCCTCCAGCCACACTGGGGACTGGTTGGCTTCTTCGCCAGCCTTCTCAGCAAAGCTGGGGACTGGTCAGATGACCAGTTACAGGCACACTCATGGCAGAGTTGTGCTGGCTTCACATTACCAGTTACAAAACTTACAATATATGGGACCACCTCGATACACAGCAATTACCAGTACAAGTACAATCAAGGTACAGAATTTTGATGCATAATACACCAAGAACCGGGTACAATGAGACGCAGCAAAGCAGATACAGAACCTTGGGTAGACACATGAGCCTTTTCAGTTCGTCCCAAGGTGGGTCTCAGGCACCGTCCCAATGCTCAAGGAACTCCGGGCAAGACCATCACCCTCGCCGCCCTTTTGACAACCTGTGACTCCGAGGTTATCTACGAGTGGTAGTCATAGGAGTTCTTCTAGGCGCACCTCTATATCCCTCTGCTAGTGGCTACTTAGAAACCATCCTAATGGATGATCCATTCACAAGAGTTCTTCTGGACACTTCATTTACCCTATAAAAGCACGATACCCAGGGATTTGGCCATCTCTACCAAAGATCTTATAATCGGACTAAGGAGGGACATCTGCTAAACAAGGCGTGAGTTTTTTGTTCTTCAAGCAGGGTATTTATAGGCAGTTCCTTTTCGGTCCATAGACATCATCTATGAATAAAAGTGACTGAAGGATCAATAATTCAACTAATGTACTGTGTCCCATGTGAAGCCTGCTACTGGTGGCAGATTTGATTCTCATACGTACCTTACAAGGACAACGACAAAACTTGCAGTTGTGGAAAACAACAAAAGGAAGACAACCTGTGTCACGGGTCCAACAGAGTAAAGGCAACTGTAGATGATGATGTACGGCAAAATCTGACAAAAGGCCAAGGAAGGTACACTTTAAAGAAAAGCATAGCAGTAAAAGTAGACGCTTTTGTCTGCATATGGTGTGGTTATTTTCTCACGGGTTTATAGTTTATTTCTGACCTTGGCATCACATGACGGAGTCATCTATTGCCAAGCTCGGGGACTACCGTGTATACATGGCGCTTGGTCGCGCATGTATATTTTTGCTCGTCTTTAATTTCTGACCTTGGCATCACATGACAGAGTCATCTATTGCCAAGCTCGGGGACTACCGTGTATACATGGCGCTTGGTCGTGCATGTATAGTTTTGCTCGTTTTTAATTTCTGACCTTGGCATCACATGACAGAGTCATCTGTTGTCAAGCTCGGGGACTAAGTGGGCACACTTCACCTGGTCGGTGAGTATGCAGGTGAATTCTAGCATGATTTATCTCAAGACCGGATAGTTGTAGCTGTTATGTCACCATAAAGTGGGCACACTTGACCAGACTTCCAGAAGTCGTTTTTTCTTTTTTAAGAGCACATCACATCTTGCGGGTTCATGATACGACAGTCAACAGAATATAACTTGATCGGAGATCAAGTTTTGAAGTGTGGATGAGGCTGTTCGGAGATGTTGTCAAGATCTTTTTTCACCGCTTCAAGATTCAATGTGCTCGGGGACTAGCTGTGGGGGTATAAACCCAGGTATCCTCACGGCTAGACTTGGGCTGCTTCATGAAGGCCGGCCCAACTCACTGCGAAGGACTGTGGCGTTAAGGCCCAGCTGGTTGGGTAAGCGGCCTAGCTGGTCGGATGACGGTGCGGGAGCCTTCTCAGACAAGGAAACGTAGTCGGTTAGGAAAGATATCGTGTTCTCCACGATATGGGATTGTAATCGACTAGGTTTCCTTATTCTACCGTGAGATCCGATCTACTAGGATCTGTAACCCTGCTCCCCGCAACTATATAAGGCGAGCAGGGACCCCCTCTCAAAAACACGTTCACCAATATACAGAATAGACAACCCGACGCAGGACGTAGGGTACTACGCTGAACTCGGCGGCCCGAACCTGGATAAACCCTCGTGTTCATCTAGTTTCGTCCCTGTGTCACGTCCGGATCGTCGTTCCACGCGCCTTCCCCGCTAATCTACCACCTCGGGCATACCCCTAGGTGGGCTATCGACTATATTCCATCAACAAGGAGTGAGGAAACATACCAAGGGTGTTGCTACATGTTGACGCTCACTAATGCTCATAATTAACCATCAACTATTGCATGAAATGACACTAAATGAATAACAAAGCATAATTGTAGGGTTTGAAACTAACAAGTTCCACGAGTTTTGGTGCTCTCACTTATTTTTAGGACATTCATGTTTTTACCATATAAAAGCATCTCAAGTGATGAATTGGAGTGCACCATTGCGAAGGGCTCGTCAAGACGATCAAAACAGACATATCATTTGCTATATTCGGAGTCCCGTATGAAAAGATATTAATTTTGCAACGAAATCTGCAAAAGAAGGATCTAGAAGACACCATGAGGCGGCCACCACGTGGGCCCACTGGGCCAGACCGACCGGTCCCACCCCGGGACCGACCGGTCGGCCATAGAGGCCGTTTTGCCTCCGCCTTCTGGAACCTTCTTCCACCGCCTCATAGGATGCATCTCCACCGTCCCTGAAGTCGGTTTAATCCAAGGGCTCACGTTCCACGCTCCGGGCTATAAAACCAGATCCAGACCCCCTTCTTCAGGCATCTCCATCTTCATTATTCATCTCCACATCAGAAACTAGGGTTTTAATTAGAAGTAGAGGTCCCTCTAGATGAATCTCTTCTAGTTCATCTAGAATTAGATCTAGTTCTAGTTCTTCTAGTTCTAGTTCTAGTTGTCTAGTTCATCTAGTTGTAATTAGAGATCGGATTAGAGAGAGAAGAAGGAGAGAGCTGAGGAGGAGCCGGATCTGTCGGATCTTCCTCAACATTGTATTGGTGCAACATCTGGTTCGTCTTCAAGTAATCTCCAGGTTCTTCATTTACTATTTCTGAGTATTATATTTAATTACAGTTCTTGCTTTATTTCATTTACTGGATCTCCGCTCGTATCGAGTGCTCTAATTATTCTAGATAATTAGAGTAGTAGACGTTAGTGTAGACGTGACGTCTAGACTAGGGTTTACCTGAGTTTGCACCCAGCCCCATGGATAGTTGTGGTAGCCCGAGGTGGTGACAACCCTGACGGCCGACGTAGTCCACCACGTTCGGGTCGGTGTTTGTAGGACCGTAGTCAGAGCTTCCTAGCCCTTTCTCATACCTTTCTATGGCTAGTGTTCTGATGTCCCGAAGTAAGTAAAGTTTAGTAAGCCTTTAATTAGATAGACCTGCTTAGAAAACCCTAAATCTCTCTCTACCCATTTATCATTCTTTTCTTGGACGTTCTTGATTCTTCTAGTACACTGCACGTTCCCCGTGGAAATCGATACCCTGGAATACTCTCGGGTGAAAGCTACATCGGTATCCGTGCGCTTGCGGATTTTTCTATGTGCGTTTAAAATACCCAACAAGCTTTCTGGCGCCGTTGCCAGGGAACGGTAGCTATGCTAGTTTCGAACCAAGTCGTCCGTGTTTCTTTTCTTTTACCACCTTTTTCTCTTACCGCCACCTTTACCTCACCGCCACACTTCTTACCACATGAATTCCACTCCTATCTATAAATACTCCGGTCCAAAGGGCGAATTCTTGGAGCCACCACCATCATCACATCCTATTATTACTGATGGCTACCAAATTCGTCCTGGCTTTATAGCCATGGTTCGGGAGCAACCCTTCTCTGGGCTAGAAGACGAGAATCCTTACACCCACCTTCGTGAATTCGAGCAATTGTGTTCTTGCTTGTTTATTGCTGGCATGACACAAGAGAGCATTAAATGGAAATTGTTTCCGTTCTCCCTTTTTGGAAGAGCAAAACAGTGGTATGCTCATAACGTAAGAGAAGTAGATGGAAATTGGGATGAACATCGGGACAAATTTTGTCTTGCTTTCTTCCCTCTTTCTCGAATCACTGCCCTTCAAATAGAAATTCTTACCTTTAAACAAAAAGAGAAGGAGACACTAGGAGCAGCTTGGGCTAGATTTATGAGCCTTGTCAACACTAGCCCAGATCTTTCTTTGACTAAGGACGTTATTTTACAACACTTTCATTATGGTCTTAGCAAAGAAGCTGCCCTTTTTCTTGATACCTCTTCGGGAGGATCATTCACTCATAAAACTGTTAGTGAAGGGAAAGCCATCCTTGAGAAAATCCTTGAAAACACCCCATGCACCGGCATTTATGATGAATTCCTCGAAGATGAAGTCGAGCCCAACCCCGACCAACGCTATGACACCCTAGTGTCAAGCACTGCATTAGGAACCACATTTAGCTACTAAAATGCATAAGCAATGCATGGCATCATTTCATGTGCATGAGAGTGTTTTTGCCTTTTGCTTATTTATTGGATTTTGGATTTCTATTGGACTTGATGGTTTAAGTGGAATTCTGTCTTGGCAAATAATCCTATAAAATAAAGAATTTTTAGTATAACACTTTTCATGTTGGCATCTTGACCTAGTTCAAAATGGTTTAAGCAAATAAAAACAAGGTAAACAAAATGATTTATGTCTCAAAATTGGCTTTATTTCTGTGGAGGTTTTAAAAGTGCTTTTCAGCAAAAATGTTCTATATGAAAGTTGTAGAGAAAATTATTTTGAGCAACTTTTATTTTTGGGTCAAAACCTAGTTTGGAGTTTTTGAAACTGTTTTTGAATGGTCAAAGTTTGAAAAATATCTGGAAAAAGAAAAAGGAAAACATTTTTTTTTCTTCTTCTGCGCCCCACTTCCGGCCCGTTTGGCCTTTCGGCCCAGTCCCGCACCACGCCGGTCCACACGCGCCCGCTCCCGCCCGCGCTCGCCCGCGCGCACGCCGCGCGACGCGCCCGACCGCGCGGCCGCGCCGTACGCCGGCCGGAGCACCGCGTGGCGGCTTGCCTCTGCCGCGGATCCGCCTTCGCCACTCCTCGCCCGATCTTGCACCACCCGATCACGCCAAAATCTCCCCTGGCCACTCCCGCTCTGCCTCGCCTGTCGCGCCCGCTCCCCGCGCACGCCAGCGCCTGCCGCTGCCGCACGCGTCGCTCGCCGGCCGTGGCCCCCGCCACGACCCCCGGCCGGTCACGACCGAGCAAAACCCGAGCACCCCTTTGATCCCTCTCTCAACCGCGCGCACACACCCCCCTCACTCAGTCTCGCTCTCCCTCTCCCTCTCTCGCGAACGCTCGCGGTGAGCACCGAGCCTCCGAGACCACCACCGCAACCCCCTTCACCGTTCCGGCCTCACCGGAGCGTCTCCCTCCAATTCCCTCCGCACGTCGTCCGCCACCGCGGAGCCCGCGTCGTCGTTCCACATCAACCGAACTTCCGCCGAGCCTCTTCTTCTCCATCGAGCCCCGTCACGTCAAGGCAAGGTGAGAACACCCTCCACCCGCAACGCTACCGCCCTCTCTCTTCTCCTACTCCCAGATGAGCGCCATGGGCACCGCCGCGGCCCTCGCACGCGGCCAAGCTTCTCTGGAGCTTCGCCGGCCGCACCGACCCGCTAGTCTTGCTCCCTAGGGTTCACGAAGCACGAAGCGCGCGTTGATTTCATCGGCGACCGCCGGAAACGGCGTAGCCGTGCACCACCGCCGCGGCCACCTGCCATTGCTCGCCGCCGGCAAGCTATGACCATGCGCTAGCCAAACCAACCCCACCATCCGATGCGCTTGGTCGAGGTGAACTCACCGAGCCAGCCCTCATCGCCGGCGACCTCACCGTCGGCGAGGAATCGGCGGTCAAAGCCGCTCCCCTGTTCGGCTGTCACTGACCGCTGGGCCCCCGTTGACCAGCAGGTCCCACGCGTCAGTCGCTCACGGTCCATGGACCGGGTCTATGCGAGTTGGGCCGGAGATTCAAATGTTTTTCCCTTTTTGTTTTATTTTCCGAAAATGCTTGTTATTTTTGTGTAGCTCATTTTAAAAGTCCAAATGAAGTGCTTTCAGTTTTGGTAGCTTGCTCGTGAGTAGATCTTTCATGGAAAAATATGAAAGTATTTTTGGTGGAAGTTTATATTACTGTTTTTATTTATTTCAATTTATGTGCCTTTGTTGAGATAAATAGGTTTATATGTTTTCTGGTCGAGTTAATTCATGGAAAATTTTGTGTAGGTTACCTGTGAAAAATATATAAGGCCCTGTTTATGTAGAAAAATTGTCTGTTTTGGGTTAAAGTCCTTTTTGACTGATTTCTTGGAATAAGTGTTAGGGTGTTTTATATGTCAAAATAAAATATGAGAAAATTTGTGTAGCCTCTGTGTGTTATGTTCCAGTTAGTAAAAATGTTAAACATAGGTTGTTATATGGAAAAATGTGAAGTTACTGTATAAATGTACTTTTCGGTGTTTTTCTTTGGAAATCCATGTAGGAAGTAATATAATGTTTCTGTTCATGGAACTTTCTTGATAAATATGAAATAGGGAGTAGAGTCTGGGAAAAATATGGAAATGAGTATGTCACCCTTTTCCAGTAGGGTTGTAGTTCAAAAGGTTGGTTTTGGGTTAAATTTGTATATTTTGTGTAGGGTGATATATTTATGTTCTGGTAGTGCACTTTCTGCAGTAGAGTGTTCATGAGTAGATGAGGCTAGAAAAATTATGAAATCTGCTGTTTGACACTTTTTAGAAGAAGAGTTAGTTCAAAGTACCTTTTGAGCAGTGTATTTCATTTTTATGTGGCCGCTGTTCTGTATTTTATCTCTTGCTGGAATTTGGTCAGTGAAATTCAGTTAGTATCAGTTATCTTCTGGAATTTTTGTGGATTTTTTTGAGTTCAGAAAAACACACTTGCAGTTCAAACTTGAGTTTCTTTTGAATTTCTAAATGGGAAATAGTTGAAATAATGATTTTTGTTTTATGAGGTAAATAAGTATTTACCTCAATGTCAAAAGTGGTTCAACAAGTTGGTTTTGTTGGTTTGCAAGAAATGTTACTTTTCATACCACCATCTTGCACCTTGCATTATTTAATTATGTACCACATTTAAATAGGATTGACAGTCTCGGAGCCGACCCCGGAGCAGGAAGCAAGCGCCGAACAAGAGATCCCGGAACTTCATCAAGCCGAGGAGGTCGACCCCGGACAGGAAACTAACTTGCCCGAGTGCCCCTCCCACGAGGCCTCGGTCTTCGCTCAAGGCAAGCCCCGGAGCATCCTTAAGTCTCCCAGTTTTTATAATTAATTTACTTGAGTATTTTATATTGTGATGCATTAGGTGTAGGAGTTGACTGAATCCTACTTGCTGCATTACCCTTCCTTGATTATTGATTAATATCTACTTTGTTATCCTATTATTTATTTACAATATAGAATTGCTTAGCCTGCTTAATAAAAGTAGTAGTTAAGGATGTTCCCGTAATACCCCTGGTGGGTATTTACCGGATCACGGTTGGCTATAGTTGCTATCGTGGAAAAGAACCTAAGTAGTAAAGAAATACGGTCAACTGGAAGGCAAGACACAAGTTTGGAAACTGGGGGCAGTCCGTCCGTTGGATCGTGTAGGTTTGTATCGATGTTAGCCCTCGTTTATTTTTGAACGCGCCCTTTTACTTAGGGATATGTCGGTGCTGTAATCATCGACCCCGAAGCCGGTTAGAAGCTGTTCGGGCCGGAATCAACCCGAGTCGCGCCCTCTAGTATGGAAATGCGATCTGCCGTGTGAGGCCATCGCCAGGTTCCAATTGGGCGGTTCGTGCTTGAACCGCGACGATTACCACCACGAACAAGCATCGAGCGGTTACCCAATGCATGGACCCGACGGGGAAAGTGTGGGTTGGTATTAAAGGTCTTTCACCAGCTGGTTTGGAATTCGATTCGAGTCGCCGTCTCCCCCGGTTAGTGGGAAACTATGGCGAGCTTCACCACGATACAACTCCATGTAATGTTTTAAAGGTTCAACTAAAATGTGGATAAGTCAACTGGATATGGTTATATTATTGCTTGTTAGACTCAAGTGTGTGTAATAGTTCAGGTGCAAACCTAGAGTAAGAGATAGGACTAAAAACTGACAGCTCATCAATGTCATTAATACTCCTTATCTTAATTTTGAGCTTTTCGCAACTAAAGATTCCAGCTCCACCAAAAAGGCCTTGCATACCCTTGGTGTCTTTATTTTTCAGTTAGACGGGTAAGTCTAGCTGAGTACATTCCCGTACTCAGGGTTTATCCCGTTGTTGCAGATGGGCAGGTCTACTATGGCTATTGTAAGCACTGCCTCTACCCGGTGGAAGGTGATGAGGAGTAGGCCCAGGGCAGGATCGTCCAGAAGCTTTTCCTTTTCTTTTGCTGGTCTGAGACTACTAGTGGCACATTACTTGAAAAAGGAGGAGTGAGTTGGGTTGAGTTGGAGTTATCAAACAGTGTTTTATTTAGACCACATGTGTTGTGGTCGTGTTTCAAAACTTATTTAAGCTTCCGCACTTTAAATTCGGTATTGTAATAACTCAGTTTTAAATTCGCACTCTGATGTTTTAAATTCGGTTTCGTTTAACTGTGTCGTCTCCTTTCGAATGTAATATTTGAACGATGCGATCCTGTATGTTGTATGATGTTGAAATCCTTCAAGATTTCTGGACTACCGGGGTTATATGGCTTCAAGTGCGGGTCGATGTCAGACGTAATTGACTAAGACGGTACTTGAGTCCTTATAATCAGGACGGTTCCGCCACAAATGTGAGAATGAACACACAACCAAATTTGAAATTCCTTCAAATCTTTCTAATAATTTGGTTGTCACAAAACCTTTCGTAGATAAAACAGCCCACACTTTAAAAAATGATGAACCTCATCCTTCGGTGTTCCTCTCTAAAATTGAGGAAGATGATGGAAGCTACTTCATAAATACCTCTTTAAATCCATGCTCATGTGAAACATCTCCTGATTCAATTGGTCTCTCTAACATTGTCACACTCGAGATTTTCAACCCCCTCACACTTTCTATTTACAAAAACTTCAAAAGGGTGGTTGTAGATGCATATGTTTATCACAAATGTTGTAGATCTCGTTGTGCTCTTAAAGTTGGTGTTGGAGGGGAAACCACTCACCAAACCACATCTTGAAGGTTTCCCAAAAGACAAGCTCAGTGTCCTAAAACAAGCATTTTTTTAGATCACTGTTCACCTTCCTAATGCACTGTCATTGTGAAATGAGCATAGGGATATAATTGTTAAATTATTCCTTCGGGTATTCTTGTCACTAACCTTTGCAGGTCTGGATCAAAAATGTCCGAAGGAACGACAAACACAAGGTATGTCCAACCAATCATCATGCAACATTGAATTATAGTTATCCAATCTTGATTTTTGCAAAACCTAAGCTTAGGAGATACTCTTTGTAAGAACATCTCTTACCATGTTGCTATGTTGGTTGCACCTACTTTTAAGACATGCTCATGTGCTTTACACTACTCATGCTCTCTCATCACCATTTGAGTAAATCTCTTTAATGCTTTAATTCTACCCTCATTTGCTATAGTATATGTTTAGGTTTGAAGTACTTTCATACATCTCTTAAATGAAGCATGGTGCCTAGTTTAGGAGTGGTGTTCTTGCTTTCAAAGGTCTTTTAATTTATGCATGCTTAGGTTAAAATGCCCTCTTAAATCAAATTAGACGTGGTGTCTAGGTTGGTTTTTGAGTTGATAGTATGCTATAGTGGATGTTGGATATTTTGTTGGACTAACCCCTGCAGGAAAACTTTCAATATCAATTTGGGAAAGTCATGAGATGAACTCACACTAGAGATGATGAAGAGACCCATGAACTTCAACAACTTGCACAAGGGAGACACAGCTCACTGATCATGGAGAAATGAGATCCATAGAACAAGACAGAAGATGAGTGCCACAAAACAAATACCTACAATCAAAGCACTCACTCCATGGAAATAGGTGAACAAGTCTGAGCTCGACCACTTGAAGACAGAGACCATCGTGTGGGCACTTGTCTCTGAACCCTCAGATCAAACAGTACAAACACAAGCAGTGGGAAGTTATCCTCTCTTCTAATCAAGAGCTAGCTTGGGGATGAGGTGGAACGACTTCAATAACAACAAGGTCTACAAAATTCAACACATGAACATGTTGTTGAAGAAATTTGGGCAACCACCTACCTCACAAGCCAGCTTGGGGGAGACACAATTCCGTTGTCTAGATCTGCTCAAAGGGGAGGACGAAGAAATCCAGCTTCAACACTTTGATCAGTACAAGCCACTCGACGCTATCCCAATCAAGAAGAAGAATATGATCCACCACTCATTCTTGGAAGATCGTTCTTGAAAACCTTCAATGTTATCATCTGTGTCGGAACTAGAGAAATCTACTTTTGGATCTTTGACCAAAAGGTTCGCTGCTTCTTCAACAACTGCACCATTTATGAGCAGCCAAAGAAAACCAAGAGAAAACGTTGACTCAACTGACAAAGGAAGAACCAACTACCAGGAATAGAGAGGATATCATAAAGGATGAAGCTATTGCACCGCAAGAATCAGAAGATGTAGAGATAGTACCCGAGCCTACAAATCAAGAAAATAGTTGACAAAGTCTCCATCTTCTGGACCTGTTGAGAACAAGACTCAGTTGGCCCACTGTGAGATAGGCAAGAGAAGACAAGCTATTCGTGAAGAACAACTAGCCAGACAAGAGAAGCTTCCACAAGGTGGTTCGACACATCACTCTTCAATGATAAAGGTAACATCTCAAGGTATGTGACATCACTTTAAAAGCTTCCCCTTAATTCTGGTATGTGCATAAATAAGAACCAAACATGTTTCAGTTGCACCTCATTTGATCCAACCTAATCAACTCAATATGTTCAGTTCTTTACTCTTTGTTCCTTGCTTTTCTCTCTTAAATCTCACTATCTTAACCAATGAGCTAAAATATTATGCATCTAACCTTTGGAAGATGATATATCACAATCATGAAAATATCGACACATTAAGTATATATTATCCTTCCTTGGGTTAAGTAATCTGATCTGTTAAATATTTTAAGATGCTTCCATGCTCATCTTTGGATCCTATCACTCATGTTAAGATTAAATAGAACACATAAACAACAAGTTCATCTTGTTCAATGTGCCTAAGGTTAGAGAGGAATGAAGAAAACTTTTGGTTCTGTTGGTGTTTTTCCACCAACAGAGCCCATGCACTTGATCTCTACCTTGTCTTTATGAGCAGGACACACTCTCGAGCAAAACATGGAGGAGTTTGTAAACTCCCAAATTCTACAGAGTGAATGTCCTCGATCTACAAGAAGATGTGCACTAATCAAGATGCTGCCAGCTTCCACAACTAATGCTTAACTTCAAATTGCTGGGCAAACGAAGAACATGGGTGACACCATATCAAGAGGTGAAGTTATCAAGGTCTATATATCGAGATCAAATGATGCACCTCAGGAATGAACATGGTGAGAAGTCCTATTCAGTGGACTTAAAACATTGAACCCTCGCCGAAAGCTAAAATTGGCAGTTATCCATATTTATCCTTTCTGCATTAGTTTCTCTTTTTACATGTTTACTTTCCATCATCATCTCTCCATAGCATATTTACTTTTCTGCATTAGCATTGCATAATAAAGAAAATAAAAATATTTTACTTTTTGCACTGTATCATAAAACTTAAAGCCTCATGTGTATAATTCTATGGTATGTAAAAACTTACATGAAATATTCACCGTGGTGGCATAAAAATAAAAATGCATTCATTATCATTGCATCAAAGAAAATAAAAATACAAAAATATTGAGAAAGAGATCTTACTGAAACTCTGGACAACTAAGGCCTAAGTGGCCAAGCACTAACGTTTAATCTATTCCACAAGTCTTGTTGTCTATTTGAGTTTCACAGGATAAAAAGACCAAGAAAAGCAGACGAGCAAGTGGATGTTCCATCCACTATTGGAGCACTATTTCAACAACCATCAACATCAATCAATGCTCCGATGGAGGAAGAACATTTTCACCGCCAGTCTGCTACATTGCAAGATGGAACGACTACGTCAACATCCAGCTTGGGGGAAAGCACCCCCGTGTATCCAAGTAAGTATCCTTATCCTCTTAAGTTTACTTTCTATACATAAATAAAAATAAAAATAAAAATAATAATATACAAAAAATGTGAGCACATGAAGGCTCAACATTAAAATTAAAAAAAAAATATGGGCACATGAAGGCTCAACGCTATTAAGGGAACCGGCTTGGGGGAGACGCACCCCGTTATCTTCGTAATCCAGGTATGTCTTGTTTTTATCTTAGATATTATTAATAAGTGTGTGTTAGGTTAAATAAATAGTGTGTTAAGTTTGCTTTGTTTGTTTTAAGAAGTTAATAATAAAAGAAGAACTCTCTCTAATCTTTTATATGGAAATGATGAATAGTTGCTCTATCTAATTTCTTTCAAGTACCTAGCCTTCAAAGCATGAGTTCTCCTAATTAATAATGATGCTTAAAATGAAATTAAATGCATGGGTGACAAATGCTTGATCCAGAGTTTAGGTAATTGATATGACACATGATGATCTGAGCTACTACTATCTTGTTCTAAACAACACTAGAGTTCCGGAGATTTCTCAATATAAATATGACTAATAATTGCATTGAGTTAAATTAAGCTTTGTTGACCCTATGAGAAGTTATCATGCTATTGAATTGAGATCACTTACACATTCCATCCATTTTCCTCATAAATGCTCATGATTATCTGTTCCTATCCTCTCAAAAGTTCGTTGGAAGCATGTGGCTATTGAAAAAAAAGAAAAAAAATCTAAGGAAATAAAAAGGGACAAGTGTCTGAAACCTCAAAAAGAAAGATCTCGAGGAAATAAAAAGGGACAAGTGTCCGGAACCTCGAAAAAAATGAAGAAAAAAATGAATAAAAAAATGGGCATGTGTCCATCAGTAGAATTAGCCTGATAGCCATGTGTCTTTGATAGACAGAAGAGAGTGATATATTTAAAAGAGCATCCGACTCCATTTTTCCTACACATGCACTTCTCGATTCAATGGTGTGGTTGACTTTCTCTTTGGATCCATTGTTTAATTTGACAACATATGTTTTTAAGCTTTTGAAAATTCATAAAAACTCAGGTGAAGTGAAAGAACTAGAGACATAATGCTTGGTTTGATCGTTCTATCTTTCAATTACTCATGATTCAAGGTAAAGTACTAAGCCCCATGATGAATAATATGATATCTTTTCGAGAACTTTTGTTTGAATGCTTGTGTATTTGTTGGAAGTAAAGATATAGTAGCAACTCCTGATCCACTTTTGAGTTTGACTTTGTTAAGGGACTAGCAAAGGGTAAGCTTGGGGGAACTTGTTGACGCTCACTAATGCTCATAATTAACCATCAACTATTGCATGAAATGACACTAAATGAATCACAAAGCATAGTTGTAGGGTTTGAAACTAACAAGTTCCACAAGTTTTGGTGCTCTCACTTGTTTTTAGGAAATCCATGTTTTTACCATATAAAAGCATCTCAAGTGATGAATTGGAGCGCACCATTGCGAAGCGCTCGTCAAGACGATCGAAACGGACATATCATTTGCTATATTCGGAGTCCCGGATGAAAAGATATTAATTTCGCAACGAAATCTGCAAAAGAAGGATCTAGAAGACACCGGAAGACACCATGAGGCGGGCCACCACGTGGGCCCACTGGGCCAGACCGACCGGTCCCACCCCGGGACCGACCGGTCGGCCACAGAGGCCGTTTCGCCTCCGCCTTCTGGAACCTTCTTCCACCGCCTCCTAGGATGCATCTCCACCGTCCCTGAAGTCGGTTTGATCCAAGGGCTCACGTTCCACGCTCCGGGCTATAAAACCAGACCTAGACCCCCCTCTTCAGGCATCTCCATCTTCATTATTCATCTCCACATCAGAAACTAGGGTTTCAATTAGAAGTAGAGGTCCCTCTAGATGAATCTCTTCTAGTTCATCTAGAATTAGATCTAGTTCTAGTTCTAGTTGTCTAGTTCATCTAGTTGTAATTAGAGATCGGATTAGAGAGAGGAGAAGGAGAGAGCTGAGGAGGAGCCGGATCTGTCGGATCTTCCTCAACATTGTATTGGTGCAGCATCTGGTTCGTCTTCAAGTAATCTCCAGGTTCTTCATTTACTATTTTTGAGTATTATATTTAATTACAGTTCTTGCTTTATTTCATTTACTGAATCTTCGCTCGTATCGAGTGCTCTAATTATTCTAGATAATTAGAGTAGTAGACGTTAGTGTAGACGTGGCGTCTAGACTAGGGTTTACCTGAGTTTGCACCCAGCCCCACGGATAGTTGTGGTAGCCCCAGGTGGTGACAGCCCTGACGGCCGACGTAGTCCACCACGTTCGGGTTGGTGTTTGTAGGACCGTAGTCAGAGCTTCCTAGCCCTTTCTCACCCCTTTCTATGGCTAGTGTTCTGATGTCCCGAAGTAAGTAAAGTTTAGTAAGCCTTTAATTAGATAGACCTGCTTAGAAAACCCTAAATCTCTCTCTACCCATTTATCATTCTTTTCTTGGACGTTCTTGATTCTTCTAGTACACTTCACGTTCCCCGTGGAAATCAATACCCTGGAATACTCTCGGGTGAAATCTACATCGGTATCCGTGCACTTGCGGATTTTTCTGTGTGCGTTTAAAATACCCAACACTACACCATATTAGTGCCTCCATATGCATAGTGCTTAGTGATTCACATGATGATTAGTGTAGATGCTTTGCGAAGTGCTTAGACTAGTTAGACCACCGCTCATACGCTTGCTCTAGGTTTAGCCCTAGTGTTTAGTGAGGTTTGCATACCTCTTGCTACTCGGTGCTTGCGCGCACCATTGTTGTACATCGGAGGGGCTTGTAGTCTTGCGAGACCACACCAACCGCGTTTGTGGTGTGGCCGCCACCGTGTACCAAAGGGAACAAGGCCCGCGGCGGTTCGGCCGGAAGCTTGATAGTGGAAACGGCGGGGAGCATCCGGGAGAGGCTTTGCCACGAGTGGCTTAACCGGAGACCCACTTGCACGTGGGGAAGGACCGGAGCTATCCATGGAGTTACCCGACCAGGAGCTTGGCCCTTGCGAGGGATTCCTTGCGAGGGGCTCCAACGAGGACTAGGGGAAAGCTTGCGTGCTTCTCGATACCTCGGTAAAAATACCGGAGTCGTCGACGGGAGTTTGCATCTCTACCTCACTCTTTAGCTTCCGCATTTACTTTGCTACCTTGTTGTGTGCTTTACCTTTCCTAGCTTAGTTGATAGGTTTGGATCATAGGTTGCAAAACTCTTTTGCGGTAGAGATAGCAACACACCTAGCAAAACCTTAGTTGCACATATAAATGGTTTACTTTCTTGCATAGGTTTTGACTAGGTGGTAATTAGAGGCCTTAGTTAGAGTAAAAGTTTTTAGTTTCCTAATTCACCCCCCTCTCTTAGGCGTCACGGTCCTTTCAATTGGTATCAGAGCCGGTTGGCTCATTTTTGGACTCTTGGCTTCACCGCCGTTGAGCCGACGCTATTGAGATTGGTTGGGATGGATACCTCTAGGCCTCCGCACTTTGACGACACAAACTTTCCCTACTATAGTGTTAGAATGGCTTGCTACCTAGAAGCAGTTGATTTAGGTGTTTGGAGAGTCACCCGCGACGGGATGAAACCCCTTAAGAATCCCGAGAAGCCTACCGCGGGTGATGAAAAGGAAATTAATCTTAATGCTAGAGCTAAAAATTGCTTGTTTGAATCTTTTAGCATGGATGTGTTTAACCAAGTTTTTACTTTACAAACATCTCATGAAATTTGGCTAAAACTCCATGAACTCCATGATGGCACAAGTAATGTTAGAGAGCAAAAAAATCACCTAGCTAAATCAAGTTATGATTCTTTTAAAATGAATGAAAATGAGCTTGTTCGTGATATGTATTCTCATTTGAATCTAATTATCAATGAGCTCCATTCTATTGGAATTACAAAGCTAGGTGATGCGGATATTGTGAGGAAGATCATCTTCGTGCTTCCAAAGAACAAGTATGCAACCATCATCACCATCCTCCACAACATGGAAGACTTGAGCACCATGACCCCGTCCATTGTCATTGGCAAATTGGTGGCATTTGAGATGTCACGCAAGATGGGTCAAGAAGAAGCCACTTCATCAAGCAAAGGCATCGCTCTCACATGTGATGAGCACAAAAAGATGAAGGGCAAAAAGCAAGTTGAGACAAGCTCAAGCTCCTCAAGTGAAGAAGAAGAGGATGATGAAGATGAAGAATCAAGTGATGATGATCAAGCCTCCACCTCATTCGCCTCCTCCTTAGATGAAGAAGAAACAATCAAGCTTATGAAAGGAGTGAAGAGGATGATCCGCAAGCTCAATGTCAAGGGTGTGCCCATCACAATTGAAGATTGCCTCTTCACCAATCAAAGAAGAGAGCAAAGGAAAAATGGATGCTATAGATGTGGCAAGAGAGGGCACTTTGTGGAAGATTGCCCAAAACAAAAGCCCACACCCAAGGACATGAAAAAGAAGGGATGCAAGGCCAAAGCCCTCACCACCATCAAGACATGAGATGATTCATCAAGTGATGATGAAGCCCAACACAAGAGGCGTGGTCACAAGCACTCATCATCAAGCTCCTCGCGTGTGTGTCTTATGACACGAGGTAACACAAGCTCTATCTCTAGTGATAGTGATAATGATAGTGATGATGAGCTACCTTCTTATAATGAACTTGTGCAAGATAATCTCAAATATGCTAAGGCTTGCACTAGCCAACAAAAGAAAATAAATGCTTTAAATGAAAAATTAGATAGTTCTGAACAAGCTTATAATGTCATGCTTGATCAATATGAAACTTTTTCAAACCTAAATGTTGAGCTATCTAATAAAATTGAGAAACTTGAGGCTAGTGCAAACCCAAGTGATAGCACAAGTAATGATGATCAACTTGTTAAGAAGAATGAAAAACTAAAAGCAAAGTTAGCTAGCACACAAGATGCATACAAAAGTTTGCTTGCTAAAATGGAAATCATGTGCAAACATTGTGATGAGCTAACTAATAAAGTTGGCAATCTAGAAGCCATCGGAGCAAACCCTACCGAAGCACCTAAAATTGAAAAATCAATCTTTGATTTGCCTAAAAAGGATGCCTCTACTTCTTGCATTGATTTACTTGATTTAGACTCACCCATGTGCAAACAAGCTTGTGTTGAGGATATGATTGTAGAAACATGTACACAAGAAGTTGCAATGGAAAATGATCTACTAAGGCAAGAAGTGGCCCGTCTCACCATGGACTTGACTCAAGCAAAAGGCAAGACAAAGCAAACCCGAACTCATCAAGATAACACCGTCAAGGGAGTGAAGAAGCTTGATGAGGAGCAAACAGTGGTTTGTTATGTTTGCCACAAGGAAGGCCACAATTCCTATGAGTGCAAGGTGAAGCATGGGGGAGAGAAAAAGAAGAAAGAGAAGAAAAAGCAAACAAGCAAGCTCTCCAACACCTACCCCAACAAGGTGAACAAGAAGGCCTCCACATCTTACCTTTTGAAGAAGAAGAAGAATGACAAGGTGGTGGCCATCAAGGTAAACAAGCAAGTCAACAATGGGGCCAAACGCATTTGGGTGCCTAAGGACATTATATCAACCATGAAGAGCACCAAAAAGGTTTGGATCCCGAAAGGGAAGTGAGTAGCCAAATTGGCCACGGGGAATTTGGAGACTTGGCAAAGGTTGGGTGCATATCATGGGATGCATCACATTGGATCATGTCATTGCCAAGTATGTTAGTGGGTACTATGGACCCAAGTTCCCTCTCCCATGTTAGGTAACTAGATTTAAATTCTTGCAATTTCTTTTAGCATCTAGTTCCTTTCATTGCCTAGGCTTGCATGGGTGTTTTCATATCTTTTGTCATGCATTCATCAGGCTTATCATATGGTAGTTTTGCTCGGCTTCACTCACATTCTTAGAGCAAACCTACATGGTTCAATTTGTTTAGGAGCACGGCACATAGCTTCTTTTACCTTGTATTTATCTTATATGTGCCAAAGTCCAAATAGTAGATAAACTACCCCGATTACCATCTTCAATTGGTGTCACATTTCTAGTGATGTCAACTTGCAAAATGGTAGTTTGACCTTACAAGTCAATGTGCATTTCTCCTACAAGTATTTCAAACTTGTATGCACACTTTGAGGGGGAGTTTACTCTACAATTTGGAAGCTTTGAGACTAACACTACTTTCAAGTTTATCATGTGTGTAGTAGTCTCATTGCAAGGAAAATGGAGTTCCCGGAGACAAGCATCATGTGTGACGATAATTCATTTGGTATCTACATATGGTATTCCTAACCGATAACATTATGTTGATTTCACTTTGATACTCTTATATGCTCTCTCCATGCATTATATAGAGTAAACTCCATTGTGCTCAAATTTACCCGTTATGCATATGCTTTGCCTTACACCATATGTATGCATATACTTAGGGGGAGTTTAGCCTATATAATGTTTCCTCCCTTGTACTTTTAAATGTCTTCCTTTTCGGTGTTTGATTCCAAAGGGGGAGAATGTGAAGGGACCAAAAGCAAGCCCAAACTAAAACAAACAAAATAACCAAAATCAAATTTTCAAAATTGTATGCTTATCTTTCTGGGAATGGTCCAAAAATGGAGGAAGTGGATTATGGAGTTAAGGGGAGAATTAATCCATAAATCCACTAAAAGGAACTCAATGGCAAGGGCAAGATATGTTTTTATAAGTGTGTTTCAATTTGGTATCTATTAAACATCATATGATCTTGCCTTTGCATTGCATCCTAGCAAGTAGATTGCATTTTAATTTTTTGTATCTATTATTTGCTTGCTTTGGTTGTGTTGTTATCAATCACCAAAAAGGAGGAGATTGTAAGGAAAATGGACCTCAACCCATTTAACTTTGGATTTTGGTGTTTGATGATCAACATAACCAAATTGGACTAATGTGTTTACAAGTGTTTGTTTTGTAGTCCAATAGGATGCACATGTGACTTGGACGAAGGCAATATGGTGATCAAATGTTCAACACCTCAAGCAAGACCCTGCAAGATGTATTAAAGAATTACAAAGATCAAGCAAAGTCCAAGACACAAGAAACAGAGGCCCGGACGCAAACAAAGTTGAGCCGCTCAAGCCGAGACAAGAGCTGATTGAATTGGAACTGTCCCATGATTTTGGATTTGCTCAAACTGACATGGAATTAGCATAAAGCTGTAGATAATTTCATTAGCTTTCCGAAAAGTCTAAGATCATCGAAATCGGAGTTCAGAGCTAAGAGTTATGCCCGCTCAAACCGAGACAAGAGCTGATTGAATTGGAACTGTATCATGTTTTTGGAGTTGCTCAAACTGACATGGCACTAGCATAAAGTTGTAGATAATTTCATTAGCTTTCCGAAAAGTCCAAGATCATCGAAATCGGAGTTCGGAACTAAGAGTTATGCCCAAAATACGAAAGCCTGTCTCTGTGAAAATAGAGCAACGGACGCTCCGATGCAGAGCAACGGACGCTCGTCCGATGCAGCATCCGATGACCTCCGAAATCAGCCCAGAATGAACAGTGTGATGGTAGAGTCCGATGCCAGCGTCCGATGCACTACTGTAGCATCCAATGCCCCCGAAAAATAGGTCTAACGGCTAGTTTTCCAACGGCTACTCATCACATGAGCATAGGATGCGTCCGATGCCAACACTGTAGCGTCCGATGATATACAAAAATCTGATTTCAGCCCCCCCAACGGCTCTATTTGATTGAGGGCCTATATATACCACCTCTAATCGGCCAAATGAGGTGTGGAGGAGTGAGGAAACATACCAAGGGTGTTGCTACACCATATTAGTGCCTCCATATGCATAGTGCTTAGTGATTCACATGATGATTAGTGTAGGTGCTTTGCGAAGTGCTTAGGCTAGTTAGACCACCGCTCATACGCTTGCTCTAGGTTTAGGCCTAGTGTTTAGTGAGGTTTGCATACCTCTTGCTACTCGGTGCTTGCGCACACCATTGTTGTACATCGGAGGGGCTTATAGTCTTGCGAGACCACACCAACCGCGTTTGTGGTGTGGCCGCCACCGTGTACCAAAGGGAACAAGGCCCGCGGCGGTTCGGCCGGAAGCTTGATAGTGGAAACGGCGGGGAGCATCCGGGAGAGGCTTTGCCATGAGTGGCTGAAAGTCCTTGTTTGGTTTTGGATAATTGATGTCACCTAGAGTACTAACCTTTGTCATGAAGTGTTCATAAGCTAGGTTGGTACACACCAAGTGTGGAAGCTAGATGATGACCATGGTGATGGTGGTGATGACCAAAAGATGGATCAAGTGCTCCACATTTGGAAAGAGAAGAAGAGAAAAGCAAAACCCTATGGAGATCAAGGCAAAGGTATAAATAGGGATTTTGTTTTTGGCACTCAAGACACCATAGAGGGTGTGAGTGTGTTTAGGATCGATAGTCATACTATTAAGAGGGGACTATCTCGGTGATTGCGGTTATCAAGTGCCACTAGGTGAATTCATACATGCATATGCATTAGGACCTAGTGTGCTAACCTCTAATCCTTTGAAAAATGTTTGGAAAATGCTAACACACTTGCACAAGGTGATGTATACTTGGTGATGTTGGCACATTTGCAAAGGAGAAGAAACCAGAGTTGAAAACAAGTTTTCAGGCGTGACCGGACGCTGGAACAATGACCGGACGCTGTTGAAACATGCGTCCAGTCACTATTGAAACAGCGATCGGACGCTACTGAAACAACTGACCGGACGCGCCTATAACACTGTTCACAAGAGGCAACAAATGAAATGAAGTGATCGGACGCTAAGTGAGTCCGGTCAATGGTGACCGGATGCGTCCGGTCAATGAAAAACGCCTCTGGAACCTCTCTGTTTGTGACCGGACGCTGAGTGAAACACTGACCGGACGCTAGTGAAACAAGAGTCTGGTCACTACTGAAACAATGACCGGACGCTACTGCAACATTGACCGGACGCGTCCGGTCAGTACGCAGTCAGCCCATTCGAAGGGGTAACGGCTCTATTTGATTGAGGGGTTATATAAATATGAGTTGGCCGGCTTTGGGAGGTCTCTCTTGGCACTCTAACATCTTGGACATCCCTTTGAGCTAAACATACTCCCTCCCACTCATCTCCTTGCTTGATAGCGCGAATCAAAGTGAGATTGAGTGATTCCAAGTGCATTTGCTTGTGTGGTTGCATCTAGTGGCACTTGGGGATTGTTGTTGTTGCGGTTTTCTCGTTACTCTTGGTGGTTGCCGCCACCTAGACGGCTTGGAGCAGCGGAGGAGCATTGGCACGAGTTGGTGATTGTTCGTGGCCATCTCCCGGTGATTTGTGAGGGGTATTGTGCCTTCCCCGGCGAAGAGCCAAAAGGTAACTCTAGTGGATTGCGCGTGTCATTGAGTTACCTCCATTTGTGGGTCGGTTCTTGTGGCGCTCAAGTGTTGAGCTAGGTTTGTGAACACCTATTAGCCACCGAACCACCAAGTGGTTGGTCGACACAACGGGGAGTAGCGTGTCGGCAAGCACGTGAACCTCGGGATAAAATCATTGTGTCTCTTGCCTCTTTGGACATCTCCCAGAGTTTCTTGGTATTCATATTGTGATTGACCATCTCTTGCCAGTGTTGGTATATCTCTCTACCACTTGAATTACATTCTTTACTTCTTGTGTAGTGGTAGTTTATCTTGCTAGTGATTAGCTCTCTAGTTCATTGTATTTAGTCCTTGCTAGCTCACTAGAATATAGAGTAGTGACATAGATATTGTGTGCCTTAGAGATCATACCATACTAGAATTGTTTGGTTAGGTGGCTTGCATCACTTAGTAGAGCTAGTGCAAAAAGCTTCGCTTTGTAATTGTCTAACAAGTCTCTCTAAGTATTTTGTAGAAATTTCATTAGGCTATTCAACCCCCCCTCTAGCCATTTAGGACCTTTCAGTGGCTTAATCGGAGACCCACTTGCGCGTGGGGAAGGACCGGTGCTATCCACGGAGTTACCCGACTCGGAGCTTGGCCCTTGCGAGGGATTCCTTGAGAGGGGCTCCAACGAGGACTAGGGGAAAGCTTGTGTGCTTCTCGATACCTCGGTAAAAATATCGGAGTCGTCGACGGGAGTTTGCATCTATACCTCACTCTTTAGCTTCCGCATTTACTTTGCTACCTTGTTGTGTGTTTTACCTTTCCTAGCTTAGTTGATAGGTTTGGATCATAGGTTGCAAAACTCTTTTGCAGTAGAGATAGCAACACACCTAGCAAAACCTTAGTTGCACATATAGATGGTTTATTTTCTTGCATAGGTTTTGACTAGGTGGTAATTAGAGGCCTTAGTTAGAGTAAAAGTTTTTAGTTGCCTAATTCACCCCCCCTCTTAGGCGTCACAGTCCTTTCACGTACAGATTCAGAGTTCAGTCTATTCAGACGGCCAGAGTTCAGCAATCTTTTGGCTCGGCGTACAGGTTCTGTCGGTAAAAAAACAAAAAAAAAATGTCAGATAACAAGAACATAACATGAGAAACCATAAAAATTGTTTCGTGGGCTACACATCTAAAAAAAGAACAACAAAGCTCCGAGGCGGACGAACAGAGAGGAGGGACTCGTATGCGATATGATTTTACATGTTATACTTTATTCTCATGGATTTGTATTAGCTTTAGTTCCACAAGTTCATAGTATAATCTGTGATTTGTATAATACAGAAAGTGCAGTGAATCATGTACAACGTCAGCAGCAATGATTCGTCAACAACAAAGAGTTGTCCCATCATCAATTTTTGCCGGCCAAATCAATTGGAAGTGTAGTGAATCATGTATATCGTCAGCATCAGCAGCAATGATTCAGCGTCAGCGTCAGCCGGAGTTCAGCGTCAGCTGCACAGCCAGACACACTGCCCGACAACTATTCGCGATAGCAACCGAGACCCGCGCGCGCAAATACCCGCGCGCGACGCCGGTGTTTAGCAAGTTGCGATAAATAGCAACTTCATTTGAGGAGTTGTTGGAGAGGTGTTTTTGTGCTTTTGTCGAAATTATAAAAATAGCAACTTGATTTGAGGAGTTGTTGGAGATGCTCAGGTCATGTGAGAGTGTCATGTGAGTTAAATCACACTAGAAATCATCGCTAAAAGCTAGCACTATAAAAGAGCTTGGTTGTCGGTGTTTGTTAACCGACAACTCATCTCGGAGGTATCCGGACGATTGTTCAGTGGGGATCAACGTATGCAGAACTCGATGGTAAACGCAGAGACAATGATTTATACTGGTTCGGTCTGCTGAATAGCATCCCTACGTCCAGTTTGGGGGAATAGTATTGCGCCCTACGCTTATGAGTGTCTAGTTATGTACCATGACCCCTTGTGTCTGTCTGCCGATCTAGGGAGCTCTGCCTCTCTTTATATAGTCCAGGAGGCAGAGTCCTAGTCGGTTACAATCTTAGGAGACATAGTAGGATTACAAGATAGCAATACTACTAGGATTACATGGAGAGTCCTAGTTGGACTAGGTCTTCACCCTTCCTTGCGGAGTATCCGGAGACTCTGTCCCACATTGGCTTAGAGCTACCAACTAGCTCATACCACTGTGGTGCCTTTTATGTTGTTGTGTTTCAAACACCAATTTCCACGAAAAATCATGTGTTTTTTAATACTTTATTTTCTATACTTGTGCCTTTTCTCTGTTCTGCATTTCTCTGCTCCATGCATGACCTTATTAAATGTTGTGAAAGACCACCTTGCATGCCACCTTCTTATTATACAACTTTTAGCTTAGCACTTGGGTAAACTCATATGAAAATGAAAAGTTTTAAGGGAAAAAATTAAGGTACACAGGTGGCGGACCTAGAACTTGGTCAAGACTAGAACTAAACTCTAGTAGCAAAAAGATGAGAATTACATCATAGTCTATATATGTGTCAAGTACAAAAAAAAATAGCTATTGTTGAGGGAAGTTTCCAAAATGAGAAACTACATGCTTAATAGTGTGATACAATCGCTAAGAATATAAATGGAATACACAAAAACAAATATATGTTTGGATCGCAATGTTTTAAAGTACGTTTGTAGGCTAAAGTTTGCTTATTAGTGTTTCATGAGCACATTGGCTAAAGTTTGCTTAATAGTGTTTCATGAGCATGAGAGCTCGACGTTTGTAGTAGGAATTACAAACCGAGGGAGAAAGAGAGAGGGAGAACAATCTAAAAATCAGGTGAGGGTTCAATATAAAGACTAGTGTTCATCTCCAACAACTTGGTAAAAATTACTTGGTATATCTTGAGTTTTAGCAAGTTGCTATTTTATTTGGCAACAGAAAAAGAGATCTCTCTCCAACAATTTGCTATTCCAACTTGGTAAAATAAAGAAGGCCCACCTCTCCGTCCTTCCCGTCGTGCGCAAAGCAGACGTCGCGCCGTCGCCACTTCTCCGTCGAAGCTTCCCCATCAGTGAGAAGCTGCAGTTGGCCGGTGAGAAGCTGCAGCAAGGCCGAGGTCGCGCGCCGCTGAAAGCCCTAGTTTGGTTTTGGTTAATTGATGAAACCTTTTTTGGTCTAATCCTATTGCTAAGCATGTGTGTAGCTTATAAGAAAGGATTGGGACCAAGCCAAGTGGTGGAGTTAGCAAGGTGGCAACCATGGAGGATGGAGATGGCCATATGCAACTCAAGTGATCAAGTGCTCTACCTTTGGTGAATCACAAGAAGAAGAGAAGAGATGGAGCAAAGAGGCCCAAAGGCAAAGGTATAATCTATAGGGTTCTTTGTTTTAGTGATCAAGACACATAGTGAGTGTGATCATATTTAGGATACATAGTCGTACTATTAAGAGGAGATAATTCACGGCTTATGCGATGTTCGAGTGCCACTAGGAGTTCTCTAACATATTGATGCTATAGACCTAGTGAGTGACTAACAAAACCCCTCGGAAAATGCTTTGCAAAATGCTAACACACTTGCATACAATGATGTACACTTGGTGGTGTTGGCACTTTTTGGATAAGGGGATGCTGAGGAGTTGTGGAGAAGTGGGAGAAACTAGTGTATAGTTCTTCTCCCTCCTGCCGAGCTTGCGAGACAGGATTCAGCGGTTTTCGGAAATGAAGTGTTGTGCTCGGGGAGCATCGGACGCTGGTCCGAGGAGCATCGGACGCTGGGCCAAGCGTCCGATGGTTAACCCTAGTTTCTGTCAGAAGTTGAAGGAGCATCGGACGCTGGCAACGGACGCTGAGGAAACACTGTTACAGAGTCCGATGATGATGACGTGGCGCGAGTTAGTTTTCCAGGGAGCATCGGACGATGGCCCACGTCCGATGCGAATCCATCGGACACGTCCGATGTGTTTTAGCCCTCTCTGGAACCTCTCTGCATGGTTATCAGACGCAGGGATTCAGCGTCCGATGTGATGGTGTCGGAGTGTCCGATGTGGCACAGAAATAAGCTAAATCGAGCAGTGGCATCGAAGCGTCCGATGCCTGGCATCGGCGCGTCCGATGTCACATTAACCGTGGCGCGAAGGAATATGACCGTTGGGATCTGATGAACTGAATTCATAGCTGGGGGACACGTGGTGCTCATCGGAGCATCGGACGCTGGGGGAGCGTCTGATGGCCCCGACACCGGCGCGTCCGATGCTCGGGTTTTTGAAGGACCGAAAATGCTAAAGCAAGGCGACCAGAGGGGGGGTGAATGAGAGCCTAAAATTTCATCTCAGAAATTACGGCCTCTATCCCAATAAAATCAACCCCAAAAGCTTCGGACTCAAACGTGATGCCCACGACCCTCGAAAAGAGGGTGGATGATCCCTAGGATCACAGCGAGGCACCACACAAGAGAGCAAACCAAAACTCTCAAAAACTCCGAACCAAGTTCGTCCCAAAAGACCCACTCCCAAACGTAGATAGAGGGCTACGTTGGGATTCCTCCAAATACCTATGCTAACATGTAGCAGAGATACCTAGGGAGGTTCCTAGGTGAACTATAGGAGCAAACGAGAAGTCCGAAAAAAATAGAAAAGCCGGGAGGGCAAACGCACTAAACTGCAACCTACAGCCGATTCCCGGACTGTCCGGGCTGCAGATGTCGGACTGTCCGCGCCAGGGGCGGACTGTCCGCCGGCCAACACCGCAAAATAGCAACGCTGCTGATCCTCCCCTGCGCGACTAGCGAACTGTCCGCGCCGGTCAACGGCGGACTGTCCGCGCCGGTCAACGGCGGACTGTCCGCCGGTCAAAATGACCGTGAGCAGTGCGCGCTGCGCGTGTTCTGGACTGGCTGAGCCCGATGGCCGGGCAGTCCGCCACCAAAGGGGCGGACAGTCCGCCACTGTCCAGAAACCCCAAAATCCTCATAGGACAAAAACAAAATCGATTGAATCTTCACCAAATCGAATGGGGCTGCAACCAAACTTCTCCCAAGTGTTCTTCTACGTGTTGGGAAGCTAATCCTAGGATATCATTGCTTCAACCCAACTAAATCATGAGAAATCTGAAGAACACTAGAAAAGGGGAAGAACGAGGAACGAAAACGATTTCGACTCGATCTACTTGTTCGTGAGGGTAGAGATGAATTCCTTCGGTGGAAATGTTCTCCTCACTTCAAAGAACAAGTTGATTCAAACGGAATCGCAAAAGACGCAGCGTAGAGGGAGATCGAGAGAGGGGGAAATCGTGGAGAAAAGAAGAACGCGAAGAACAAATTCAAAGCGCGAATTCAACCACGAATTTGATCCTTGGATTCAGAGAAATGGATGATTGATTAAGCACTCGGTGTCGGGCTACAAGCCACTCCTAGCAACACAAAGCTCGGATGGCAAAAAGCTCAAGAACAAGAGCCTGTCTCTCCCTAGCCTCCTCTCACAAACACCAAAATGAGAGTGACACCGTCCAAAGGATTCCCAAGGATGGCTGCCCTAGCAGCCCCCTTCATCTATATAAAGGCGCACGTCCGAAGACCAAAACGCCCTTACATTAAGCACTCAACCCAAATACCCCCAGGGGTAAAACCGTCCAGTCCTAGCAATTTTCATCCGACGGCCACGCCCGCACATCTGGTAGCTTCGTCTCGACGCGACCTCCCTGATGCCGCCACGTGTCGTCATGTCGACCACCGCGCCTTCCTCGTGGATAGCTTCGCCGCCGCGCCAGCCTCTCCACGCCGCCACACGTCGACCGTCCTCTTGGACCTTCCCCCGGTTTTGAGGCCCAAACCGGGAAACCTGCCAGCCCAGGTTTTGAGGCCCAAACCTAGAAACCGTCCACCCCGAGTTTTGAGGCCCAAACTCGGAAACCCGCGAGCCCAGGTTTTGAGGCCCAAACCTGGAAACCGTCCATCCCGAGTTTTGAGGCCCAAACTCGGAAACCGACCACCCGAGTTTTGAGGCCCAAACTCGGAAACCGTCGATGGTAGCTTTTTGAGGCTCAGCTACCGAACCCGCACCGTAGACGGGATGTGGTTCGCACACCCCGACCACCGGCACCGATGCCGATGCATGTCCAGCCTCCACGCCGGGCACAACGCCTTCGCCTTCCTTCTTGACTCGGCCGACGGCACTTGCGCCGCACGCAAGCCCGTGTCCAACCTCCCGCCAAGTGCCTTGACGCCATCGTCTTTGTCCCGACTCGGCCGATGCACCGCACATCCCCATGTGCTCTCGCTCGCCGATGCCACGTGCCAACTACCACAGCTGGTCCTCCGGCCTTTTGGTCCGTCAGTCCAAGCCTCACGTCTGCCCTTCACCGCTCTGGGTACTTCGTGTAACACCCGGATTTCCGAAGAATTCCAAGTGCCAACTATATGTGTGCCCAGGAAGTCCACAAGACACATATAGCACCAAATATGGAATTTTCTCAAAGGCAATGCTTTATTACATATCGAAACATAGTTACAACAAGACTTACATCTAAAACAAAGCAGACCGGAAACTACTCTTCGGGACTCCAAACTCCACAGGGATGGTTGACTGGGGAAACACCCGCCTAGAACTCTTGGAACATCGTCTGTAGATCTTCACTTGAAAACACCATCTGGTACCCATCCGGGATTTTTGTGAACCAACGACAAGTGTCAGCTCACCATGCTCAGCAAGTACAACTACGGGGATGCAAGGCTCAAGAGGTTTGACTCGGTTGACTGCGGTCAGCATTTTAAGTTGATCATATTTTACATTCACCTTATATTACTAGATGTATAAACCCTGTTGTCCCATGGGATGTGATAAACATCATGTTAAAAAGAGGTAGACCACCAACCACCAACATATCCCACCATGGACATACTTAAAAAGGATCTGAGCCGCTCGTATCCGTGAGCACGGCTGATATATCAGGTTTACACTCTGCAGAGGTTGTACACTTTCACCTTAGGCCATGATTCCCATATGCCGGAGAGAGCCAATCCCACATTACCTCCTCTATGGAAGTATGGCAGGGTTTCACTACGTAGCCTTTCACTAGCTACCCTAACAAGTAGTAGCCGCAAGGTTTCAGCATCTAGGCGAATGGAGGCCCCCTTCAAGATGGCACACCTGACAGCCGACCAGTACACATCTTGACAGGCAAGGAAGCCATTCTAAGCCTAGGCTCCCCTCTAGCGCCTTTCGGTAACTACTACAAGCTAGAGAAAGTCTAGTTACACAACTAAGATCAGAGCCATATAATACCCAAGGTTGCACGGGATCTCTCGGGTGGCCGCTTTAGAAGATAGTCCCTGGGGTGGGTCACTGAGCGAATCACATGCTCCAGTGCCCAAAATGTGGTTAAAAAGCCTCTTTTAACATTTGTTCCATAGTCATTAATCAGTGTTAAACAACTAGCAGTTATATAGCGCGTAGCATTTCTAGTCATATTATGCAAAACCCTCCCATAGGTACAAGGTATACAGTTCAATGAATCTAGTATTGTCCTATGGTTCATCAAGTTTGACACATGCATAATGATTATTGAGTGTTGCATTTAATAGGTAACAAGGAAACCGTAGGTTATACTTGCCTTCCAATAACTTGTGTTGATGGTCTCACTTCTTCAGAGATCTTCTTCTCGATAACCTTGATCAACTTGAACTCTAAACGGGGTCAAAGGCACCACACAAACATCCATTCCAATCATCACATGCAGATAAAATATACTTCTATTAGAACAGTACACCAAGCATCAAAAACAGGTAGAGAAACACTTATAAAACTATTCTACTCGTCGATACGATCACATGGACGTAAAGATCACTCTAATCGGACTAAAAACGGGAAAGTTATAAAGAAAACAAGTTTCAGGGGCTATTTTGTAAATAAAAACATTTGCCTAGGGGCTAGGTTGCGAAAACCGAGGACTAAAACGTAATTAACGGTAGACTAGAGGGGCTAGCAGGCTTAAAAACGCGATATGGACTGCGGGCACTAAAACCGAAAAGATCAGGGGCTAAAACAAAAGAAAACAGGATCTAAAAGAAACTCTTTTGAACTATGGTGGACTGCGGGTTGATTTTCATAAAACACAGGGGCCTTTTTGCAAAAGCGGCGGCTGCAGCTGCGCAGGCGCTGACGTAACGCCACGCGGCGCTACGCGGTTGGCCGGGTCCACCAGCTGGCGGTGGACCGCGCGCGGGGCCGCTGTTCCACGGGTTCATGGTCCCGGTGCATACCCCTTCGGGGTGGCTTCTAATCCTGGCCACTCAACGCCGGATGAACGGCGCAGAGGGCTTGGCGAGCGGGCGCGGCGGCGGGAGCGGCGGCGCCGCCACCAGGGCACGGCGGCGCGCCATGGGAGGCCACTGGAGCTTCGCCGGAGGGCGCTCCAGGCCTCTGCTGGCCAAACGGACTACACCGGGGAGATGCGGGGAGGACGGCGAGCACGATAGCAGGCTCGATCACGGCGAGGGTGCTCACCACAACGCCAACAGCGGCGGCGGGATCTGCAATAAGGGGAAAACCATGGTGAGGCTCGGGTTCATGCGATAGGGCAAAAAGGAGAGCGCGGGGGGTGTTTCTGGTGACCGCAACGTCACCTGGAGGAGCTTGGCGAGGGCGTTTGCGCGGCCGGAGGGCTCTGCAGTCGGCGGTGGAGAGATGAGAGTGTGCGGGGTGGCGAGGGGAGAGAGCCAGGGCTTCGACCACGGCTTTATAGGGTTCGGGGTGGGTGGCGAGGAGTCGGGGAAGCTCCACCGAGGCTTAAAGGAAGCTGAGTGGCCATTATGGCCACTCCCGCGGCGGTTTCGGGAGAGGAGGGGTGCGGCGGCCGCGGCGGGAGCTCGGGCCGTCGGAAGGTAGGGGGAGGGGCAGAGACCGACAGGCGGGCCCGGGTGTCAGCGGGGCGCGCGCGCAGCTGACGCGCGGGGCCGGGCCGTCAGCGGGCGAGGGAGCTGCGAGGGGGAGCGCACGGGCTAGCGGGCCGGCGTGGGCGAGCTGGGCCGCGGGCGAGCGACTGCGCGGCGAGCTGGGGCGGGCCACGCGGATGGGCCGGCAGGCGCGGGAAAGGGGGTGGGGAAGGGGAAGGGAGAGGCGCTGCGGGCTGGGCCGCATTGCCGGTCGGGCCAGATGGGTGATGGGAGGGAGAAAGAAAAGAAAAGCCCTTTTCTTTTATTTTCTTTTGAAAAACTTGCTCAAATTCAAATCAAATTTGAATTTGAACCACTCAACACTATTCCTACACTCAAGCAAAATATTATGCTCCAGCATGAATGCAACAAAAATGTTTCTAAACCCCAACTTAAATTATTATTTCACCAAAAATTATTATTTGAGCTATATGTTTCATGAATAATAAATAAACAAAGTCATATTAAACTCTATTTTCCAAAAGGTGATTTTCAGGGTGTCACACTTCGGCATGGCACGTCCGCCGCACGGCACGCCCATCCTTCACCACTCCCGGTCCGTCGGCACGGCACGTCTCTACTTGACCTTCACCTCGCCATCGACCACTGTATCCGAGCTCAACACCTGCACATCAACACAGCCAAGAGACACATGTTGCACACGCACACCAACACAGAAACACACCACAACTCAACGCCACCGGTTAGTCATAAGCATTAAGCACATAGCGAGATAATGACTCAACCGGGAAAAGCCTCAAACCTTCCTCATCAAAGTCAATCATTCATCATATATGTTCTCAATCTCCCCCTTGATGAATGCATTGGCTAAAAATAAACCACAAAGGAAGGGTTTGAAGGCAAGCCTCATTCAAGTGCCCAAAAGCCAAGCAAAAGCAAACACAAGGCCACTTGATATGAGGAAGGATCATGAAGACTCCAAATAAAAGCTCTCGGTCCCGAAAGAAACGGGAAAAGCGGGCAAAGCCTCCACACAACCAAAGAGTCAAGAGAAACAAGAGTTTCATGAAATCCCAAAAGGTACTCGAAAACCGATCTCAAATAAATTGTCAAACAATCATCACAAAAGAAACCAAGGTACTTATCCACTTGGGTTTTGAAATCTCTCCCCCTTGATGATTGAATTGACAAAAACTAGGCACAAAGAGATGGTTTGAGATACCAAAACCGAAAACTTGGTCCCCAAAGACATGGGCAACGGCTCAACGCAACCAAGCAAAGGATCGGAGAAACAACTCAACAAACAGCAAAACTCGATCACATAGAGCGAAAAACTTGGTTCCCAAAGACATGGGCAACGGCTCGACGCAACCAAGTCAAAAATCAGCTAGCCCTCAAGAAGAGGCAGAAAAGGCTCAACGCCACTAGCTCAAGGCTCGATACCAATTAAGGCTGAATCAACGCATAAGAATGCAAATCACAAACAGCCAACAATTGGTGAAAACAGCTAGTTCCTCAAGACAGAGGCACATAGGCTCGACGCAACTAGCTGAAGGGTCCATACCAATCAAAAATACCAAGCAAAAACTGCTAGTCCCTCTAGACAGAGGCAAAAACGGCTCAACATGACTAGCAGGCTCGATATCGACTGAGAAAAATCACAAGAGAAGCTCAACACTAAATGGAGCACAATCACTCGGAGCACGCGGAGAAGCAGCAAGACAAAAGCGACTCCCCCTGAAATCAAGCCTATACACAAAAGCTATGTAACAAAGCTCATGACACCAATTGCATTCCATACCAAAAGATGGATACCAATTGAAACACATAAAAGAGCTATACCAAGTGAAGAAGAACATAAAAGAGCTAAACTCCCCCTTGCTCAAAGCTCTCCCCAAAATGCATGACTCTCCCCTTTGTGCCAACACTAAAACTCCCCCTTGCAAACAGCTTCTCCCCCTTGACAAAAGGGAACATGCTGAGGGGTTTTGACATTTTTCACCAAGTTGACACAAACACAAGACAAGTCATCAATCAAGAGCATATGGGGGCTGTGAAAAGCATTGAAAAAGACCACAAAGCATGTCAGAGCTGGGGGATATGTACACTAAGCTAAAAATAAATGATATGCACAATGCAACAGCTTCACGTGTATAGCAATCCGAATGAAAAGATGCTCAAAAGGGTGCTGCCCTGAAAGTGTAGCAATCAATACAAATGCTAGCAAAGGCTCAAACTGATCAAGTGAATACGAAATAAGAACAATTGAGCATATGAGCAGTTTTAAGTCATTCAAAAGCAGTTCACCACTAAAAATAGCACTTAGCATGAATAGACAGGAAATCGAGCAAGTGCTAACTCAAGTATAAAAGGTGAACTACCCCTAGCAAACTTCAATCATCATGCAATAGAATGAAGCATAAACTTGTGTTATTTTCAAATTTTTATCGGAAATTGCAGCGGTATTAACACAAGTTCAAATTAAAAGCATGTGATTGCGAGAGGTTGAAAGCATGGTCATTGCCTAACTTTTCAACCGGGCTAAGCCTATGCAACAAAAGCAATCAGAAGCTTAAAGCACCGGTTTCGGTCTTACACTACACGGCTCAAGTTTAACTCAAAAGTGCAATGAGAAACAGTCTCGATACCGTGAGGTGCTGACACATGCAATCCCATCTCGATCTTTTAAATTCACTTAGACTTGGATTAAATTTTAGCATAAGGTAAATATGAACAATCCAAGCAAGTGAATGACTCAGTGCAAGAGACATAGCAACCTAGCATACAAAAGATAGCACAAGTGATCTCAACACATCCTACTCATGCTAGTTGCCAATCTCAATGGTGAACAAAATAAAAGTTTCATAGTTGATTAGTCAAGTTCACCATATGCCAAAAATAGCTTAGCTCATAACATGTATCAAGTGATCAAAAAGAGCCTAAGCTACAAGCATCATCATATATAAACAAGGCATACCAAAAAGAGCATAATCTCATTCTCATTGCTCTAAACATGAAGCTCTAAAATGCACTAGAATACATGATGAAATGCATGCAAAAGCTAGTCTATTAAGGACAAAGCAAGACTAGCCTAAAAAGGAAAACCCAAAACAAAAGGGTATCAGAGAAGTCCAACTAAGATACAACAAGCAAAATGCTTCCCTAACTAAAAGGGAAACACACACCAAACTCACAAATAAAGAGCCAAAAAACGCTCAAGAGACAGCCAGCAAAATCCACATCGAAAAGACCACACAACAACAAGAGGTCAAGGAAGAAGAGTACCAAAACCCGAACTCAGAAGTGTGTCGGAGGTACCTCATGAAGCGCATGACCAGCTGTTGGTGTGATACCCGAGGGGACGCCTGAATCTCCTGATCTCCGGGGCGCCTGCCTCGCCGAAGTCGTCTCCCCCTCGCCTAATGTTGTCGCTCCCACAGGTGCAGCTAGTGCTCGCCGGAGAACTGCTCAAACAGATCCCCAAGTCGTGGAAGAAGTGGGATCGGGTCTGTGAGCCGTAATGCTCTCTCCAGGCTCCTGTTCTCCTGCACACTCAAAGGCAGAAGAAACACAAGGCGTTGTCTCGTCCAGTGTGACCTCAAGGTCACCACGAAAACGGTCAGTCACATAATAAGCATAAGGTGAACTCTCAACAAAAAGAGGTCTACCTATGAATGATACCGTAAGGAGATCTGAACTCAAACTAGTCAAAACTACCATGCAACAGGATAAAGCACTATGGAGCAAAATGCAGCCTAGAGACATGATCAACCCAAACATAGCCTAAACCTCAACGCATGCTACAAAGCAAGATAATGATAGCAATAGATCCAAAAGCATGTAACATGCCACAAGAGTGAAAGGCTAGTGCTCAGACTAAACATGTCAGTAGGGTACATGTAGCTAACCAAAACTAGCACCTGAAAAGTGACGCCTAATGAACATCATACCACTACAAGTCAAGCTCATGGAGAAATATGGTAAAACATGGCATAATGTTCATGAGGATCACAGACTAGCATGAAAAGTGGAATAGCCACCAAAACTGTACACAAGACTAGCATGACATGATATACAAGATAGCACATGCTAGACTAAAACAAAACATGATACAAAAGAAAATGTACATGCACATACTATACAAGTGAGCACATGATAGTCCATCTCATACCACAAGAAATAGAACATGGATGTACACGGTATGAGTGTAAAAGAAAGCTCACCAACTGCAAAAACCTCTTTGGAGGCAAATCTAAGCGGGGTGTAGAGAACCATCAAATCTTGATCACATCTAAAAGATCAAGTTCCATTAGGCGCATGTTCTCCACCCCGCGTCCTCATATCTACACACAAGAGGACAAAGTAACCCGAGTCTTGGATCCCGAAGGGTTAGCAAGCATGTACTTGGGAACCCAAGACTTGGTCACAAAACTCAACTTATCTTGTGGGTTAGCACGATGCAAATGTTGGTTCAAATGCAATTGTGAAACACCCTTGGAAGCATTCCTCAAAAGGACAACTCGAGGAGAAGAACGAGTCGTACCACGAGAAAAGAGGCAAACATCTTCCAAGGTTTTTGTAGAAGAACCAATAGAAGCATTATGAAAAGCATGACGTGGACCAAGAGAAGAAGCACTAGAAGTATGTCCACGACCTTGACCTATCCCACTAGAAAAGGAGTCATAAAACCCATCAACAAAGAGGGGCTTCTTACTAGGAGCACAAGCGTTCATGCCATGAGAAGGGCTATGAACCACCATCTTCCTAGAAGAGCGAGCTTGGCGCAAACGTTTGGCACGCCGATAGCAAAAGCTTTCTTGATGCCCATCTTTCTCACAAAAAGAGCAATGGTACAAAGGCCTACTGGAAGGCACACCATTCTCCGACAAGTGAGAAGTCCCTTGGGACTTAGAACAAGAAGCATCAAAGATCAACTTGGTGCCAACACTAGGAGCACACGTGCCATGGGAAAGGCTACGCGGCTTCCTAAAAGCCTTAGCTCGAATTCGTCGCTCGTGTTTGACACGGCGAAAACAAAAATCGAATGAGTGTCCATCCTTCTTGCAAAAGGTGCAATGGAAAATCGGATTGGGAACCCGAGTCCCAAAAATGTGAGAAGCACCTTTGTCAAGAGAAGTCCCTTGGACATCACTCGAAAAAACAACAAGGTTAGGAGTAGCTATGAAAGAGCTATCCGAAACCTTGACACTAGTGCTAACATCAAAAGACTCACGCGCAACACAAGAACTCAACTCCGGTTGCAAAGATGCAGACTTGGAAACATCAACATCGGAGTTGGAAGAAATGCGTGACTTAAACGACTTAGCACAAAGGCTCTTGCATCTTTTGGCCAAAACCTCATTTTCAAACATGAGGCGGTCACAAGTACCACAAGGAGTGTTTCTCAAGTTATCCATCTCATTTTCAATGCACTCGGCATATGTGGTACGCAAGAGCTCAATCTCCTTCTCAAGGTTGGCACTCATATCATTGTGCTCAACCAACTTAGCGCTCATATCATCGTGCAAAACCTTCAAAGCCAAAACTTCTTTTTCTAAATCAATGCAAGATGTGCAAATGAAATCGGTGGAAGAAACATCACCATTCACATCAAGCAAAGAATCATGAATAGCACAAGAAGTAAGGCAAGCATTCTTATTCACAGAGCATGAGCTACAAGGCTTAGAATTTATCTCATCAATTTCAGCCCTAGCATGCTCAAGTTCATCTACACATGTGGTGTGAGTCATTTTTAATTTATTAATTTCAGCAAGCAAAGACTCACAAGAAACACATGGTAACAAAGCATTTGACTTAAGCAAGGTTATTTCAGTTTTAGCACATTCAAGATCCTTGCACAAGTCAATGCAAACTAAACATGGTTTGGAAGCATCTGATTTCGACAATTCATTCTCAGATTTTAAGCTAGCAAGAGAAAAGCCTAGCTCATCATTCTTCCTAACCATGTCATTACAAGAGGTGCAAGGCAAAGAGGGTCTAGACTTCAACCTAGCAATGGAGCATTTCAACTTCTCATTCTTTCTAAGCAAGATAGCACAAAGCTCATCATTCCTAGTGCAAGCCTCATATAGGTTGTGCAAGGTCACAAGACCACAAGCAAGTGTACCTCTCTTGGCCTTGCCAAGTTGATGTAGAAGATCCTCTGGTGAAAGTTCATCATCACGTAGAAGATTCAACAGCTCATTCACCTCGCGATCCCTCTCATCAACTGCACTCCTCCTTCTTCCCAAGATGTCGTCCTTGGAAACATTCAAACCAAAAGACAAAGACATACTTGAAGAAGAACTTGGTGCTACATCCAAAAGCACCGTTAGTGTTAGCCAAACAAAAAGCTCAACACCTCGACAAGCAAAGTCGGAAACAAAACCGCTCTCAAAAGGTCGCCTTCACGGATCCGGAACCGGTTAAGGTAGAGAGATCCTTAACTGGCTCTGATACCAATTGAAGGACCAAAAATGCTAAAGCAAGGCGACCAGAGGGGGGTGAATGGGAGCCTAAAATTTCTTCTCAGAAATTATGGCCTCTGTCCTAATAAAATCAACCCCAAAAGCTTCGGACTCAAACGTGATGCCCACGACCCTCGAAAAGAGGGTGGATGATCCCTAGGATCACAGCGAGGCACCACACAAGAGAGCAAACCAAAACTCTCAAAAACTCCGAACCAAGTTCGTCCCAAAAGACCCACTCCCAAACGTAGATAGAGGGCTACGTCGGGATTCCTCCAAATAGCTATGCTAACACGTAGCAAAGATACCTAGGGAGGTTCCTAGGTGAACTATAGGAGCAAACGAGAAGTCCGGAAACAAAACGGAAAAGCCGGGAGGGCAAACGCACTAAACTACAGCCTACAGCCGATTCCCTGTCTGCAGATGCCGGACTGTCCGCGCCAGGGGCGGACTGTCCGCGAAGCCCTGGCGGACTGTCCGCCGGCCAACACCGCAAAACAGCAACGCTGCTGATCCTCCCCTGCGCGACTCGCGGACTGTCTGCGCCGGTCAACGGTGGACTATCCGCCGGTCAAAATGACCGTGAGCAGTGCGCGCTGCGCGTGTTCTGGACTGGCTGAGCCCGATGGCCGGACAGTCCGCCACCAAAGGGGCGGACAGTCCGCCATTTTCCAGAAACCCCAAAATCCTCACGGGACAAAAACAAAATCGATCGGATCTTCACCAAATCGAATGGGGTTGCAACCAAACTTCTCCCAAGTGTTCTTCTACGTGTTGGGAAGCTAATCCTAGGATATCATCGCTTCAACCCAACTAAATCATGAGAAATCCGAAGAACACTAGAAAAGGGGAAGAACGAGGAACGAAAACGATTTTGACTCGATCTACTTGTCCGTGAGGGTAGAGATGAATTCCTTCGGTGGAAATGTTCTCCTCACTTCAAAGAACAAGTTGATTCAAACGGAATCGCAAAAGACGCAGCGTAGAGGGAGATCGAGAGAGGGGAAAATCGTGGAGAAAAGAAGAATGCGAAGAACAAATTCAAAGCGCGAATTCAACCACGAATTTGATCCTTGGATTCAGAAAAATGGATGATTGATTAAGCACTCGGTGTCGGGCTACAAGCCACTCCTAGCAACACAAAGCTCGGATGGCAAAAAGCTCAAGAACAAGAGCATGTCTCTCCCTAACCCTAGCATCCTCTCACAAACACCAAAATGAGAGTGACACCGTCCAAAGGATTCCCAAGGATGGCTGCCCTAGCAGCCCCCTTCATCTATATATAGGCGCACGTCCGAAGACCAAAACGCCCTTACATTAAGCACTCAACCCAAATACCCCCAGGGGTAAAACCGTCCAGTCCTGGCGATTTTCATCCGACGCCCACGCCCGCACATCCGGTAGCTTCGCCTCGACGTGACCTTCCTGATGCCGCCACGTGTCATCATGTCGACCATCGCGCCTTCCTCGTGGATAGCTTCGCCGCCGTGCCAGCCTCTCCACGCCGCCATGCGTCGACCGTCCTCTTGGACCTTCCCCCGGTTTTGAGGCCCAAACCGGAAAACCTGCCAGCCCAGGTTTTGAGGCCCAAACCTGGAAACCGTCTACCCCGAGTTTTGAGGCCCAAACTCGGAAACCCGCGAGCCTAGGTTTTGAGGTTCAAACCTAGAAACCGTCCATCCCGAGTTTTGAGGCCCAAACTCGGAAACCGGCCACCCGAGTTTTGAGGCCCAAACTCGGAAACCGTCGATGGTAGCTTTTTGAGGCTCAGCTACCGAACCCGCACCGTAGACGGGATGTGGTTCGCACAGCCCGACCACCGGCACCGATGCTGATGCATGTCCAGCCTCCACGCCGGGCACAACGCCTTCGCCTTCCTTCTTGACTCGGCCGACGGCACTTGCGCCGAACCCAAGCCCGTGTCCGACCTCCCGCCAAGTGCCACGACGCCATCGTCTTCGTCCCGACTCGGCCGATGCACTGCACATCCCCATGTGCTCTCGCTCGCCGATGCCACGTGCCAACTACCACAGCTGGTCCTCCGGCCCTCTGGTCCGTCAGTCCAAGCCTCACGTCTGCCCTTCACCGCTCTGGGTACTTCGGCATGGCACGTCCGCCTCATGGCACGTCCATCCTTCACCGCTCCCGGTCCGTCGGCACGGCACGTCTCTACTTGACCTTCACCTTGCCATCGACCACTGTATCCGAGCTCAACACCTGCACATCAACACAGCCAAGAGACACATGTTGCACACGCACACCAACACAGAAACACACCACAACTCAACGCCACCGGTTAGTTATAAGCATTAAGCAAATAGCGAGATAATGACTCAACCGGGAAAAGCCTCAAACCTTCCTCATCAAAGTCAATCATTCATCATATATGTTCTCAGTTTTCAGCCCAACGGCTAGGCCGACTTGAGTGGCCTATTAAGGGGCTTGGCCGGCTCACTTGGTTTCACTCTTGCACATTTTGATTCCTAAGCATACTAGTGAGCATTGGCAAGCCTTCCAACTCATCTCCCAAGTTGATTTGATCAAACCAAGTGAGATTGAGTGATCTAGTGCATGATTTGAAAGAGTTCGATCTAGTGGCACTAGTTCTTCGCATCGGCATTGAGTTTTCTTGTTACTCTTGGCATTTGTCGGTGCCTAGACGGCTTGGAGGCGTTGTGGTGTTGTTGGTAAGAGAAGAAGATTGTTCTTGGCCACCACCGATCGTGATTGTGAGAGGTTTTGGAGCCTCGCCTCGCCGGAGCAGCAAGAGGCATCCTTAGTGGAGTGCTCGTGTCATTGAGCTACCTCACTAGTGGTAGATTCTTGTGGTGCTCTTTGTGAGCTTGGCTTTGTGCCGATTAGCCACCAGGTCACCTAGTTTTGGTCAACACAACGGGGAGTAGTGTGGCGGCAAGCACGTGAACCTCGGGACAAATCTTGGTGTCCCGTGTGCTTATTGTGATTGGTCTTCATATTCATATTCATATTCTTGGTGATTGGCATCACAAGTGGATTTCACCGGTGATTGGCTTGCTACTAGACGATCCTGAAGGCTCGGTGAAATCAATACTATCTAGCTTGTTTACTTTGTGTATTTACATTGAGTTATTTCTCTTGTGTAGATACTATCACTTGTTGTATATCTCTTGTTATATTTCTTGTGTAGCTAGTTGTGATTAGCTTGCTTAGTCTATCTATTGCACACACTTGTCTCATATACATTTTGTATATCATACTTGTACTAGAGCTAGATAGTTTTATTCCGCATTAGATATTAGCTCTAGTTGATTGTGTGACATAGATATATTAGATAGAATTGTTGGATAGGTGGCTTGCAACACACCATTAGGCTAGCGCAAAAAGCTTTGTCATTTGTTATACTAATAGTGTTTGCCAAAGTAATCTTGTAGAGTTTTAATTAGGCTATCCACCCCTCTTTAGTCAATTTGGACCTTTTAGCCGCGTGGAAGGCGGCCACGGTGCTCCTCCTGTTCCGCGCCTCGCTGTCGTGGCCCCCGTCGTCGCCGCCGCCATGGACGCCGCGTGGAAGGCGGCCGCGGCGCTCCTCCCGTTCCGCGCCTCGCCGCAGCTGTGGACGCCGCGTGGAAGGCGGCCGCGGCACTCCTCCCGTTCCGCGCCTCGCCGCCGTGGCCCCTGTCGCCGCCGCCGTGGACACCGTGCTAGCCGAGGTCACGCAAGAGTGAGGGGTCCACACTGAAACTCGCGATACAAAGTCGAGGCCGCGCGCGGAAGAATACGCGCGCGAGGAGGCTGAATAGCAAGTTGGGAAATATACAAGTTGGTTTAAGGAGTTGTTGGAGAGAGGTTTTTGTGTTTTTGCCAAAATAATAAGAATACCAAATAGATTTGAGGAGTTGTTGGAGATGCTAGTCTCTAGCCTCAAAGAAGAGGCCCATGTTGTCGTAATATTACTGAGGAGATCAGGAGAATGCTTTTACATGGTTCAACCTTGTATGAGTAGGCGAAATAGGATGTTATACTGCTATTGCAGTAGCGCTGTTGTGTCCAAGGCATCACTACAGTCGACAGCTTCTCCCGAGTGGCATGAGGGACCTCGAAGCAACACGGACGACGATAATTCATTCATTTTTTTGTGCAGATGAACCGTTAGACGATGCCTTCATCGACGTTTCTCTCCTCGACGAGTCAGCATTCTCCGTTGATGAAACACACACTATTAGACTATTAGTAGTTGCTCCGTCGTACTATGATATGACGATCATGTTTCGTTCTCGAAATATCGACATCGTTGTCACGATGCTACGACCATACGATGATTAGGTTGGTAATGAAAACGACGGCAGAGGATAATCCGAGCATCTTATGTATTCTCGCTGATTTAATTTTAATGAAAACGACGGCAAAGAATTGGTATCCCTTCCTTCAGACAAACAGAGGAATGAACAGAGTTGAAAGATGGACTGATGAGAGGACGTGTTGATCAGGCCTGTTTGGATGGTTTCTGCGGTTCAAAAATACTATCTGGACTGATTTGTTTGAGAGAAAGAAAACATTGTTTCATGAATAAAAATTAGGATTGATTCAGGTTGTTGATAAGCTCAAGCGAACAGACCTTTTAGTACTATTGTGCTATGTATGAGCATAGTTGTAGATACTCCGTACTATGCATGATGAGCCATCATAGAACCTTCTTTTCGTTCGAAATAAAAACATGGAACAAACTTATCATACAGTTCCATTTCATTTCATTCCATTCACCAGTGGAGCAAACAAGCAAGCAAGTCCAAGCTAAGAAGACCTCTGAAAGCAAAAAAAAAGTTCAGACACAAGGAGGGTAACACATGTATCTGAAGATACTCTACTGTTTATATATTTCAGTTGTAGCTTCGTTCCCTTGTGAAGCTGTTGCGAGCACCCACTTGGTTGGAGCTATTAGGGCCGTTCCCGTTGCCCGGCGCCACGAGGTTGCCGAGGGTCTTGACGATCTGGAGCTTGACGCCCCCTCTCCTCAGCGGCGGCCTCTTCTCCTTCTCCTTCTCCTTCTCCTTCTCCTTCTCCACGTTGCTGCTGACGCTGTTGTGCTGGTAGCAGTAGCCCTCCATCCTTCTTGTCTTGGTGTGCCTTGCTGACAACAAGAAGCTTCTAGTAATAATAGCCTTGTGTGTGCGTTGGCTGCTGTTATTGGGACTTGAGAGGCCAAGTGCTTGTGCTTTGTATTGCTTGCCGAAAGGATGCGGGAACTGGAAGTATTTATAGGGGGCGCGTGCTGCACTAGTACTTCCTCAATCTCAAATTATAAAGCATTTCAAGGATTCTTGGAATGTCTTATAGTTCGGGATGAAGGGAGTATATCCGATCTATGAGATTGGAGCCACGGTGTGTACGTATCTTCTTCTTTCTTTAGAAAAAAAAATGCTGGGAATAAATTGACTAGCACTAGTCAATAGTCATAGGGATTACTATGTACTCCAGTGTGAACAAGATTAAGGAAATCTTTCTTTTCGAACAATAGGTAGTAATCAGGGGAATCTATGCCCAAAACACATACGGGTCGAGCACCTTGGAAGCAGGAAGCATCCTTGGACCAGCGACGAGTCAGGACGACGAACACGCATCGAAAAGCTTATGGTGATTATTACGTACTGCAAATAACCAGTGCTCCCGCCCACGAATTAATGATTCGTGTTTTTTTTTGGGAGCAATAACATATGCTGAGCGTCTTACCTGCATGCGCGCCACTGGCTCGTCAGATCGACATCACGTACCGCACAAAGAAGAGGGCGGCGATCAGTGAGAGTGAAGTTTGGTAACGCTCATCTCTTCTCGAATTATCTCTCTTAGCTTGGCGCAAACAGAGCTGCGGACGCATAAAGAGTTGACCTGATATTTTTGCATCGTTGAGATATTTTGCATGATGATACAGAGATGCCAAAGTGGCGAAAGATTCAGATATTCCTGCACTCTTACTTTGCTATCCGATAGGTATATATATATATACACTACAGTTGCATATAGCTATCCTCACTTCTTGCCACGCATTCACCGAGAGCAATGTAGCGCTAGATATTTAGATTAAAAAAACTACTCAGTTGTGGTCTTTCGTTTCTTGGATGTTTTAGAGCTGGAAGAGATAACCTAGCTCCAATGGATATACCTGGAATAATCCTGCTTCCGTCGAGTTATCGAGTCGTTTATGTCAACGAGCGAGTAGTGAAGTGAAGTTTGAGCGATTATTAGTTGAATCGATCGGGTCGTACCGGAGTTGTGAGGGTGCGTGCTACGCATCCGTTCTAGTGGCGTTTGTTTGTGTTTTTTTAGTCCGGTTTTCCACACGTTACTTGAACATAGTACTATACTAATCATTATGATCATAAAGAAAGATCACTCAAACATGCGGTGGCGCCAGCCTATTCGACTTTCGACGTAGTCGACGAAAAGTAGATGGAGTGCGGAGAGGAAACATGTGGTGGTTATTATATTGCACACTGCGTAAAGGGAAGTATACTATTTAATTAATGGGTCTTATGGATTTATTTGACACAATTCCTATATTTCAGATGTCTGAACAGTTTTATCTTTGTCATTCAATAAAAAAATATTATTTATTTATTGTAATTTGTGCTAATAGATTTAGATCGTTGGATGCAGATCTGAAGGTTGTTATTCGTCGTCTGAGAAGATGTCATATTTCATGCGTCTGAAATATAGCAAATCCCTTTGTTTGATTATGGGCCTGTTTGGTGAGCTGTTGTGAACTTTTTTTTTTTTCCAAGCACCTTTTTTTCAAAACAGCTTCACCCATGAAGCTGTTTATTCCCTCTCTCACAAAACCATAAGCTGAGATGAAGCTGAAAAAATAGCTTTTTACAGCTTACACCTTCATTTCTCTCTTTTAACCATGCATAAAGTTGTTAGTGAAACTATTTTGCCAAACACTTTTCTTGAAACAGCTCAGCTTCATCTAAGAAGTTGCTCATGAAACTATTTTCTAAAAAAACAGCTTCCCTAGTGAAGCTGACCTATACCAAAGAAGCCCTATACAGAATTAGGTTGACAATAAACGTGCTGATGAACCAAGTTTCGGCTTCAGAAAGTCTGTGCGCAAGAGAAACAGAAACGGCCCAACTTAGACGGCGGAAATGGGCCCAACTAGACAGGCCAAATCTAGGTAGACGCGCGAAGTGAACCGCGTCCGTGGGCCAAATCTTGACACGAGAAACGGTCCACGTACGTCCATCCTCCACCACCCCTCTCGCTCGCGGGGGACGCTAGCCACCGGCCTGGGTGGTGGGAAGCCGTCTGCGGACCAGAGGAAATTATTGCGAATGCAGCGTGGAAGTGGGCCAATTTCAGTTCGTGTCCAGCTCCCGGCCCACTTTTCCCATCCGCGTGCTGCCGGACCCGCGTGGCACCACCTCGCCAATGCTGCAGCATGCAACTGCACGCTCGTAATTTTTTTTTCCGTGCACGAGCTCTTTTTTATCAGTGAAAAAAATAGAAAAAACAAGTTGGCTCTTTTTTCATCAGGGAAAAAATAGAAAATATTATCAAAATGGTAGAAAAAATGAGTTGGCTCACGTTCCCACCCGCGTGGCACCACCTTGCCAATGCTGCAGCATGTAGTGGAAGGGCCTCGAAAAAAACTCGGTTTAGGTATCACGCCTTTTTATTTTCGAATTTGGGTGGAAGGTCTTAAAACAAAATTTTCTGAGGTGAAAGGCCTTCCGTCCATTTTCAGCACTTGACGGTGCTAAGTAAGAGACAAAAAGACGATTTTACCCTTGAGTCAAAAAAAATAAAAAAAATAATTTCAATTGTTTATAATATTTTGAGTATATGTATATATTTGCATTATTCTCCTTAGTAATTCATAAAATTATTTTTTTCACTACGGAGAATAATATAAATATATACATTATAAACAATCAGAATTCTTTTTTTATTATTTTTCTGACTCAGGGGTAAATTCATCTTTTTATTCCCTACTTAACACCGTTAAGTGCTGGAAATGGACGTAAGGCCTTGCACCTAAGAAAATTTTGTTCCAGTGCCTTCCACCCAAATTCGAAAATAAAAAGGCCCGATATCTAAACCAATTTTTTCTCGAGGCCTTCTTCCTAATTCTCCCTAATTTTTTTCCATGCACGAGCTCTTTTTTCATCAGTGAAAAATAGAAAAAAAAACAAGTTGGTTCTTTTCTCATCAGGGAAAAAATAGAAAATATTATCAAAATGGTAGAAAAAACGAGTTGGCTCTTTTTTCATCAGGAAAAAAATAGAAAATATATTATTCAAAATGGTGAGAGATTGTGAGTGATCGAACACACATAGCAATAGCAAGTGGTGTAGGATACCATCCTCCTACCAATACACCACAAAAGTGTTTATTTATATACGAAGTATTTTTTTGTTACATCGTGTCAAACCATTTAAGATTGAGGGAAAAAAACATATGACACAGATCTCATAACTATTATATGAATACTCAATATAATCATGAAATATTAAACTTCCTTCAAATCAAGATTCCACTTGAGTATATTTTTTAAAAAAATATTAACATATACACTATCGAATAAATATATTATAGATCATCACATTAACACTACACAAACTCCACAAAATATAGCATATAACATCATATCTATACTATTAGAGCATCACATATATCATGAAATATAAAAAATAAAAAATAAAATTAGTGAACTAATCAATTAGAGCCAAATAAAAGAAGAAGAAAAATACTACCGAACATCACAAAATATATCCTAGAATATGAATGTACACTATCGAACATCACAAATATATCGCAGAATATCATACTATGCATACTATATAAGCATCACATGTATCATAAAATATATACATCATAAATAGAAGGGAATAAGGGAAAACAACCAAAGTACATCAAAATAATCTCTCTCTCTCTCTCACACACACACACACACTAGGTGAACATCAGAAAATAAATTATAGAACATCACATGAATATTACGTAAACATCAAAGAATACATTATAGAACATCATATATATTGTTGAACATTACAATAAAACATATAGAAAAACAAAAATAAGAAAAATATAAAAATATAATAGAGGGAAATATGAAATAAATCACATGAGTATTACTTGAACACCTAAAACATATCTAGAACATCGCACAAAGCTATATAAAGCCACAAAAATAATCATAAAACATTCTATACTATATTAACTTCCGAAAACACGAACACCATATAGCCTCATAAAAATATATGAATTTAAAAATGAAAATAGTTAATTTGAAAAAAAAATAAAAACAAAAATAAATAGAAGAAGAAAATAAAGTAAAGAATAATTAAAAATAAAAAAATAAAGAATAAGTTGATGAAAAGAATAAGAGACAAGGGAACACAAATGAAAAGGATAAATAAAGGAAATAAAATACCAAAAAAGTCCTAGAATATGAATGTACACTATCGAACATCACAAATATATCGCAGAATATCATACTATGCATACTATATAAGCATCACATGTATCATAAAATATATACATCATAAATAGAAGGGAATAAGGGAAAACAACCAAAGTACATCAAAATAATCTCTCTCTCTCTCTCTCACACACACACACTAGGTGAACATCACAAAATATATCCTAGAATATGAATGTACACTATCGAACATCACAAATATATCGCAGAATATCATACTATGCATACTATATAAGCATCACATGTATCATAAAATATATACATCATAAATAGAAAGGAATAAGGGAAAACAACCAAAGTACATCAAAATAATCTCTCTCTCTCACACACACACTAGGTGAACATCAGAAAATAAATTATAGAACATCACATGAATATTACGTAAACATCAAAGAATACATTATAGAACATCATATATATTGTTGAACATCACAATAAAACATATAGAAAAACAAAAATAAGAAAAATATAAAAATATAATAGAGGGAAATATGAAATAAATCACATGAGTATTACTTGAACACCTAAAACATATCTAGAACATCGCACAAAGCTATATAAAGCCACAAAAATAATCATAAAACATTCTATACTATATTAACTTCCGAAAACACGAACACCATATAGCCTCATAAAAATATATGAATTTAAAAATGAAAATAGTTAATTCGAAAAAAAAATTAAAAACAAAAATAAATAGAAGAAGAAAATAAAGTAAAGAATAATTAAAAATAAAAAAATAAAGAATAAGTTGATGAAAAGAATAAGAGACAAGGAAACACAAATGAAAAGGATAAATAAAGGAAATAAAATACCAAAAAAGTCCAAAGCAAAAAAAAACAGAAAAAAGAAAAAAAAGAACGAAACTAATCCGGACCTTGAAAATAATTAGCCACCCGCGAGAAAAGAACATCATAAAACAAAAACAAAACATAATTAAAAAAATAAATTAAGTATGAAAAAGAAAAGAATAAAGAATTACAAGAAATAGGAGAAAAGATAAAACAGCCACGGAAGCACGTATCTTTTCGCTCGGAAATCTGGAAAGTGCACACACATGGGCTGGAGTTGGCTGTTCTCGAAGGCACCACAGTCGCTTGTGGGCCAACATCGCTCGTGGGCCGCGCTAGCACAGGATTGGTGGGTCGTCGCTCGAGGGAGGATCGGCGTGCCGACCAGTCGGCAGGGAAGATTCCCGCTCGCTAGCTGCGCCCCCGCGTCGCTCGTGGACACTGGACTGCAACGCGTAACTACTGTTCGTCGTTCTCGTCTTCTCGAGCGCGTGTGCCCCGTGGTGGAGGCTCGGGACGCCGGATCCATTGCAAGCGGCTTGGAAACCGCGCGCATTGGGTGGCGGCTCGGGACGACGTAGCTTCAGATCAGAGGCTTCCTCATGAGCCATGACAGACAGACGGCTGCTGAATAAAGTTAATTGAGAGCAGATTTTGGATGCAACGTTGCAAGGACCATTATTATTTGTCAAAACAATCGCGCGTACAGAAGAAACCTCTGTAGAAATTGCAGTCCATGGTTGTGTGGTACTATGACTGTGTACATGTGAAGTGAGGCCGAACAGGACTCACTCGACGCCGAAACCCTCGCACGATTCAAAATCAAAATAGGGAAAACAAAAATCTAAATCATGGCATGTTATATCTATCTATCTATCTATCTATATATATATATATATATACACACACACGCACAGCGTCAAAGCAGAGCTAACTAGCTAAAGCAGAGTACATGGACTTTGCAACTCGGTTGTTGCTGGATCAGTCAGTTCCCTTTCGAGAACTTGCCGTCCGCCGCTTGGACTTGGTTGGGGCCACCGCCGAGGTTGCTGATGGTCCTCACGATCTGGCGCTTCAGCTGGCCCCTCTTCAGCGGCGGCCTCTTCTCCTTGGCGGTGCTCGTGCTCGTGCTGTAGCCGCCGCTGCTCAGGTACTGGTAGTACAACTCCATGGCTGTCCTACCTAGGCTCTTTGCCTTCTTGTGTTGCTTTGCTGGATTTTCCAAGCCAAGTGCTGCTCACTTCACTAGCTTGGAGCCTTGGATGAGAGGATATGCGATGCCGGAATTGAAGCTTTGGCTGGACAGGATTTATAGGCAGGGGGGTCGCAGGGGCACACTTTTCCTTTTCTTTGATAGCTACACTAGTTCGATGCATGCATCAGTGCAGTTGGTGACTTCCAGCTGCAGCCGAGCCGGGACCGGGTCTCACGAGGCCGGCCCATATGTGAACGAGAGATCAGCACATAAATAATACTACTATTAGCCAAGTAGTCACGGAATTTATGCGCCTAATAAACCAGTAAACCACGCTGACTGAGGCCCCGGATTTGCTGAACCTGATGGCTAGGGAGCTAGACGTGCGGGTTTCTGAAGCATCCGCGATTGGACCAATCAACAGCCAGCGGTCGCGGCCGCATCGATCAGCGCCGGTTTTGAGCTGAGGAGGGGCTGTGGTGTCCCGGCTGTCCCTCTTTCCACAGACCGGCGCTTCTTTCTGCTAGCAACTGGCCAAATGTCTTTTTCAGTTCAGTTAGGCAGTGTTGGGCTCCATTAGAGTATAACACGAGGTAGAATCAGATAGATTGCAGGCAGATTAAAGGCGGAAACGCATGGCGAAAACCAACCTGCTGAGCCGGCCATGTGGATGGATCATGGATGGACGACATCACATCGAGTGGCGTTGCAGATCGATGTGTAGTATCTCATTCCTAATACTACCAAAAAAAATAGAATGATCTACAAAACGCATGTGTAACAAACATTGGGTCACATGGCAAATGGATAGATGATATATAGCCATATAGGCGGTCAGGGTTAGTGTTAAAGGAATAGGTAATTTCCAGATTAAAACCAGAATATAAATCATGATAAAATGATGATCTAGATATCTCAGATTATATTGTTTACTAGCATAGCAAAACATGCATAACATGATCTCATACATGACAACCGGTGTAAACATAGCTCGTACACCAGATAGATTAAAAAGCAAGAACAAAGGCAGAAGACCTGATATAAGCATAGAAATTAGATCACGAACGGCGTACCTTTCTGATGCTGGAGAAGACGGTGGCGGAGTCGGCGCTGGACGATCCTCGATGAGCGCTGGAGGAAGAGCTCGGAGCAGTTGACGACGAGTACGTCTTGACGCAGCGCCGCCTGACTTGGACGGTAGACGACCCGTTGTTGAAGACGAGAGCAGTCGCGCGACGAGCGCTTCCCAAAAACCTTATTCGCCTTCTCCCGGTGCAGGATCGCAAAGACGAGGGTTCCGGAGACCTGCTCGCCCGGTCGCTGGTGCACGCAAGCGAACGGACTGGAGACGACTAGACGGCAGCGCAAAAGCGATATGAGGCAAACCCTAGCTCGAAAGGTGTTGAGATACGTTTTGGCGTGGCCGATAGGTTGCTTATATAGCCCTGTTGAACCGACCTCGTCGTAACTGTTTAGGACTCTGCAACTTGAAGGCCAAGAAACCAAAAACTAAAACTGCAAAAGGAGACCGCGCTCCCGCAAGGCGAGGAGCCGGATTTCGGCGGACCATTCACGCAGGTGCCGCGCAAGTCGCCACGCCACGCCACGCCCGGCCCGGCGAGGCGAGCGAGCGCGCGCGTGTGGGTTTCTCTTTCTCCTTCTCACACTAGACTTGAGGAAGTGGAGAGGACTTCCATATTTAAGCAAGTCCTCCTCCCCTTCCACTAGCAAGGTGGGACTAAAGAGTTCCACTTCCCCTCTTTGCTCACACATGAATGGGCCTTTGAGATTTATTATGAATTTCAGAATTTGTTAATGGGCCAAGCCCATATAATTCTAACAATCCCCCACCAGATCTCAAATTCCCATTTAGAGTTTTGCCTGTTCCCGCTACTGTTTGATATACTAGTGTTTAGCAGAGACTGTTAAGTTGAACTTCCGCCTATAACCTTAAGTTACACTTATTCACAACTTGAACAATGGACTATGCCTTGAATTGCAAGTTTTGCGTGAAGCAAGTTTTACTCAAGGTTAAACTAGTACCTGGCTGCCAATAGCCTTTCTCCGTGGGTGGAGCATATACGTCATACTCCATGGTCTCTTCATGAGCTTACTAGAGATCACCCTAATCTCATAGACTGCGACGTTTAACAGTCATGGCTCATATTGGTATGTTCTTTCAAGAATACTCTGTAGGACAGCATCTTTGCTTTTAAAAGCCAATAGAACATATTAAGGCCTTTGCCAACCTTCCATACAGTGCCTCATAGCAATGAGAGTATTGCATCTTTCACATAGAGAGGGTTTAGAGGTTACTCTCCTTAGTTTACCAATAGCTTGTTCTTCCCAGATCCTTAGTCACGGGATCTCCGATCAAAAAGGTTGGGTTGCTACTACTGTAAACTCATATGGGTCTCATACCCATCTCCCTTGATGCGATTTCTATCACATTCCGTGATAACCCTTTTGTAAAGGGATCTGCCAGGTTTTTGTCTGTTTGCACATAAGTCACAGCTATTACTCCGGAGTTTCTCAACTTCCTGACAGACTTCAAACGTCTTTTAACGTGTCTTGTTGACTTCGCATTATCCTTAGCACTATTCACTTTAGTGATCACTGTTTGATTATCACAGTTCATAAGTATAGCCGGTATTGGTTTTTCAACCACCGGTAAGTCAGACAAGAGCTCACGCAGCCACTCTGCCTCTGCAGAAGCTGTATCCAAAGCAGCAAGTTCTGCTTCCATGGTTGATTTAGTCAATATAGTCTGTTTACAAGACCTCCATGACACTGCACCACCTCCAAGGGTAAAAACATACCCACTAGTGGCGTAGATCTGATCAATATCAGAAATCCAGTTTGCATCACTATATCCCTCTAGCACAGCTGGGTGCCCAGAATAGTGAATTCCAAAACTCATTGTACCTTTGAGATAACGCAAAACTCTTTCAAGTGCATGCCAATGATTATCACCCGGGTTGGACATGTACCTACTCAACTTGCTCACAGCAAATGAGATATCTGGTCTAGTTGCGCTCGCTAGATACATGAGTGAACCAATAATCTGAGAGTATCTCAGTTGGTCTCTAGCAATCTTTCTGTTCTTTCTCAAAGTCACACTGGGATCATAAGGTGTTGGAGAAGGTTTACTATCCATAAAGCCAAAGCGACTCAAAACCTTCTCAACATAGTGAGATTGCAATAAAGTAATCCCACTCTCATCCTTAATCAGCTTAATGTTCAAAATAACATTAGCTTCACCCAGATCTTTCATATCAAAACTCTTTGATAGGAAAGACTTGACCTCATTAATAACATCAATATTTGTTCCAAAAATAAGAATATCATCAACATATAAACATAATATAACAGATTGACCCCCACCATGTCGATAATACACACACCTATCAGCTTCATTAACAGCAAAGCCTGCACTAATTAAAGTAGTGTCAAACTTCTCATGCCATTATTTAGGTGCTTGTTTCAAGCCATACAAAGATTTCAATAACTTACACACTTTTTGCTCTTCACCTTTTACTACAAACCCATCAGGCTGATCCATATAGATCTCCTCATCCAACTCTCCATTAAGAAAAGTTGTCTTCACATCCATTTGATGAATGAGAAAACCATATGAGGCAGCCAGGGAAAGTAATACTCGAATAGTGGTTAATCTAGCAACAGGTGAATAAGTATCAAAGAAATCCTCGCCTTCTTTTTGAGTATAACCCTTAGCCACAAGTCGAGCCTTGTACTTGTCAATAGTACCATCAGGTCTAAGATTCTTCTTGAACACCCACTTACAACCCACAGGTTTGCAACCAAAAGGCAACTCAGATAACTCCCAAGTACCATTAGAAAGAATCGAGTCCATCTCACTACGAACAGCTTCTTTCCAATCATCTGCATCTGGAGATGCATATGCTTCTGTAATAGAAGTAGGAGTATCATCCACAAGGTACACAATGAAATCATCACCAAAGGATTTTGCAATCCTTCGTCTCTTATTCCTCACAGGAATTTCATTGTCATCCTCCTCAAGGACTTCATTAAGTGGTTGTTCAAATGACTTAAACGGAGACTCAATAGGTGTAGTAAAATCAGGAGTTAATTCAGAGGAAAACTTAGCATTGCTACGCATATCTTTCATAGGAAAAATGTTGTCAAAGAATGTAGCATCACGAGATTCAAAGATCGTATCCACATGCATATCAGGTACTTCAGATTTTACTACTAAAAATCTATAGGCAATGCTATGATGTGCATATCCTAGAAAGATGCAATCCACGGTCTTTGGTCCAAGCTTACGCTTCTTAGAAATTGGAACATTGACTTTCGCCAAACATCCCCACGTGCGTAAGTATGTAAATGATGGTTTCCTTCCAACCCAATACTCGTATGAAGTTGTCTCTTTATTTCTGTTTGGAACTCTATTCAGGACATGACTCGCAGTCAATAAAGCCTCCCCCCACCATGCCTTAGAAAGACCAGCAGTATCTAACATGGCGTTCACCAAGTCAGTCAACGTGCGGTTTTTCCTCTCGGCAATCCCGTTTGATTCAGGAGAATAGGGAGCTGTCCTCTCATGAATAATACCATGTTTCGTACAGAAATCATCAAAAAGCATAGGAAAATACTCACCACCACGATCTGACCTTAGACGTTTAATCTTTCTCTCTAGTTGATTCTCAACTTCAGCCTTATAGATTTTAAAGTAGTCTAGTGTTTCATCTTTAGTTTTAAGCAAGTAAACATAACAATATCTAGTTGCATCATCAATTAAAGTCATGAAATATCTCTTTCCACCTTTTGTCAACACACCATTCATCTCACAAAGATCAGAATGTATGAGTTCTAGAGGTGCCAAGTTTCTCTCCTCCGCTGCCTTGTGAGGCTTGCGAGGTTGCTTTGATTGCACACAACTATGGCACTTAGAACCTTTGGCAATAGTGAAATCTGGAATTAAACTCAGGCTAGACAAACGTGACATTAAACCAAAGTTCACATGACATAAACGAGAATGCCAAATATTAGAACTATCATTAATTGTGTCACAAATATGATTTACTGACTTATTACAAAAATCTGCCAAAGATAGGCGGAACAAGCCTCCGCAATCATAGCCTTTACCAATAAATTGTCCATGCTTAGACATAACTACTTTATTAGACTCTAAAACTACTTTAAAACCATCTCTCAAAAGAAGAAATACGCTAACAAGGTTCTTGCGTATAGTAGAGACATGTTGCACGTTCTTCAGTTGCACGATCTTCCCCGAAGTAAACTTCAGATCTACCGTGCCAACACCACGAACAGAAGCATGTGATCCATTCCCCATTAGGACGGAGGAACCTTGGAGCCCCTGATAAGAAGAAAACAGAGAGATATCAGCACACACGTGAATATTAGCACCTGTATCAACCCACCAATTTGGTGATTGAAATACTGATAGTACAGTAGGAAAATTACCATACCCGTCATCAGCATCGCTAGTAGTCACAAGGTTGACATTCTTCTTTTTCCCTTTGCGGTCCGCTCGCTACGGACACTCTTTGGAAAAATGCCCAAGCTCTCCACAAGTGAAGCACGGCAGCTCTGCTTTATTCTTCTTCTTCTTAAATGTAGTAGTAGTTTTGGCATTGAAAGACTTAGGCTTTCCTTTGTACTTGCCATGGTTTTTCTGGACGAAGTGGGCGCTAGCTCTTTCCTCGTTCCCCTTCTCAGTGTTATCTTTAGCCCGAGCCTTCTCTTCAACATCAAGAGATGCTATCAGGTTTTCAACTGATATTTTCTGTCTCTTGTGTTTAAGGCTTGTGGCGAAATTCCTCCAAGAGGAAGGTAGCTTTGCAATAATGCACCCAGCCATAAACTCATCGGGTATAACACAGTTGAGGAGTTCAAGCTCTTTTGCCAGACGGTGTATCTCATGAGCTTGCTCGACTATAGATTTGTTCGCAACAATCTTGTAGTCATGAAAAGTCTCCATGATGTACAACTCTTTGCCAGCATCTGAAGCACCAAAGGTAGCTGCCAGATAATCCCACAAAGTCTTTGCGTCTTTAATGTGCAGAATTGTATCAAAGATATGATCAGCAAGGACATTCTGCACAACTCCCACAAAGATTTGGTTGGCATCCTGGAAAGCTCTCTGATCCTCTTCAGAGATATTTCCCTCCGGCATACCAGCACTCACCCAGAACACTTTCATGGCCGTCAACCAATTGGTGACCTTAACTTGCCATCTCTTAAAGTGCTCTCCAGAAAATTTTTTTGGTTTCAGCACATCAACAAAACTAGCCATAGTTAATTCTGGAAACCTATATTAAGGTTTTTGGATTGTTAAAGGAATAGGCAATTTTCAGATTAAAACCAGAATATAAATCATGATAAAATGATGATCTAGATATCTCAGATTGTATTGTTTACTAGCATAGCAAAACATGCATAACATGATCTCATACATGACAACCGGTGTAAACATAGCTCGTACACCAGATAGATTAAAAAGCAAGAACAAAGGCAGAAGACCTGATATAAGCATAGAAATTAGATCACGAACGGCGTACCTTTCTGATGCTGGAGAAGACGGTGGCGGAGTCGGCGCTGGACGATCCTCGATGAGCGCTGGAGGAAGAGCTCGGAGCAGTTGACGACGAGTACGTCTTGACGCAGCGCCGCCTGACTTGGACGGTAGACGACCCGTTGTTGAAGACGAGAGCAGTCGCGCGACGAGCGCTTCCCAAAAACCTTATTCGCCTTCTCCCGGTGCAGGATCGCAAAGACGAGGGTTCCGGAGACCTGCTCGTCCGGTCGCTGGTGCACGCAAGCGAACGGACTGGAGACGACTAGACGGCAGCGCAAAAGCGATATGAGGCAAACCCTAGCTCGAAAGGTGTTGAGATACGTTTTGGCGTGGCCGATAGGTGCTTATATAGCCCTGTTGAACCGACCTCGTGTCGCGATCACGATCTAAATCGATTTAGGACTCTTGAGTCGTAACTGTTTAGGACTCTGCAACTTGAAGGCCAAGAAACCAAAAACTAAAACTGCAAAAGGAGACCGCGCTCCCGCAAGGCGAGGAGCAGGATTTCGGCGGACCATTCACGCAGGTGCCGCGCACCCGCGCAAGTCGCCACGCCACGCCACGCCACGCCCCGGCGAGGCGAGCAAGCGCGCGCGTGTGGGTTTCTCTTTCTCCTTCTCACACTAGACTTGAGGAAGTGGAGAGGACTTTCATATTTAAGCAAGTCCTCCTCCCCTTCCACTAGCAAGGTGGGACTAAAGAGTTCCACTTCCCCTCTTTGCTCACACATAAATGGACCTTTGACATTTATTATGAATCTCAGAATTTGTTAATGGGTCAAGCCCATATAATTCTAACAGTTAGGAGACTCAGGAGTGCATTCATGATAAGGTCACGGACTCACGGGCGGCTGCTACCAATGTGGACCAATCTGCTGACCGGCGCGGCGGAGGTGTCGCTCGGTGAGCCGGTGCACGCTGCGGCGACGGCACCTGTTGCGCTGACACCTCAAGCCTGTGGAGACTATCTGCCAGACTGCCGCCACTCATAAAGATAAAGATACACTGAACCTTTGGAAGGCACCCTCGTCCTTGAAATATCAGCACCATTCAGTGGCATGTGACTGATGGATGATCATCATCTGATGGATGGACTGTGTATATATTTTAGTCACGATCTCACTGTCTAGGATAACGTCGGTCTCCAGCACGTGCTGCTTAATCGTGTTTTTCAGTTCCGTAGGCGGTAGGCATCAGGGATTAGTGGTGTGGCTTGATGATCCTTCATCACTTCATGTGCTGCTGCAGTACCAGTGTACCAATACCACTCTGATGACAGGTTCAGTTCATCAGAAGTTGACAGTGCGAACGCAACGATGCATGAATCCACCAGACAACCCCTAGAAACGTCTACGGTAGTAGGAGAAACATTCAGCCAGTTACGTCGATGATTGATCACGAGCTCGAATTCGTGCTGGGTGGACTGACCAGTCTGACTGGTCGCTGGTCTACGGATGCTTCAAAGATGCACCACCTCTGATTAGTAGTTATACAGTTAGTTCCACGCGCGCTAAACTCGCCCTCTACTAGTTTACACTTGCCGTCTCTTTCGGGGCCAGCATAGATTCCCTGATTAGTGCGTTCGATCGCACGTTCACTCTAGAATGAGGAGGCACCGTGGCCCAGAAGTAGTCAGTTTGTTCCTTCAAAGAACGGCAAATACACACACCAAGTGATATTTTTGGATAAAAAAACAAAACAAAACAAACGCACATCAGCAACAACAATACAACATGCGGCACGGCAAATAGGCAACGCATAGATAGCCCCCCGATGTGATATGTGCTTGGCCTTTATAAATACCTGCCACCATCTCTCATCCTCTAAACACACTCAAAACACACACACACAAGTGGGCACCACCCACCTGGCTTTCAAGCACCGAAAAGAAGACGCATCACAGGCAGGGAAGCAGGGAGAGATAGAGAGAGGGGGCGAGTCATCCATGGAGTACTACGCCTACAAGCACAGCAACAGCAGCGGCAGCCTGAGCTCAAAGGAGAAGAGGCCGCCGCTGAAGAGGGGGCAGCTCAAGCGGCAGATCGTGAGGACCATCAGCAACCTCGTGGTGCCGAGGAGCGCCGCTGCTGGTGGTGCTGCCTCAAGCGAGAAATTCAGCAGAGGGCCGAGCTACAACTGATGGATCTCAAAGGACCGTGATCAGGTTTGTTGTACACCGTACTAGTAGCCGAAGCAAAAGCAGGACAGAGTGCTTTTTGTTGAGTGTTCTTGTTAGAGTTTAGTAATAGTCCGTCCTTGTCCCCTCGCTGTACAGAACATGAAGGCTTTTAGATGGTTGATAGAGTTTTGCTCCATAAAGGTATTGTACTATTGTTAGCTTCATAGCTTGTGTGAGGAAATAGAGAGGTCATGTAAAATTCCTTGTATAGTAATACACCTTGGTGACTGAGCAGTTTTGTGTTTGGCGTTCCATAAAAAAAATTATCATTTATTTATTATGATTTGTATTAATAGATTTAGACCATTGGATAAAGATCTAAAGATTGTTGTCGGCGTCTAAAAAGATGTTATATTTCATGTATCTAAAATATAACAAATCCCATAGTAATATGTACATCTCGTGGAATGAAAGCTTGTTACGTCAAAGAGAACGTCATATTTCACGGGGAAAAGTGGGAAACAATGGTAGAAATCGGCTGGACTCGCCTCGGAACCCCTGATAACATTTGTTCTCTTGTGTTTGTTTGATGGGCGTTCGTGCAATCGTGCTTACTCCCTGATGTTGCCCAACCTGAAGACGGCCCAACATCTGAGGCAACGAAAGCAGAGATTTCTCTGGAAAAAAAAAATGTCCATGAAGCCAGAAACTGATCAGTAAGCCGCTGTAGAATCCTCTAAGAAGCTGAGAAATTTCAGCCGGCTCTGCTAGAAGCTGTAGAATCCTCTGAGAATCTGATGAGAGATTTCTCTAAACAGAGACGGCTCTGTTCACTTGAACTTTCAGCCGTACTACAGCTTGTTTTCTTTCACAGAACACTATTGAAACAGCTGAAATCAACCGAAATAAGTTCAAGCGAACAGGCCAACTCATATCATAATTTACAAGAATAAGCATCTCATAATTGCCCATAATTCTCATCTTTTTCTTACAGTTCTTCCAATGCATTTACATTGGAACGCAGCAACCAATGGACAACCATATAACTTGCTCCTTTTCTCTTCTCAAATTATAAAAACGGAGAGAGAAAAAGAATATGTAAACCTAGAAGTGGTAGCAAAAGGAATTCGGGAAACACCAAAGGGGAAGGGGGAGGGGAGGAAAACTGGAGTATTTCAAAACTTAGGCCACCCTCAGTGCTGCCACCAACTGGCTCCGTGTGATCAGATCATAAATACACTGATATTACGTGGTGGCGAGGATATTTGGACTGGGTAACATTGTCCTTATCAATCCAGTTTTATTTCTTGCATCTGTTCATGGTGCCCATTCAAATTGTCCGTGGCTAGTTGGACCTCTGGCATATCGTTGTCTTTCTCAGGCGTCTCTACTCTCTTTCCATCTTCTTTGGGTGATTCTGCTCTCTGTTCATTATCTAGATCTAGTGTTTCTCTCTGCTTCTCATCATCTCTGTTGGAGGTTTCTACCATTCCATCATTATTGGTAAACTTTGTGTTCATGGAGTCATCAGCATTGTTCTGTTTTTCCTGTGAGTTTAATCCATGGGGAAAACAAGTTTAAAAGTGAGTAGAAAGCAACAGCATGCTTTTGCATATACAAACCAACAATGGAAAATGCTGTGTATGCTAAAAGAATTCAAAGTCACAACGATAACCAGAGGCTCTCACATTGGAAGAAATGAAAATAAGGTGATTTTTGGTCCTTCATGGGAAACAGGTAGAATATACACCCTAGAAATTGGTGTAAAACGTATTCATATGGAATTCGGGGACAGAGCTTTACCATTGATGTTAGATAAAATAAATCTAATGTTTCTAACTAAAAGGATGGAATTCCATACTAAAAAATATTTAACTTACTTTTTTATATAAGCAGTTTTAAGTGGCAATAACAACCAACCATATACATGTTTCTTATGTCTCAGAGTTGTTATCTTTCAGTCAGAAGAAATTACCTTATTCTTATCACGCCAACTCAGGGAAAATGGGCCAAGCAAGTTTTTCCTTCTTGGCTGGAACTCCTGCGATGAATTCTGGCTTGCCTGAGTAGGGGATGCGTCGAGCATTGATGGTCTAGAAGGGGAACAGGTGCAGCAAATATATCAACATTAGAAAATCATGTCAATAAAGTGCCAGGAAGCTACGTAACTAAAATTAATCATCATGATGTTACATTATGTTAGTTTTCAGTTGAAAAACCATAGGACAGAAGCGGCATAAAACAAGGTTCAATTGCCAACAGTGAGAAGTTAACAATAGAAAAAATACTGGTATATTAGCACTGCCTTATTGCTAGTTTTAAGAGCTGTCCATCTCACACTAAGAATTGTGAGAATAGATAAGGTTAAGATACCTTGGAGAAGGGCAAGGGGACAGTGCTTTCTGCTGGCTAGATTGGTACTGCAGTGTAGCCTCTAACATTGTTTCTGCCATTACAGCTCTGTTCTCCATTTGGGCAAGTGAAGCCATAGCTTCCTCATACTTTTCCTGCACATATGTCATGATCCTGTAAGTGTGGAACAAGTAGGGTAAAAGAAGAGTAGAAAGACACATACTAATTTTGCTAATTCTGATAATACTAATTTTGCTAATTCTGATAAAAACGATAATAAGTAGTGACAACAGTATAATTGAAGAACCAGTACCCAGATCTTCAGTAATACAGGCATTACTAGTTTGAACAATGAAAAAAAGGAACAAAATAGGATTCTTTCATTGTTTAGGGACCACTTGTTCTAAAGAGTATCCTTAAAATAATGTGATTGGTGCAACTTGCAAGCCAGGTTCGTGCCTGTTTACCCTAACAAAGCCAGTACATGGCACGCGGCCAGTGAAAGTCATACAATTTTCTTATAAAAAAAATGAGCTTCTTAATTTTTGGATCATGTCTATAAAAAGGAAAAATACATATACAGCGAAAAAGTCATGATCAAAGGTAACATTCAACAGTACAACTTATAAAAATAAAAATATTTGACCATTTTGTCAGGTTTTCAACGAGACCCAGATAATTTGTTGCAAGATTTATTCTGAATTAGTAGTCAAACTGGTTACCTTAGCAGGTACATTTGTTTCAATTAGTTTGTTTACAAGGAACAGACCTGCTAAGACCAAAACTATTTCAATTCAGGCCCCGTTCGGTTGTTCCGGAATGGGGCATTCCAGGCCTGAAACTATTCATCTGTAATACAGATTTGTGAAGCAAAACGTTTGGCTGGAATTAATCTCAGATAACTGAACGATGCCTTACTGAGAATTTTCCAAGCGCTAATATATACAGCTGCTGCTTTTATAAGTCTATTTATATGTTAACAAACACTATAAAAGTTATCTTTTGCTACACTGTGTAACAGACCTAGCTCAACTGGACAGCTTATGGATAAAACAAGAAAGCTGATGTTCAAAATAGATCAACCTGTAGAACATTTGCTGCGTATCTCTGAGCAGCAGCATCCTGCTCGGCTGAGATGCGAGCTTCCTCTGCAATTTTCAGTTCTTGTTCGACACGCATCAGGACCTTTAACAAGACTCTTTGGTTAGTGTATATGTAGTATAGAAATGCAGATAGAGAATGGACAGAGAGCAACTTTACCTGAAACATTGCTTGCTCCTGTTCCTGCTTGTCTGACAGGGCCTGTCTTAGTTCAGATATTTCTTGTTCCAACTGCTCAACCTGAAAGAAAAGAAAAAGGTGCAAATATGTTCAGTCCCATTGCTCTAAGGAGTAAGAACACAAAAGGTCCTTAGCTTACCAATAAATTTTTGATAAATTTGCTAATTTTTTCTTAAAAATCATATAGTAATTTATACTCCATAACTGATAACAGTTATGCTGTTATACTTTATGAAAGCAAGCTAAATATACATAGTTAGAAGCGACTATTGCACCAAAGTAAATAGTACTCCCTATGTTATAGCATAGACCTTTTGCTCAGGAGTTTCAAAAATAAATGTTCTTATGTTCATTAATGAAAGCAACAGTGCAGGTCTAGCAACATCTCCAACCTCTACCACTAATTTAATATGTCAAAGAGGTCTCGTTATCGTAGCATGTATTGCAAGTTCATAGGGTCACATTCGCATGTGTCGTCATTTCGCATTAACTTTTCTTTTATTCATATGTGTATGTGCATGACTGTTGTGGGCTTGAATGAGATACGAAGATAGTAGCGTGCAAACTAGATTCTGGATATTTCCATAATTGAATATTTTCTCTGTAAATAAGAGGAAAGTACTTTATACCTTTGCACTTAATTGGCGCCTATTGTCTTGCTTAACCATTTCCATAAGTGCTGTTTCTAGTTCATCAGCTCTGCAACAAAGAAAAAGGTAAAATAACAGTTCATCTGAAAAGAAAATACTCAACTGAAAGGGCAATGATCGTGCTGTTTAAAAATATCTTGCGTTTAACAGTTTCACAATATGAATAGCTACAACTTTACATGAGTAAATAGTTTGCTCATGCTTGTTTCCAAAAAACAGTCAATTCGTTTTTTATGTTCAGTTCATATTACTGCAGAAAACTAGTCCCCAGGAAGCACATGGAAAGAAAAAGAGAAAATTACCCATACCAATGCATCAATTATAACTTAAACGGCTGGTTAAATCTGGTGAGAAACTCAAAGTGTAATCACATGTAAAACTGTTCCAGCATCTTATGACAAAATAGATGGAAACTTGGAAAGGAATAAGCATACCTGAGAACAGCTGATCTTCTCTCCTCTAGGAGTCGGCACAACTCCAACTTCAGCCAGGCAACCTGTGGTGTTAAAACTAAGCATTACCACCATGGGATGATAAACTACAGAAAATTCTTGGCTTGATCAAGCACAAGGAAAAGAAGATGGCAGTAGCAAAGATTACAACCCTTCGAGTATATAGATAACAGGATTTCGAGACTATGTTTAAGAAGGCTACCTGGTCCTTTGGATCAGGCAAAGAATCAATCTCAGAATTCACTGTCACGCCACCATACTCGTCATCCATGTTTCCAGGATCACTTTCTTGATTGGCATCCCCATCTCCCACATCACTCAACTGGTCTGCTGAATCGCTTAAAGAAACCAGCGGTTCAGGGTCACGTTTAAAGTTATACAGTTTTGATGCAAGACCATTGGTATCCGTCCAAACACCTAGACCTTTCGCTCTTTCTTCAATTGCAGATATAACATGTGGGCGGTGTTTATTACTCAGTTCTTGCAATATTGTTTCATTTATGGATTGATATCCCATACGAGCTGTCAAGACAAGCTGACTGCTGTCAAAAGTGGAACCAGCTAAAGACTGCAAAAGGGTAACTGCATCACCAGCATCTTTTGTAGTCACAAGTGCAGGACCTGCAATTAACACAAGCATGAGTCTACAGACATTCTTAGAAGAATTCTGTGTATCTGGATACTTTTTTTTTTGGAAATTGAAATCATGAAATGAAGCAAAAGTATTTCCCAGTACCATAGAACTCCAGTAGCGCAAGAGCTGTCCGGAACAGCATTACTCTGTTTCCATCGAACAAAAGCACATCCCAGACACGGAGAACTGAAATATAAAATTCAGAAGTAAACATGATGTTGATGTAAAGTTTTGCCGAATATATGTCTGGGATCACTACAAGCAGGCTTCATTGCTTACATTGAGTTAGTGTGTTTTATATGGTCTTCCTGGGTACCCTATAACCACCAATAATATGTAATACAGGCCTAGTTATCTTTCACACCTTTTAGTTAATGCTTACTTTACCACCACTTGTTAGCTCTGTCTCTCCATAAAAAGACCTAGATCAGAATCATCTACTTTCCTTTTTTTCTAAATAGAGGTTTTGACCACTATTTCCCTCGCATGAGATCACGATTGTTCATGTGTCCATTAGAAGCAATGCCGAGTCCAAAATTAGAAAAGTTAATGTGCTTGGTGAAGGTAATCCATCACATTTAGCCACACTATATTTATAGAGACTGTTCTTCTACAAGTACTCAGTAATGGAAATACTGTAAAATAAAGTCTAACCACTTTCCCAGGGAAGCACATTTGTGAAGATGGATAAGAACCATGGCCCAGTAACCCATGCAACTTGAAGTCCAAGGTAATCCAGGTGATTTGCTGCATCAGGAAAGTATGTTAAACCCTAATGCTTGGATTTTTTTCCCATTAGGGCAGAAAGAGTCACATGCCACCAATATTACAATTTATTCATGATAGGTTGCTAACCTAATTTTGGGAACTTCTCTCCAACTAACTCCTCTAAAACAAGCTGGTCCACCTGAAGGGCAACCAAAATTTGGCCTCTGCATGAGAATGGATTGAGCTGGGGGCTTCAAGCACCCCTAACATGCAAAACAAACATTACTGAGTGAGCAATAGACAATTCGCGATACCTGTGACTCGATCATTTCTTCAGAAAAGTAGCCATCAAAATAGTCATCCATAATCCCAACCAATGTCCTGTAACATACACCAGCCATAAATTTAACAGATTATTTAATCCAACAACAACATGAAATACAACAAATTGTCCTGGGGCATACCAAAATGCATTCTCCTCTGGCATCAATAGAAGCAAGAGACCAGCAAAGAAGTTCATTGCCTACAGTATTCGATAGGCAAATCTATGCTGAGAGAAATGTTGGATTTCTGAGATAAAATGTTGATAAACAATAAAGTACACACAAAATATTGATCGAGAAAGACTGTAATTATTTCATTTTTGTTGGAAGCATTGAATTTTAGGTTTTAGATTCACTTTGTAGAGTGAGATACTGAGATGAGAACTAAAAATATATATATTGGTTCGCCTTTTTGGACATCCAAAGAAGCAATTGACTTTTGGAAAGATAAAAGGCAATAATGAGGATCAATGTGTGAAGGGTAGATTTACCTGGCAGTAACCAACTGATGGGTTGTGTTTCGCATAAGCTATAAGCAAGCGTCTCAAAGCATTTCTCCCATCCTCATCTAAAGCAGGATGACCAGGAAAAGTTCTGGGCAAGTCCTATAAGGACCAAGGTACAAAATGGACTGTATTAGACTTTCCAGCACACCAGTATATTTTATCTAAAAAATACAAGATGCTTCCCCATGAAAACGTCCATAAACAGCTACCTTCTCTATTTGCCCGATCCACTTTTCTTGAACGCCTTCTGAGGTTGGAGAATCTGAACATTTGTTATCTAATTCACCCTCTGCTGCAAGACTATCATAATATCCTTCTACCCTACGAGCTCCAGTACCAACAAAAGCTTGCCATAGCTGTCACCAGAAAAGCACAGAGCTGCTGAATGAACTGAATAAATCAAAACTAAAAGAAAGAAACAAAATGCTCCAGTGATCAGGCTGCACCTCTCCCCTCAAAGCCATTGGTAGTCCACCATGGACCAGACACTCCAACTCTTCCTTTGAAATGTAATTTTCTTCTTGACTCCTGCGTCCGACATCAGCATTCCCAGTATCACTCGACTGCACTTCTTGACTCGGATCAACCTTATCCACGTCATAGAATTCGTCATCTGAATCCTCTGACAACTTGCCCTCATCAACTTTCACAGGATGGGTTCCGTCCTTTGCTTGCTGCTTACCAGCAGAAGGTTGCTTCTTCTCGACGCGCAGGCTCATCATCTGCTCGATGTTGCTCAGGGACGATCTAATTGGCGTCCATATTTCGATCTTCCGTGGCCCTGCTGCCATCTTCTCATGCAGAGATTCAGAACCATCACCCTTAGCATTATCACCAGCGTCCTGTCCAGATGACTCAGGCTGCCTCTCCAGAAAATTCTTCCATCTATCAGATCTCTCCTCCTCTTCCTCCTAAAAGTACAGCACCAACAATGTGTGCAGAATGTCAGGATCAGACAATGCAGATAAAAATTGAGGAGTGTGTCTTCTACCTTGTAGATGCCAGCGTACTCCTTGTAACGCTGCAGGTGTTGCGGCCGCACAGCAAAGCCGTATGCATCCCTGATTCAATCACACAGCATCAGAAAGGAGTGCTTCCAACTAAAATGCAGCTACCTAGCGCTTGAAACCCGAGGGTTTCTACACGTGCATCCCCTCCCAGATTCAAAGCAGTGAGAGGTGCTTCGCTATAGCTAGTCATATCATATTCACTCCGAATTTGATGGCTACACGACATAATTCCAGAACCCGCTATCCTGACAAAACGAAACCTAAACCGCCCGTCCTAGTGCAGAAAACGGCCACAGAAACTCCAGATCTTTTCGAAAAGACAAACGGGCAGTGCACCGCAGAGCGCAGAGCTCCCGATTCGGGCGAATTCCACCAACAAATTCATCCGAAGCTAAACACCTACCCTTCCTCCGATTTGTGGAGGGGGACCAGATTGCCAGCGGGCGCGTACAAGCGCGCGGAATTTCCCGCCGCATTATACCAGAAAAAAAAATCCAGCAAAAAAAATCCCAGCGCCGCAACGGACCGAGATCTCCGGGAAGCGAAAACAAGCACTCGTAGTACGTCAAAACCCGCGGACGCGGAGCGGGGACCTCGACCGCGGAACAGAGGGAAGGAGCCCCGAACTCGTCGGAAGCTATCGAAGCGCGGCGGGAGCGGGGGGCTGGCCGGGTGGGTGAAGGGAACGCACCGCTTGTGCTCGAAGGCGATGAACGGGAGGCTCTTGGGCTTCATCCTCGTCCCCTCCTCGCGGCCCCGGGGCGGCTGCGGCTGCGGCTGCGGCGGCGGGATTAGCTAGAGTAGAGTGCGGCGTGGCGGTGGCGCTTTGATCTGGCCTCCTCCGGCTGGACTGGACTGGACTGGGGTGCGCGGTGCGCGGGGCGCGGGGCGCGGAGTAGGAGAGTGTCCGTCCGTACCTGGGGTGTGGGGACTCGAGGGGAAATGGGGATGACCCTGACCACCCTCGTGGCTCGCGCCGCGCGGTCTTTTCCTGGCTGACACGGAGAAGGGGGGTTGGTCGATCGAGGGGGACTGCGGCCAGTCGCGCCAGTCGCAGTGGTGGTGTACGCAGTGCGGGTTCCGTGACTTGTGTCCTCCGCGAGACCGAGATCCCGATCCTCCGTGCGTGGCGTGATGGTGCCACCCCCCGTGTTGTTCCTCCCGGGTCCCGGGCCTTCCGGCGGTTGGGCCGTCGCCAGCCCGGTGCGGGCGGTGCCCAGTGCCTCCTCCTTTGCTTGATGGAGCAGATCTTAGCGTGTCCATGAAATTCAATGCTAGGAACTTCTTTTGTGTCCATGAATACAACGGTCCCTACAACAAGTTTCCTTCTTGCAAATAAAGTCTAAAAAAATAGGTAAGGCGCAATAAATAATTGTTGATTGATAGACATGTCGGAGCTAAAATTCAACTTATATTTTATGGTTCGCGGTAGAAATTTGAACCTAACTCGATTGGTTGAGGACATGTAGGTTAGGATGTACTCCCTCCGTATCGTATTTAGATGACGTTTAGGACAACGACACGGTCTTCAAAGTGCAACTTTGACCACTTGTATTTTTAAAAATATTTTATTGTAAAATGGTATATGTATATTTTTATTAAAATACTTTTCAAGACAAATTTATTTGTATGATTTTTATATCTCTAAACTCAAAAAATTAAAAGTTATTCATGATTTATATTCTCAATGTTTGACTCAAACCTTGTCCAAAATGTCATTTAAAAGCGATACGGAGGGAGTACATCTAGACCATCTAAGCATAAATTTGGTGTTTCAAATTTCAGTGTTAAACTAAGCTCACTAATGATTTGGGTCCATACAAGGTGAGAAATTTGCTGTTTTGTGCGAAGACAAAAATCAAATGGATAGTAGAACAGTATAAGATCAATGCTAGGCGTACCCTTTTATATCAACGTACTCACTCCATCCCAAACTGATAAGCATACACACACACTTTGTTCTAGTATTCGTACATGATATGATTATACGTATTGAAGAGGAATTAATTAATGCCTACTGTTCCTAGAGCGGCAGTAATTAGGTACTCCCTCCATACTCATATTAGTTGACGTTTAGGACAGCGACACGGTCTTCAAAAACACAACTTCGACCTCTTATTTTTATAAAAATATTTATAGAAAAGTGATATATGTATACTTTTATGAAAGTATTCTTCAAGACAAATCTATTTATATAATTTTTATATTTGTAAACTTAGAAACTTAATAGTTATTGATGATTTTTGTATTTCTAATGTTTGACTCTAATCTTTTCTGAAACGACAACTAATATGGATGGGTATGGAGGGAGTATTGATTTTGTACATCTTTTTGTTTTCGGTGATGGATAGAGCAGTTTATTTCCTTTTTGAAGCAGGACATGCTAGTGTAGGTATATTTTGCATAATAACCAACCACTATGAGACATCAACATTCAGGACACATCGAATTAGACCTTGTTTGGTTAGGCCCCTAAAGTTTAGTGTCCACTAAAGTTTAGTGCTCCCTAAAGTTTAGTGACCATATTTGGTTATATAGTGAATTAGTGACTAAAGAGCACTAAAGTTTAGTCACTTTTAACTATCTCTTCATTACTAAAGACTCCTAAACTTTAGTAGTCACTAAACTTTAGTGGGGTGTTTGGTATTTTAGTGACTAATTTTAGTGACTAAACTTTAGAGGGGTTTAACCAAACATCCCCTTAAATCTTTGTTGGTGCACCGCCAACGCTCCTTCAAAAACAAAACAAAGCTAATCCCATACCCACCGACAACACCTGTCGGCACACGGTCGCAGAGATCGCGCCACACAGGATCAGGGCCTCCGTTGGTGAGGCAAATGAATGAACCGTGCTTCCAGCAACGCTGCAGCAGGATCCGTGGGCCAGGGAGAGGGCGAGGGCGCCGAGACGCTTGTGACTGACCGGTGATCCTTCCTCGCCGCGCAGGATGATGCGTAACATGCGCCGCTGCTTTTATGCCGTCCGGAGCACAGACACGTACGAGTACACTAGCGCAGCAATCAACGCTCCACACGCCTGCCTCGAGCTCGAGCTCCCCCTTTGTTCCACCCATTTCCGTGCAGTGCAGTGCTAGCTCCAGCAAGCTGTTATTGGCCGTTTGGGTAATCCCGATGTCGAGCGCCTTCGCCGGGCTTCGTCTTCTGTTCAATTGCTACTCGTAGAACACGGAGCCAATGCCTTCGTCAGATACGGACTGGGCTGTGTTTTTTTTTCTTGAACCAAAAACGGAGCTCTGTCAGATTATGCGGAATTAGGGAGGGCAGTGTGCGTGCCACTAGTGGTTAGCTGTTTACTAGTAAGAGATTGAAGAGACGATGGTTATACTCTCTCCATATACTTATAAAATATATGTCGTTTTGGACAAGATTTAAATCAAACATTGAGAATATAAATCATAAATAATTTTTTAAATTGTTGATTTAGAGATGTAAAAATCATATAAATAAATTTGTCTACTTTCATAAAAATATACATATACTACTTTACAACAAATATTTTCAAAGAAATAAGTGGTCAAAGTTACACTTTGGACCGTGTCACTGTTCTGAATGACATCTATTTCCTATATGGAGTGAGTAATTCAAAACTGAATTGTTTTTTTCTCGACCATTCAAAAGACTTGCGCGTATTTTAAAAAGATTAAGAAAAAATAACATGATTACACTGGACGGCTTAAGCTTTGGAATTCCGTGCCAATCCAAACACGGTACACCTCAAGTTATTAGGGTATATACAACGCGTTGCAAGGTGTCGTCTTTATAGTGTAATTTTTGCAACCACCCCCTCGAACATAACAGTGAATGAAGAGAGAGACGAAACTCGTCGTCTTGTCAGACGACGGCAGTGGCTCGTGGCACGAGGAGAAAAAAACGACCGCCTACACATTGTATGCCTCGTCTCCAAAAGCACAAACTCCAGCTGATCTAGTACGCCGGCGGGCAAAATCGAAGCAGGAAGAGCCGAAGAGAGAGAGATGGCGCGACGATGGCAGGATGTTGCGATGGAGCCAGAACGCCCTGCTCAAGTTGTTGCCTGTCCACCGCGAGCCGCCGCAAGCGAGCTGCCACCGGTCCGCCGCGCGCGAGACGCCGTTGGGACGCCCAGCGAGTCGCTGATGGTCCGCCGCACGCAAGCAGCTGGGTGCCGCGGGCGAGCCGCCGCTGGGCCGCCTCACTCCAGCATAGTTAGCCTAGCGTGTTACTACTAACCTGATGGTGCTCTGTTTTAGTCAGAAGCAAAGAAGAAACAAAGAAAAACGATAAACTTGTCCAGTCCTTCTGCTCTCTGATTCGAGAGTGGCTCTGATGATTTCGTCGTTTTATTTTGGTCACATTGCGGCTCTCATAGTTCTCATGTTTTGGCTCTCGCGTAAGATTTGTTGTTGATTGTTGACGTTATCTATGTTTGATTTATTTTTTATCAAATAGCAATACAATAGTATATGAAATTATATTCACAATTGATCATATGTGCATGTAATGCATTAAACAACTTGTAGACAGCTAAACAGACAGTGCATTGTATGAGTTGTCTGTTTAGTCGTCTGTGTTCAAATTTCAAGAACTTACGTGTGCTTAGGGCTTGTTTAGATGCACCAATTTTGCAAAAAAATTTACGGTAGCGTTTTCGTTGTTATTTGACAAACTTTGTCCAAACATGGACTACGTAGACTCCAAAGATTCGTCTCGACATGTACATACTAAAAGTACAATTAGTTATTTTTTTATCTACATTTAATGCTCCATGCATGCGTCCAAATTTTGTAGGAGACAAATCTACACGTTTGGCGGGAAGGTCATAGATAATCCAATAATGGCTAGAAAAGCGGAGCGAGGTTGGGGGCTTGGGGAGTTTTTTTTTTTTTTTTTGCGAGAGGGGGCTTGGGGAGTTGGGGTGATCCTTTTTCTTTGTGGACAAACCAAAGTCGTCAATCAAAGGCGAGAACATTGAGTGCTGTATTTTAAAGAAAAAAAAAATCACTTGCATGATGTCTACTAGAACATGAACTTGCTGGTCGACATTATCTAGAAATTACGATTGGAGCGGCAATCTACTAGAACATGTGTTTACGAGCGGCGAATCCTTTTTCTAGCATTATGCACAAAATAGAACAAAAGACACGGCGACACATACATACACACACAACTGATGGTACTTGTTAGATATGCCGACGTGCGCTACATGTTGCGAACCACGTGCAAGCCAGGTCACTTCTCTTCGATCCCCGTGCGGGCGACGCCGACGCCGCCGTCCCCGTCCCCGTCCCCGTCCCCGCCCCCGCCGTGGTCGTCGAAGTAGTCCTCCCTGACGTTGCGGCCGAGCATGAGGCAGACGATCCAGAAGAGCATGGCGTCCAGGTTGAGGAACGCCGCGCCGCCGAGCACCCCGGTCTTGGCGGTCGGGCAGGCGTACCCCAGGTCGCGGTGCACGTTCCGGACGTGGTGCATGGCCTCGGTCGCCGTCGCCCACACCGTCGTGCCCACGCCGGCCGCCGTCACGCCTCTGCATGCACGGGAGAAACGAAAACACCACGAGACGTTCCTTATTAGCTAGCGCACACGCACACGCGTGGCCATATGCATGCATGCAACCATGGAGCGAGATCGAGCGATCGCGCCGCGTGCGTCGATCTCGCACGCGCTCTGCCTCCGATGATCGTCCCTTACACGGCGACGTGGAAGAAGACGTAGAGCGGCGTGTGCGCGAAGAACGCCTTCCTCGGGACGCGCCTGCCCGCGTAGGGGAAGAAGACGGCGAGGGCGCCCAGCCCCGCGCTGCACGCCGCGGCCAGCGCCGACACCGCACCCAGCGCCACCGTCGGGTCCGGCGGGAACCGGCAGACGACGACGTCCCGGCCCTTGATCGGCGTCCCGTACGGGGGCTAAAGATGGAGAGGAGACAGAGGTTAATTTCAGCAGACAATGCACGGCGTCGGCGTCGGCGTCTATGTCTCTGTAAAAGGCAACGCAGGCAACGCAGAAGACGCGTTTGTTACTTTCTTGAGCTCGGCGAGGACGGCGAGGACGAAGGAGAGCACGCCGAAGAGCGCGGTGGCGAGGCCGAACTGCGTGCTCTGGCTCAGAGCCATGGCGCCGGCGGCGCCGGTCGATCGGTCCCCTGCCTCTGCTGCCTGGATAACAAAAGGTGGTCCTGCCGCTGCCGCTGCCGCCTTGATCCGTCGGCCTGCCCCGGCTCAATTGGAGTCCCTGAGGATGGAGGAACCGGGTCGAGATTAACGGCCATATTACGACGATCTGCGATGGACAACGTAATGTTCTCTGTCGTGGATCCGATTTGCATTGCAGATGATTGGTTAATCCAGCTAGTTTTGCAGAGATCACGACGAGGACAGAACGGAGGGTAGCGACGCGCGCGGCAATGGAAAACAGAGGACATCGAAGAGGAAACGAACCCAAGAAAAGTCGGGCTTAATCTGCCAGTTTACCTCATTGAGATGGTTCGAATTGTGAGGTCCCCAGCTGAGCAGCGGGTAAATTGCTGTGCATGGTGTGCTGACCAATAAATAGGGGAAGCCGGGAAGGAAACGAGGAGAACCTGCGAGGAGGATTACAGGTGCGCCCAACGATCCTGGCGCTGAATCTCTGATGGCGGTTGGAACAGGAAAAAAAATTGGATGGATACCGTATGCATTCAACAGGAATCGGTGTCCCACGCGACCAATCAGGTGTTTGTGGCTCTGAAAACACTTGCCACAAGAAAGAACGTTGAAAAAAAAATTCCGTTGCCGGGACTCGAACCCGGGTCTCTCGGGTGAGAGCCGAGTATCCTAACCAGCTAGACTACAACGGATGCTGCCCCTCTGGGTTCCAGAAAACTAATTGATTTAAAAGTCAACCTGGCACGACGCACGACGGCGGGCCGACCAGAAGGCCTTGAGTTGTCTGGAAATGCAATTAGCGGTCACCTTTTGTCGAGCACGTCTGCACCACGAGGCCGCGTTTCCAGGTCCACCAGGCCGAGACCTGCACTGCACATTCCTAAACCTCGCCAGTGAGTTGACCCCCACAACCACAAGGCCACAAGGACGAGCCCGCTCGGCTGCCGCGGCCTGCCGCTGGTGTCTGGTGACCGTGTTCCCCAAGGCCCCAAGCCGTTTCGGCCCCGGGTACCGGTGGCCCAAGCAGCCCGAAAAGCTAGCGCCCGCCCGGCGCAGGTGGCAACCGCCGTCGCCATGCGATGGCCACCACGGCGCACCGCGCGCGCACGCGCCGCACCCCGGGTCCGTCTCCGTCCCATCGTCGGGCACCGTCGGCTGCGAGCTGCTTCCAGACGCGCCGGGGCGCGAAGCATGCGGCAGGCCGCAGCCCCGCGTCGCCTCGTCTGTGCCTCACTGCCTCTGTGTGACTGTGTGCACGATAGCGGCCATGGCTGCCCACGGCGTGCCCGATCAATTCGGGCCGGCGGTATCTGCCGAGTGCCGCGAAAGGCCTAAAACCGACGCTGAATACGTTTCTTCTGGTTGCACCGCAACAACAGTGCCGAGAAAAAGGGGAATGATTCCTGTTGCGCAAGCGACTGCTTACTGTCGTGGTTCAGATTATAAGATACCAATATGCCTTTTTTTCACGGCGGTTAAGCTACGTATGTTGAGCTTAACGAACTGCCTAAACATCGGCTTACATCGGATGCTTTGCATGATCCTTGACTTCGTCACCGCAAAGCAACGCATATATATTTTCTGTGTTTTTTTTTACTCGACGCGCCTTAAAGGTTGTTTGGATCTCAGAGCTAATAATTTATTTATATTTTCGAATACTAATTAGAACGTCTAAATATGAGCTAATTTTATACTAATAAGAGTTAATGAGAACTGTGGTTAGAGTCTATTAGCCCTTATTAGCCTAGAATGAGCTCATGTTTAAACTATTTCTACAAGATAAACTAATTTTTAGTCGTAGGATCCAATCAGGCTCTTAGAATGCACACACGCATACATGTTTTGCCTTGGTCGTCGTATGTGTACGAATGAAAATGGTACGAAAATATCCCGCACCGAACCGCATCGTTTTATCCGATCGAATCCGTATTTTCGGATAAATTCAAATTTGGTTCGAAATTTAGAGCACTAAATTCGAAATCGGAACGAAAACGGTTTGAGCTTTTTTCGACCAATTTCTACTTTTCTACTTTTAATTCGGAATATTCCGAATTCGAAATTCGGTAATTCGAATTCGGACAACAGACAACTGCTTCTGCGTGCATTCTACAACAGTCATCTACCCTCTCATATTTATTCAAAATATTTTTCTTTTGCATTCTAAAAAAACTCATACATTTTTTTTGCTAAAAAATAATAAATTATATTGCAATTGTTTTATAATAAAAAATTTCTGATATTGTTGATTTATATGTCTGTCTGTAATTATTGTCCACATCGTCTTCACTTGGATCTATTAGTTGCCAAAAATAATGATGATGAACTATAGATATTATACTAGTTGTTAGTGTTAATCGTCTGTTTTAGACTTATTATATGTACTTATTATATGCACTTGAACTTGATTATACACTTAGTAATTGTTACGTACATGTATTAGAGCATCTCCAACCGTTTGACATTTTTTGTTTGACATATTTGGGAATTTGTCAAGTCTCAAATGGATTTGGCAAAGGTGGAAAGACTTAATCTCCAACCGTTTTGCATTTTATTTTGGCAAATTCCAAAATTGTGGAAACGGCGGCGGCGCGAGGTTTCTCGTCGCGCGCGGAACAAAGGCGCCGAAGCCGCGCGGGGCCAAATGCCAAGTCGGGAGGGACTCGCATATATGCCTAGTGAGCCCAGGAATTTGCCAAGTTGATAAAAATGCAAAGCCCAAATGCAAAACGGTTGGATAGGAGATTTTTCAACTTTTTGGCAAAAATACAAATGCAAAGCTCAAATGCCAAACGGTTGGAGATGCTCTTAGTTAATTTTCATGGGCTTATGGATTTGGTCCTGCGGGTTGGTATTCCGTATTAAATTTTCGTATACCGACCGTGTTCGATATAATTTCGCTCGAATTAGTTCGTTTTCGATATTCCGTAAGTTCGTGTTCGTTTTCGTGTTCGACTTTATCGTTTTCGTTTTTATTTTCATATTCAAATGTAAAAGTAGAAAACGGTTGAGAAGTTTTTCCACCGTTTTAGACCGTTTTCATCCCTACGTATGTGTATGTGATGACGAGTTGACGACTTAGACAAAAAGGTACAACTAATCGTATCTATACTATGTACTGACTGCATGCTCACGTGAAAGCAGTTTGACCACACGCCAAATTCCAACCTCTTTCGTGGTCGTGGAGTGCTGAACATTGGAAAAAGCTCATTCCCCACCCTGGGCTGAATACATTTTCTTTTTCATATGCCGAGACGAGGATCTCGGGAAAAAAGTCCGCATCATTTACCATTTTTCCCAGTGGCCAAGTGCCGTCTCCCTTTTTATGTACTGATGAGTAGTATGTTGTCATGGGCGAAGAAGAAGATTACTAAATTTGCACGTTGGTGAATATTCCCAGACGCTTTTACACGGTCTCCTCCCCGGCCCATTCCTCTCGGTGGAATTAATTTCATTGGCAAAAACTTCCTCTGACCTTAATTGTTCGCAAATACAGTAGAAATTTCTCTTGCGCCAATTGAAATTCATCCAGGGCACCAGGCCAATCAATCAATCAAACAAACAGATAGACAAAAAAAAAAAAAATCTCCCCCGAGTGCGCCAAGATCGCGATAAGCTTTTACCGTATCCTCGATCAAGAATCAATGATTGTAATTGGCGAAGGGTTCAGTGGGGGCAAATCTCGTTTTCTATCCAGGGTCAAAATTAGCATCCAGGACAACTGCCTTTTATTTGCCCCTGCCATGTGTTCTTCCCTGTATGACTGACTGGTTGTCTGATACCGGGAGAAAATTGTAAAGGCCGGCCGGGCCATCATTTTTTTGGTTCTGGATTGATGAGAGCGGTTTCTTGTATCTCTAATAAGTAATGCGACGAAATGTGAGTGAAACACAACGCCTCACTCCCAGGATTCCAGCTTTCTTCTCACTCCACTCGGCACAAAAAGTTATTGGCCCCTCTAATCTGAAATGCCTTGTTGACCATGCTGTTTACTGGACTGTAGTACGTCATTAACTACGTCATCTAAAAAAAAGATTCACACCATCTTTCTTTATTATTTTTATAAAAAATACCAAATTGTTTGCACTTGCAACTGATGTTCCCCAGCAGTTAGCTACGTAGTACATCATCTTCTTGAATGTTAAACTTCTGACCTGCATGTCAGCAGCCAGCAGTTACGTTTCTGCATTGGGTTTTCACACTGATCACAAGCACACACAGATACTATTTTGCAATGCAAACTTCAACTACACAAAAGCCTGCAGCAGTACCGAATAGTAGTTAGAGTTGTAATCATAGTGAGATTAACAAAGTTATCTTCGTCCAGTACTTGGCATTAGCGGCCGACAGAGAATCAGGGCCGCCACACTCCCTCCCCCACACCTCTGGGGGAGGTGATCCAGAGGCGGTCAAGTGTCCCTTCGCTCTCGCGCTACAACGCCCCGCAGCGCCGTAGCCTTTTTGGCTAAAGCTGGAAATTCCAGAGACGCAGAGAAGCGTAATGCAGGTTTGTTTAGCCCTCCAAACAGACAGCTACGCTACTGTCTTTTTCTCACACAAGTCCCATACTATATAAATTGGAATTTGGAATCATGTTTTTTTTTTAAAAAAAAAAACTCAACCGTTTTTCCTGCTGTACCTGAATAGTTAAAGGGTTTATTGCGGTGTCTTGTCTTCTTCAGGTTCAGGTATTCATACATATGGAATTCACTGTCAGACAGCTTTATTTGTGCATCCAATCGTCGAAAATTAATTCAATTTTCTTTGAGTGGAAGAACATTGCTATGTGAATATGTGGTTGGATCCACTGAGTTCGAGTGGTGGTTGAAATAACAATGCATGCATGTATGTATGTAAGCATTACAAGGAATCACTTGGCCAGCTAGTGACTATAAGCAATGCATAGGACTGTAGGAGGCAGCAGACTATAATTAAGCTAAGCAAGGGTAAAAAGGCTTCCTCATTGCCGCTCTCATCATTGAGTCGCAATACCTTGCGTTGAGGGTTCTTATTCCCCTTTGACCGATCTTGAGCTGATATCCTGGCCTCTGCTGCTGCTGCTGCGCTTTCGCCAGTTGCATGCAGACAGTTTGGCGTCTGTTGCCCTTGCTCCACTGACGATTCCAAACCAAAGTGCACGCGTACGCAACATATATGTACAGACACACGATTCACCAGAGAAAGAAGGAGCCCGCCGCGGATCGGAGCTCTCTCTCATTGGTTCTGTGTTGTGCCGCGCCTCTTTGAATTTCTGTCGAGCTAGGCTATAGCTACATTTCTAGGCACAGCAGTTGCTGCTTTATTCTCGGATCCATCGGATGATGCCTGCTTGAAGTACCGCGGGCGGTTTCGGATGGTCAAAAAGGTCAGGTACTGCTGGCCTTTGTTTGGGATATAGGAATCGGCTTGTTGCTTCAGAAAGGTCGATCACGATGTTTTTTTTTTCTTTTTTGCGATAACATCCGACGCATATTTCATTAAGCAGAAGAGCCGAAAGAACGGCACGGAACCGATACAAAAGGGTTCACGAGTAATCCATGGATTACTAGCGAAACCCATGACACACACGAGAAGCAAGAATCAAGAGGGGGACCCTCCACCTAACAACCATAGCAACTCAGCTGAGCCTAATACTCCCTCCATTCCAAATTATAAGACATTCCAAGAATCTTGGAGAGTCAAAGTTTTTCAACTTTGACCAAATTTATATAATAATATAATAATATTTATGATACCAACTAAGTACAATGAGATTCTTCATTAGTTATATTTTCATAACATACATACTAGATGTCATAAATCTTTATGTTTCTCTCTAAAATTTTGGTCAAAGTTAAAAAACTTTGACTCTCCAAGATTTTTGGAATGTCTTATAATTTGGGATGGAGGGAGTACAAAATATCTCGACACAAAGGTAGCTATTGGTGATAGGAGCCATAGAAGAAACCCGGTGGCAAAGCATCCACCTGAACCTCGAACTCCGAACGCTCCTCCGAGTCACTCAGGGACATCACCCTCAGGACCACAGGCGAGGAGCACTCCCTGTAGAAAGCTGGCGGCAAAGCATCCGCCCACAAACTCCGATCCTCGGCGGTAAAGCATCCGCCGGAACGCGATCACAGCGACCGTAGCCGCACTCCGAGGCTCCTCCGAGTCACTCAGGGCCACAACCCACAGGACCCCGGACGAGGAGAACCGACCTGAAGAAACAACGGCAGCAAAGCATCCGCCCAGACATACCACGACTACGGCTATGTTAGTCTGGGTCTCTGGGACAATGTAGAATTTTTTTCTCGAAGGTTGTTTGGATCTCTTCATTTTTAAGGTATTGAAATTCATTTAATAAACTAGACTATTTGGCTTGTAATTTGACATTTCACTACTTTCCAAAGTTTTTATATAAGTCTATCTCAAATTCATAGAATGGAAGAGGAAAATAAATTTTATAGAGCATCATGTTATATTTCTACTTTGTAACTTATAACACTCTTTTCAACCCACTCTCTTCCGGTAGAAATGCTATGCATAATTAACTCTCTCGTATGGCCAACAATAATATGTAATTTTAATCCATATATAATCATATTAGTTTAATTAATATGTGTATAAATTATAATCCTTAAAATGAATTCAACTCTAAGTATCCAAAGGGATCCAGAGATTTTTTTTTGGGCAATGCTACGGTACAAATTTTACTTCCTAGGAGGTAATACCTCAAATAAATCTCAACCATTGATTTTCTAGATATTTTTAATTAATAAATTAATTAATCTAAGAAAAGAAAAAGGAAATATTGTTAAATAACCTCATCGCGGCAGACAAGCACACGGACACACGGTCTCTTATTCTTTTCTAAGGAAATAGTTCCCTTTGTACATGAAAAATACATTACGTATTCAGTTATAAAATAAGATACATGTATGAAAGAAATCAATAACCAATATATATTAATTGACCCGTAAACTTTAGCAATATTTTTATATGATACAAAATAGTAACTTGGTTAAAGTATATTACATATGCAGCTTCTAAAAACTATATAGCTGATACGTATATTGAGCACGTAAAGTGTGGCTATATAAAGTATCGTATGCACGTAATTTTTTCTGTACTTGAACATTTACGTTGAGCACGTATGCACATAATTTCACGTATGTTGGGTTGCCTTATTGGACACATACTCCATGCAAGATTATGCATGACAAGGAGACGGGAATATCTGTGAAATCCTACATGCATCAATCAAACCCAAACAAGATTTTCTATATCTAAATATTCCTTACTTAGTCTTTTCTTATAAAATAGAAAATTCAATAAATATATTACCTCATGGGAGGTAATAGATGATCATAACCGTCGGATCGAAATGAATGAATGGCTCATAATCATTTGGATGTACCGTAGCAAAACTTTTTTTTTTTTCTCTCGGTGAAACGCGAGACTGTTCTTGACTTGACTCTACCTATGCTTTGTGGTAGGCTAGGAGGGAGCGATGGCTTCAACCTTCAAACAAACAAGATGATACCTTCAGCATCCAGACGACCGTCCATGTTCTACATTTAGAGTATTGTTGCAACTTTTGTCGATCACATCAAGGCAAAAGTGTTTTTCCCATGACCAGAGAGATTCCATAGTCTGCATGCATTTGGGTTCTGCGTCTTCCATCATCAGTTCTTCTTAGGAAAGGAGGAAAATATGCTTTCTTGAAACGATGAATGAATTCCTTGGAGGCACGTTCGTCGATCGACACAATTGAACAGGCCGGTGAGCTACGAATCATTTCCCCCAAAATGCAGATTTTTTTTTTAATCTGTAGTATCATATATATGTTGATTATTGTACTATTCCCTGCACGGTTCTTATGAGCTAGGTTACCGTGTAGCACAAGCCATACAAAGCACTCCATCGAATTGGAATCTTCCAAAGGCCCTGATAAAAAATTATACAATCAGAATAACCTTTTTAGTTTTGGTGAGTATACAAGTACAGTTTCGAGACATACACGTATGGGTTCCGTAGCCTGAAGCCTAACTATATATGTAATGCCCTTGGCACTACATGTGCCACATTTCCTGTCACAATCATGTCTTTCTTAACCCTCGGAACTATGTATCAAGCTCGCTTCTGCATAATATCTTGCCACACCTCAAAGCTCAAACTGTTACACCTATCAGTGACAGTGACAATCACCATCTCCACACTTGGGAACCTTCGGAGTCGGCACACAGCTTAGGTTCAGTGGTCTCACAGATCAGCTCGTTGTCAGCTTGTCATGCCAAAATGTTGAACCAAAGAATGCCACTAACAGCAGCCAAGCATATATATGCAGCAGAGCACTACTATCAACTGCAAATCGCAAGCAAGACAAATCAAAACAGCTCAACGCTAGACAAAATATATGGCCAAAATATAAAGCTGCAGCACTCAGACTTCACAATTCTTCATCAGGCATTTAGAAAAAGCAAACAGCATGGCCAAACTTTATGGAAGAAGATTGCATTACAGAATAGGGGTAACACGGAACACCAGGGGAACAATCTGTTCTTACATGAGATGATTGAGACGGCGTTTTCCATCTCTGTGTCTTGTTGTTTTTTTTTACTACTCCTAATAACAAATACTACTACTACGATGCACTACGACGGCACAGGAAGGTCAGCAACGCCACTATGACCACCGCACTGCCGCGGCAACAACGGCAGCCAGGCAGCCAGCCAGCCGCCTCTTGGTGCTCCCTGCCTTCCTCGCACCAGACAGCGCCAATCAGGAGACGCCAGCTCCACGCATGCATGGCTCAGGTCACACAGGTCAGGTCCCAGAGCACATGTCAGCGAGGCTGGCCCACAGATCCTCTCCGTCCATGTCCATGTCGATTTCGAAATCAAGAAGCTGCTGCTGCTGGTACTGATGGTGCCCATGATGATGCCCATTGGCTGCAGCTGGAGCGGCCACCGGCGTCTCCCACCACCACTTGCCGTGGTTGCCGTCGTCCAATGCTGTGGTTTTGCCACTTTCCCTGCACTGGATGTCGTCGTAGCAGCAGCTGCTGCTGCTGTCGTTGGTGGTGGTGAGGTCGCCGTGGTGGTGGCAGTGCTCGTAGCTGTTGTTGTCTGAGGCCTCCCTCTCGTGGTGGCCTGCAACAGCGTCCGCCTCTGTCTCGGCATTCCTCGCGAAGCGGCCCTGCACCCTGGGCCTGCTGTCCGCCAGCGTCTTCCTGCAGGCATACTGAAGAGGTCCGGTACGGTCCGGAGCAACAGATAGATGCATCAGACGAGGACATGTAAATAAATTATACACTGGGATCGCATTTGCAGATTGTGTGGCGCGGGAAAAGAAAAATCATTACTGTGATCTTTTTGTGGAAGTTCCTCTGGTTACGCTTCGTGCGGTAACGCTCAATCTTCTCCCTGCGTTCTTCAGCGCTGTAACGGCCAACCTTCTGAGTGAAAGGGCCCCCTGCATCTTGCCCATGTGGGTCACCTGAAACTGAAACTGAAAGCGGTGGCGGTGGTGGAGACGCCGCGACATTCATCACCTGATTTGTATCAAACCATCAACAACAATTCAACATGGGTGAGAAATGATTAAAAATACAGTACTTGTTTATGATCGATCAGCTATATATAAGACCACCAGCTTGAGGTCAGTGTGTTGGATTATTACCTGGAGGTCACCGGTACTGAAGACACGCCGCAAGGCTCCAGTGCTGAACTCCAAAAGGTCACCGGAAGATGAGGAAGGGGAAGAAGGAACATGGGGAAGCGGCAACTGGCAGCATGCCGAAGCTGAAGGAGACGACGAGCAAGGCAAGGTGGCGGCATTACTGCTGATGATCTGTTCAGACAGCTGGAGGTGAAGAGGGAGGAAATGCGAGTTGATGGTCCTATGTGCGTAGTAGGAAGGCAGGGAAGAGGGGTAGGGAGGCGGCGCTGATGCAGCAACATTGGGAGGTCCTAGCAAGCCACCGTTGCCGTGGAAGAAGAAACCCCCGCGAGGAATTTCAGTCGGAGCTGTGGCTGTGGGCACAGCAGAGGAGAAGCTCACTGCATGGTGCATGGAGAGGTCACTGTAGTTGGGTGCCGACGAGGACGAAGAAGGATGGAACATGGCTTTTGGGCGTGAGTCCCTCTGATGTGTTTGGGGAGTCGATCAGTGCAAGTGAAGCAGGAGGGTCGGTATAAAAAGACAGGATTTGCTGCATAGCTCAATATAAACCAAAGGTTTGTAGGGCCACTCCATTAACAAGGCAGAAAATTTACTAATATACCAGCTCAACATGCTAACTACACTACTCAGCTGACAACCACCATGTCAAAGATGTCATCCGATACGTACTGAGTACTTTACCTGTCTCGTTTACTACATGTTGTAAACTCTATCCGGCCTATTTGACAGTTAGATTGTCTTATGATTTATGAAAATATTCATATGTAGAGATTTCTGGCAAGGCACATACATATATAGCTCATACAAAAAGTTGTCCCTCTTTTTATCTAGCAAAACCATGGAAAAAAAGGCAAAAGAAGTTCAAAATATATCTGCCTTTGATGAAAGATTAAATTAATGCTGAATCTAACACCTTTCATGAATGAAAAGGCATCCTTTTTCACAAAAAAAAAGAAATAAAAAATGAACAAGTGTCAGTCTTGCAGCAGATAGGAATATGCTCCAACCAAATATGCATTAATATAAACACAAAGAAGTGGATTCCAGACTTCCAGTGACATTTCCGCATAAGAAATGAAGAAGGTACAAAAATACATCTTACTGAACATGTTTATACATAATACATGTATGGACCTTTTGCAAGAGTGGATACATCAAACATTCCTTACCCCATGCATATAACATTTTCTTAATCGAACGCGACTAAGACTGAATTCTCTGCAATAGATGAATAAGAAATCTTAGCTTTCCTTTTTCTGAAGAAACCCACTAAGAGAATGATGTGGCGCTTCTTCAAAAGCTTGAGAACACTTCTTTATCTTTTAAAAGGAAAAGAACACACTAAACATAAGTGACTAGATTTTGGGACTTATGCTGCACATGCAGCCTATCTTTTCGACTGCAGTTCTGAATTTGCTTTTGGGTTTGTCAATGAAGCCATTTACAAAGGAGAAGAAAAACTTAGAGATGAGGTAAGAAACAAATGTGTAATTCACATCTACATTGTCAACAGGATCCACTTGCAACATTTGGCTAACATGCAATCAGAAAAACAATGACGGAATAGCTGTGTTGGATTGATAAGAGAAAACTGCATAACAAATGGTGTCTCTCTAGAAACACAGAGCAAACAAAGAAACAAGAAGAAATTTGATAGAGATGGGCACAACAACAATGGACAGGACAGGCTGCAGGAGCTATTACGTCATGATCCTATAGTACATTGCCAAATCTGTATGCTCTAAGATAAACTCAGAAATTGAAGCTCATTTGTTTGCTCATCTTTGAGGCTGCAATTTCCTTTGTATTGATCTGTTTGAAACCTTTCTTTCACTATCGGTGCAAATCCAACACCTGTAATTAATTCAAATGCATTTGTACAATTTTTTTATATATATTTCTAGTGAAAACAGGTAGGGGCCTCCCCACCGACTTCCCAAAGAATAAGAAAAAGGATCTACTTACAAACACAACGGGACTAGTAAGTACATTATGGAGAAGGAAAAGAGAGTAGAAGACAAACATAATGTGGTTTGATACTGATACTCTTGTCAGGAGGAAGCTCAAAAACTCATACCCTCCTTTCTTGGCTTCTAGAGCTTTGAGCAACTGAGCCTCAACTAGACTCTGGAGTTAACGGGTAGGCATTATCTTCATCTGTACAATGAGGTTCCAGTTCTGTAGCAAAAAAATTCAGTAACTCATGAATCATGACAAGTATTGCTGAAGTCAGTAGAGAGTTAATAGTTCATATAGATGTTTGCAAGGCAGCTCCTGAGCTCCATATAGAAGATATGCACCATTTGGGGAAAAAATTGTGCCCTAATTTGAGTTTGACTTTTAAAAGGTAGGAAATAGGAACCAAGCACTTCAGGAAAAAGAAGATCCTTTGGGAAAGCCTATGGGTAGATCAAGAATGAACAAAACTGTTCCTCATAAAGCAAACAATGCATGGAGCTGATACAGTAACTACTTTGCAGATAGAACAGGACTGGTCATATCATATCTGATAGCTGATAGCTTATATGTCATCTCCTAGAAATTACTAAAATCTTCAGAAATTAAAAAACAGCAAAGGTAATTGTATTTTATTTCTTCCTAAAGCATTGGTATAAAACATGCGTGAGCAAGTCCATCTAATGTAAGATATTGGAAACTCATTAGCAGCAGCAGTCCTACATCTTTCCCGTCAAAAGAGTGTTTCCAGTGTTGAAAGCCAGGCAACTTTACCATTGTACCATGCTCGCCCATGACATGCCCCGCCTTCTTCAAGGAAATAGTAATGCCTGATTTGATACGAGACTTGGCTTACCTTTTTATTACATTAACCAAATATCATATTAAATCAATTTTGTTATCAGACATAGATAAAAATAAAATCATAGAAAACTCGATGGAAATTGGAACCGATACCTATTGCAACTTGCCAATCTATTGACACCATGCACAGAAAAATATGCAATGCGATCTGAAAGTAAGATTGCTGTTGGGACCATTATGCTTCTCCGAGAAAGCATTTCTATGGCTATTGAAAAAAACCTCACCAACTGAAAAATGTAACCATATATTGTGCATACCAGCAGTCATTATTTTGAAAAGGTTTAGGTTTTGCTCCAGAGCAAACAACAGGAAGTTTAATTTTATCCATTGCATTGTTAGTTATGTTCTCTCCCACCATATCATTAAAGATCCCAAAAAAGTTAAAACAACAAGAGGTGTAACTTTGTCTTGGTCAACTACAAAACAGTTGCAGCACCATTTTTGTAACTGAGTACTCGTCATCAATGCAACACCAGTTCTGTACTTTTGTCAACTGAAGATATTGAGAAACAGGGGCACAAATAGAGGTTCTTCCAGCACCTTGAGTACTTTAAACAATTTCACATTAATACATTCCATCAAATTCAGTCCTGAAATGAATATCATATTGACAATGTATCAAAGAAAGAATGATTGGGCAATCACAGACCAAATTTGATATAGAAGATGAGGATCTTTTACATTTAAGGCCTAAGAGCATTGGTCACATATGAATTGTCATGTACACTGAGATCTCTTTAGGATCAAATGTCAAAAAACAAATTGCCAGAACTCATCTACGCCCAGCCTTTGAACCACTGTGTTGCTTATGCACCCCAGGACCCATGCATGAAAAGAGTGACGGTCTCTTTGGCTTTGGGCCAAACAGAAAAATTCTAAGGGGAACCGGTCTTGTTGACAGGTTCCGGACGTTTTGTTGGGCTCGGTGGCTTCTTGCTATAGATACCTCAAGATTCTCTCTAAGCTTCAAGAGCACCCTTCCAACCTCCACTTGAAGGCCTCTTACATGGTCCAGCCCAGCTTCTAGCTCCTTAGCAACTTTGTTATTCTCTTGTTTCATATTAAGCACCTCTCCTTGGAATTTTGCAGCTTGAAAAGGGTTGAAATGAACTTCATCACATTTATCCAGAGTTGTGATCTTTGATATATCTTCTTGTATGCTGCATAGCGATGAAAATCTGTTCTCTACCTCTCCTTTCAATAGCACATTCTTTTCAATCCAAACTTGAAGATCTGTATTTAGATCCCTGAATTTCTTTTCTAGTACTGCTGATTCCAGCTTTGCTACCTGATAACTACCAGCAAAGCCGTAAGTGCCCCCGTCTTCCTGTTCATCAGTCAATCTGTGCATCTCAGTTTTCAACATGTCAAAGGATATTTGGAAATTCCGTATTTGATGATATGATGTGCTAAATCTCAACCAGAAGTTCAAGTTCTCCCCCAGTACCGTGTCAACTTCTACTCTAAATTTCTCCTCTGCAACCGAAGAAGCTAGCGAGTCATCAACTTGCCATTGCTTAATGTATTCCTCTATTTCCGCAATCTCTTTGTCTTCTGTAGTAGGACTGGTGCTTATCTTGGATTTTTCTTCTGACTTAGCAATCTCTTTGTCTTCTGTAGTAGGACTGGTGTTTATCTTGGATGTTTCTTCTGACTTAGCAATCCCTTTGTCTTCTGTAGTAGGACTGGTGCTTATCTTGGATGTTTCTTCTGACTTCTCTATACTCTCAATAATAGAAGCACTCATCTTTTTCTGCAAAGAACTTAGCATGCGCCTAAGCGAGTGGATCTCCTCATCTTTTATTGCATTGGCACTCTTAAGTTCCTTCAGTTCTGACATTGCCTCAAGATGGTACTCTTGATTTCCCTTCTCAATTTCTGAAAGCTTTTGCTCTGTATCTTTGTAGCTCTGAAGTACAGATGCATAATCTTCTGATAGAACATTACCCTCACCTTCGGATTCTTTTGGAACTGGTTGTTTCTGGGCTACAAGACCTTCTGAGGTTTCTTCATGTTTCTCAATTTCACTTGTAGTACCATGTAAATATATGGATGGCTCGTTTTGCACAGACAGACTTGTTAGTCCTGAGTCATCTTCCAGAGAAGCATCTCCTTTGGAGTCTCGCAATGAACCTACAAAGTCACTGATTTCTTGCTCAGGAGCATGTAATGTTTCAACGAATTGAGTAAGTTCATGGGTGGCTTCAGTCATTTGTTTAGAAATGTTCTTGGACCCATCTTGTACAGACTTCCAAATTTGTTGTACTTGTTGCAGCATTTCTTCAACTTTCCTCAACCTGTCAGCCAAGTTACTAGAATCAGCAACCAAAGCCACCTTGTCTTGCTCCAAAGCATGCAGGCGCTCATGAAGGCCATCTATCTCAGCCTTCATTCTATCGATCTGAGCATTCTGTGAAGTAGTAGCAAGTTCAAGGTTAATCACCTTTTCTACAAGTCGATCAACCTTATCCGCTAATTCTGCAACTGATAGATCAGGGTAAGATTCAATTATTTCTTTGACTCTTTGACATATTTCCTGGAGGTCAAGCCTGCCCTCATTCGGAGCAGAATCATCAGCATCCTCAAAGGGCAGTGCATGGACCAGTTCTATTTCATGGTGATCATGCTCATCCATTTGCGCATGAGGCAGCCCACATTCATTCTTGAAGGTTTTCAGCTTTTCAATTGCCTCATTGGCTCGTCGGAACTCCACCTTCGCCTCTTCAGTCGATCTGTTTTTCTGGTTCTGCAAGTTCACCAACGTATCCTCACACGACATAATGGCTTGTGCAGCCATCAATGCCCGAGCTTCATTGTCTTCAATGGCTACAGCAGTGCTGAAAGCATCTTGCAAATTGCAGACCTCATTCTGCAACTCGACCACCTGTTTCTCAATCTCTAGATACTTGCCTAGTGCACTGTCGTAAGAGGTCTTCAAGAACTCTTTCTCAGTCTGTAGTGCCAGGATTTGTTTCTGCAGCTTGTCTATCTCCTCATGCGCCTTCTCCTTGGTCATGTTGGAGGTGACCCTCCGGTTTGCCTGGCCCCCACTGGTGCCCCTGCTCGCGCTCTGCGAACCCATGGACAAGCCTTCCAGCGCAGGGAATTTGAAGCTGCTGAGATCAATCCCACCGAAAATCCGGTCACCATCCCCTTCTTGCATTGAGTACTGCACCTGGTCCGGAAACACGGTGGCAATGGTGTGGTTGGCCTTGTGCAGCTCACTGGATATCCGGTCAAACCTGTCGGCAAGGGCCTGGTAGGATCTGAACATCTCCTCCACGTGATTGATGAGCTCTGGCCGGCTTTTGAAGTAGAGCTCTGCCTTCTTGCCGAACGAATCGCCGTCGGCCCCAATGAGCTTGAGCATGGACTTCACCCTGTCCTCCATCTCTGCGCAGCAAAAGAAAGAAAATGGCACAATCACTGAACAACGTGCGATACGAACGAACTCGTCATACGACGGCGGCGGATGACAGGCGAATAAATGGGGCCGCTTACCGCCGACGGTTGTTTCAAGCCACTTGGACTGGGTGGTGCGGATGTGCGACGCCCACCACCAGGAGTAGGCGTTGCTCGCCGCGCGCTGCAGCATAGCCGGCCGGGGTCACGACTCACGACGCGGCGCGGCCGCCCGCTCCCTCCTCCTCTTCCTACTCCGGCGTCCTAGGCCGCACCCTTGATGCAACGTGGTGGGTGGAGCCGAGACGTGGCGAGGGTGCGCCGTGCGGCGAAAATCGTGGTGGCGTCGGGCCGAGCCGCGGGGTAGCGCGAGGGAGAGAAGAGGGGGAGGTAGGGTCAGTGGCGGGGAGCGGCATGGCAAAATAGGGAGGGGGCAGGGGTGGTTCCTTTCGAGCGGTTGCCGCGGCCGGGCGAGCTGGTGGTGGTTCACGGGCGGGTGGCTGGGCGCGACGCCCGCGGCCGGCGGTGCGGATGGCCGGGCGCGAGAAGCGGGCGGGCGGCATGGGCTGGTATGTTGGGATGGCGGGTGCGGTCGGCTGTGTTGCCGCACACACGCACGTGGCTGGACGCCGGCGCACGAAGCGGGCAGCGCGGCGGTGGTGGACTGGCGGTGTATTCTCGCCGGTGCGCTTGCGGGGACTCGGCAGGGGACGTCCCTCAGCAGGTGGCCCGATGTGCCGAAGGGAGGGTGCCGCCGCTCGTTGCTGTATTCAGTCGACTTCACCCACTTTGTGTGAACTGCACAATACGGTTCAGATAATTCGAAAACACATGAATTTTAAAGATATCTTATAGGGATTTTCTAAAAAATCAGTTAATTTAAAAATTCACAAAAAATCAGTTAATTTCACAGGAAAAACAAAAGAATAGAAAAAAGTTGCTGTATTCTAAATAGAACTTACTCTGTTTAAAATAGAAGTCGTTACAAGATGCACAACTTTAACTAGATTTATAAAAATACGTATAATATTTATATTTTCAAATAAACTTTTTACATAAAAGTAAATTGAAGAATTTATCTAACAACTAATTATATATTATAAATTTTAATATTCTTTAATATATAATCGGTCAAAATTCACAAACGTTGACATCTGGTAACTTCCTAATATAACTCCTCTAATAAAATAGTATTGGGGTGAAGAACCGAAAACAAAGATAGAGGGGTAAATGAGAGCCGTAATTTTTTTCGAAATATTTAGTCTATTATCCCAGGAAATCGATCCTAAAGCAAAATCACAAGTGCAGTTAGTCCACGAACCAATTGGTGGTTGGATACCTTACGAGATGTCCTAGTGCTAAAGTGGGACTGTTGTAGAAGCGCCACGAACAAGCGTAAAGCGGAAGACTCAAAGCCGACAAGGGTCGGTTGTCCAGGGTCAGCGCTCCAACTGTCCAGGGTACACTGCCCGACTGTCGAGGTCTGCTCCGGACTGTCCATGAGTTAAAATTCTGAAACCAAACTGTTTTGAAACAGTTCTCGTTAGGTCCCGAACTGTCCACGGTTTGCACGCTGAATTGTTTGCACTTCAAAGTTTAAACTGAACAGTGCAATTCAGTGAACTCTTGTCTTTCAAAATGTGTCGTCGGACTGTCTGCGGTTTACTTGACTCAACAAGAACATTGTTGAGTAGCCATCTTCCTGGGCGAAAACCCGAGGCGCGGACTGTCCGGGGGGATCAGTCCTGAACTGTTCGGGAATGCCCAAACAACACAAAAACAGCTCGGGCAAAATCCAAATTCGATCGGACCTCGACCAAATTAAAAGGGTTTGCCACCAAACTTCACTCAGGTGATCTTGAGCACGTTGGTGAGTTATTTCTAAGAAATAATGGCTCGAACCCAAATAGATATTAAGAAATTGCAGATCACGTGAAAAGGAGAAAGTTTGGACTCCAAAAACGATTTCCGCTTGATCTATGTGTTCCTAAATAGATATATAGAGGAAGAAGTCTATGTCAAGCAACTTCCCGGTTTCGAGAACCTTGAGTTTTCAAACCATTTGTACAACCTCAAAACCTTTTTGCTCTCTAAGGGTTTTAAAATGGGATAGGTAGATAAAACTTGGTTTGTCCTCAAGCACGTGTCAGTGTTTCTTAACCGACAACTCGTCTCGGGGGTACCCGGACGATTATTCAGTGGGGATCGACGTATGCAGAACTCGATGGTAAACGCAGGGACAATAATTTATATTGGTTTGGTCTGCCGAATAGCATCCCTACGTCTAGTTTGGGGGAATAGTATTGCGCCATGCGCTTATGGGTGTCTGGTTGTATACCATGACCCCTTGTGTCTCTGGTTGTCGATCTAGGGAGTTCTGCCTCTCTTTATATAGTCCAGGAGGCAGAGTCCTAGTCGGTTACAATCTTAGGAGTCCTAGTAGGATTATAAGGTAGCAATACTACTAGGATTACATACAAAAAGTCCTAGTTGGACTAGATCTTCGCCCTTCCTTGCGGAGTACCCGGGGACTCTGTCCCACAAGCCCCCGAGCTCTTCATGGTTTATCAGTGAAGTCATCTTGAGACTCTTGGTCATGCCCGAGCAGTATCAAGTAGCTTCTGAGAGAAACCATAAAGTGCTCTTGAAGTCTTCTAATGGTGTGCGTTTTCTGAAAAGCGCACCTATTGGGTGTAGCCCTCGAGCCTCTTATTGTTTAGCATATAGAGCTGGAGGGTCTTGTCTGAAATTGCTCCAATTCCTTTCGAAGAAATTTATATACATCATTTGAGGATATGTATCCTGCAGCCCCCGAGCCTAAAATCGACTACTCGGAGTCGATTGTAGGATCTTGTAGACATCCTCAAAGGTGCAGCCGAGTAATATCCTGAAGATAAGGATCGTCATATGCTTGTCGCCGAGTCCTTGAATGCTTGTAATTTTGATCTTTCATCCTTGAATCCGAGCTCCCAAGCATAGTCGAAGTGAAGGCGACTAAGCTGAGGCAATGATCGAGACCCGGAGCTTTAGTCGTTAAGCTTGTTTTGAGCTTGCTCTGTCAATCCATCTGTACTGACTTGAGGCTTGCGTGACTCCGTGGGCTCCTTATTTGCTTGTGGCTAACTTGCTTGTTAATCAAGCGGTACAGGGTGCCGAAGGCCACTGTCTGGATCGTTTCGCAAATGAAACGTATAGAACATGGAGTTATGTTGCCCAACCGATCTGTTGCTTGACTTCCGAGTACCATCACGTTCAATGCCATCGTCAAGGCCTATCGGGGATTCAGTACTCAGAACCTGACGGAGTTTGAGCCTGGACTTTGTAGTCGGCGTGTTGAGCAATATATTTCCAGAGGGTTTGGATTAAACATAGTTGCACATGAGCTATATCTAATTAGATGGACATAGTAAACCGGACATCTCGACCGACTTTATAGTTGTGAAGGATGAGTCTGTCTGAGTGCGCTATTAAGCACTTAAGGGATGGACTTAATTGACTAGGCGTCTCAAAGGGCACGTCTGCCGCTAAGGACGAGTCAGTCTGAGTGCTACACCTGAGCACTTAGATGGACATGTGAAAGTGCATGTTGCGCTTAAGTATGTTTTGGATGGTTTGATGACAACATTGATTAAAGATCTAATATGTTTGCTAAGTGTGACACAGGAAAAAGCTTATCTCACAATATGTTTGAAATGAAATGCAAAGCCAAAATGATGGATTATTGTATGATTTTCATGTCACAAGCACAAGACAACAATGAGAATGTTATTGATGAAAAGGCTACTCTATTGTGGGATAATCATGGTTCATATGTGTGCTAACAAAGGATTCAAAGCAAAGTGTGATTGAATGGCTTGAGTTGGTAAAGATAGCAAGGAAAGAGTATTCGAGGTACTAAGCAAGGGTGAAGGGCAAGTGACGGCTTGGCGGCCGAAGAACCTAGCTAGGGTGAAGAAGAAAGTACTTGCATTTAGTCGAAGGATCAATCAAGCTTGAAGATTACATTAAGTGGAGAATCAACATTCCTAGCAACAATATTGATTAAAGTGACTTGACACATTTGGGATTTCATCATATTACTTGTATGGAGTCAAGTCACATGCTCAAGATGGCTATGCTCGAGGGATATCTACTTATAGTCATGACAAGCATTCCTCTAAATGAAGAAGGTGAAAGAGAAGCGGCTTTGGTTCGATAAAGATCAACTCAAGAGGTTTAAAACTTGTTTTTCAATTCATCTTGAGTGATTAGGAAAGCCGTACTATTAAGAGGGATGCAACATATAGTAGATGATTCCATAAGTGCTCAAGTATAAAAAATAAAATCAAAAGAGAGACACAAAATCACTTCACGAACACTTGGAGAGGTTGTTGTCAACTTCCAGCGTCGAAAGTTCCGACCTTAAAGGCGACACTGGGATTTTCAGCAAGTCTGTCCTCCCAGCGTTGGAAGTTCCGACCCGAGTTCCGACACTCCCAGCGTTGGAAGTTCCGACCCGAGTTCCGACACTCCTAGCGTTGGAAGTTCCGACCCGAGTTCCGACTCGAGTTCCGACACTCCCAGCGTTGGAAGTTCCGACCTGAGTTCCGACACTCCAAGCGTTGGAAGTTCCGACCCGAGTTCTGACACTGTCAGCGTCAGAAGTTCCAACGCGAGTTCCGACAGTGGGATCTCGACCTACTCAGCCTCCCTGCCGCAAGCTCGTCGGAAGTTCCGGTTATCTCTCGGAAGTTCCGGCGTGTCGGAAGTTCCGACACGAGTTCCAACACTGACTGAAAAGTAGCTGTTATACCTCTATGAATAGTGTTTCTAGTGAACGTTGGAAGTTCCGAGATCTAGACCGGAAGTTCTGACCTTCACGTTTTCAGACCAACGGCTAGAAAACGGCTAGTTTCGTGGGTGGGACTATAAATACCCCCAAGCCCTCTCTCTTGAGGGCTGCTGATTCTACCACTTCCCACACTCATTCTAGTGCTTCCAAAGCACTTTCCAACCCTCTCTTAGTGAGTGATTGACCTCTAATTGCCAAATCCATTTGTGGGTTGAGAGAGATTCAAATTAGAGAGCAAGGCACCTCTTGAGCACTTGTGCAAATCGTTGATCTTGTGTGCGCATTCGTTACTCTTGGACTCTATGGTCCTAGACGGCTAGGCGTCGCCGTTGAGCACCCAAGAGCTTTGTGGAGTGCCTCAGAAAGTTTGTGAAGGTTCGATCTCTCCTCAAAAGAGATCATCTAGTGGAAGGAGCATTGCGGGTGAAATAGACCGCGGCTAGAGTGACCTATGGTGTCCTCTAGAGCCCACCTTTGTGGTAGCTCGCAGCCGGCTCAACGGAGAGTAGGACCCGAGGGGGTGCCGAACTTCGGTAAAACAAATATTGTGTCTCCTCTTGTTATTACATTTGATATTTGTGTGGCTCGAGCTTTCCCTGCAGGTTCTGTGTGTTGTGCATATATATATATATATATATATATATATATATATATATATATATTGTATCTCTGCAGGGTGTGTGAAAGTTGTGAAGAATCCGGAGTCGATTTGGAGCTCTGTGCCAAAATCACAAATACCGGACGTGTCCGGTATTGCTACCGGACGTGTCCGGTATTGCCTAGATGAAAGGTCCTTGTTTGATTTTGGTAATTGAGTGACAACCTAGGTGAACTAATATGTGCTTATGTGAGATACACAGAAAATTAGTTCACATGTGAATGAGCAATGACAGAGCTTAATGCATATGAGACATGACATGGAGTCATGTGGCTAAGATGGTGAAGATCAAGACAAGACTTTGCTTGATGGACCGGTTGCGAAGGTGAAGGGCAAGTTGGAGGCTTTGAAGGCGTTGGTACCGAGTGTCGGGAGGCTTGAGCAAAGACTTGGCGCCGAAGGACCAAAGCAATGGTGAAGAGCAAGTGAGGTCAAGATCGATGGACCATGGAGGTCATGTGATGATATGAAGTGGATCATATCATTTGATGATAGGTTGGTGCATGTGTTGCATCAACACCGAAGGAGATGGAATGAAATGCGCAAGGCAAAGGTATACTTATAGGGCATTTCATTTCACCGGTCATAGGTGTGTAGAGAAGATTATGACCGGGTTTAGGATAGATGGTCGTACTATCAAGAGGAGCAAACTTGTTTGCATATCGGTCATCTAGTGCCACTTGAGCGATCTAACTTTGCGATGTTACTAGGATCGAGTGGCGTGGTGAGAGCAAGTGAAAATCTTTTGAAAAATGTTTGTGAAAATACTAACACACATGCACAAGGTTGTATACTCTTGGTGGTGTTGGCACATTTGCAAAGGAGAAGGTGGTGGAGTTGAATTGGATCAACTCAGAGAAGTTTTCGAAGAAAGCTTTGGTTGAAAAAGAGAAGCGATGGATCTTGGATTAGAATTCTGTACTAACCCTTTGTGAGTTGGATTAGCTTTGTATGTGGGATGTGCAGCCCTCTGAATAAGCTTTCCAAAATGTCCAAGATCATCAAAATCGGAGTTCGGAGCTAAGAGTTATGGCTGTTTTAGCGAGGAGTTCAGGATGCTGAAGTCGGTAGTACCGCCCTGAAGTCAGTAGTACCGACCCTACTACTGACCCATGTGTGCAGCGCGCAAACTCTCTGTTCGGGAGACGGTTTGGCCTACCAGTAGTACCGCCATAAGGCCGGTAGTACCGGGCCACTGTAGTACCGACCCTAGGGGTCAGTGGTACCGAGATTTGGAGGAAGTTTGGGAGCGTTCTGTGTAGATCTAGATTTGGCCTACCGGTAGTACCGCTATAAGGCCGGTAGTACCGGGGCCGGTACTACCGACCCTACTACCGGCCGTGTTAGAAAGTCGTTTCTAACGGTCTTTTGGACCGCCGGTAGTACCGACCCTCGCCCCGGTAGTATCGACCATAGGCGTGGGTGTTCGGGAAAAGGGGAAAACGGCTAGTTGGTGGCTCCCTTCTATAAATAGAGGGGTGGCCGGCCCTTGGAGGAGGTTGAGCACCCTAGGGACTTAGTGTCCATTGTTGGGGAGTGCTTAGGAGCCCTCTAACTCGCTTGTGCTTGCTAGTGTGCGAATCTATTGCGAGTGAGCGATTCTAGTGCGTTGCTTTGAGAGATTGCATCGAGTGGCACTAGGTGTTCGTGTTGCAAGCCGGTGGTGCTTGTTACTCTTGGAGGTTGCCACCTCCTAGACAGCTTGGTGACTGAGTCTCCGTCGTGAAGCCCGCGTGAAGATTGTGCGTGGCTCCAGAGAAGGATTGTGAGGGGCATTGTGCTCGCCCCGCGGGGATCGCGAAGAGCAACTCTAGTAGAGCGTGTCATTGAGTTACCCTCACTTGTGGGTGAGTTCTTGCGGCGCTCGAGTGTCGAGCTAGGTGTGGTGCCTATTAGCCGCCGAACTACCAAAGTGTGTGGTCGACACAACGAGGACTAGCTTGGTGGCAACCAAGTGAACCTCGGGGAAAAATCATCGTGTCAACTTCGTGTTCATCTTCTCGGTGGTTTGCAAACTCTATTCACTAGCTCATACTTACTTGTTCATATACATGTGCTAGTGTAGTTGCTCTTGTAATTAGTTAGCTTGTGTAGCATGCTAGTTACCTTCTTAGCTTGTGTAGCATAGAAGTTAATCCCGTGAGTGACTAGTTGACTTGTAGTCTTGCTAGTCACATTGCTTAGTTTGTGTAGCTAAGTTGAGCTCTCTAATTTGGCTTGTGTAGCCTTGTTATTGAGCATTGCTAGTGAGCTTAGGCTTTGTGCTTTTGCTTAGTGGAACGTGGAGGAGCTCCCCAATTGATTGAGTACTAGTTGCTTAGGTTTGTGTAACCTTGCAAGCTAGAATTGTTTAGGTGAGCTCTAGCTAGCCCGGCACCTTAATTGCTTTGTTTAGGATATTTTATAAGGTGCTTGAGAGTATAGATAGAGGGGTATAGTCTTGGCTAGACTGATAGTTGTTAATTCTGCATTTGTTTTGGTTAGCTGGTACGTTTAATTTTAGAAAGGACTATTCACCCCCCTCTAGTCCGCCATCTCGACCCTTCACTAGAGGCTCAGCGACTTAGGGATTACCAGACGTGTCCGGTATTAGCTCTCTGTGCAAAAACTTTTATATCTTGCTCTAATTCATTTGTGGTGCAGGGATCTGACTCTATATTCATTGTATATCTTTCATATACTGTGTGTTTGTCTCTTGTGGGGTTGATTTACTCCGATTGAGAGCTTCCAAGAAATTGGAAGCTCATATACTAATCGCTTCCTCATTTAAGGTGTTAATTTTTCAGAAATGCCTATTCACCCCCCTCTAGGCGGTATCTTAGGTCCGTTCGGTCCTTTCAATTGCTATCGGAGCTCGGACTCACGTTTGAGCTTCACCGCTTGTGAGAACGGATGGATTTGCATATGGAGACGAACGTGGTGCTTCTCCAAAATGATGGTTCAAACTTTCTATCTTGGTCATCTTATGTACTAAATGCATTTCGGGCTATTAGCCCCATTGTTGAGCATATTGTGGATGCGAGCATATCTCTTTCTATAGTTGATTGGAGCAACTATAAGAACCTAACAAAAGAGGAAGAGATATGTGTGCAACTCAATGCTCATGCGTGTTTAATCTTGTTAAACTCATTGAGTGCAGAGGTTCTTGAGGAGGCTATCTACAATGGAGAATCTCCGCCGGAGAGTTCTCATGTCATATGGACTAGACTTGCCAACCTATATGGAAAGTCCAAATGCGATGAAGCACATGATTGTGATTCATTGAAAATGAGGTCCATTGAATCATCATCATGTGAAGAAGCCTCAAGGAAGATGCACCGGATAGGGAGGTGCAGGCTGCTGCTCCTCTGGTGCCTGTCTGCACATACCGGACGTGTCCGGTATTTGCCCAGCAGACAGGGATCAGGAGGCAGCTAGCAGTGACTCTCATGCCCGGTGGCGACCAAGTGATGAGTCAACCTCAGTACCTCATGACACTCATCACTTGTGTCTCATGGCCAAGAAGAACAAGAAGAAAGCAACCAAGAAAGATCAAGAGATCGAAGATTCTTGGTGAGATCAAGGAGAAGGCATCAAGAGATAGTCAAGTAGAGAGTGATGAGGATGATGAAGATGATGACTCTCTTGATTATCTCAAGTATGAAGACAAGCTCTTGTTCGTCAAAGTATTGAAGAAAAATGATGAGCCAGAGAAGGAGGTGGAGGAACAAGAACAATCCCTTCAAAATCAAGAAAAGTTCCTCATCTCCAAATTGGAAGAGCTAAATGCATTAGAAGAAAGGTATGAAAAATTGTCAATTGAGCATGCTTTAGCCACTAACTCTCTCTCTAATGTGGAAAGGCTAGAAAAAGAAAACTATAAGCTCAAGGCAAGATTGAGTGATCTCTCATTTGAGCACAAGTTCCTACAAGAGGACTTCTCCCATCTCAAGTGCTCACATGAGAAGCTAGTAGAATCAAATGCCATGCTTGAGATAGCACATGAGGTTGTGATTGCTATGGTAAAATCTTCTCAACCTCACACTACTACACTCACTAGTGCACCATCTCAATTAAATATTACTAGATAGATTCCCCGCGCGTTGCCGCGGGAATTTAAGGTTAATTTTGGTGATCATTTGATGAATAAAGGGGAGAACCCCGCGTGGGGTATATTTAGATATAAAATTTCAGCTTGAAGTACTTCAGAAAAAATAAATTAAAGAATGAAGAAGATCCATAGAAAAAAGAAAACCTAACGTCACCGTCATATCAGAAATCATAAAACAAATAGAAAAATAAAAATAAATAATCATGACAAATACATCTCTCTTGCTTTATGCTCCATAGTTGACGTAGACATCTAAGCATAATACAGTAAGTATTAAGACATTAAAAATGAATTTGTATCTATACTGAATACTACTGTAGCAGTAAACATTATGGAACACATCCTTCTCTTTCCTCTCGGACGGTGCTCACAGGCTCACGGCGACTTCGTGATACTGTGCGTAAGCTGAAAAAAAGGGTGTCCGCGTGTGGATGTGACCATAGGTGAGCGTGACGTACTGACACGGCTATCGCGCGGACGGACTCGGAACTGAACAACATAGTGAACCTATGATGGGCAGATGGGGTGCCACCACATGGATAGATGAAGCTCGGATGATACCGGTGTAGGCGCCAACAAAGCACGGGCATCCTAGCCCATGTCCGGGGCTTGGTACTCAACGATGAAGACCCGACGGGCAGAGAGGGAAGAAGATGGAGCCATGACTCCACGCGAGCTGCGTGTTTCTGGCTTACGATGTGGAGGCCAAGTTGGCAGACACACGATGGTGCATGCGCAGGTGAAGCGACAACAGCAGCTTGTGGTGGTCTAACGTTGAAGTGGTGGCGGATGCGCAGATTTGTCGCGTGCTAGCTCCTTGGTTGATCATGGCGAGGAGCCAAATGAGTGCTAGCTCCATGGTTGATCATGGCGAGGAGCCAAATGAGCTTTATAAGATGACAGCTTATGGCTGCGCTTGGGAATCAGAGAAGACGGAGGGAGACCAATCACCAAACGACACGAATTAACTACGTGAGGAGCTGGGCATTATCTTCTTTGTGCGCATTTTCTTTGGGAAGCAGAAGAGACGCATGCAGCTGCTATTGCGGCACCACTAATTGGAACATACAGTATGATTAAGGGACTTATGGTGGTGGGACCGACAGGAGTAGAAGCTAATGGCATGGCTCAAGGATATGTTAGAGAATTAGTCTAGTGGGGTTTTGTTTTATAGGGGTTATAGATTTGTGCTAATGAGTGTGCCTCTCAAGCAAGCCAATCTTCGATTGAGCAAATTCTTAAAGAAAATGCTAGGCTCATCGAAGAAGTGAAAAGTCTAAAGAAGGATGCGATTAGATTGAAGGATGAGGAGAAAGGACAACCTTCTCAAGATAACCGTGATTACATGGTGAAGAAGCTTGAGAAGGGTTCAAACCTTGCTTACTCCAAAGTCCAACAAAATAATCCCATCCCAACCAAAGAGAAAGCAACCAAGAGCAAGAAAAGCAAGAAAAGGCTTTGCTATGGTTGCGGGACATATGGTCATGAGAGTGCCATGAGTCCACACAAGACATGGGCCGATAAATGTGAAGCGGCCGAGAAGAGGGCAGCCACCAAGGTGGCAAATCAAGTGAAGAGTGATGGTCCAAAAGATGGTGTGAAGTGTCACACTTCATGTCATTCAAGCAAGAAATGCACCCTAGCCCAAGATTCAAGAAAGAGGGTGTTGGTAGTTCTTAACTACACCTAGGATAGGGTAGCTATTGACGCTGGTTATCTATCAAAATTAAAGGATAAATAATTATGAAAAGGGCATGAATTCAATCACCAACAAAGGTTTAGGGTTTCAACTGACAATATTCCACGAGTTTTGGTGAGTTATGATTCTGCAGGGACTAAACCAGGAAATCGGCACCAATAGCTTCCCATAGAAGGAAACCGTCAGGAGATAACGCAACCGCCACGTCGGGATACTTCTAGAAGACTCCAGAGAACACATAGAGACACCACGAGAAAGGGCACTGCGGTCCACTTCCAGGTGGGACCGATCGGTCCCCTGGGCCCACCGGTCGGTCTCCCCCTGGGCCCGCTGGCTTCCGTCTTCTGCAAGCTTCCTCCACCGACCTCTAGGATGCATCTCAGCCGTACCTTAAGTCGGTTTGATCCAACGGTCGCGGTTGATCCCTCAGGGCTATATAAGCAGCCCCAGACCCCCCTCTCTAGGCATCTCCCTCTTCATTATTCATCTCCACGTCAGAAACTAGGGTTCCAATGTAGAAGTAGAGGTCCCTCTAGATGAATCTCTTCTAGTTCATCTAGAATTAGATCTAGTTCATCTAGTTGTAATCAAGAGTTAGCTTTCAAGTAGAAGACTAGATACCCCTCTAGTAGGATTAGAACCTAGTCTTATTCTAGAACTAGAAGAGAGAGAGAGGAAGAGATCAAGAAGGAGCTCCGGCCTGTCGGATCAACTTCTTCATCTTGTACCTGTGATTCAAGTTCTTCGTCAACTTGCTTCAACGATTGTTTCGGTAATCGACATCTATATTTAAGTTTGAGCTAGTGTTCTTATTATTCTTAAGGTTTATGACTCTCTTTTGAGTACTCTAATTCTAGAGTTAGAGTAGTTGGATAGTGTAAGCGTGGTCCTTAGACTTGATAGCTCATAAATGCCTCCTATAACGCCGGTAGTAGTGGTAGTTCGCAAGGGTGACTCTTATAGCCTTGTTGATTCTTCTATAGTCCACTTACTCGTGTGTAGGCCCGGTAGGATTATACATTTGCATAAAAGAATCATACTCTGTTTGTGACCTTTTATGGCAACTTCCCCATTAAGAATAATAAACATATCACTCTTGAATTAGAATTAGATAGCCTTAGTGATCCCCTCTATACTTTTAGCTTCTTCGTCCTTGTTAGTTACTCAGGGGTTATACACTTGAGACTCATCGCTATCCGTTCCTTTGGGTTCGATATTAAAACTGGGTTACTCCGGTGAAGTGCTACATCGGTAGATCTTATCTGTGCGCTTGCGGATAAAGTAGAGTGTGCGTTAATTTATACCAACAAGCATTTCTGGCGCCATTGCCGGGGAACGGTAGATCATTTTACGTCTTAAGTTTAACCTTGTAATCATACTTTTATCTTTTCCTTTTTTGTCCCAGTCTTTTCATCATTTTAGTTTTCATTCTTATGAATGTTGTTTTTGAATTCCACTCTTATCTATCACTACCCCATGAGCCGCAAGCTATAACTAGTAGAATCCTTACATCCCATCATAACACCTGGTTATTAGCTATGCCTACATTTCTGCTGCACTGTCCTTGTAATGAGCATAGAAATATAATTGTGAAAATATTCCTTTGGGTATTTTTGGTCACTAACCCTCCCAGGTCTGGAGCAGAAAAGAACGAAGGAACAACAAACACAAGGTATGTCCCACCAATCATCATGCAACATTGAATTACATTCATCCTGTTGGAATCACGCTTGCCCCACCTCCGCACTTGTGCAGGGGAGTGGCGAAGCTGACCAAGCATCGGAATCAATAGCGAAGGTTAAGGAAACGAAGACAAAGTGGTTGTGGCTCTGTGCCCCCAGAAAATCGTCCCCATACACTGTTCACCCCCCGATATTTATAGGGGATACCAAGGGGTGCCAGCCAAATTACAATAGGGTACAAGAAAGATTCCTCTGCGCTACACATACAGAAGGGCAAACTCGTACAAACACAGCCGGAGCCAAAACCCTAGCCTGCCTTCCCTGCGCCCGCCGTCGCTCGGTCCCAGCTCCCCCGGACGGAAAGACGAGAGGCAACCTTCGTCTTGCGGAGGTATCCGCCCAGTCGGAGAGTTTGAGGTCCTTCGCCACCATTCGGGCCTGGGCCTCTTGGCGAAGGCACGCGGGATGCGCGAGGGTCGCTCCCAGTGCTCTTCACGCCCTTTTTCTGCAAAAAAGTTCCTGAACGCTTCCGAAGGCTGGGTCAGTATTCAGAGGTTTGATCGGTGACCTGAGGGACTTAGCAGGATGGAAAAGGGGGGTAGCCGGCGAAGGTGCGCGGGCCATTTTGTTGAGCCAGCCTGCGTGGCGCCTCTGCCGAGGGTCCCTTCCCCCAACAGTAGCCCCTCGTTGTCTTGGATCTAAAGAATAGTGTTTAGGCCCAAGCAGCGCCTTTCAACGGGAAATGAGACGGGATCCTTGGCAGCGACGCCCACGGCTGCTTTTGGGCCGGGCCGTTGTACTGTTTTGAACTGGAGGAGTCTGTTTCGTTTTTTGTGCTGTGGTTTTTGGTTTTCGTGCCGGTTTTATTGGGTGGGGCGTTCCACCACCCGGCCTATAAATAGATGGGGTTGGTGGGGGCTTGGAGTTGTGCCTTCCTTTGCTATAGCCACCTTGCTGCTGCGTATCTGTTTTTGCGAAGGTTGCTTTTGTTTTGTTGCGAAGGCTCTGTTTCCTTTGTTGTGCGAGGTTTGCTTTTGGAGGTATGGCGAGGTCTAAGCAGACTGCTCGTGCTGTTTCTCCTTCTGCTGCGGATGAAGGAGTGACCTTTGAATTCGGGCTCAGCCGGGTTTGTACCTCGGAGCTAGCGGCTTATGTTAAGCGAGGTTGGATAGAAGATGGGAAGGCTAGGACTAGTGCTGGTGAGATGTTTCCGAAGCCGGACGAAGACGAGGTTGTTCTGTTTGAGGAATTCTTTTCGGCTGGTTTGCGTTTTCCTGCTGATTCCTTTGTGACCTCGGTTTTGCGAAGGTTCAACTTGCGCTTCCATCAGCTGACCCCTTCGTGTTTCACGAAGATGTCGGTCTATGTCTGGGCATGCCGTTCTCAGGGTATCGTACCCCATGTCGAGGGATTTGTTCGAACCCATCGGGTGCACATGCAACCTCAGAAAATTGTTGACAGCGGTGGGAAATCCAATCTTGGTCAGTTGAAGGGTCGAGATGGCGGACTAGAGGGGGGGTGAATAGTCTTTTATAAAAATAATCGCACCGGCTAACCAAAACAAATGCGGAATTAAAACTATCGGTCTAGCCAAGACTACACCCCTCTACTTATACTCTATGACACCTTATAAAAAATCCTAAACAATGCAAATAAGGTGTCGGGCTAGCTAGAGCTCACCTAAACAATTCTAGCTTGCAAGGTTACACAAACCTAAGCAACTAGTACTCAATCAACCGGGGAGCTCCTACACATGCCACTAAGCAAAAGCACAAAGCCTAAGCTCACTAGCAATGCTCAATAACAAGGCTACACAAGCCAAATTAGAGAGCTCAACTTAGCTACACAAACTAAGCAATGTGACTAGCAAGACTACAAGTCAACTAGTCACTTATGGGATCAACTTCTATGCTACACAAGGAAGGTAACTAGCAAGCTACACAAGCTAACTAATCATAAGAGCAACTACACTAGCACATGTATATGAACAAGTAAATACAAGCTAGTGAAAGGAGTTTGCAAACCACCGAGAAGATGAACACAAAGTTGACACTGTGATTTTTCTCCCGAGGTTCACTTGGTTGCCACCAAGCTAGTCCCCGTTGTGTCGACCACACACTTTGGTAGTTCGGCGGCTAATAGGCACCACACCTAGCTCGACACTCGAGCGCCGCAAGAACTCACCCACAAGTGAGGGTAACTCAATGACACGCTCTACTAGAGTTGCTCTTCGTGATCCCCGCGGGGCGAGCACAATGCCCCTCACAATCCTTCTCCGGAGCCACGCACAATCTTCACGCGGGCTTCACGACGGAGACTCGATCACCAAGCCGTCTAGGAGGTGGCAACCTCCAAGAGTAACAAGCACCACCGGCTTGCAACACGAACACCTAGTGCCACTCGATGCAATCTCTCAAAGCAATGCACTAGAATCGCTCACTCGCAATAGATTCGCACACTAGCAAGCACAAGCGAGTTAGAGGGCTCCCAAGCACATCCACACAAGCCACCAAGGCTTTGGAGTGCTCCAACCTCTGGCCCAAAGCCGGCCCCAACGACTATATATAGAGGGGAGCGACCAACTAGCCGTTTCCCCTTTTCTGCGCTTTGGTCGGTAGTACCGACCCCCTGGGCGGTAGTACCGACAGTGTTAGGACTAGCCGTTACACACGGCGCGTTGACCAAAACGAACAACCGACTCCTGGTCGGTACCTCCGACGGCCGGTAGTACCGGCCCTATGGCGGTACTACCGACAGGCCAACATGACCGCGAACAGAGAGCATCTCACAGAGGGACTTGGTCCCTCGGAAACTACCGCCCAAAGGTCGGTACCTCCGAGGTCGGTGGTACCGAGGTTATGGCGGTACCACCGCCAGGTCATTTCCAACTCAACACAGAGAGCTCTTCAAACTTGGTTACCACCGGCCTTGGGTCGGTAGCACCGGGGCGGTACTACCGAGGTAATGGCGGTACTACCGGCAGGCCAAAACTGGGACTACACAGAGAGCTCTGCGAAACCCTTCAGGGCCACGGTACCACCGACCCTCTGGTCGGTACCACCGCCGGCGGTAGTACCGAGGTAATAGCGGTACCACCGCCAGGCCAAAATGCCCCAACACAGAGAGGGCTGCACGCAGCACCTATGGGCGGTACCACCGACCACCCTGGTCGGTACTACCGACCACACTCAGAAAACTCCATTTTCTTCTCTGTGTTGATCCAAATCAACTCCAACAACTTCTCCTTTGCAAATGTGCCAACACCACCAAGTGTACAACAACATGTGCATGTGTGTTAGCATTTTCACAATCATTTTCAAAGAATTTTCTCTTTCACTCATAACGCCACTCGATCTTAGTAACATCGCAAAGTTAGATCGCTCAAGTGGCACTAGATGACCGATATGCAAACAAGTTTGCTCCTCTTAATAGTACGGCCATCTATCCTAAACCCGGTCATAATCTTCTCTACACACCTATGACCGGTGAAATGAAATGCCCTACAAATATACCTTTGCCTTGCGCATTCCATTCCATCTCCTCCGGTGTTGATGCAACACATGCACCAATCTCTTCATCAAATGATATGATCCACTTCATATCATCACATGGCCTCCATGGTCCATCGATCTTGACATCACTTGCTCTTCACCATCGCTTCGGTCCTTCGGCGCCAAGTCTTGCTTAAGCCTCCCGACACTCGGTACCAACGGCTTCAAGGCCTCAACTTGCCCTTCACCTTCGCAACTGGTCCATCAAGCCAAGTCTTGCCTTGATCTTCTCCATCTTAGCCACATGACCACATGTCATGTTTCATGTGCATTAAGCTCCTTCTTCACATGTGTGAGCCTTGCGACATATTCCAAGCCATTTCTCCTTTATGGTATATGTTGCTCACACATGATCACCTGTGGACTAATCACCTGTGTAATTCACTTCAAACACATATTAGTCCACCTAAGTTGTCACTCAATTACCAAAACCAAACAAGGACCTTTCATCAGTTTGTGGTGTACACTTTCTGTCACCGCACCAGATCGGAGCTGCCGGTGCAGGCCCAGAAGAATAAATGGACCAGCGGATGGCAGGAGTTTTGGTTTTACTACAAACTTAGTGATAACGCCGAGCTTTGCGGCGAGCTTCCGCTCCTTGGTGAAGTGGGCGCTGAGGCTAAGATGTGCGCCGAAGCGCATGCCGCGGTTGACTGTTTAAGGGTTGTGGTGCGATCTCAATGCGCCCGCGACTTGGTCGAAGAATATTGCTGTGCCCAGATGTGGCCCCTCTTGCAAAGGAAAAAATGGTTTGCAGTTGAGGAAGACTCGAAGTATGAGGGTAGGGGTTTGAAGAAGCCGAAGGTGGAGTTGAACATAGTTTGGGAAAGGGTCCTTAAGAAGTTTCCGAAACGCGAAGATGGCGTTGATGCTATTTATAAGCGGGTTCAGCAGAGGGCTGAAGATCTTGTTGGTAAATTGTCTACATTGGAGGTTAAGGCTATCCATAGCTCGGTGGGTAGCGGAGGTCAGGTTAACAGGATGTTCGACATCCTTGGGGTTAAGTATGCTGATTGGCCTGCTCCGTCGAGCGAGGATGCGCCGAAGAAGAGGAAACGTGTTTCTGCGGAGGAGAAAGAGATCGTTTCGCGGCCGAAGAGGGGTCGCGGCCGAGGGCGCGGCAGCGCCGGTGTCGGGTTAAAACACTGGCGACGAAGGTCGCCGTTGGTTCGGTAGCTACTGGCACTTCCTCATCCTCGGGCATTGTTCCGAGCGGCCGAGGCACTGGGAAGACTGGAGGAAGGGTGCCCCGTGTGGGCGGTATTAGTGCTTTGGTTCAGATCTTGGATGACGAGGTTGTCTCCGATGATGATGAGGAAGAAGGGGAGAAGGAAGAGGAAAAAGAGAGCAGTACTAAAGAGGGCTCCTCCGATGAGGATAGTGATGCGTCAAGTGGCGAAGGTAACTCCGGTGAAGACGTATCCATCGAGGACGCTCGAGGAAAAGAAATAGCCTCGTCCACTGTTGATGCTGCGGCTGGCCGAGGCATTGACGACATCATACGAGACTTTGAGCCAGAGAGTCCTCCGCGAGGGTCGTTCCCCGAGTTTGCTGGCTCGCACATTTGGGTCGATGGTTTTGAGTTAAAAGGTGACGTCGAATTGGACCAGACCCCGGGGAAGAGGCCGTATGGCGAGGCTAGCCGGTCAAGTCTTCCTTATTATGCGAAGAAACTTGGAGTTTCCGATCCGGCGACCGAGCTTTTCACGAGTCCGGACCTTCGAGAATGCCACTTGCAGTGTGCTCCGGAGGAAAGGCGCTTTTCTGGATCGGGTGTTTAACCGTATATGTGTGCCAGAGGCGGAGCTTCGGCTGGCTAACGAGCCCTTGGAGGCGCTTCACGATGATATTGACGTCAAAGTGGCTGAGCTGATGCTTCTCAGCCGGTCGGCGCGCCGGAGGGCAAGTTACAACCTCCACTATCTGAATGACCGGTTGGGTGATGCGGAGAAAACTAACAAAGAGCTTCGCCGGAGTTTGGAAAACAAGGAGATTGAGCTCAAAGTTACTTTGGAGAAGGTTATGAAATCGCGAGAGGAAGCACAAGAGGTTGCGAATAGCAACACGGAGCTCCTGGCTGCTAGCCGGCAAAAGGACAAGGATTTGTTGGCTGCGAACAAGCGCATAGAAGAGCTGTCCGCAGAGCTAGCTACCCAAGCCGAGGCTTGGCGAGAAAGCATGGGGAGGGTTAAAAATAAGATAGATACATGCCTAACCGAAGCTGGAGGTTCTGCCGGGGAACCGCTGCATGCTGAAGACGCAGCGGGTTTTGAAGGTTGGTTATGTAATGAGCTGGATGTGTTTAGCTCGTTGGTTGGGAATGCTGCAGATTTTGGTGGGTATGCCGGAGCACTGGCGATGGCTGGTACGCTTCGTCAGGCAGATTGCGAACACCTTCGCAAAATTAAGAAGCCCAACCATAAGTTTCCAACCGTGGACGAGGTGCGCCAAATGAAGATCGCGGACGCCGAGGTTCGGAATTGTGCGATGCGCTTGCTTCGCCGGTTTTGGATTGCTGGTGGTGGTCGCGCTCTTGCTTTCGAGGAAGCTGCCGAGGCTACTCGTCAGGTTCGTGTTATTGGATAGACTGGTTTTTTGGCTTTGTTTCAATGATATTGGAGTTGGTGTTAACTTAGGTTTCTTTTCTCTTATTTGTGCTTACAGGCTCGGAAGGAGGCGATGCCTTCGCCGCCTGCGGCCATTGATGCTGGTGGTAGCTCCGAAGCTGTTCCTGCTCCTAGTTCTGCAGAGGTTGCACCAGTCGAGGTTGACTCTTTGGTCGCGGATGCCCCGACCACTGGCGAAGGTGTCGAGGAAGAGGTGGCCACGGAGGAGGCACCTGCTGAAGGTGTGGATGCTGCCACTGGCGGGGTTGAGACGGGCGAGCACGGGGAAACCGAGCAGGCGTGAGAATTTAGGATTGTATGGGTGAGAAGGTTATTTTGTAATGTGTGAGGTGGGTGGAATGACTTGACGATACTTTTTAATTCTATGGTAATGCAGGTTCCTGATGGAATCGTGCTAGAAGTGTTTGATGTGACGCCCCTGACGTTAAATTATCAAGATATTTTTATAACTGGCGAATCTTGGGCTCGTGCTAAGCTGAAACATCCCTCAGTGACCTTCGAGCGTTTTTGGTGGTCGAAGGTGCGAAGGTACGATTTAAAAAATCGCAGGTCGAGCCATTTTTGGCGCGAGGCGGACTTTACTGACCGGCAGGCCACCCGTTATTTATTTGGTGCTTCTTCGTCCTCGCAAGTTGGATTTGATGATGATATTGATGAGAACACAGCCTTGGAGTACTTGTTTGGGCGAACCGAACTAGATTTAGGTTCGGACGGATCGTTAGTGGTTCCAAAGGAGGAACCTTCGGAGGTCAGTGATGTAGGTCGTACATATATGTATCGGGCTAGGGTTTTGTCTGGGGAGCTGCCAATTGTTCCGGCAGCTCCTTTGTTGTGGGGACCCATTATTGCGGTGGAGCCAGAGTTTGAGGAAGGTGGTGAGGGTTCTGGTGATTTGATGTTAATTGAAGGGAGCGAGGGTTCCTTGTAATTTTTGTAATTTTGCATGATTTGTTTGTCGTTGTGAAGCTATTTTGTAAATGAACGGGAACACTGAATGTTGGTTTTATGTCGCTACGATTTCTTACTCGTTATCGGATATTGACAAGACTCGCTGGCTGCCCAGCACTGCGTTGTTTTGTTGTATGCTATGTTTAGCTCAGAAAGCGCATTAGCGGGGCTCGCGTTTCGTTAAACTGAGATGTTTTAGTAAAAAATAGTGACGCCCCCTTTCTTTTTGGCGAGGCTCGCGTTTCGTTGAACTGGGATGTTTGGTAAAAAACAGCGACGCCCCCTTTCTTTTTAGCGAGGCTCGCGTCTCACTAGGCAGTTTTTTTGGTAAAAAACAGCGACGCCCCCTTTCTTTTTGGCGAGGCTCACGTCTTATTAGACAGCTGTTTTGTAAAAAATAGCGACGCCCTCTTTCTTTTTTAGCGAGGCTCGTGTCTCATTAGACAGCTGTTTTGTAAAAAACAACGACGCCCTCTTTCTTTTTTAGCGAGCCATGCGTCTCATTAGACAGCTGTTTTGTAAAAAACAGCGACGCCCTCTTTCTTTTTTAGCGAGGCTCGCGTCTCATTAGGTAGCTGTTTTGTAAAAAACAGCGACGCCCCCTTTCTTTTTTAGCGAGGCTCGCGTCTCATTAGGTAGCTGTTTTGTAAAAAACAGCGACGCCCCCTTTCTTTTTTAGCGAGGCTCGCGTCTCATTAGACAACTGTTTTGTAAAAAACAGCGACGCCCTCTTTCTTTTTTAGCGAGGCTCGCGTCTCATTAGACAGCTGTTTTGTAAAAAACAGCGACGCCCCCTTTCTTTTTTAGCGAGGCTCGCGTTTTGCGAGGGTGTTCGACTTATTTGGGCTTCACGCCTCCCCCTATCTTAGGTGGAGGTGAAGTTTGCTTCTTGCGAGCCCCTGGCGTGTTTTGCGAGGGTGTTCAACTTTTTTGGGCTTCGCGCCTCCCCTTATCTTAGGTGGAGGTGAAGTTTGCTTTTTGCGAGCCCTTGTCATTTTTTGCCAGGGTGCTCGACTTTTTTGGGCTTCGCGCCTCCCCTTATCTTAGGTGGAGGTGAAGTTTGCTTTTTGTGAGCCCCTGTCGTTTTTGCCAAGGTGCTCGACTTTTTTGGACTTCGCGCCTCCCCTTATCTTAGGTGGAGGTGAAGTTTGCTTTTTGCGAGCCCCTGTCTTTTTTGCCAGGGTGCTCGACTTTTTTGGACTTCGCGCCTCCCCTTATCTTAGGTGGAGGTGAAGTTTGCTTTTTGCGAGCCCCTGTCTTTTTTGCCAGGGTGCTCGACTTTTTTGGACTTCACGCCTCCCCTTATCTTAGGTGGAGGTGAAGTTTGCTTTTTGCGAGCCCCTGTCTTTTTTGCCAGGGTGCTCGACTTTTTTGGACTTCGCGCCTCCCCTTATCTTAGGTGGAGGTGAAGTTTGCTTTGAAAAGAAAAAAGGTTGTTTTTCGAAGCAATCTTAGCGGGTTTCCATCGATTGTAGCGCTCTTTGAAAAAGAAGTGCTTTTTCGATGTTTGCTAGTAAAAGTAGTAACTTGGAGATTTTACTTTTTGGGGGGTTCTAGCCTGTATTAAGGGTTTGGATACTGCCTCATTAAAAAACTTTACGCCCCTTCGTAAGGAAAAAGAGTGCAGCTCCTATTGTTTGTTACATTCATAGAAAATGGAAGAAACAACAAATTACATAATGCGAGGGCTCGCTAAGGCTCCGCTATGGGTAGTATTTGCGAAGGTCATCGATGTTCCAGGTATGAGGCAGGATGTTTCCCTCGCTGTCAGAGAGGTGGAAGGAGCCAGGGCGATTGCATTCTGATATCAGGTACGGACCGGTCCACTTTGGCTGGAACTTCCCCGCCATGCCGGCGTTTTGTTTCCGGATGAGGACGAGGTCACCCTTCTGCAAGTCTTTGATTCTGACCTTTTTATCTCTCTATTTTTTGGTTTCTTCTTGATACTTGCGAAGGTTGTGCACTGCGTTGCATCTTGCTTCTTCGAGTAAATCTTTGTTGAGCAGCTGGTTTTTTTCTATTGGTTCGAGGGTTGTTCTCGGTGATTCGTGTTTTAGTTCTTCTGGTAGTACAGCCTCTTCCCCAAACAGGAGCTTGAAAGGAGTGAATTTGGTTGCTCTGCACTCCGAGGTGTTGTGAGACCAAGTGACCGAGGTTAGCTCTTCCGCCCATTTTCCCTTAGGCCTGCCTTGCAATTTCTTGGATATGGCTTGGAAAATTGTTGCATTAGCTCTTTCAACTAAGCCGTTGGATTGAGGGTGCCGAACAGAAGCGAAGCATAAGATTGTACCAATTTGTGCGCAGAATTCTTTGAAAACTTCGCAGTCAAACTGGGTGCCATTATCGACGGTGAGATGTTTGGGGACGCCGAATCGACAAACTATTTGTTGCCAGAAAAACTTTTTCACTGCGAGGGAGGTGATGGAAGACAATGGTCTTGTTTCAATCCACTTTGTGAAGTATTCCACGGCTACCACCGCGTAGCGAAGGTTTCCTGGAGCTGTCGGTAGTGGGCCCACGAGGTCCATTGCCCACCTTTGCAGAGGCCATGTTGGGCATATAAGCGTCGTAGGAGCCCCTGGGGCGTTTTGGTTTTTTGCTGTTAGTTGGCAACCTTCGCTTTGTTTGACGATGTTTTCTGCATCTTTTAGCGCCGTTGGCCAGTAGAAACCTTGCCGGAAGGCTTTTCCAACTAATGCCCTTGGGCCGTTGTGTGAGCCACAAATGCCTTCATGGATAAGCTTAAGAATGTCATTTCCTTCAGGCTGTGGGACGCATTTGAGCCAAGGCGAGGTTACTAAAGCTTTGTACAGAATGTTGTCCACAATCTTATACCCTCGTGCTCTTTGTTTTAGCCTGTTTTCTTCTTCTTTGGAGTCTGGTTCGTGGAGCCCCTTGATGTAGGCTATGATAGGTGCCCTCCAGTCCTCACTCTGGATTGCATTGATCAACTTGGCATTCTTTTCGAAGGTTTCGAAAGCTGATTGGGTCGCAACTTCGTGGAAAACATCGGGCGGAAGGTGTAATTGTTGTGCTGCTGCTTTAGCTAGGCAGTCTGCTTCGCTATTTTCTGACCTTGGTATTGCATTTACTGATATGCCGAGGAAGAAGGACTCTAACCTTCGGACATGTTGAAAGTACTTTTGCAGCTCTGGATCTTTGGCCTTGTAATTTTTCTCAATGTGCCCCGCGATGACCTGTGAGTCTGTGTAGATGACTGCCCTTCGGACTGACAGTGACCGAAGCCTTGAGAGAGCGAGTATCACAGCTTCGTATTCTGCGGAGTTGTTTGTACATTTGAAGTCAAGTCTTCTTGCGTATCTTAGCTTAGATCCGGATGGCGAGACTAGAATGGCCGAGGCCCCTGCGCCAGTTGCACCCCAGGCTCCGTCAACATACACGGTCCAAAATGGGTCTTGGTGAGGTTCATCTTTGCGAGGGTCTGGGGTCCATTCTGCTATGAAATCTGCTAGTGCCCAGGATTTGATTGCTGTTCGACCGACGAAGGTTAGGGCATAGCTGTTGAGTTCAACTGCCCATTTAGCTATTCTTCCGACCGCCTCGTTGTTTTTGAAAATGTTCTCGAGGGGAAAAGCCGAGGGTACATGGATTTCGTATGCTTGAAAATAGTGCTTGAGCTTTCTTGATGCCATGACCACTGCGTACGCTATCTTCTCGACCTCTGAGTAATTTCGTTTAGGCCCTTCGAGGGTTTCTGATACGTAGTAGATTGGGGCTTGCCTGGTTTTGTTGTTCTCGTGCAACTCTTTGATTAAGACTGCGCTCGCTGCATGAGGCGAGGCTGCGACGTACAGCAGTAACAAGTCCCCTTTGCTTGGGCTGGTTAAAACAGTCAAGCTGGTGAGATACTTCTTCAAGTCTTCGAAGGCTTTCTGCTGCCGGGGTCCCCAGTTGAATGGTGTCGTGCTTCTCAAAGTTTCGAAGAAGGGTAACCCTCGCTCAGCTGATCTGGAAATGAATCTGCTGAGAGCTGCTAATCGGCCTGATAAGCGTTGAGCTGCTTTTTTGGTTGTCAGGGGTTCCATGTTGATGATAGCATCAATCTTGTCGGGGTTAGCTTCAATTCCCCTTGCAGAGACGATACAACCCAGCAATTTTCCTTCACTTACCCCGAAAACACATTTTTCGGGGTTCAGCTTTAATCCCACGCACCGGAGGTTGCTGAACACTCTCGACAGGTCCGAAATGTGGTTTTCTTTTATCTCGCTTTGGACAATCAGGTCATCGACATAGGCGGAGACGGAGTGTTCATCTTTGAAGACCTCGGATGTCATACGAGCGAAGGTTGAACCCGCGTTTCTTAGGCCTTCTGCCATTCTCCGAAAACAAAATGTTCCCGAAGGTGTGATGAAACTTGTTTTCTCTTCATCTTCTTCATTCATCCAAATCTGGTGGTACCCCGAAAAGCAGTCGAGTAGAGATAGCATTTGGCAGCCGGCTGCTCTGTCAACCAAGGTGCTTATGTTGGGGAGGGGAAAATCATCCTTCGGGCAAGCCTTGTTCAGGCACATGAAATCTACGCACATTCGTCATTTCTTGTTCTTTTTGTGTACTAGTACTACGTTTGAGAGCCATGTTGGGTACTTGACCGGGCGGATGACGCCTGCGTCCAAGAGCCTTTTTACCTCAGCCTTCGCTGCCTCTTTCCTTTCTTCTGACATTTTGCGAAGCTTTTGTTTGACCGGGCGATAGCCCGGCTTGATGTTTAGGCTGTGCTCTATCAGGGTTCTGTTCACTCCTCTTAAGTCTTCTGCGGACCAGGCGAAGGTGTCGGAGTTTCCTTTGAGGAAAGTGACAAGGTTGCTTTCTGATTGGGGGGCTAGGTTGGCTGAGATGAACACCTTTCTTTCGTCGTTACCCCCGAAGAGTTGCACTTGTTTGGTTTCTTCCTTGGGTGACACCTTTATTTTGTCAGTACACACCTCACCTTCGTCATTGAGGTTTGTAGCTTGAGGCTTCGACAGGTTGTGGACGTTACGTTGCCCTGGTGCTACTGTTCCCTCAGCTGCCCTTGCAATGTCTTGGTCTCCATATACTGCGACCACTCCCTTCGGAGCGGGAAGCTTCATGCAGAGGTAAGCAGGGTGGATGACTGCGTTGAATGTGTTGGTTACCCCTCGGCCAAATATGGCATTGTACGGATAGAACATGTCGACCACGTCGAAGGTTAAATGCTCGGTTCTGCAGTTGATCTGGTCGCCGAAGGTCACGGGCAAAGAAACTTTCCCGATGGCTCTCACTTGTTGACCGCCGAAGCCGTATAAAGGGTTGTCAGTAGGTTGTAGGAGGTTCCTATCAAGCTTCATGCTGTCGAAGGTTGAGGCGAACAGGATGTCTGCGGAGCTTCCTGTGTCGACCAGAATTTTAGTGACAGTCCACCCTGCTAGATTGGTCTCGATCACCATGGCGTCGGTATGAGGGTAATCTCTCAACTTCATATCACTGGAGTCGAAGGTTATGGGAATGTGGGACCAACGACCAAATTTGTGTGGTCCTTCGACGGCTACATGGTGCACCCGTCTGGCATGTTCTTTTCTCTGCCGCTTGTTGCCATGGTCTTCATTTGACCCTCCGGTGATGGCTAGTATTACACCGAAGGTTGATGTTGGGTTGTTGATGGTCGTTTGGCTCTAGGTTTCGGATTTGACAGGTTGAGGCGCTGGTAAAGCGGGTATTGGTGGTGGTGGCGGTAGAGCATTGTTGACTTGTTGGGTAGTTGGGGTTTGGGTTTGGGGGGTTGTTGGGTATGTGACTGTGTATGGTGGATTTTGGCATTGTGGGATGGTGAAAGGTCCTAAATGGCTAGAGGGGGGGTGAATAGCCTAATAAAAATTTCTACAAAACACTTAGAGGGACTTGTTAGACAATTACAAAGCGAAGCCTTTTGCACTAGCTCTACTAAGTGATGCAAGCCACCTAACAAAACAATTCTAGTATGGTATGGTCTCTAAGGCACACAATATCTATGTCACTACTCTCTATTCTAGTGAGCTAGCTAGAGCTAAATACAATGAACTAGAGAGCTACTTCTAGCAACAAATATCTCTACACAAGAAATAAAGAAGGTAATGCAAAGATAGAGAGATATACCGACACCGGCAAGAGATGATCAACCACAATATGAATACCAATGGAGTCCGGGCGATAGCCAAATAGACAAGGGACACAAAGATTTTCTCCCGAGGTTCACGTGTTTGCCGGCACGCTACTCCCCGTTGTGTCGACCAACCACTTGGTGGTTCGGTGGCTAATAGGTGTTCACAAACCTAGCTCAACACTTGAGCGCCACAAGAACCGACCCACAAATGGAGGTAACTCAATGACACGCGCAATTTACTAGAGTTACCTTTTGGCTCTTCGCCGGGGAAGGCACAATACCCCTCACAAATCACCGGGAGATGGCCACGAACAATCACCACTCGTGCCAAAGCTCCTCCGCTGCTCCAAGCCATCTAGGTGGCGGCAACCACCAAGAGTAAAGAGAATATCCGCAGCAACAACAATTCCCAAGTGCCACTAGATGCAAACTCACAAGCAAACGCACTTGGATCCACTCGATCTCACTTAGATTCACGCTATCAAGCAAGGAGATGAGTGGGAGGGAGTAGATCTTGCTCAAGAGGATGTTCAAGAGGTTAGAAAGTCAAGAAGAACCCCCACTAGCCGGCCACCACCTATTTATAAGAGGGGGGAAGAAGACAGCAAGTCGTTCCTCCCTTTTTTCCCGAGCTACTGCGCCTGCGGTCGGTACAACCGACGCCAGGTCGGTACTACCGACCACAAGGCCCGGTACAACCGACGGCACAACTTATGACCGTTGCACACAGCGTTGACCAAAACGAACAACCGACTCCTGGTCGGTACCTCCGACGGTCGGTAGTACCGGCCCTATGGCGGTACTACCGACAGGCCAACATGACCGCGAACAGAGAGCATCTCACAAAGTGACTTGATCCCTCGGAAACTACCGCCCAAAGGTCGGTACATCCGAGGTCGGTGGTACCGAGGTTATGGCGGTACCACCGCCAGGTCATTTTCAACTCAACACAGAGAGCTCTGCAAACTTGGTTACCACCGGTCTTGGGTCGGTAGCACCGGGGGCGGTACTACCGAGGTAATGGCGGTACTACCGACAGGCCAACATGACCGCGAACAGAGAGCATCTCACAAAGTGACTTGATCCCTCGGAAACTACCGCCCAAAGGTCGGTACATCCGAGGTCGGTGGTACCGAGGTGAAAGGTCCTAGTTTGGTTTTGGTAATTGAGTGACAACTTAGGTGGACTAATATGTGTTTGAAGTGAATTACACAGGTGATTAGTCCACAAGTGATCATGTGTGAGCAACATACGCCATAGAGGTGAAATAGCTTGGAAGATGTTGCAAGGCTCATACATGTGATGAAGGAGCTTATTGCATATGTGACATGACATGTGGTCATGTGGCTAAGATGGAGAAGATCAAGGCAAGACTTGGCTTGATGGACCGGTTGCGAAGGTGAAGGGCAAGTTGAGGCTTTGAAGCCGTTGGTACCGAGTGTCGGGAGGCTTAAGCAAGACTTGGCGCCGAAGGACCGAAGCGATGGTTAAGAGCAAGTGATGTCAAGATCGATGGACCATGGAGGCCATGTGATGATATGAAGTGGATCATATCATTTGATGAAGAGGTTGGTGCATGTGTTGCATCAACACCGGAGGAGATGGAATGGAATGCGCAAGGCAAAGGTATATTTGTAGGGCATTTCATTTCACCGGTCATAGGTGTGTAGAGAAGATTATGACCGGGTTTAGGATAGATGGCCGTACTATTAAGAGGAGCAAACTTGTTTGCATATCGGTCATCTAGTGCCACTTGAGCGATCTAACTTTGCGATGTTACTAAGATCGAGTGGCGTGGTGAGAGCAAGTGAAAATCCTTTGAAAATTGTTTGTGAAAATGCTAACACACATGCACATGATGGTGTACACTTGGTGGTGTTGGCACATTTGCAAAGGAGAAGGTGTTGGAGTTGATTTGGATCAACTCGGAGAAGTTTCGGAGAAAGCTTTGGTTGAAAAAGAGAAGCGATGGATCTTGGATTGGAATTCTGTTCTAATCCTTTGTGATTTGGATCTTGTATTCATGTGGGATGTGTAGCCCTCTGAATAAGCTTTCCAAAATGTCCAAGATCATCGAAATCGGAGTTCGGAGCTAAGAGTTATGGTCGTTCTAGCGCGGGGAGTGCAGGCTGGTGTAGTCGGTAGTACCAACCCTGGTGGTCGGTAGTACCGACCCAAGAGGGCTGTTTGCAGCCTCTCTGGATGTGGCTTGGTTTGGCCTGGCGGTAGTACCGCCATAACCTCGGTACTACCGCCCGCGGTGGTACCGACCTATGGCCGGTAGTAACCAAGTTTCGCGAGGCTCTCTGTAGATTTGAAAATGGCCTGGCGGTAGTACCGCCATTACCTCGGTACTACCGCCTGCGGTGGTACCGACGCAAGGTCGGTAGTGGCTTGTTTTTCGCAGAGCTCTCTGTTCGCGGCCGATTTTGGCTTGGCGGTAGTACCGCCATTACCTCGGTACTACCGACCTCGGAGGTACCGACCAGAGAGTTGGTGCTTCGCCTTAATCAGCGGGATGTGAGTAAACGGCTAGTTTGACTAAGCCGGTAGTACCGCCTAAGGGGGGTCGGTACTACCGACCGAGGCGCAGGAAAGGGAAAACGGCTAGTTGGTCGCTCCCCTCTATAAATAGGAGTGGAGGCCGGTTTTGGGCTAGTGGCTGGAGCACTCCAAAGCCTTGGTGGCTTGTGTGGATGTGCTTGTGAGCCCTCTAACACACATATGCTTTAGTGCTCATCCGATTGTGTGAGAGAGTGATCCTAGTGCGTTGCTTTGAGAGATAGCATCGAGTGGCACTAGGTGTCCGTGTTGCAAGCCGGTGGTGCTTATTACTCTTGGAGGTTGCCACCTCCTAGACGGCTTGGTGATCGAGTCTCCGTCGTGAAGCCCACGTGAAGATTGTGCGTGGCTCCGGAGAAGGATTGTGAGGGGCATTGTGCTCGCCCCGCGGGGATCGCGAAGAGCAACTCTAGTAGAGCGTGTCATTGAGTTACCCTCACTTGTGGGTGAGTTCTTGCGGCGCTCGAGTGTCGAGCTAGGTGTGGTGCCTATTAGCCGCCGAACTACCAAAGTGTGTGGTCGACACAACGGGGACTAGCTTGGTGGCAACCAAGTGAACCTCGGGAGAAAAATCACCGTGTCATCTTCGTGTTCATCTTCTCGGTGGTTTGCAAACTCCATTCACTAGCTTGTATTTACTTGTTCATATACTTGTGCTAGTGTAGTTGCTCTTGTAACTAGTTAGCTTGTGTAGCATGTTAGTTACCTTCTTAGCTTGTGTAGCATAGAAGTTAATCCCGTGAGTGACTAGTTGACTTGTAGTCTTGCTAGTCACATTGCTTAGTTTGTGTAGCTAAGTTGAGCTCTCTAATTTGGCTTGTGTAGCCTTGTTATTGAGCATTGCTAGTGAGCTTAGGCTTTGTGCTTTTGCTTAGTGGCATGTGTAGGAGCTCCCCTGTTGATTGAGTACTAGTTGCTTAGGTTTGTGTAACCTTGCAAGCTAGAATTGTTTAGGTGAGCCCTAGCTAGCCCGACACCTTATTTGCATTGTTTAGAATCTTTTATAAGGTGTCATAGAGTATAAGTAGAGGGGTGTAGTCTTGGCTAGACCGATAGTTTTAATTCCGCATTTGTTTCGGTTAGCCGGTGTGATTATTTTTATAAAGGACTATTCACCCCCCCTCTAGTCCGCCATCTCGACCCTTCAATTGGTATCAGAGCCGAGGTCTCTCATTTGTGGTCTTCACCGACCCGAGAGGATGGCGACTTATGGGCTAGATGTTGAGTGTCCACACATTTTTGATGGCACACACTTTGCACGGTGGAAAAATTGGATGATATGCAATTTTAAATTTATTAGTCCTCAAATGTGGTGGATCGTAGATGTGGGCCTTTCTCTTGTGTTGGATAGAAAGAATGCAACTCAAGCACAAAAGAAATGCCTACATCTCGATTGCCAAGCTACTAACATTTTCTATCAATCTATGGAAGATAACATATTTGGTGAGATCATGGACTTGAAGTCCTCCCATGATATTTGGATTTATCTCAATGAGAGATATGGGGTGATCTCCGATGATGATGTTGATGAGCCCAAGGAGGAGGCGCATGAGGATGTTGAGCATGACCACAACTTGGTGGTTGTGGAGGATTGCTCCACCTCATGGTCAAGTGATGATGATGATGATCAATCCACAAGCTCACTTGACAAGGTTGATGGTGATGATTCAAGTGTTGCAAGTAATGATTCTACTCCAAGCACACTTGATGATGTTGATGGCTCATGCTCAGGTGATGGTTGTGATACTACTACAAGCCCATCACCACATTGCTTCATGTCACAAGTTGACACCAAGGTATCTAATGCTAATGTGGTTGATCATGTTGATTCATATGATGAGCTTGTTAGTAGACTTGCTAGCATGACCATGTCTTTAGAAAATGAGAAAAATAAAACAATGAAATTAGCAAATGAAAACTCATTTCTAAAGAACTCATGTGAAGAACATAAGTGCTTACTTGATGTTCTTAAAGCTTCACATGATGATTTAATTGAAAAGTATGGCTCTCTCATTAAGGAGCTTTCAAAGAAAATTAAAAATAATGAGAGCTCATCACATGGATCAAATGATCAATTGCAAAATGTTGCTAACCCATGTGATGTAGGCAAGAAGAATGTATCCACCTCTTGTGATGATTTATTAGCTATGCCATGTTCTTCACATATAGATGCTTGTTCTACTTCTATGTCTTGTGAGACTAACATTTTGAAGGAGAACAATGAGCTCAAAAGTGAAGTGAAGAACTTGAGCAACAAGTTAGAGAGGTGGTGTAGATCAAAGGTCACCCATGAGCACATGATGAAGAATCAAAGAAGCTATGGTGACAAGAGTGGCATTGGCTTTAACAAAAGCAATGTCAAAGGCAAGAGATGGGGCAAGAGAAGACATGAAAGAGAAATGAAGAAGCAAGAACAAGAAAAGCTATCTCATCTCATGTGCTATCAATGCCATGAGATGGGACATCTTGCAAAAGCTTGCCCCAACAAGAAGAAGCCCCAAGTTCAAATCAAGAACAACCATCATGATGGTGACTTGATGAAGAAGAAGAAAACAAGAAGGGGCGGAAGAGCAAGGCATCCAACTCATATCCATGATGCCAAGATGATGATGAGCAAGAATGAAGAAAAGAAGAAAGATTTGGCTCACATCAAGTGCTACAAGTGTGGTGACATGGGACACTTTGCCTCGGAGTGTCCTACCAAGCTTGAGAAGAAGATTCAAGCAAAAGAGAAGAGGCAAGGCAATGAGGAGCAACACATGAGCAAGGAAGAAAAGGCTCAATCAAAGAGAGTTTGCTACTCATGTCGGGAAAGGGGACACATGGCAAATTCATGTCCCCTAGGTAAAACTTCTAAGCCTATTTCAATTGATGATAATATTGTGCTTAGAAAGGATGAAAATGGTACCTCTAAGGATACTATTGCAACTCATCCCGCTACTCATACTAAGGCTATGCCTAAGTATGTTGCTCCTAACTTGAGAGGACCCAAACTAGTTTGGGTACCATCAAAAAGTGGATGATTGTGTGTAGGTACCATGGCATTGGAGGCTTGATTCAATTTGTTCCATGTTGATCATTATATGATTGAGTCAAGTAATGAAGCTTAGTGCTATCCAAACCCAATGCCAAGACAAAAGAGTGAAGTCCAAGTGCTACAACGAACAAGTGCAAAAGATCAAGTTGTGGTGGTAGATTGGAATATTCGAAGGCTTGCAATCAAATTGAGTTGAAGCTTGCTTTTGGATGATCATGAGCTACTAAGGTATATCTTAGTTGATCATATTCATTTGGATGCATATGAGTTGATTGAATTGGATATATATATGCATATGTTGCTTGCTATAAGATGATTGAATGGATTTGATGCTTAGTGATCAAAATTGAGTTAGTTTGAATGGATATGTTCATGAGACTTCTTTTAGTAAGTGATTTGAATGGATATATGTCTTGTGAGAGTATTCAAACATGTTAGCTCAAGTTTGATTCAAATTGGTAGAGTATAGCTCAATTGCTCCAAGTTGTCAAAAATCTGAAATCTGAGCTAGCTGTGATAATAGCCATGTTTGAATGATCAAATCTATTTGGATTGGCTTGAAATTTGGTACACATGCTCTACACTTATGATATTAGTTTCTGTGCAAAATTCATGATTATTGGATAAGATATACTTTGGTTTTGGAGTAGATCTTGTCAACTATAGTGCAGCAGCTTTCAGCATGTAGTACTATGGAAAGAATTGAAATCTGGTAGCAATCTATAAAGCCAATGAAGCTCAAATTTTTATGGCTGCTAGAACACTTAGAGAGGCACATCTCCACCAAATTTCATAGTCATTGGACTTATATTTTGGGAGATATGCATGTTTCTTTGAGAAGGACAAAATCTGCCAGAAAAGTGACAATTATTGGATTAATCTAGAGTCACTTTGATTGAAAGGCCCTCAAGTTGGAATCATGTTTATAAGTGTTTGAGGGACCTATGTTTGGTTTTGAGATGAGCTAGAAGTATGACAAAGATGAGTACAAGTTCATTTGATTGAGGAGTGTATTTGGCACACATTTGGTACTCAAATTGAAGATCAAGACCAACATCATGATGAAGAGAAAGATCAAGTCCTAGTATCAATTGAAGATCATTTGGAAGAAATAAAAGGACTCAAAGAAGGAAGAGTTGAACTCAGGCAACCTTGCAAGAAGTTTCCATCATGATGAGTTCACCATTGTATCAATCAAACAAAGGCATTTCGAGTAAGGATCAAGGATGTTCTTTGGAGAGAGGTCACTTCTCCCTTATGTAGGGGCTTGCCGCCTTTTGTAGGTTAACCAAGTGTGGTACTTGGAAGGCTAATATGGAAGTGGTGATTCAAAAGATATTTGAGATGCTTAGTTGAAGCAATGAAAGGATTGACCAAGCAAAGGAAGCAACATCCAAGATAGAAAAGCAAATCATGTCAATTCAAGTGGTATTCATATGCAAGCTATGTTCAAATGAAGAAGCAAGCCAACCACAACAAGATAGTGCACTTAATCATATGGGTGAAGATTTGTTCTATCAATTGGTATATATTGGTCTTCACCATGGACTTCACATTGCTATTTGGAGCTTAATTGGAATCAAAATGACTATCCTCTACTCCAAGATAGCGAAGGTATCATTGTAATGTGCATGATCATTTCATCCCTTACTAGTATGCGGTTAGTGCATATAGTACATGCTAAATAGGATCATGCATAACAATTGAAAAGTTTAAATTCATAGCCTACCACTATTGCTTGTTTGATTATATGATCTAGTGGTTAGTATATGAGTTTGTTCATGAGCTAGTGAACCCAAGTACTTGATCTAGAAGATGAACATTAAGTGTCTAATTCAACATGAGTAAGATAACCATTGAAAGATGTGTGAAGAAGCTTACTCTAGAGCAAACCGAGTTAGATATCTTGTGCAATATTGCCTAGATCAAGTCACAAATGAGAAACTCATAAAGATGACAAGAGTTTAAAAAGAAGATAATAATGCAAATGGATATCAAGTTAAATTTTCATTCAAGTGGTATCCTACAAGACTTCAAATGATCCTCAACTATAAGTGATCAAATCAAGCAAAGCATCCCTCACCAACAAGAGCTCAAGCTTATCAAGTGGATGACCCATGCTATGACATAGGGGAGGTGCCCCACCTATTGGTATCAAGGTCAAAGATCCTACACATGGTGTCATTCCAACACATATGGTGGTGTCCATCAAAAATGAAGACTCAAGTATCAACCATCTACCCTAGTCCAACCCTTTGTATCAAGAGAAGCATGCCTTTTATGGTCATTGATGACAAAGGGGGAGAAAGTGAAGTGCCAAAGATATGATATGATAGGGAGAGAAAACAAGAAAAGAAGATGGACATGGATCAAGAGGGAGCAAGATTGGATAATGCGGAAGGATCAAAATTCTTGGACAAAGAGAGCACACAAGTAGGGGGAGCAAGCTCATGAATACATGTTTGATGCATTTGGTTGTGCATTACATTTGCTTGCTCACATTGCATATGTTTTACTTTCCTACATGCTTGTGTGCAATATTTGCTAGAACTAAGACTTGGATGATGATTGCTTTCCTTCATTTGGTATTTAGAACATAGTCTTAGTGTAGCAAGTGGTAACTAGAACCTTGATTATAATGTTGATCTCACGTGGTATCTAGTTTCACTTGTTTCTGCTAGAACTAAGACTTGGATGATGATTGCTTTCCTTCATTTGGTATTTAGAACATAGTCTTAGTGTAGCAAGTGGTAACTAGAACCTTGATTATAATGTTGATCTCACGTGGTATCTAGTTTCACTTGTTTCTAGCAAGGTCGATGCTAAGGATGAATCAAAATGTGGTATGCATGCTTCAAAGGTAAAATTTCATCATGTATACCTTAGCATCACTTAGTAGTGCTAACACTCCCACAAATTTCATACTTATGCATGTGTGCAAGGTTGAAACCAAACCATTTGAGCACACATAGGGGGAGTTAACACTACCAAGTCGGGTTGTATGGTGCTTATCCAAATCTTCTCATATGGTCTTAATGTTGGATAAGTAACATAGAATCCAAACCAAGTTAGCAATTTACATTCTTGTAAAGTGCTAGATTGAAATAAGCTTTATTTCCATATCTTTGTAGAGTTGTCATCAATTACCAAAAAGGGGGAGATTGAAAGGTCCTAGTTTGGTTTTGGTAATTGAGTGACAACTTAGGTGGACTAATATGTGTTTGAAGTGAATTACACAGGTGATTAGTCCACAAGTGATCATGTGTGAGCAACATACGCCATAGAGGTGAAATAGCTTGGAAGATGTTGCAAGGCTCATACATGTGATGAAGGAGCTTATTGCATATGTGACATGACATGTGGTCATGTGGCTAAGATGGAGAAGATCAAGGCAAGACTTGGCTTGATGGACCGGTTGCGAAGGTGAAGGGCAAGTTGAGGCTTTGAAGCCGTTGGTACCGAGTGTCGGGAGGCTTAAGCAAGACTTGGCGCCGAAGGACCGAAGCGATGGTTAAGAGCAAGTGATGTCAAGATCGATGGACCATGGAGGCCATGTGATGATATGAAGTGGATCATATCATTTGATGAAGAGGTTGGTGCATGTGTTGCATCAACACCGGAGGAGATGGAATGGAATGCGCAAGGCAAAGGTATATTTGTAGGGCATTTCATTTCACCGGTCATAGGTGTGTAGAGAAGATTATGACCGGGTTTAGGATAGATGGCCGTACTATTAAGAGGAGCAAACTTGTTTGCATATCGGTCATCTAGTGCCACTTGAGCGATCTAACTTTGCGATGTTACTAAGATCGAGTGGCGTGGTGAGAGCAAGTGAAAATCCTTTGAAAATTGTTTGTGAAAATGCTAACACACATGCACATGATGGTGTACACTTGGTGGTGTTGGCACATTTGCAAAGGAGAAGGTGTTGGAGTTGATTTGGATCAACTCGGAGAAGTTTCGGAGAAAGCTTTGGTTGAAAAAGAGAAGCGATGGATCTTGGATTGGAATTCTGTTCTAATCCTTTGTGATTTGGATCTTGTATTCATGTGGGATGTGTAGCCCTCTGAATAAGCTTTCCAAAATGTCCAAGATCATCGAAATCGGAGTTCGGAGCTAAGAGTTATGGTCGTTCTAGCGCGGGGAGTGCAGGCTGGTGTAGTCGGTAGTACCAACCCTGGTGGTCGGTAGTACCGACCCAAGAGGGCTGTTTGCAGCCTCTCTGGATGTGGCTTGGTTTGGCCTGGCGGTAGTACCGCCATAACCTCGGTACTACCGCCCGCGGTGGTACCGACCTATGGCCGGTAGTAACCAAGTTTCGCGAGGCTCTCTGTAGATTTGAAAATGGCCTGGCGGTAGTACCGCCATTACCTCGGTACTACCGCCTGCGGTGGTACCGACGCAAGGTCGGTAGTGGCTTGTTTTTCGCAGAGCTCTCTGTTCGCGGCCGATTTTGGCTTGGCGGTAGTACCGCCATTACCTCGGTACTACCGACCTCGGAGGTACCGACCAGAGAGTTGGTGCTTCGCCTTAATCAGCGGGATGTGAGTAAACGGCTAGTTTGACTAAGCCGGTAGTACCGCCTAAGGGGGGTCGGTACTACCGACCGAGGCGCAGGAAAGGGAAAACGGCTAGTTGGTCGCTCCCCTCTATAAATAGGAGTGGAGGCCGGTTTTGGGCTAGTGGCTGGAGCACTCCAAAGCCTTGGTGGCTTGTGTGGATGTGCTTGTGAGCCCTCTAACACACATATGCTTTAGTGCTCATCCGATTGTGTGAGAGAGTGATCCTAGTGCGTTGCTTTGAGAGATAGCATCGAGTGGCACTAGGTGTCTGTGTTGCAAGCCGGTGGTGCTTATTACTCTTGGAGGTTGCCACCTCCTAGACGGCTTGGTGATCGAGTCTCCGTCGTGAAGCCCGCGTGAAGATTGTGCGTGGCTCCGGAGAAGGATTGTGAGGGGCATTGTGCTCGCCCCGCGGGGATCGCGAAGAGCAACTCTAGTAGAGCGTGTCATTGAGTTACCCTCACTTGTGGGTGAGTTCTTGCGGCGCTCGAGTGTCGAGCTAGGTGTGGTGCCTATTAGCCGCCGAACTACCAAAGTGTGTGGTCGACACAACGGGGACTAGCTTGGTGGCAACCAAGTGAACCTCGGGAGAAAAATCACCGTGTCATCTTCGTGTTCATCTTCTCGGTGGTTTGCAAACTCCATTCACTAGCTTGTATTTACTTGTTCATATACTTGTGCTAGTGTAGTTGCTCTTGTAACTAGTTAGCTTGTGTAGCATGTTAGTTACCTTCTTAGCTTGTGTAGCATAGAAGTTAATCCCGTGAGTGACTAGTTGACTTGTAGTCTTGCTAGTCACATTGCTTAGTTTGTGTAGCTAAGTTGAGCTCTCTAATTTGGCTTGTGTAGCCTTGTTATTGAGCATTGCTAGTGAGCTTAGGCTTTGTGCTTTTGCTTAGTGGCATGTGTAGGAGCTCCCCTGTTGATTGAGTACTAGTTGCTTAGGTTTGTGTAACCTTGCAAGCTAGAATTGTTTAGGTGAGCCCTAGCTAGCCCGACACCTTATTTGCATTGTTTAGAATCTTTTATAAGGTGTCATAGAGTATAAGTAGAGGGGTGTAGTCTTGGCTAGATCGATAGTTTTAATTCCGCATTTGTTTCGGTTAGCCGGTGCGATTATTTTTATAAAGGACTATTCACCCCCCCTCTAGTCCGCCATCTCGACCCTTCACGAGGTTATGGCGGTACCACCGCCAGGTCATTTTCAACTCAACACAGAGAGCCTGCAAAACTCTTTTAGGGCCATGGTACCACCGACCCACTGGTCGATACCACCGCCGGTGGTAGTACCGAGGTTATGGCGGTACTACCGCCAGGCCAAATCAGCCCCAACACAGAGAAGGTTGCACGCAGCACCCTTGGGCGGTACTACCGACCCCCTGGGCGGTACTACCGACCACATACAGAAAACTTCATTTTCTTCTCTGTGTTGATCCAAAACAACTCCAACAACTTCTCCTTTGCAAATGTGCCAACACCACCAAGTGTACATCACCTTGTGCAAGTGTGTTAGCATTTTCCAAACATTTTCCAAAGGATTTGAGGTTAGCACACTAGGTCCTAATGCATATGCATGTATGAATTCACCTAGTGGCACTTGATAACCGTAATCACCGAGATAGTCCCCTCTTAATAGTACGGCTATCGATCCTAAACACACTCACACCCTCTATGGTGTCTTGAGTGTCAAAACAAAATCCCTATTTATACCTTTGCCTTGATCTCCATAGGGTTTTGCTTTTCTCTTCTTCTCTTTCCAAATGTGGAGCACTTGATCCATCTTTTGGTCATCATCTAGCTCCCACACTTGGTGTGTACCGACCTAGCTCATGAACACTTCATGACAAAGGTTAGTACTCTAGGTGACATCAATTAACCAAAACCAAACAAGGACTTTCAGATGGTGGTTGGCTGATAAGAGGCTTGGTTGTAGAGTGGGTGGTGCGCGTAGATGAGTTGTTGCGAAGGTAGGCCGTAGTTTATGGGGGTATAGTGGTATGGAGGATTTGGTGAGTGGAAGTTTGGTTTCCTGGTGTGGTTGATGGTTCGGTTGTCTGACGAAGTGGCTCTTTTGGACTCCTGGAATTCTTTTCCCTTGGCGAAGCATTCGCATTGTTTGGTGGTGTGCCCCTTTCCAAGACCACAGAAATGACAATACATTTTCGCGGGGTCTTTTTGCTGGTTTCGTTGATCTGGCGGGGGTGGCAAACCTTGGGGGTTTTGGTTGTTCGGGGGTTGAGTGCCCCGTCCTTGGTGTTCATAGTGTATTGGTTTGTTGATGGCACCGATGTTGCTTTGTTCTTGGCGAGGGTTGTTTACTCTTGGTTGAGGTCCCGGCTGCGGCTTCTGCTGTGACCTCCGAGCATCGGACTTCGCTCTGAAGTCCATGTCTGCTCTACAGTATATTTCCATTGTCTCGTGTAATTCCTCGATTGTGTTTGCCGGCTTCCTGGCAAATTTCGAAGAGCATGGGCCTGGGCGCAGGCCACTGACTGCAGCGAGGATGACAGCCTCGTCGGATATTCCCGGGGTTCTTGCTCTGATTTGGATGAACCTCCGCCAATAATCTTGAAGTGGTTCGCGCTCTTCTTGTTTGCAGTTGAACAACTCAATGGGGTTTGATGGGGCTGGTGTAATGCCTTTGAAGTTTGTACAGAGCCTGTCTCTGAGATTGGCCCAGGAATCCACTGTTCCGGGGTGGAGGTTGCTGTACCAGGTTTGTGCAATGTCTCGCAGGATGATGACAAAGAACTTTGCCATTGTTGATTCATCTCCGCCTGCTGCGGCAACTGCTGCTTCATAGCTCATTATGAATTGGCGAGGGTCAGAGAGCCCATCGTAGCGGGGTAGGTTTTGTGGATTGTAGCACGGTGGCCAGGGTTGGGTTTGGAGCATTTGGGAGAGTGGTGACTTTGGGTCATAGGGCATTTGGTGTTGTTGAGGTCTTCGTTGGTTGCGAAGGTTAGGCTCTCTCTCATCTGGGTAGAGTTGGCGAAAGTTTGGTGGCCTCATAGGATGTGGTTCTGGGTGAATTGGTGGTGGTGGGGGTGGTGGATGGCGACGAAGGTCGTCTTGATCCCGCTCCTCATTCCCCTCTTGCAGTGGGGGCATTTCCTCATCATTCCATCCCTCGGCTTCGGCTTCAGCCGCAGCGAGGGATTCCTCCATTCGGCGAAGCTGTTCCCTGGCCTCGTCTGCCCTTTGTCTGATCGAGCGCAACCGGTTGTGCCTCTCAAGCTGATCCAGGCGCCTCTTCTTCTCTTGCAGCTCAGCTTGAAGTCTTTCGAGGGCCTCGAGGCCCAACTCTTCCTCATCTCTCCCCTCTCCTTCTCCAGAAGTGTGGGGGTGCGGCTGTGCCACCACTCGGGCTTGGGGGCCCAGGACTTCAGATTCTGGGGTGACATCCTCTACTCCCGAGGGTTGCACAATCTCCTCAGCAGGCGGGACCACCGTCGCCGTCTCATTGGCGACGCGTCGGTCCCTAGCTGCGGGCGCTCTCCTGTTTCCTGCCATTTCGAACTTCGATTCCCCACGGTCGGCGCCAAACTGTTGGAATCACGCTTGCCCCACCTCCGCACTTGTGCAGGGGAGTGGCGAAGCTGACCAAGCGTCGGAATCAATAGCGAAGGTTAAGGAAACGAAGACAAAGTGGTTGTGGCTCTGTGCCCCCAGAAAATCGTCCCCATACACTGTTCACCCCCCGGTATTTATAGGGGATACCAAGGGGTGCCGGCCAAATTACAGTAGGGTACAAGAAAGATTCCTCTGCGCTACACATACAGAAGGGCAAACTCGTACAAACACAGCCGGAGCCGAAACCCTAGCCTGCCTTCCCTGCGCCCGCCGCCGCTTGGTCCCAGCTCCCCCGGACGGAAAGACGAGAGGCAACCTTCGTCTTGCGGAGGTATCCGCCCAGTCGGAGAGTTTGAGGTCCTTCGCCACCATTCGGGCCTGGGCCTCTTGGCGAAGGCACGCGGGATGCGCGAGGGTCGCTCCCAGTGCTCTTCACGCCCTTTTCCTGCAAAAAAGTTCCTGAACGCTTCCGAAGGCTGGGTCAGTATTCAGAGGTTTGATCGGTGACCTGAGGGACTTAGCAGGATGGAAAAGGTGGGTAGCCGACGAAGGTGCGCGGGCCGTTTTGTTGTGCCAGCCTGCGTGGCGCCTCTGCCGAGGGTCCCTTCCCCCAACACATCCAATCTTGATTTGTGCAAAATCCAAGCTTGGGGAATAGACCTTCTAAGAATATCTTTTGCCATGTTGCTATGTTGGTTGTCCCTACTTTTAAGATATGCTCATTATGCTCTTTCATCACCATCTGAATAAATCTCTATAATACTTTCATGCTACCCTCATTCGCTATATTATATGTTTAGGTTTGGAGTACTTTCATACATCTCTTAAATTAAGCATGGTGCCTAGTTTAGGAGTGGTGATCTTGCTTTCAAAGGTTTTTAATTTAAGCAATTAAGTTAAAATACCTTCCTAGATCAAATTAGACGTGGTGTCTAGGTTGATTTTTGAGCCGATAGTATGCTATAGTGGATGTTGGATATTTTGTTGGACTAACCCCTGTAGGAAAACTTTCAATATCAATTGGGAAAGTCCGGAGATGAACTCACACTGGAGATGAAGCAAGGCGTACAATGAACTTCAACAACTTTGCACAATGAAGACTCAGCTCATTCATCATGGATGAAAGAACTGTGAGTATCAAAGTTTATTTATTTTGTCTTCTACCGCAAGTTATCTTTTGCCTTGAATCATGTTAAAGTGCAGCCAACACATAAAATACTAGTCTATGCTAAAGTAATCCTAAAAACATCTTTTATTAGCATAGATGCAAATACATAAGTTATGGATAACAACCCATTCTTCAAATTCTTGCAATCCTTCGGGTATATGTCCACTAACATTATGCAGGAGAGAAATTTTGTTCATCCATGGTTTGGTTTGAACATTGATCCAAAACCCAAACCATAGACACACAAACCTACTCTCAGATCACAAATGGTACTAGCCTAGCCTTGAGTCTTGCTTGGGCGCTGATGACAAATAGGATGCAACTTACCTCGTATGAGACAACCTATGCCTGCAACCATTATTGCCCAAGACATCAAGACAGGAAGTGGGAAGTTATCCTCTGTTCTAATCAAGAGCTAGCTTGGGAGACAAGATGGTACCACTACAACAATAGCAAGATCTACAAGTCAAACACATGAACATGTTGTTGGGAGTCCATCTACATCACAAGCCAGCCTACGAGAGACAATTCTGTTGTCTAGATGTGTTTCACAATCAAAGGGAGGAAGGAGAAACCCAACTTCAAACATATTAATCTCCTACCCACCACTTTGATCAATACAAACCACTAGATGTTATCCCAATCGAGAAGAAGAATATGATCCACTACTCATTCTTGGAAGATCGTTCTTGAACACTATCAATGTTATCATCTATGTCGGACCTGGAGAAGTCAACTCTTAGATCTTTTGTTGATTCTTCAACAACTACATCACTTATGAGCAGCCAAAGAGAACCAAAAGAAGACGTCGAAGGGAGAACCAACTGCCAAGAATTGAGGAGGGCATCATGAAAGATGAAGCCACTGCACCACAAGAGTTAGAAGATGGAGAGATAGTACCTGAGCCAGCAAAATCAAGAAGAACAGTCGATAAGATCTCCATCGATCATCTAGACACTGTTGAGAGAACAAGTCTCAGTAGTGACACTACAAGACAAAAGACTCTCATGGAGGCACTCGAGTAACAACTCTAAATTCAAGTCTCTTGCCAATCCAATGATTAAAGGAAAACAAGAAAGGTTGACAAGAGAAGAATGTGGAACTGTCCCTACATCCTCATAGTATAGAATTAATACAAGAAAGAGAGAGGATCGAAGTCAGCATACTCGAGGAACAATGTGCCTTCACCGATAAGTCGACACTTAGAGAAGGGAGGTCGATACCTCTAAAGATGATTCCACTGTGATCTTCCTCTTCTCAATCACACTATGAGACGAGCAAGAGAAGACAAGTCAGCTAGACAAGAGAAGCTTCCACAAGGTAGTTCGACATATCACTCTTCAATGACAAAGTAATATTTCAAGGTAAGTAACCATCACTTTAAAAGCTTCTTCTTGATTCTAGTATGAACATAAATAAAGAACTAAACATGTTTAAGTTGCACCTCACTTGATCCAACCTAATCAACTCAACATATTCGGTCCTTTGACCCTTGTTCATAGCTTTACGCTCTTGAATCTCACTGTCTTAACTAAATGAGCTAAAATGTTGTGCATCTAACCTTTGGAAGATGATATATCTCAATCATGAAAAGATCAACACTTTATGCATAGATTATCCTTCCTTTGGTTAAGTAATTTGATCTGTTAAATATTTAAAGATGCTACTTTTATGCTCATCCTCTGATCCTATCACTCATGTAAAGATTGAATAGAACCCATAAACAACAAGTTTGTCTTGTGCAATGTGCCTAAGGTTAGAGGGGAATAAACAAAACTTTTGGTTCTATTGGTGTTTTTCCACCAACAGAGCCCATGCACTTGATCTCTACCTTATCTTTATGAGCAGGACACACTCTTGAGCAAACATGGAGAAGTTTATCACTCTCAAATTCTATAGAGTGAAGGTCCTAGATCTACAAGAACATGCACATTGAGAAGATGTTACCAGCTTCCACAAGTAACGCTTCACTTCAAACTGCTGGACGAACGAAGAACAAGAGTGACACCAAATCAAGAGGCATAAACAAGAAGGAATGATGGAAGATATCGTAGTCAAAATTAGAGGTCATGAAGTCCCCACAGACTTCTTGATCCTCGACATGAGAAGACGATGATGTCCACCTCATCCTAGGAAGATCATTCCTCTACACTACAAGTGCAATCACCTACAAGAGGAAATCCATTTTCACTTTCCTGGAGAAAAGGCACGATACAACTTCATCAACTACATACCCAATGAAGCACCCAAGGAGAATAGAAGTGAAAGACACCGCTCTCAAAGCCAAAGAAGACAAGCTATCAAGAATAGAGAGGCTAATCATGACGAAGAAGTTATCGACACTGTCCCAGAAAAGAAAGAAGAAGAGAAACCTCAAGACAATAAACCACGAGAAGTGAAGACTCAGACTAAGAAAGTATGGGAGAAAATGTCTGCACCTAAGAGGTACAATCAATAACAACTTTCTAAACGTCTGACATACCTTGGGAGGTCTGAACCAAGGGAAGGTCCGGTTCGTCGGACCTAAATATCTGAACCTTCGCCAAAAGGTAAAAATCGGTAGTTATCTTTATATTTACTTTGTTGCATATTTCTCATATTTAATTCATAACCATTTCTTGCATCATCATATTTAATTCACAACACATTTTTATAAATATTTCACTGCATCATAAAGCCCCATGTGAATAATTCTATGGCGTGTAAAAACCCACAGGAATGTTCACCGTGGTGGCATAAAAATAAAAATAAATATGCATACATTCATCCTGTTGCATTTTCTCTTGCATCATAAAAATATAAAATACAAAAATATTGAGAAAGAAATCTAACTGAAATTCTGGACAACTAAGGCTTGAGTGGCAAACCACTAATGCTTAATCTGTTCCACAAGTTTTGTTGTCTATTTGAGTTTCGTAGGATTTGAAAGGCCAAGAAAAGCTGACAAGCAAGTGAATGCTCCATCCACTGTTGGAGTACTGTCTCAATAAAACATCAACATCAATCAAAGCTCTAATCGAGGAAGGATATATCCACTGCCAGTCTGCTACATTGCAAGATCGAACGACTACGTCAACATTCAGCTTGGGGGAAGACATCCCCATGTATCCACGTAAGTATCTTTAATATCTTAAGTTTTTCATTCCATAAACAAATTCAAAACACCAAAAAAATGTGTGAGCACATGAAGGCTCACCCTTAAAAAGAAAAGAACAAAAATATGTGGGCACATGAAGGCTCACCATTAATTAAAAAGAGACAAAAATATATGGGCACATGAAGGCTCAACGCTATTAAGGGAACCAGCTTGGGGGAGACGCACCCCTGTTATCTTCGCAATTCAGGTATGTCTTTATTACTATTATTATTAGCTTTTATATCTTAAAGTGTGTTAGATAAATAAAATAGTCTAGTTTGTTTTAAGAAGTTGATGACTAAAGAGAACTCTCTCTCTCTAATCTTCTGCATGGAAATGATGAATAGTTGCTCTATCTAATTTCTTTCAAGTACCTAGCCTTCAAAGCATGAGTTCTCCTCATTAATAATGATGCCTTAAAATAAAATTAAATACATGGTTGGCAAATACTTAATCTAAGGTCCAGGTAATTGGGATATGACATGTGATGATCTGAGCTGCTATTATCTTGTTCTAAACAACACTAAAGTTCCAGAGTTTTCTAAATATGAATATGACTAATAATTGCATTGAGTTAAATTAAGCTTTGTGACCCTGTGAGATGTTATCTTGCCATTGAATTGAGATCACTTACACATTTCATCCATCTTCCGCATAAATGCTCATAATTATCTGTTGCTACCCTCTCAGAAGTTTGTTAGAAGCATGTGGCTATTAAAAAAAGAAAAAAGAGAGAGAGAAAAGAAAAAAAAGAGATCTGAGGAAATAAAAAGGGACAAGTGTCCGAAACCTCAAAAAGATAGATCCCGAGTAAATAAAAAGAGACAAGTGTCCGGAACCTCGAAGAAAAAGAAAAAAAAATGGGCACGTGCCCGACAGTAGAATTAGCCTAATAGCCATATGTCTCTGATGAACAAAAGAGAGTGAATATATTCAAAAGAGCATCCGACTCCATTTTTCCATACACATGCACTTCTTGATTCAATGGTTGGTTGACTTTCTCTTTGGATCCATTGTTTAATTTGACAACATATGTATTAATGCTTTTAAAAATTAATTAAAACTCCGGGATAAATGTGAAGTGAAAGAACTAGAGACATAGTGCTTGATTTGATCGTTCAATCTCTCAATTATTCACGATCTAAGGTAGAAGTAATAAGCCCCATGAAGAATAACATGATATGTTTCAGAGAATTTTTGTTTAACGGAAGGTATACTTGTTAGAAGTGAAGATATTGTAGCAACTCCTGATCCACTTTTGGGTTTGACTTTGCTAAGGGACTAGCAAAGGGTAAGCTTGGGGGAATTGTTGACGCTGGTTATCTATCAAAATTAAAGGATAAATAATTATGAAAAGGGCATGAATTCAATCACCAACAAAGGTTTAGGGTTTCAACTGACAATATTCCATGAGTTTTGGTGAGTTATGATTCTGCAGGGACTAAACCAGGAAATCGGCACCAATAGCTTCCCATAGAAGGAAACCGTCGGGAGATAACGCAACCGCCACGTCGGGATACTTCTAGAAGACTCCAGAGAACACATAGAGACACCACGAGAAAGGGCATCGCGGTCCACTTCCAGGTGGGACCGACCGGTCCCCTGGGCCCACCGGTCGGTCTCCCCCTGGGCCCGCTGGCTTCAGTCTTCTGCAAGCTTCCTCCACCGACCTCTAGGATGCATCTCAGCCGTACCTTAAGTCGGTTTGATCCAATGGTCGCGGTTGATCCCTCAGGGCTATATAAGCAGCCCCAGATCCCCCTCTCCAGGCATCTCCCTCTTCATTATTCATCTCCACATCAGAAACTAGGGTTCCAATGTAGAAGTAGAGGTCCCTCTAGATGAATCTCTTCTAGTTCATCTAGAATTAGATCTAGTTCATCTAGTTGTAATCAAGAGTTAGCTTTCAAGTAGAAGACTAGATACCCCTCTAGTAGGATTAGAACCTAGTCTTATTCTAGAACTAGAAGAGAGAGAGAGAAAGAGATCAAGAAGGAGCTCCGGCCTGTCGGATCAACTTCTTCATCTTGTACCTGTGATTCAAGTTCTTCGTCAACTTGCTTCAACGATTGTTTCGGTAATCGACATCTATATTTAAGTTTGAGCTAGTGTTCTTATTATTCTTAAGGTTTATGACTCTCTTTTGAGTACTCTAATTCTAGAGTTAGAGTAGTTGGATAGTGTAAGCATGGTGCTTAGACTTGATAGCTCATAAATGCCTCCTATAACGCTGGTAGTAGTGGTAGTTCGCAAGGGTGACTCTTATAGCCTTGTTGATTCTTCTATAGTCCACTTACTCGTGTGTAGGCCCGGTAGGATTATACATTTGCATAAAAGAATCATACTCTGTTTGTGACCTTTTATGGCAACTTCCCCATTAAGAATAATAAACATATCACTCTTGAATTAGAATTAGATAGCCTTAGTGATCCCCTCTATACTTTTAGCTTCTCTGTCCTTGTTAGTTACTCAGGGGTTATACACTTGAGACTCATCGCTATCCGTTCCTTTGGGTTCGTTATTAAAACTGGGTTACTCCGGTGAAGTGCTACATCGGTAGATCTTATCTGTGCGCTTGCGGATAAAGTAGAGTGTGCGTTAATTTATACCAACAGTAGCTAAAGTAGCTATCTACTAATGCCACGCGGGGTTATCAGTCCCGACACTAGTAGGGGCTAACTAGCGAGAATGCAATCTACCAGGAGGAGATTCTGCAAGCGCACAGAACTATCGTAGTAGCACTTCCCTGGGAGTACCAGGTGTCAATTTATTTGATCCCAAAGGAAGGCTAGGGTGGTGTATGAGTAGAGTCAAGGAGGGGATGAGAGTCGGAGAATAAGAAAAGGGAAAGGAGAGAGGAGATGATGAAAGGCTAGAAAGAATATGTGGGTGGATAGGTAAGGATGAAATGGATGGCTAAGGTAAGGCAGATGGATAGATAGATAGAGAGTAACTAAGGGTAACTAAGATAACTAACTACTCCTACATGACCACAAAGCAAGATAACTACGAAGCAAGACAGGCAAATGTCAATAAAGCAACCTAGTTAAGTAAAGTTTTATTCCTATCTTATCAAGTATCGAGGCGTACTAGCCTTTACCACTGACTTAGGTTGAACGCTAGCACAACGAGCCTTACTGTTAAACTGGGCCAACTACGTGGTGGAATTCAAGGCGCACAGGGTTGTCACCACCTGCTTGCTACCACAGCTATCCGGGGGTCCAGCCGTATCTGAAGGTAAGTCTATAACTAAGCACCACGCTTAACTATATTCTAACTATCTCTACCCTAGCTTTGAATAGAGACACCCTTGCGAACGTCAGAGCAAATACTTGACTTAATAAGATAAACACTAAACTAACTAAGCAACCTATTGGCAAAGATCAAACACTAAGCTCACTAGAGATTAACTATTATGGCTAAGTGAATTGATCTGTAGGATAGCTAGGCACTCAAGCAATCAATCAAGTATACCACTCAATACTGATAAGTAGAATAAAGTAATACTTGAAATGATGAAATAGAATATAGTAAAGTGCTTGAGTAACAAGAGCAAAACCTGAACTGGAGATGAAGGAAGACTCTTCCCAGTTCCAGGACCGATCACTCGCACGCCTCTACTCTTGAGCTAAGCCTTGAGCATCGCTTCCGCGAGGGCAAAGATGCCTTGCTCTACTAGCTACCTACTTGCCTAAGCTTGGCTAAACCCTAAGCTATCAGCTCTCTGGCTCTAGCCTTGCTTCCCTTGCTTGTGTGTTGCTTGGTTGTGGTGTCTGAAGTGAAACCTCAGGGGGTATTTATAGCCTTGTGGAGTGAGGGGGTATTTATAGGGGGCAGCCAGCCGACCTAGGGCAAACCCTAGTGGCGGGCGCCAGCCCTAGGTGGCGGCCGCCACCCCCATCATCGTTGGATGCACCGCCCTTGCTTCAACGACATCCAGGAGCTCCAGAGAGGCGGTGGTTAGGTCGGTTGCATGTCCAAGTAACCGTCATTTGGTCTTGATCCACACCACTCCCTCCTGAGCCGTCCGATGCCATTGACCTAGTGACCAAGGGCCAAGATTTGGCCTTGGGAAGGTCACACAGATCGGTGACGTGGCAAGGAGGGAAGTTGGGCCTCTCCATGTGGCGGGCGCCACCTAGGGGTGGCGGGCGCCACCCCACTTAGGCCCATTTGGGCCCTGCTGAGTGGGCTCGTCTCCTGGTGGGTCCATTCTCCAAATTTGGTCCAAATCCTGCATTCAAATAAAAATCTATGGACATGTGGAATTTGGTTAGTTTGAAACCTATTTGACTACATTTCATGCCTTTTTGGTGAAGTTTAGGGTAAAATGTTGATGGTAAAACAGGTGTTTTAGGACCATCAACAGAGGGCTTTAGTAGCAACAAGAAAGTGCTATGGGTGCAATCAAGAAGGTCACTTGGTGAACCAATGCCCAAACAAGCAAGACAAGCAAAAAGCGAACAATGGGCATATTTGCTATGCTTGTAGGAGAAAGGGGCATCTAAGCTATGACTGCCCAAATGGTATGCATCCTAAGCCGAACACATTTGCAAATGATAATGTGCTTAGGAAGGCCACAAAGGGACTTAGCACTAGTAAGGTGATGTGTTCACCGCATACTAGCACTAAGGCCATTTGGGTGCCTAAGCACTTGTTGACTAACATTGGAAGACCCAACAAGAGTTGGGTACCAAAATGTGCTTAGGATGTTGATATAGGTACCTATGGTGAGATGAAGGCCTTCGGGGTGGTTGACCAAGTCAATTTGAAATTCTAACTCAACCTATCAACCTATGTTCATCATAATTGCTTATATGGTTGGCCCGTTGGTAATCTATATTTGCCTTATCTATTACATCATCTTCACCATGACCTAGTGTACCTAAACTTGGTAGGATAACCATCTTTTCACTATTCATGCTTACTATTTCATAACTTGTTTAATATGTGAAAAGTTGGAAATGGCAAAATAACTTCAACTCATTCTCTGTCGGAAGTGTTGTCGGAACTTCCGACCTGGCACCAGCACCGCTGACAGAGAATATCTCTGCACTGTCAAACCATACCGGACGTGCCTACCGGACGTGTCCGGTATGGCAGTGAGTTGGCCATTTAAGCCTACATAAGAGTTGAGTATATTTATATTTGTGTTATGATTATCATCTTAACTCAGATCTCACATGTTGTTGTTTCTCAAGTAATTCATGCATACAACTTAACTTTCTTTACTTTATGGCAAATTGCTTTGTTTTGGCCAAAGTTGAAAGTTGACTCTCACATTCTTAACGGAATGAAAGTGCTTGGAAAAGAATTCAAATACTTGAAGCACTGATTTAGGGGGAGCTCAATTTCAACTTTGTGCCTCATGTGGACTAATGAGATTTGACTAGTATATGTTGTAGTTCATCATGATTGAATTGATCCCTTGGTGAGGACATGGTTATTTGACAAGAAAGGTCAACAAACTTATCACCATGTCATGATTTTTCTTAGTGGAACTCATGGGCTCAAGGCAAAGGTATGTTTTTGATTATATGCATTGAAAGTGCATTCTAGGCCCTATATTATGCTAGTGTGTGCATTTGTGTGTAATAGGATGGATCTTTTCAAAACCCCTTACTAGCATGCTTAGGTGGTGTGAATTTATAAATCTTTGATCCTTTTTTGGTCTCTGTGACCTAGTCATGTCATAATACGATTATTGTTCCCCTTGGTTGATTGTTTGACTAATCACATATGACATGACTCTCTTAAGTTCATAAGTCACCATGTCTCTCTTTGTTCAAGTCTCGCATATGATTTATTTTGGAAAAGAGAATAAAATTTGAGAATATTGGATTGAGCATGCCTGAAAATAGTCGGATCAAAGGATTGTGCTTATTTTGGAGTAATAAAGGATAGAGAAAGACATAGAAAGAAACAAAATGAAATATGGATTACTTGGACAAAGTCAGCTCATACCGGACGTGTCCGGTATGCGCGTGACTTAAAGAAACCTCAGGCCAGCAAAGGGCTATTTCTTTCTATTCTCAACTTTCTCTCACACAAATAGAAACCCGACCCCAATACCTCAATTCGAGCCCTATTGATTTGTCCGTGGAAAAGTAAAGGAGGAGAAGGGATTAGAGAGGCCTTGCATCAAGATTGAAGGCCCCAACTTTCGGATTTCAGATTCTCATCCTCTTCTCCATCCCCAAGGTATTCAAATCCCGGACCTCGTCCGATCTGTTGGATTCAAGTTCCTTTGATGATTCCTTCGGTCAAGATGCTGCATTAGATGCCTAGAAGTAGTGCTCAAAGTTTGGAATGGATTGGTGGAGGTTTGGATTCAAACCCTAGAACAGGCTGCTGACTGCGCTCATACCGGACGTGTCCGATATGAATACCGGATGTGTCCGGTATGGCCAGGCAGTGCAGGTGTCTTCCTGCAGTTTGATTCCAAATCAACTAAATGTTATATCCTATGATACTATTATTTGTCTATGATGTATTTGCAAACCTTTGTCATATGTTGGACTAGGTGACGACAAATCTTCAGATAAATAATTGTGTTATAGTGGTGTAATATAGTGAGACATTCTTTGAGCTTGGTTCTTAATATTGTTCTTGGATATCTTTGCGGATTCAGGACAGCAGCTATGAGTGAGCACATAGAGCCGAGGAGCAAGGGCAGGCATGACCCTCGCCATGAGCGGCACAAGAAGGCCAGATAGGATACAGGGACCAACTCAGCAAGGCGTAGGCCAGTGAGGGCAGCAGCTCAGGGAGGCTCTGACTCTTCTCCTGACAGTGATCCTCAGGAGTACAGATTCAGGTAGAGGAAAAGCACTGACAGATATAGTGAGGAGGAGTAGATTGAGGAAGAAGAAGATGGTGATGATAATGATGAGGAAGAGGCAGCTGATCCTCTCTATCAACAGGGTTTCCAGGGTAGTCAACATATGAACTATGGGATGCTAGAGATTCATGCCCCTCATGTCCCTCAGTACATTGCTAGAGTTAACTACAAGGGAAAGGGGAAGACCAGACTTGCTAGAGATCAGAGAAGGATAGATCCCAGATGTTTGCCTAAGATTCAGTATGACTATCGGTTTCACACATAGTTTCACGCAGACTTCTATACCAGTGTGATCCTTTCCAGGAACCCAGTGATTGCTAGGTCTGAGTGGGTAGATTGGACAGCATTTAGAGAGCTCGAGAAGGATTCCATTGACCAAGCTATTGTCATTTGTCAGCATGTGGGGGCATACCAGATTATGGAGTTTCAGCATGACTGGAACTCAGAGGTCATTGCACAGTTCTATGCCACTTTGTATGTTGAGGAGGATACAAAGCGCATGCATTGGATGCTTGAGGGAACTTGGTATAGTGTGGACTACAGTGCGTTTGCTGCCTACCTTGGCTTTTCAGAGGAGGATCTTCAGAGAGATCAGATTCACTCAGAGCTTGCTCTACCACCAGAGCAGATGAGATTCATGTATCCAGCAGGTGGTCCAGGAGTGGTTGGGAAGGTTCTAGGTCTCCATCCTACCTACATGTATCTTGAAAGGATATTCAGGAGGACTATTGACTGTAAGGGTGGAGACAAAGGGACAGTTGCAGATTATTCGAAGAACCTTCTCCAGAGGATGGCTCCAGGTGCTAGACCCTTCGGTGTCTTTGATTTTATATGGAGCGAGATCAGGAGTGTTGGTGAGAGGCCCCTCAAGGGTTGTGGCTTTGCTTCGTACATCATGCATATGATTGAGCAGGTGACAGGACACACGTTTGACTATGACTATCATCATAGGGTGTTGAGGCTTGCTATGGACTTGACAGAGACACACACCCCGCCATGAGGTCCAGGAGGAGGAGGAGCAGCAGTAGAGGACGCACCTGCAGCAGGTGCAGGAGGAGCAGCTTCACCTCTGCCACGTGCACCTCCACATTCAGCTTCACGCCGTGGCAGCCCTCCCTCTCCGATCAAGAAGTTTTTCAGTGCTATCTTTGGAATGTGCAAGGACATCAATGTGGTAAAGAAGAAGCAACATCACGAGAGGAGGGCCAGGAGAGAGGACTCGAGGACGATGAAGATGCTGCATGAGCACTTTCAGTTTCAGCCACCTAGGTCTCCTCCATCTGAGGACACTTACGAGGAGCCTGAGTCATTTGAGGAGCAGCATGCTAGGTACCAGAGGGAGTACCAGGAGCACTTTAGTAGTCTCTCTCAGCAGCAGGAGCCACAACAGGAGACACAGCAACAGGCACCCCACACTTCTTCTCAGCAGAGACTGCCTCATGGTGGTCAGTCTAGTCAGGGTGCAGCTCGTCTTAGTGCAGCAGAGGAGTCAACTGCTTTCTGGTAGGAGGATATCTTTGGGTACGGGCACCAGCAGAGTTCCTATGTTCAGGACCCCCACTTTCAGAGCGATCTGGGTGACCCTGGTCAGGGTGGTTCCCGCCCCTCAGGTAGTCAGGTGCTCCTCAGTCAGACAACGAGGGTGACGGTCAGGGCAGAGACGACGACGACGATGACGAGTGACCTCCAGTGTCAGATACAGCTTTGCAGCCCCTTTGTGCTATGGTTTTTCTTGTCATATCTTTTGTGGTAATGGATGACAAAGGGGGAGAGATTGTGTTGATTAAAAGCTTCAGAGATGCTTCATATGTTCTATTCTTGTATCTGGAGATATGTACTGCAGCTGTGTTTGAGTTGAGTTATGATTGAGCTTCATTGGTGTATCATCTTTTATGTATCAGACTAGTTCATGTATCACATGTGTCAGATCAATTATGTACTAGTCTCAGTTTGCTGATGTTTCGAGTTGTATCATGTGAGAGATGAGACTTTGTGAGACATGATCTTTATTTCCATATCTATCTTAGTGGCTTATGGATTTGGGAAACTATTGTGATGAGTGTTATGTGTGTTTCTACTTATGCATTTAATTTCATATGATTCATGATTGATTGAGTAGTATAGCTTTATGGATGGTGTATTGCTTTTATTTTGTTATTGTGTGATATACCATGTCATATGCCATTTGATTTATTTACTCTTGCACTCATCGGATGCAATGATTTAGGGGGAGTTTCCAACTCCACTTAGTATGTGCAAATTGACATTTTCAGGTCCTTTATGAATTCAATTCATATTGCGCATATTAAGGGGGAGCTCTCCATAAATCATTAAACCCAATAAGCTTAAATGTTTTATCCTTTTGTAAGCTTTAATCAAGGTTGTCATCAATCACCAAAAAGGGGGAGATTGAAAGTGCATGTTGCGCTTAAGTATGTTATGGATGGTTTGATGACAACATTGATTAAAGATCTAATATGTTTGCTAAGTGTGACACAGGAAAAAGCTTATCTCACAATATGTTTGAAATGAAATGCAAAGCCAAAATGATGGATTGTTGTATGATTTTCATGTCACAAGCACAAGACAACAATGAGAATGTTATTGATGAAAAGGCTACTCTATTGTGGGATAATCATGATTCATATGTGTGCTAACAAAGGATTCAAAGCAAAGTGTGATTGAATGGCTTGAGTTGGTAAAGATAGCAAGGAAAGAGTCTTCGAGGTACTAAGCAAGGGTGAAGGGCAAGTGACGGCTTAGCGGCCGAAGAACCTAGCTAGGGTGAAGAAGAAAGTACTTGCATTTAGTCGAAGGATCAATCAAGCTTGAAGATTATATTAAGTGGAGAATCAACATTCCTAGCAACAATATTGATTAAAGTGACTTGACACATTTGGGATTTCATCATATCACTTGTATGGAGTCAAGTCACATGCTCAAGATGGCTATGCTCGAGGGATATCTACTTCTAGTCATGACAAGCATTCCTCTAAATGAAGAAGGTGAAAGAGAAGCGGCTTCGGTTTGATAAAGATCAACTCAAGAGGTTTAAAACTTGTTTTTCAATTCATCTTGAGTGATTAGGAAAGCCGTACTATTAAGAGGGATGCAACATATAGTAGATGATTCCATAAGTGCTCAAGTATAAAAAATAAAATCAAAAGAGAGACACAAAATCCCTTCACGAACACTTGGAGAGGTTGCTGTCAACTTCCAGCGTCGGAAGTTCTGACTTTAAAGTTGGAAGTTCCGACACTGGGATTTTCAGCAAGTCTGTCCTCTCAGCGTTGGAAGTTCCGACCCGAGTTCCGACACTCCCAGCGTTGGAAGTTCCGACCCGAGTTCCGACTCAAGTTCCAACACTCCCAGCGTTGGAAGTTCCGACCCGAGTTCCGACACTCCCAGCGTTGGAAGCTCCGACGCGAGTTCCGACACTGTCAGCGTCGGAAGTTCCGACGCGAGTTCCGACAGTGGAATCTCGACCTACTCAGCCTCCCTGCCGCAAGCTCGTCGGAAGTTCCGACCGGAGTTCCGACACTGACTGAAAAGTAGCCGTTATACCTCTATGAATAGTGTTTCTAGTGAACGTCGGAAGTTCTGAGATCTAGACCGGAAGTTCCGACCTTCACGTTTTCAGACCAACGGCTAGAAAACGGCTTGTTTTGTGGGTGGGGCTATAAATACCCCCAAGCCCTCTCTCTTGAGGGCTGCTGATTCTGCCACTTCCCACACTCATTCTAGAGCTTCCAAAGCACTTTCCAGCCCTCTCTTAGTGAGTGATTGACCTCTAATTGCCAAATCCATTTGTGGGTTGAGAGAGATTCAAATTAGAGAGCAAGGCACCTCTTGAGCACTTGTGCAAATCGTCGATCTTGTGTGCGCATTCGTTACTCTTGGACTCTATGGTCCTAGACGGCTAGGCGTCGCCGTTGAGCACCCAGGAGCTTTGTGGAGTGCCTCGGAAAGTTTGTGAAGGTTCAATCTCTCCTCAAAAGAGATCATCTAGTGGAAGGAGCATTGCGGGTGAAATAGACCGCGGCTATAGTGACCTGTGGTGTCCTCTAGAGCCCACCTTTGTGGTAGCTCGCAGCTGGCTCAACGGAGACTAGGACCCGAGGGGGTGCCGAACTTCGGTAAAACAAATATCGTGTCTCCTCTTGTTATTACATTCGATATTTGTGTGGCTCGAGCTTTCCCTGCAGGTTCTATGTGTTGTGCATATATATATTGTATCTCTGCAGGGTGTGTGAAGGTTGTGAAGAATCCGGAGTCGATTTGGAGCTCTGTGCCGAAATCGCAAATACCGGACGTGTCCGGTATTGCCTAGAGGCTCAGCGACTTAGGGATTACCGGACGTGTCCGGTATCCCTACCGGACGTGTCCGGTATTAGCTCTCTGTGCAGAAACTTTTATATCTTGCTCTAATTCATTTGTGGTGCAGGGACCTGACTCTATATTCATTGTATATCTTTCATATACTGTGTGTTTGTCTCTTGTGGGGTTGATTTACTCCGATTGAGAGCTTCCAAGAAATTGGAAGCTCATATACTAATCGCTTCCGCATTTAAGGTGTTAATTTTTCAGAAACGCTTATTCACCCCCCTCTAGGCGGCATCTTAGGTCCGTTTGGTCCTTTCAACATGATTGACCAGGCATCTCAGAGTAGCATCATAGCCACAGAGGACGAGTCAGTTTGAGTGCTACTCTTAGCACTTTTGGTAAGGGACTTTATTGACCAAACATCTCAAAAGGCTCGATTGTCGCAAAGGATGAGTCAGTCTCCTTTATTTTTGCAGCGTGTGCAAAGGCGTGAACAACTCTTGGTTGTGCGCCAAGTAGTCGCTCATCCGAGTACTATCTGAATAGTAGTCGATGAGGGACAAATAATTGTCGAGTTGCAGGAATCAATGACCGGAGCCTATTGTATGCTCTCGATGATGGACGTAGTGACCAGGCATCTCAAAGGCGTGGTAGCCTCAAAGGATGAGTCAGTCCGGGTGGACGTAGTCGACCGTGTGTCTCAATCAACTTAATAGCCATGAAGGACGGGTCTGTGCAAAGGCGCGAGCAACTCTGGGTTGTGTGCCAAGTAGTCGCTCATCCGAGTACTACCTGAATAGTAGTCGGTGAGGGACGAATAATTGTCGAGTAGCAGGAATCAATGGTCGGAGCCTATTGTATGCTCTCGGATATGGACGTAGTGACCAGGCATCTCAAAGGGCATGGTAGCCTCAAAGGACGAGTCAGTCTGGGTGGACATAGTTGACCGTGTGTCTCAACCGACTTAATAGCCGTGAAGGACGGGTCTGTCCGAAGGCGTAAGCAACTCTGGGTTGTGTGCCGTGTAGTTGGTCATCCGAGTAATACTTGAATAGTAATCGGTGAGGGACGATAGGTTGACCGTACGAGCTGCAGTCATAGTGTGCTGGCTTGCTTATGACACACGGTTTGGTTTTGGATCAGACTTGAAGCTGCTGAGCTTGAGGTGCACGTACTTCATGTATGCAAACCATATTTGCATATCTTGTATAGGTACGTGTATCTTCTCTCATACAGTGGTTGATCCGAGTATTTGGAAATAGCGATCTTAGCTGATCTGGTCCGAGTATCCTGGGGAATTGCTGCCAAGATCGTTTCGGAGATGGTGCGTATGGAGCACGGACTAGCTCGCCTTGCTGGAGAGGTCAGGGCCGGTGGACATGGCCATGCCTGCTGCCTCATCGGTTGTTGTTCCGAGCTCCGGTGTAATTTGTGAGCTGACCTCATGTCTGATGAAAGTTGTGCCTCTCCCGCAACAAGGGAAAGTCTTCTTGTATTTGCTTGCCTAATCCAAAAGATCGTACGCCTCCCTTATTAGTAGCGGCTGCTTGATCTTGGAAATATTTCTTGAATCATTAAGAAGGCAAATTCTAATAACCGTGGGGGCGTAGCCGGCGAGAACTGGTAATCGGACAACTACTTCTGTAGGATCCGGAGTCGAACTCTACCGAGCTTGATGTCTCAATCTAGATGTTGTACAGAGTAGGCCTGACCCTCATCGAGTGCATGCTGATACTCAAGTCCATATATGACGCACATACATGGAAGTCGATCTCTGTTTGGCTTGCCTTAATGCCATCTCACTTGTAGATCGTACATCCTTTTTGTTTGCTGACGTCGCCTTGCATGGCTTTGTAACTTGAGCCTCGCTGGTATTTTTCTCGTATTGATTCATCTTGACGGAATCCATGAACTTAAGTTGATGATCGGTGCCCAGTTGATGACTAGAGCCACTGCTCTGGAGCGCCTAGTTGTCGAGTCACCGGAAGTTGATGAAGAATTGATCTTGCTGAAAACGTGATCTTCATCTTGAGGTCCACCGAGCTCTCCAACTGCAATTGCGCCAAAGGCCCCTACCTGGCGCGTCAGCTGTCGGTGTTTATTAACCGGCAACTCGTCTCGGGGGTACCCAGATGATTATTCGATGGGGATCAGCGTATGCAAAACTCGATGGTAAACGCAGAGACAATGATTTATACTGGTTCGGTCTGCTGAATAGCATCCCTATGTCCAGTTTAGGGGAATAGTATTGCGCCCTGCGCTTATGGGTGTCTGGTTGTGTACCATGACCCCTTGTGTCTTTGGTTGTCGATCTAGGGAGCTCTGCCTCTCTTTATATAGTCCAGGAGGCAGAGTCCTAGTCGGTTACAATCTTATGAGTCCTAGTAGGATTATAATGTAGCAATATTACTAGGATTACATACGGAGAGTCCTCATTGGACTAGGTCTTCACTCTTCCTTGCGGAGTACCCGGAGACTCTGTCCCACAACACGACAATGACACCATTTTAGTCCAAATTTACATGGATTATACCATCTTTAGTGGCTCTTTTCTTGTACTTGTTGCCAAACTTGCAAATCTTATGAGGGAATTCTAGATGAGCATGATAGGTGAGTTGACCTTCTTTCTCGGGTTGCAAATCAAGCAAGTCTGGGATGAGACGTTCGTGCATCAAGGCAAGTACACGAAGGACGTCCTGAAGAGGTTCGATATGGGCGAGACCAAGCCTCTCACAATGCTTAGGGCAACGACGATTGCGATGGACGCAAATGAGGACGGAGATTCCATGGTCCAAAAGGAGTATATGGGCATGATCGACTATCTTTTGTACTTGACGGCGATGAGGCCAAACATACACTTCGGAGTGTGTCTGTGCGCTCACTTTCAGGCGTCTCCTTAGTCATCACACAAGCATGCGATTAAGCGCATCATGAGGTACCTTTGATACACTGATGAGTTTGTGCTTTGGTACTCTTCTTCTTCAACCCTCTCACTTTTGTGGTTATTCTGATACGTATTTTGTCGTCTGTTAGCTTGAGCGCAAGTCTATTTATGAGACTTGTCAATTTCTCGGTTCGTTTCTTATGTCGTCCTCCCGCAAGTAGTCTAGCGTAACACAGTCTACCCCGAGGCTGAGTATGTTGTTGTCACATCGGTTGCTCGTAGCTGTTGTAGATGATTGATACTTTACGTGATTTTGATCTCGATTATGTTAGGGTCTCTTTGTTGTGTGGTAGCACGAGTGTCATTAGTGTTGCAAAGAACCATGTCCTCCACTCCAAGACCAAAGACATCAATGTTCGTTTTCACTTTCTTCGTGATCACTACGAGAAAGATGACATCAACTTACAATATGTATACACCCACAATCAATTAGCACACATTTTCACCAACTCTTTGGACCAATCAACATTTGTTACGTTTGTTAGATTGAGTGGTGAGCTCTGATGATTTTAGTTTAGCTTTTGTTTAACTTTATGTGTCATAGTTATATTTACATTGCATTTTATCATGTATTTTAATGTATTTTAGAGCTTCATTAAATATAATAGTTTATGTTACATCGAATATCGTGACAATAATTTAAAATATTAAATTAAATATAAACTAATTATAAAACTCTTTGCACGGATAAAGACTATTTATAACCTAAATCTATTGAGACTAATTAATTCACTGTTAGCATATCTTTTCTATAACATTATATTATTATTATTATTAAATCAAAAACTAACTAGACTTAATATATTTACTCTTTGAATTAGTCTTCAGTTGATAAATTAGTTTTATTATTAGTCTATTTTTTAATAGACTTTAATTAGAGTAGCAACCAAACCGTGTGAACGAAAACGAAACACGTCCGAAGGACCGAACACCGAAGTGCAGGAAACCGCGCATCCCGCAGCCCGGCTGCCCCCAATTTTCGAGCTCGCGCGCCTCCGCGTACGAAATTTCAGACCCGCCCCGCCAAGTCAGCGATCCGCGCCTCAGCCACGTCAGCGATCCGCGGCATCCTACCCCGGCTCCCCATCTCACCCGTCCATTCCCTCCGCATCGAACGGCAGCAGCCGCCCTCCTCCCGCCGCTCGCCTCCTTTTAAACCCCTCCCCCTCCTCCCCCCAGCCAGGCATTCCAAGCACCACCGATCTCACCTTCACAGTCCCGCCTGCTTGCAATCTATCTTCTCCTCCAAGGAAATCAACCAACCATGTCCGGACGCGGCAAGGGCGGCAAGGGGCTCGGCAAGGGCGGCGCGAAGCGTCACCGGAAGGTGCTGCGCGACAACATCCAGGGCATCACCAAGCCGGCGATCCGGCGGCTGGCGAGGAGGGGCGGCGTGAAGCGCATCTCGGGGCTCATCTACGAGGAGACCCGCGGCGTGCTCAAGATCTTCCTCGAGAACGTCATCCGCGACGCCGTCACCTACACGGAGCACGCCCGCCGCAAGACCGTCACCGCCATGGACGTCGTCTACGCGCTCAAGCGCCAGGGCCGCACCCTCTACGGCTTCGGCGGCTAGGCTGGCCCGCTCCCCTCGGTGTTCCCCCCACCTTCTGCAGTTGCGACGTTGTCTGGCCGTGCTCACAAGTCTTGCGGTCAAGAAAGTTTCGGGAGCTCTTGTTAGTTCATCTCTGGCTGTAGTAGGTTTATGTGAATCATGAAGCAGTAACCGAATTATGTGAGCATCTGATGTTGGAAATCAAGTTTGATGTGCAAATGAATGTATTGTGTGTTCTGTCTTCTGTTGTTAGGATCCTGTCGTTATGATGGAAAAGGAGAACTACTTGGTGATCAAGATTCTTTTCTTTATACTCATTTCTCCCGCATTCATCTATCTTCTATATCATTGTCTATTCACTGTGGGCTCACTTGTTATTTTATCTAAATATATACATGAAAGATCTAGTTTTGAAGAATTAATTGCAACGAGTTCAATGGTGCAATCTTAATTTAATTTAGGTTTTTGGTTTGTGAGATATAACATTTTTTTAACTTAAAACGGTGGGACCCACTTTTGCAGTGATCCCACGCTGCTCTCCGCGCGCATGCCGCACGTCCCGGCCCTTTCGCTAACCGTTCAGTTTGGCGGATGTACGCGGTTACTGGAACGCATAGTGACTCTCACTGCAGAACGCTATACGGCTTAGAGGACCGGATACCGCACCCCAGTGCGACTGGTGTGATAAAGAAAAGCAAATGTGCTTTACGTTGTAGTTTTCCCATGTTTCAGTAGTACCATATGGATTCAATTGGAAGTTGGAATCCTAGCAAAACCAAGTTCTGGTTCTGTGCGTACCAGTATCAGAAAGGATTGGGAAGACGCTGAAATTGACTACTCGTACGTGCCAAAAAGGTGTCATACTCAAATGAAAAAAAAAACTGAGTAGCACACAGGAACATCAGTGGCGATGAACTGAATCAAGCTGGATGTCTATTATTTCCATGACCTATTGAATAGTCCATCATAGAAAAGGTGTCACATCAACAGCTGCTTATTACAAAATGAATCTGAACATATATGACTAATAAGCTACTCCTATCATTTTCACGGCTGATTTCGACTGTTTTTAATAGTGTTTTCTGAGAGAATAAACCGAAGTATGACTGATAAGACAAACAAACATGACAAATGAAGTAACATATGTATATCAATTGAATATGGGATACAGGAAGTCTCAATTGCAAAGACGAACTTCAGAGAAAATAATGCAAACACTCCAGAGACAAGGTACACTAGAGACAAAAACCCTATCATTTTACAGTAGTATGAAACTATCAACAACACAATAAAAATTCAGTGGTCCTGTCAAGGTATACATTTACACTGCTACACAAGGGAAATATAGGGGCTACTCAGTAATAGAGTACTATGTGCGGAAATATGATTAAAATAGAACAAACATTTCGTATATAGAAAGGTCTTGACAATACTGATCACTTCTCATTTGTTCGTTCTGCATTTACTCTGTTTGCAGCATAGTGGACTTGAAAAGGCACACATGGCTGCAGTTCAGAATTCAGATTATCGTCGCGGGGAGAAGAGCGCACCAGAGTCGTCTGATGAGGGCTGCAGTGCATTGATCTTAATAACATATTTCTTCCGAGAGCTAGATGTTCTGCTGCCCTTGGAGCTCATGTCCAGGTCATCTGATTCCTCGCACAAGGTGGGGTCCTCATCTTCATAAGCATTACCAATATGACCACTGCACTTCCGGCAGAGCAATCGCGTCCTATTTCTGAAGAATCCCCATGAACGGCTTGAATGGAAGTATGGCGTGCAGCTCACCTCGTCAGCGTGCGTAAAGCGGCTTTCATCGATTGCAAAGAATGAGACAACACCTTTCCTGATGTGCTTGCCATACTTGGATCCAATGTTCGCCGTGTTCCGTGTGGAGGAGCTCAAGTTTAATGCATAGCCACAGTATCCACAGCTGCTAGCAAGAAACAAGTTAAAGATTGTCACCAAATATTGGCGTACATGCTCTCAATTGAAACTAGGGCCAACACTTCATATGTTTAAATTATGCTCTAGCACTGTTTATCTGCACTAAGCATCAGGACCCAATTTTCATGAGCCCACATTAGTTTCCATTAATTGTCACATTCAGTTCCTATTTTTCCTGGTTCTATTGCTTCCCACATACAGTAGTATCATAATAGAGTAAGCTGCAATTACTTGGGCTCTAGTTCCTCTCGCACACAGGTGATGGTATCTTTTGAATAACAAACCCGGCAATTGATTCAGTGTAGATGATACAATTTGTGTGCTCTTTTATCGATGAATCCAGCTCGATTCGTAAGCAGGGCCACCAATCACTGGCAAGCAACACTAACTAAAACCAAAGGAGTAAACATCATCTACTCGTACTAACTATCAACACCTGAACCGCAGCGCCGAATCCAGTAACTTGATTCCCAGATTCAATCCCCAAGTACACCCAGCAGGAATGACATTTGCCAGACAAAAACTAAGCTTCGGCACAAAAAATTCAGGTGAGAAACGCCAGCTGGATGGGAAGAGACCATTTCTTGGAAACAAACTGGAAAGAAGCTACTTCCTCCATCCCAAATTATAAGTCTATGAATCTTGGAAATTCAAAGTTTTCTGAGCTTAACCAAATTTATATAATAAGATAAAAAATTTATGATACCAACTAAGTACCATTAAATTCTTCATTAATTATATTTTCATAATATCCATATTTGATGTTATGGATCTTTGTATTTCTCTCTATAATTTTAATCAAACTTAAAGAAAAAGACTTTGACTCTACAAGATTAATTTAAAATGGAGGGAGTGTCATCCAGGAACTAAGCAGAAGACATAGATCGAGCCGAAACTTTGCCTCTCCAAAGAACTACTACCCTACAAGCTGAAGGCCAAGGGAAGAAGAACTTGGTTCTTGGCCCGAGTATACTAGAGAGCAGCCAGCCGGGGCCGGGGGCGAACCTGTAGGCGACATCCTTGCCGGAGGAGTAGCGGTCGAGGGCCCTCACCATGCTCGTCCCCCCTGCCCCTGATTGCTGCTTGGCTTGGCCAGCGCAGCGCAGCGAGGGAGGAAGGCGTCTGATTTGGGATGCCAAGCCGCCACGCGCCAACGGTCAAGGCGGATTCGGCGTCCGCGCCCCGCCGCGCTGCTGGCTCGCCTTCTCCGCCTCCTTTTTCTTCCCCCTTCTCTGTGGTCTCTGCAGAGGAAAATAAGAGAAGACGAGGCAGCCGGGCACGAGGCCACACGAACCTCTGCTGCTGGTCTCGCGTTGACCGCAGCGGCGGTGCCGGTGCCGCGATTTCTGCCCTGTTCGTGATTGCGATCGTCTCGGATCCATGAAGGCGCGCGAACGATGATGATGATGGCAACTCGTTCGCTGTACGTGTCCGGCGCGAATGGGCCACAGCGCCAGTATGATCCATTCGTGGGTCGTGGCGTTGAAGTGGACTGAATGTGGGGTGAGCACGAAGGAACAGTGTTTTCAGTTACGACGACCGGTGAAATTAGGTGTTCAAGGACACGTGTCACCGCACTAAAGATGGACCAGACTGATCATAGAGCACCCACCCAGCTAGATGAGGTGGACGGCAAATGGCCCACTTGATGCGATCACCCGATTGTTCCTGTAAACGGGGATGGTGATGGAGATGGCGATGCCGGTTTTTTTTATCCTTACTTGCAGGTAAAGGGAAATTGTGGATATCAAAGTGGAAGTAAACCAACCATGCTCCACTTCCTTTGGCTGATTACCGGTGGTAAAATGTCTCTCTGCATGAAAACGACTAATGATATTAAATTATTTCAATTTAGAAAACATCATACTATATGATGAATACAACTCTATATGGCTTAGATTAGAAACAATGCTTAAAAATTTAACCTACACTGTGCCGCTATGCGAGACCCTAGAGCATAACATTTTGCACCTGTGATTTCAAGTTTGGTCATATAGTGCAACTTCCTGCCATAATTTCCAAATAGAACCTCCAAGTTTTAAACTTCGAATGCCTGACCAAAGTTTAAAAGTTGATAAAGGTTCAAAAATTTGACCACTTTCAGACATGTCCGGAACTTGAGGACATGACTGAGTAACGATCACTATGTGGAGAAAGGGTTAAATATCACCTCCCTCTTCTTCTCTAAGAGTCATCCATCCATTATTGTGACCTAACTTTAGAGAAGAGCATTTTGGAGCATTCATTCAATCATTTCCCTCTCCCAAAGTCATCCATTATTGTCACCTAACTTTAGATAAGAGCACTTTGGAGAATTCATTCAATCATTTCCCTCTCCCAGTTCCCCCACTTCTCCAAGGTTCCTTTGGGGGATTTGGTGAAGGTCCGGAAAACAAGAAGGATAAGTGAGAGAGCAATAGCATTTTTTTTTGCTAAGCCGTTAGATTTGGGATGTTACCCCTAAATAGTCGTGCGTCGCTTGTAAAGCTTCTAAAATTTTGTGGTTTGCTTCTAGCAGATTTCTTGAGTATGATCTTAGATTCTTAGTGGTCACTTGAGAGAGATTCTAGCTACAACGTATTACCCCGTTTTAAAATATAAGAGTTGTCCTAAGTCAAATATCATTCACTTCAACCAAATTTAGGGAAAAAAACATTTACAATAACTAAATAAGTACACCGACAATATATCTCATGATGCATTTTTTTGTAGACTTTATTAAAGTTTTAGAAATTTGATTTAGCTTTTTAAAAAAATTACTCATTTTTAAGGAGAAAGAGCAGTAAACTAGACCTTGAGTGGCTGGAAGTCCGGAGGAGAGTGTTACTTTGATTTTCCTTTTTATTACCGCGGAGGACGAGTTCCGGAGGCGCACATGCCTTTTTAAGTTTTATTTATCCCCTGCCTCCAATTCGAATATTCAAAATATTCAATTCCATAAGATTGTAGGCTTTGTGGCGTTAATATACACTACTCCACAACCACTACTATTCTATTTAAAACTTTTTGGAAGTTTCACCCCACTCGTGTAGAATGTCATCCATACGTATTCCGGACGAGGCGGTATTTTGTTTTTGTCGGCTTTACCTTGCTGTCACAAATTTCACGTTCTGGCAAGTGGCAAACCTGCCCACACAAAGGAAAGACAGGCCAGGCGAAGCACTCTCCTCTATGATTGCTTCCTCCCCGTTCCGTCGTCCACTCCTCCCGGCTAAAGTCTCCGCCTCCAGAGAGATGTCGGCGGCGACGGAGGTGGCGCCAGTTCAGCAGCGGAGCCATGCGGCGGCGGTGTGGCGGGCGGTGGCGGGGTGGCTCGGCCTGCTCTTCCAGATCCTGCTCCGGATCATCCGCAGCACGCCCTCCTCCTGGGCGCAGCTTCTCTCCTTCGTGGGCCTGCGCCACCCGCTCCTCCCAGTCGCCGCGTCGCCTGAGGTGGCCTTCGTGCAGCTCCCATCCGAGGCCCCTGCTGACGAGTCGCCTCCGCCGCTCCGGCGGCTCACGGTACGGACCTCCTTCCATGCCTTCGGCCTGCTGGAACGCGAAATGATGGTGACTTTTGGTAGTTTGGGCCTTGGGAGTGCCAAGGGTCAGTTGGAAATTGGAACTATGGGTTTATTCGTAGTAATAACTCTCTGCTGATTAAAGGGATATATGCTTCTCTAGCTGGACTCATGCGAGCGCGGGCGATATCCAATGTAAAAACTGAAAAGTTAGTGATCATTCGGCAGGTTTCCATCTAGTTTATTTTTGAGCTCTGGTGGTCTGGTGGCCAGTGGGTGGTATGCTTTCCAGTTTCTAGGCATGACTCCTTAGTCCTAATTGAGTAATTGACTGCTAAGCACTAATAACATGATTCTCGGCTATATTTTTTGACATTTGCTTTCTATCTGCCTTTCTTAGTTATGGCTATCTATCAAGTTTACTTTAATGAACTTCCAGTGATACTTGCATAATCTGCAGGTGGTGCTTGACCTGGATGAGACTTTAGTTTGTGCGTATGAGTCATCGAGCCTTCCTGCTACTGTGCGCACACAGGCTGTTGAAGCAGGATTGCATTGCTTTGACATGGAGTGCGTATCGTCTGAAAAGGCAAGTAAATTGTGGTGTTGTGCCCCTTTGCCTTATCTATTGCTGTTTTCAGTATACTTCTTAGAAAGGTACTTACAGAAGTATGTTTCGTGGTTTACAGGATCCTGATGGAAGGCAGAGGATAAATCATGTAACTGTCTTTGAGCGTCCTGGCTTACATGAATTTTTGCAGCGAACTAGCGAATTTGCTGATCTTGTTCTCTTTACTGCTGGTTTGGAAGGTTTGATGTCCTTAACTATTTTTATCTTTTGACAACAAAAGGCAAGTTGATTTCACACCTCACGCCACTGAACTGTGCTCTTATCCAGGCTATGCAAAACCTCTAGTTGACAGGATAGATGCTAGCAACAGATTCACTCATCGTCTCTATCGGCCATCAACTGTTAATACGTAAGTTGTCATTGGGATTTCCATAAGTTATTAGTGATGGGCTTTTATATTCTCAAGGTTTCTTGCTCATAAAATCTCCACTGCTTTCAGTTGGAGGCTAAACCCTGTTTGGCACATTTGTATAGCTTATATGCTACTTATGACCAAAATAAGCTGAAACTAATAGCCAAAACGGCATTGCTTTTCTGTAGCTTATTCTAGCCACGCCTATTCCCACTACCCCTTATTTGTACTAAAAAGTACAAGCTAGGTCAGACTTACTTGGAAAGTGCTTTCCAGAGAAGCTGTACCAAACAGGGTCGACAGCACTCTGTTGAGTCCGATTGGGCGGATTTAGTTCATTTTTTTTATTTGCTGCTGACTTCGCTACCTTATGTAGTTGTTTTCTTGTTCATAACCACTTTATGTGAACTGCAAATCTGGTTTACTGATGTTTCTGTGAAACCTTGTATCATGTTGATTGGACAAAATACTTACTCAGTGAGAAAGTAAGTCCTTTGTTGCATTAGCTGAGATGGTTCAGTCTTCTGATAATGTATATTTATAATTTCAGCGAATACAGAGAGCATGTAAAAGATCTTTCTTGTTTGTCCAAAGATTTCCAGAGAATTGTCCTTGTTGATAACAACCCATACAGTTTCTTACTGCAACCATTGAATGGAATACCATGTATCACATTTTCAGCTGGACAACCTGTTGACGATCAGGTAAAACTAGCTATGTACATAAACAATTCTTTGGCTCTACAGTTACAGCCCTTGGTGTTACTGATCCGTTTACATGTTCTGACATTTTAGCTCATGGGAACGATATTTCCGCTTCTCAAGCACCTTGCTCTGCAAAAAGATGTTAGGCCTGCATTGTATGAAACGTTTCACATGCCAGAGTGGTTCCAAAGACAAGGAATCCCACAAATTGAACAGGCAGTTTAGGAATTGCAGCCACTACATTGGATTGTTGAAAGGCTCAAAACCTGCTATTGTACAGTAGCATAGATACACGAAGACTTTGTTCACATGTTTGAAGGGAGGGAAAGAGATAAAAAGGAATTGTAATTTAGCGCAATGATAGATCTCTATTTGTGATGTGAATTTTGTTTTATGGTTGTATAGCACTTATTTCTGTTTTGTAAAACAGTCTGCACCTCAACCATCGCTTTATATCCACTCGCCCTGCATCCAGATATAGCAAACACTCATAGTGACTGTCAGACAGGCCAACACTCATGAAGGTGCCACAGTGACTGCTTGGGAGTGGTTGCTGGCAGTGGCAGCGCTTAGGCGGCGGCTGCTGCTGCAACGAAGCAAGCACTCCGAGCAAGCCTATGTACTTCCGGCTTGTTTGGTTGCACATAAATCCATATGGTTTTGGGAAGATTAAGATGAAATTTAATTTTATTTCCACTCCAACCCACGTGTGGGTCCATAGACGGCAATGTCTGAGCCAAATAGCTGAATTCACGTGAAAAAAATATCCTGGAAATCATGAAAAAGTGATTGGTAGCACTGCCCTTATCAGCCAGCTTATCAACCGTACTTCAGCTTATTCTCTCTCACAGAACACTATTAAAACAGCCGAAATCAGCCATAAAAACAACCAGCCAAACAACACCACGAATATGTATAACGATATATATTTTTTGCAGGGTTCGTCTTCTTTCCTAAATTAACTTTCATGGCAGGCCTTTTTGTTAGTACGTTACATCTTTGCAGATTGTCACCGATGGATTTCAGCGGGACCTTGGAACATAGCACGTACAGGAATAAAATTAAAATGATGATTGTGTCACTATTCAAACTTGACCACAAGAATTTGGTCAATTATTTGATGAATTAGATGAAAGCAGAAACTCGGTTGAGAAAAGAATTAAGTGCATCAGATTAAATATCACAGGTAAATCTATTGAATTCCATTTGCTATACCATGAGTTGGATCAATATCATAGTACATGGCAACTGTATGTACAAAAAGAAGAAAAAACTTTTTAAATATTTACATGCACGAACTAGCGTGTATACACGATCGATTCACCTTTCAAAACAGGGTTTTCAATGCCAAGTGTTGACCTAAAAAAACCATGAAGTTAAGTCCTGCTGCAAAAGGAAACATGTCGTTTCAGGAGCCAGTAGCTTCTGAAAGTGTAGCCTACTTGTCAGGAACGACTTTGGTTGGCCGTTGAACTATATTTGAACGAAAGCCATCGGTGTTGCAATGCTTCGCTGGCCGTTGGTCTGTTTCTGGGATTTATTTGTAGCAGGTAAGACAGAAAATCAACAAATTTCTTGTCTGGGCACTGCAAGTGGCGTCGCAAAGAGGATTTCTCTGGGATCAAATATTCCAACTGATCTGTCTCCTATTTTTTAGCAGGAAATGGAATAGGAAAAATAAGTATCCAGTGATGCATGAAAATTGCACAAAGAACAAGCAACTAAAATTCTTATGCCAAAGATCTCATGGTGACAACAAACTACTGCCTTTACGGACAACTGCAGGACTAAATTGTCTTATGCGCCTCAACCATGGGGGAAATTACTACATATTGACAAGGGACCCAGATAGAAGTAAAAAGCAACCTGTTCGATTGCTTATGCATCATGCTTGCACCTCAAGATCAGATTATTAGCAGATGGCGTACAATTGAGAAGACCCCCTTTTTTTGAACAAATCGAGACTTCTTCCAAACAGTACCTTCTTGCTATTGGTAATATTACTTAGTACATCATTAGTTTTCTCAGGTAGGTATTTGAGGCTTTGAGCTATCACATTTTACTTCTGCGCTACTCAAGGTGTTGTATATGGCATAAGAAAATTTAGAAGTAGTGCTTCTGCATAAATAAGCCTATATTACAATGTCACTCATGTGATTTTCAGGTCATCATGCAAAATCAACACGAACAACATCACCGATTAGTTATGTTGGTAATCTTGCATATAATCCAATAATTACCTCATTCTTGTGGAAAAGGTCATAGTCATCTGTGAAGTACTTCTGGGTCTCCTGTCCCGACGCAAGCATTTCTATATCAATTGGACCAATTGTCCCAATCATACGAGCAAGAATGATTGGTACTGATTCATTAGGAAAGAGCACCTGTAACATGTCAAAGGGGTCGCAGTCACATATATGACTTCTTTCAGAAAGCAGGAGAACATGGTAGCCAATACTGCTGTCAGTTTCAATAGACAATGATTCCCATTATATGCATTCTGAAATTGCAAGCATTTTTCAGATGTTTAGTAATATAAGCTTTTGAAACCACAGGAACATAGCCACCACCCAAGGTTAGAGTCTACTTCAACTTGGATCTGGGTGTCTTTCTTCCTAATGCAATGCCACCTAAGGTCGTACCAACATGTCAAGCACCTACAGAGTTCCAGCATATATTCATCTCCTCTGGATGAAATGAGTAACAAAACAAGGTAAAACAACACAACGAGAACCTCAAATGCCTACAGTTAATTGCCACAGTAAATGCCAACACAATGGCAAATAAGGTTTTGTAGTTTCAAGATAAGCTTAAATGACATACAAAGATTTAACTGTCAGCACAACATTATTTGTCATTTGTTTTTTTAATCATTTCAGTTGGTTCACATGTTGAGATTTCAATATTATACCAAACAAAACAGAGAACAGGAAGTCTAAGATATAAACTTACTTCAGCAGTGTAGAGTTCAGCTAAGATGCAGCCGAGAGACCAAATGTCAATTTTCTGATCATATGGCAAACCCAGGATGACCTCAGGAGATCGGTAAGAACGTGATTGGACATATAAGTTTAAGTTGTCTGAAAAGAAGCAGCTGCTTCCAAGATCAATAACTTTGATTTCACATCTGCTGTAGCTCTTCAGAAGGATATTCTCTGGTTTCAGATCACAGTGAACTATGTTTAGATGATGCAAGTAGACCAAAGCCTCCAAGCATTGTCGAGCTATAGCCTGAAAGCAAGAGAAAAGGCTCTTATTTTAGCAGGCCTTCTTTGTTTCCACCTAATAAAATTTCACACTTAAAGTATTTATTCCAACCTTTTCAAAAGTATGTTGAGATATAGGTGGTCAACAAATACCAAAAAGAACTTTAACTTACAGAAGTTGGGCTTTACAAGGGTAGCTGTAAATGCTTTTCTGATTATTACTTGAATTAGAGTTAACTAATCCATATGACAGCTGTAAGGAGTGATTTGATCACAGAGCAGTTGCATATACCTGTATTCTGGGCAGTGAAAAGTACACCTCATCACCAGACTCCTGGTTATATTTCTGAAACTCATAAAGATTGGCACGTAGTAATTCAGTGACGATGAAGAGATGTTCCTGTCGAATTGTTTCACCATCAGCAATTTGCGAGTTCAAAAAAGAGCTTGGACAAATATCAAACGGTTAACTTATTGAAGTATACATAACGAACATGAAAAACTTGTATCTTTATTCTTTAATGGATCCTTAGGACTTGGAACGGATGACCTCCCTAAGAGCAATATGACTGTTCATTGAATTCTATGGTGTAAAGGAAAGCACAAGGCCTAGTTCACTGAATAAGTGAATATGTGCATCACAAACCTGATAATAAAAATAATCATAGAGACGCAGTATATGATGATCATCATCTGGATCATATTTATTGACAAACTTGAGGAGCTTTATCTCATCCAAACTCTGGTCAAAGAAATCCTTGTCATTTTTTATTATTTTAAGGCATACATCAACTCCAGTGCGAAGGTCGTGTGCCCGTACAACCTTGCTGAATGCAGCAGAACCAAGATACTCAGTGATACGATATCTTCCAGCTACAACTGAATCCATGACAATAGGGAATTCTTTGTTTTCCTCAAAGCCAGTCCTGCAGTGGACATCTTAGCATGATGAGCACAGTACCCCTAAAATTATTTGGCAGCAAAAGAAAATAAGAAAGGTATCTGATGGTGAACCTGTTCTTCCGGTGGAAAATTCTCAGGTCAAATACCTCATACTCCTGCTGAAACTTAGAGAGTGCAGGATCAATTTTTGGATCTTCCTGAAATTTGTTAGTAGTACGGTTTTGAACATCTGTATCTTCTGTCTTGATGTCTTCCACCCCATAAACATCAAAAGGGACTGCACTCTCAGGAAAAGGATGTATGCAGTAGCTATCTTTTAGAAATTCTTTGCCATCAGCATTTTCCTCGTTTGTTACCATACAGACATCTCGGTTGATATTTCCTCTGAAGTCATCTTCAAGTCCAGTACCTGAAATAGATAGCTAGAGTTAAAAATGAAAATCATTAAGTCAAGGAAGCAACCGCAATCACATCATTGGGAGAAGAGCGAATCACAAGCTTGGGGCTAGAATGTTAGATAGGTGAATGATGAATTTCAGATTTACAAAGGCATACAGATCTGGACTAAGAAGCAAAAACTGTACTCGCTGCAGCTTATGCGGGCTTTGGCTGCAGCTAAACAACAGAATCCTATTGTAGCTAAGACTTGCATCTACAGCCACAGCAATCTCAAGCGAGCAGGTTTAAAATTTCATCATGGACATGTGGAACTAGATTCAACCTTCCTTTGTTACAATTATACCGACTGTTGCGGATAGCAGTGACTCTAAACTCAATTCACCATTACAAACCCTGAACTTCATGCCAATAAAATTTAGGAATTACTTTGTATTCTGAGAAAAAGCCCTTATGTGGAGCAACATGGCAGCCAGGGATTAGCGCAAATTCCAATCTCTCAGAGTGATCCGATTACAATGTCATGAAGTGAGTTCCATCTAAATTAGCTAAAAACTTAAATGCGAGAAATGAAACTGAGCAAAAGGAAGAGGTCAGAACTACTTACTCTCAAGAGCATCTGCATCAGCCAAGTATGGAGTAAGCATTTGAAGTTCCTTCTCCAGAGCACTAAGACCCAACCCGTCGTCCTGATCTCCTTTCTTAAAATCCACTAACAGATCACCAGCATCAACACACGCATTCAGCCTGAACCGGAACGCTTCCGCAACACACTCATCAAGCCCCTCCGCGTGGTCCTCCATGACCTGATACCTCCCATAAACAGAAACAGCGGAGCAAGAATCTCTCACCAACTCCTCATTATAGCAGCAGCCGCAAGGTGACGACGAGCAAGCATTCCCCTCCGTGCACCCATCAGAGTCCGCACTGCACCCTCTATGTACGTGCCTGCGACCGCAGCCATCGCCAAGCTCCCGCACCTCACTCCGCTGCAAGCTGACGTCAGGACCAACAATGAACTTGTCCTCCCCTTCGCTGCCATCGCTCTCCGGCTTGCTGTGGAACAGGTGGTTGTCGTAGAGCCAGTTGTCGCTGAAGAACGCATCGGTGGTGTCGTACTCGCGGGCCGTCCCGAACTCCATCTCCGACGACGACGCCTCCGACGGCGCGCGAGGTGGCGACCATAGCCCGCCGCACCGATTCAGCATACCTGATCCCCACGGGGAGGGAGCAGCCGAGACAAGCATGGCAGACCAAAATTAGGATCAGAAGTAAACAAACCTAGAGCAAGCAGCCAAGCAAACAATCACGCGAGGTATCGAGACTGGGAGCGGCGCCAATGAGGACTTGTGCGCATTGGGGAAAAAAAACACTGTCGCAAGCACGCGGACGCGGTACCTGAGGGCGTGGAACACATGCTGACGAAGGTATCAGAGGAGGAGCAGGAGAGTGGGCTGGCGATCGCGCCGCCGCCGCCGCACGAGGCGCGCAGCCGCAGCGGCGGAAGCTGAGGGTCATCGAATCCAGGCGCCGACATGGCTAGGTGCGAGACGTGCGCCCGGCCGCCCGGGTCAAGCTCGCGGTCGCTCAGCCACAGCCTGCACCGGCTCCGGCTCTATCATTTGAAGCGAAGCGAGGCCGCGAGGGCAAAGCAAGCGGGCCTGCCCTGCCGGCTGCCGGGCACAGCGCCGCGCAGGCACACAGCGGCAGCTACAATGACGGGGACGCTGACGCACCGAGGAACGGGCGAGGCGGCGGCACGGGATCCAACAGCCGCCGCGCGCGCCCGGCGGGGCGCCCACAACAACAACTCTTCTAGATAGTGCGAGCGTGTAGCTCTGACGTGTGGGGCCCGCGCCGCCCCCAGAGGCCAGAGGCGCAGGCCCAGCCGTGCGAGGCGTCGGCGTCCGTCCGCGGGGATGCGGGGCGAGACGTGTCGCTGTCGCGTGGCGACTGGCGATGCGGTGGGTGGTCGGGGGAGGTGGGGTGGGGGTGTGGACTCCGATGTGGAGTGCCGCCATTATTGTCGGTGGCTGCCGCGCGGGCCCGCAGCATACCTGGACGCCGTCCTCCTGCTTCGCTGGGAGAAGTGGGGGATTACGCCTGCCGGAGGGGCCGGGCCGGCGGCGTCCCCGTGAGTACACCGTGACAGCCAGCCAGCCAGCCAAATGCTACGACGAGCTGGTGGCGCTGGCGGATGGCGTCAGATCAGATCCCCCCAACAGCAGAAGGGCACACCAGATCTGCCGAGGGAGGCCACTTCGTCGTACCTGTCTCAGTCGTCTCGACGTACAAGAACGCATCGCACATCGATCGTAAACACGCGTTCAATCGCTCACTCCCGATCAGAAAACAAAAAGGAATTCAAATGACTTCGATCGGCGGCTGGCCGACTGCTGCGGTGAGTTTCAATTCTGATGAATCAAACAAATTCATGTTGCGAGTTAGGATGTCGTGGTCAGCGTCAGCTATGGGTGCTCCTCGTTTCAGACCTTCAGAGCAAGGTGAAGATCGAGACCAGCAATTTGTTGGCGAGCGAGATCGGAGCTACAAATTGGGTCGATGGTTGAAGGGCCGCAAAAGGATTGGCTGGCCGCACCCTGACGAAACCCTAGGCAATTTCGTTGTCACGGTGGTTAGAGACTACGGAGTAGACTAGACTGTATGGTAGGGGATAAAGCACTGTCATCGAAGATCCAGGTGCTAACGTTTGGATGTACTGTATGGTAGGGGACTGTCATCGAAGATCCAGGTGCTAACATTTGGATGTAGGTGCTCCCTCCGTCCACCGAAAGAATATAATTTTCATATCCCGAGGAGTTGAAATCATATGAAAAAATACTAATATTTATAAGACAAAATAAGAACCATTAGATTATTTATAAAATATATTTTCATAAAAAAATATTTTAAGACATACTCCCTCCGTCCCTATTTAACTGTCGTCCGGAAAGCGTGTCTGTGAGGGAAACACGGTTTTTTAGAGACAGTTATTTAGGGACGGAGGGAGTAAATGTTAATAATATTCAGTACAAATTTAGTTAAAGTTAAAATAGTTTGACCAACATATTTTCAATAATTATTATTTTTTGGACGGAGGGAGTACCCAACTAAATTTTAGCGCCAACTAAAGATTAGCTACCTAAACTTTAGCTATGGGTGTTTGGATCCTCTAGCTAATTGAAAACTTTGATCATGTTATCCCTCACCATTTCTATTGTTTAGCTAGCTAAATTTTAGTTAGGTGTGTTTAGATCCTCTAGCTAAATATAGCTAAGGGTAGTTTTGTCATTGAGGTTTTTTAGCTGATTTTAACTAGGTTGAAACAACTAAATAAATTATGTATATTTTAGGCTTCAGCTAAACTTTAGCTGGCTTTAGTTATGGGTTATTTGGATGTACTACCGCTAAAACTAGTCAGCTAAAATTTAGTTGGTGCATCTAAAAAGGGCCTTTTAGATTGACGCTTAATTATACACGGGTCGTGTACTCGTGATAATATAAGGTGGGTGCAATTTTGTTGACAGCGTACAGGGCTCTCTCCACAGGCTACCAAAAAGGGTGAAGAATACACAGTTCGCCTCCTGTCCGGCTGTCCCACATGGCACATCCGATCGGGACGACTGCGAGCCTTTTGCATTTCCAGCCGGTGGTGCTGCTGGATCGTCTCTCTCCATCATGTGATTTCTTTATCGCCTGATGAAGCAATTGGTGGTATTTTCGGCAGATCTGGCTAGCGTTAGGTACTGCTCCTACTCCGCAATCCCAAACTCACTGGAATTGGAAAAGAAAGGCACGTCTGACTCTCGTGCAGCAGCGCTGCATCTTCCCGGGCCATTGCCTGAAAAAGTGAAAAGCAAACGCCAGCAACTTGACACGCTCCAATCGGCATGTAGTAGTAGTTTTGGTAAGTACTCACTCCGTCTTAAAATGTCTGTCGCTTTTGCTTCCCGAGAAACAAATGCCGGCAATTTTTATAAATAATAAATATTATCGATTAGTATCATAATTAGTATGATCAGAAAGATCTTTGAATCTAGTTTTTTAACAAATTTATTTAAATATATAAATATTACACGTATTTTCTATAAATCGAGTCAAACTTGTGGCACGGAAACCAAAAACGACCAATATTTTGAGACGGAGGGAGTACTATTTTTGAAGCAACACGTGCACGCAAATCACCGCTTACATGCCGTGATTTTGAGTTGCCCTAAGCGAGATTAGCCTAATTTTGATCAAGTTATATTTAATGTGGTAAATAACAAAATTATTTCTCTATATGTACAAATTTAAAAGGTTGAAATAGCTCCCTAGTCCTGCCACGTCTAGAATCGGTAGTCCTGTCAAACATGTCCTTAGAATAAACTTCGACCCCAAGTGGAGTACTCCCTCGCTCAGTCACTATTTAGCTGTTATCATTGGTGTTCGTTTCACAAGTTTGACTCAATCTATAGTAGATACATATAACATTTACATCTCTAAATAATTTTGTTAAAAAACTAGATTGAAAGATCTTTACAATAATACTAATTATGTACGATGAATATTATTTTTTTTAATATATATATAGTTAAAAATGTTTCTCGGAAAGCGAAAACGACCAATTATCTAGTAGTCCATAATCTGCACTCCCTCCGTCCCTTTTTAACTGTCGTTCGGAAAACGTGTCTGTGAGACAAACACAAATTTCTAGAGATAGTTATTTAGGGACGGAGGGAGTACTTTCTCCGTACCTGTAAAGCAAATCGTTTTGGACAATACAAGTCATGTCAAACATGTCCTACGAATAAACTTCGACCCCAACTCGAGTAGTCCATAATCTATACTTTCTCCGTACCTGTAAGTGCTCTCATAACTACACTGTTTTTTATCGAACACTCTCGTAACTACACTGTTTTTTATCGAACGTTTGACTAAAAAAACGTAGATCGTTTAGTTTTCTGTTTTCAAACAAAGAACGGGTCACTAACAAGTGATGTCTCAGCCCCGTATATTTGAACTCGAGTTTCAGTTTAACGTTCAGCAAACACCTTTGCCAGTCTTAAAAGTCAGTCCTGCTGCTTGTCGTCAAAAAAAAAAAAAGTCAGTCCTACTGCTGAAAAGGAACCCACAACTCAAACTAGCTTTACACCGCATAAACAGAATACATAAGATAAATCAGCTAGCCCTTCATTTCCTCTTCAGCAGTTGTAAATTGTCTTTATCGCTTTATAGGTGCAAACGAATCTATGGTGACAGTACACGGTACCAGCAAATTGCATTTGAGGTCAACACCAAAACATTTTACAACACTTTGAGCGTCAGGTACACCGGAGGAGATGGGCAGACAGGCAGGCGTGCATCCTTCAGCAGATGCTCCTCAGCAATACTGAAAAGGCTACTAATTACATGCGTAAACCAATCAGGGAGGCTCCAACTATCTAAATCCCAGACAAAATAATCATTAGCAAACGGAAGAGGGTTTCTGCTTAGTGGGCCCGAGGGGCAGACTACAATGCGTGGAGAAGAGCATCGGCCGCAAGCTGCAACCTCACTCGCTACCCAGTTTTACAGACCCATCTTTTATAAGCTTTATGCTAAGGCTATTGAAGCGCCCTCTTGAATAATGCCGCGATGCTTTTCTCCAGTCTGTGCCGGTTTTCATCATCGCTACAAATTCTTCGTAGCTAATTTTACCATCCTGCAGAAACAATGAAAGTTACTGTGACTTCGGATAATGAACAAAATCTGAAGGCAGAAACTATCTCCGGAGCCTTAGGTGAATCATTAACCTTATCCGTGTCAACTTCTTGCAATATGTCATTGACCACGTCCATGGTATCGGCTCCCCCATCCTCCATCAGGGCTTCCTGAAGCTCCTCAGGCTCAATGAAACCATTGCCATCCTTATCAAAAAATAGGAAGGCTCGCCGAAGATGCTCATCATTTGCCATCCTTTGTAAATGAAGTGAGACAGCCAAAAATTCACCATAATCTAGTGCTCCTCTACCATTTGTATCCACCTATTATTCCAAACACAAAGATATGATATGCAATCAGCACCTGCTTCTTTGTTACTAATATATGAAGCCAACCATATCACCTAGTTCTCAAATTGACACTCACTCACATAGCAAAAAATGGCCCTATATGAATCCAAGGAACTAAGGGAAATTAAAGGCTTCAGTAAACTCTAAAGAAATACATTCAGCCTATATAAACAAATAAATTAGTTCAATGGCATGTCACCTATGAGGCCCTATACAAATTGAGTAGAACAAAGTCCTTTAGGGAAATGGGAGTAAATGTTTTATTATGTCTATAATGCCACATTGAGAACCTCCAAAGTCTTTAGGACCATGTACCAAAGAAACAAATCAGCACCACCTGGTGCAACTAAATTGCTGAGTTCCATGAAACACTAACAATCCAACATATTTTACATCGGAAATCATGTGGTTCAGATCAACTGCAACTGGCGATAGTGACTCAATCAATTAAACGAGACATACTTACAGCTTCGATGAGCATTTGCACTTCTGATTCTGCAAGATGAGAACCAAATTTTGCGATCCCACTCTTTAACTCTTCATAAGAAACTATACCATCATTATCAGTATCCATCACCTTGAACATCTCCTTTATGTCCTCAACCTCTTCAGCCGACAAGTGATCAGCAATAACCTGGTCAAGTACTAGTTTGTCAGTAAAGTAAATTGTTTGCATGGTAGCTAGAGAAAGGATGCATTAAAACACACGGATCAGTCTCATGATAAAGAAAGGTTTCGAACCCTTAGAGCTCTTCTTTTGAATCTGTTCATCCTTGAAAACTGTTTAAGCCTTGACTTTACAATGTCTCCAAGAGGAACGTTTGGAGCTTTCTTTGCATTTTGAAGCCAGGGATGCTCTGCGATAACAGAAATAAAGAAAGGGCATGAGCACTATATAACAAGAAGTCAAAACTTTTAGAGCATCTACCTGAACCCAAAAAAACAGGGGCAAAATGAGATGTAAGGTAATTCCATATGGACTTTGAACATTATTTAAGATGTATACAACATGAAAACTTAAATGGGAACATATGCTATACAAACTCTCTTCCCATACAAACTATACAAACTACGACCACCACCGTTAGATCGTCATCTGATGGCTGCAACCAAGGGTGGGAATCATTAGCAAATAGGCCCCCCGGCCGCTGCTGCGCTCTGCTGCCGCGCCCTGCTGCCATGATGGCATACGTTGATAATGATTCCCACCCTTGGTTGCAGCCATCGGATGACGATCTAACGGTGGTGGTCGTAGTTTGTATGGGAAGGGAGTTTGTATAGCATACGTTGCCAACTTAAATAGCTCTTTTTTACAATCCAAGATCCTAAAAAAGCATGTAGCTAATATTTGAAGCATAAAATAGGAAAAAAAAATGAACAAACTTGGTGGTATCTAATTCATTCAAGTGATCAGTATGTCTAGAAGTGCAGAAATGGTACTCTCTCAATTGCTAAAACAATATCAATGCTCTATTTTCTTAGATAAACAATAAGCTTCTTTAACCAACTTTTCCTTTCGAGAATGAATACATCTACAAGTAACTGCCACCTGGAAGTTGCCATGAGGTGCAATAACGCCAGCCCCAACGCATTGGCTTCGGTAGTGGCTTTGTCAGGCCAGATAGGTTCGGATGCCAGCGTGTACACAAATTGGGTACTCTATATATGTCAGTTTGGCCTGCAGAGGCTGCTATGGTCTCAGGAGAGAGACAATGTTCACAAGAGAGAGGGAGAGAAAAAATGTTGTCAGCTTTTAAAGACCATGCAGAGTTGAGCAATGTGCTTGAGTTGCCGAAGCCGGAGTCTCAGGTAACGGGTGCCTACGTGGAACATTTTTTTTTTTGAAGCATATACTCTTGTTGTCTTGCGTTGGTGAAGCACTAAGAAAACATGTTTAACTCCAAAGGCTGTCCAGAGAGCTACACAATAGCATTTGCTTTCACTTTTTACTTCAACTTTGATCCATTAAATTTTATTTTTGTTGTTGTCACTAATAACTTTTACAATCATAGCTTTACATAATTGTACCTAGTCAGATTGCCTAAGCAAGTAGTTAACAAACTTAGAAGCTAAAAAGTGGCACAAACTATAGTTGCACCAACTATTCAAACAAGGATACAGAATAGATCCAGCAGAAGTTGCACCAACTACACATGGAAATAGATTTGTACGGCTTATAGTTCAAGAGGAACTATGGGCCTGAAATAGACATATGTTTGAGCCATGTTACATGGACGGGGTTCCAATTCAGAACATTTTTTAGGGACAAAAAAAGGACACAGGTGCCTGGATAACACTGGTGTTGATCCCTCCAACTGAACAGATCGGATGCAATGTGCCATACAATGAAGTACTATGAATTAATAAGTGTGATATACAGATACAACCTACCAAGAACTTGTTTTGCTGTTAGCCTGAGCTTAGGATCAGGTTGAAGCATCTGTCGAACAAGATCTTTAGCATTATCTGAAACATTGGGCCAGGGTTCTCGCTTAAAATCTATATTTCCCCGGAGAATAGCTTGTGCAACTCCTTGTTCAGTCTCTGCAATTGTCACCTGGTAAGCTCATTTGCACAAAAGTAATGCAAGAGGACAAGATGTTCTCACAAATGAAATCGCTTTACCAGCCCAAAACGGAGGAACACCACATAACAAAATATACAAGATAACACCAGCGCTCCATATGTCTATTTCAGGCCCATAGTTCCTCTTCAAGACTTCAGGAGCCATGTAGTAGGGACTTCCCACAATTTCCGAAAACTTTTCACCTGAAAAGGAAAACAAAGCCTTTATGAGTTTCAAACAAATATCATACAGACATTTAACAACAGAAACCAAAAAAAGACACATCACAAAGCAAGTAAATTAAGCACATCAGGTCATAATCAAACCCCAACACACCCACATTGTGGCTATATGTGGATGACAATTTATAGCAATTGCAAAAACAATTGCATTGCAGCCGAAGCAAGGGATCATTTGTTTAGGTGATAAGGAGTTACCCGTGACTGCTGCTAAGACAGCTATAAGTCATAAATGGAAGTTGGTTCAAACATACTCCTATATATATATGCAAATTTGTCCTTCAAAATATTGTTGTACTACATAATCTTAATTTCCCAAAACACCTGACCTCAGTTGCACCTGAATATTAGTATTGTAGACAAGTCGCTATGCTGGGAAACAGCTACGTGACGTGTGCTCCAAATTCTAAAAATAGTTGGCAGGCAGCGACTCAGCAAGCCAACATGTCAACCTAGCTCCTAGATTCGAATCTCTGAGCTCACCACACCGTCTGCAGCAAAGCTAGCAAGAATGCCGTCAGAGGCAACAGCAAGTTACCTTGGACTGATAAGTGCTGTCATGTCCAGTACCACAAGTTGTTCCAAAAGGCAAATCTATAGTAGTAGCAGAAGAGGAAGAGACCAATTCTGCCTCAGATTGCGCAAGCATGAGAAAAGCAAGTGGCTACAGCAACGACCACTACAGATAATCCACCCCAACTAGAACGGCGACCAACCCCACGGATCCAGCGTGAATCCACGAAAAAGTCCGAAATTGCGGCCAGCGGTTCGCCCAAATGAAACCAGAGACGGATCTCGGTGGCCGGAGCTTACCGGGCTTGAAGAAGATGGAGAGGCCGAAGTCGATGGCCTTGAGCGGCGAGTTCTCCTTCTTGTTGGCGAAGAGGAAGTTCTCGGGCTTGAGGTCCCGGTGGATGACGCCGTGGCGGTGGCAGAGCTGCACGACCTCGACGATGGTGCGGGTGACCGCGGCGGCCGCGCGTTCCGTGTAGTGGCCCCTGGCGACGATGCGGTCGAACAGCTCCCCGCCCTCGCAGAGCTCCATGACGAGGTGCACGGCGCCGTCGTCCTCGCACGCCTCCCGCAGGGACACGATGCTGGGGCTCTTGGGCAGGTGCCGCATGATGGCCACCTCCCGCCGCACGTCCTCCACGTCGACGGGCGTCCGCAGCTTCCGCTTGGAGATGGACTTGCAGGCCAGCAGCTCCCGCGTGCCCCGGTCCATGCACAGGTACGTCACCCCGAACTCGCCGCGCCCGAGCTCCCGGTCCAGCGCGTACTTGTCCTCGATCCCGGCGCCCACGTCGCACCCCTCCTCCCCGAGCACCGACAGCCGCTTCTTCTCCCCGGCGCCGGCGCCGGCCCCGCCACCGGCGCCGTTCCGCGCCTGGTGGGGCTTCTTCTTCCCGCCGGCGGAGGCCGGGAAGTGCGACGACTTGACGTCTTCCCGCGCCGCGGCGGCCGGCGAGCGGCAGCAGTTTCCCATGCCTGCCGCCCGAGATTGGGAGTGGGGGCACTAGGGTTTGCGCGGCATTGGGCACTGTGCGAGTGGGGGAGCGGAGGAGGGGGGCTAGAGAGAGAGAGGAGCGACGAGCGAGGCGAGGCGTGCCGCAGACGAGACGAGACGAGACGAGGGCAGCTACCAGCAAGACCTGTGTCGGGGTATAACGGTAAGGACGAGGCGTGGGGGATGGGTCTCCGGGGACGCGTAGCAGGCACTGTGGGGCCGGAGGACACCCCCACGTCGCGCTGTTCTAGAGCCCGATGGTCCACTGAAACACGGGCCCGGCGTGGGGTCTGGTGTTCTACAACTGCGACGGAGTTCGGCAGTGGGCCCACGGTCGCCGGGGACGGGAAGTTTTGAGCGTTTGACTGGACTGGGTTCGTTCGGCGCCCGGCGAGTTTCGGGCGACTCGACAGTCGGACAGGCCGTGTAGTGGACAGAGGAATCGGATATAATCTGACAAAAAAATTATTATACACCGTAGGGTACATGGACTGTGTTTAGATATATTCTATAATATTTTTTTATTTCACATCAAATATTACGGTATTAATTTAATCTATTAAGAATAGATTAATTATAAAATTAATTATACTGCCGCAAAGTACTTAACGAGATAAAGCTATTAAACCTAATTAATTTTTATTAGCATATGTTTATTGTAGCACCACATTGTCAAACCATGGACTAATTAGGCTCAATAGATTCGTCTCGCGAAATAGATTCCAACTGATAAATTAGTTTTATAATTAATCTATATTTAATAATCCATACATATATCCTAATATTCAATGTAATTAGGTGAAAGTGTGAAACCATGGTGTTGTTTGGTGTTTTCATGGTGGTTGCAGTGAGTGTTTAGTTGGTGGGTGAAAAGTTTTAGGTGTTATACATTACTAGAGAACAGGCCTTTGGACGATTTGCAAAATTAGCATTAGTCACGGAAAAATTTGCGCTCGGGACTAGAAAGGTCTTTAACCCCGGTTGGTAACACCACCCGGGGCTAAAGTTCCCTTGCCCAACGACTCATTTGTCAGAGGGACCTTTAGTCCCGGTTGGTGTCCCCAACCGAGGCTAAAGATTAACCTTTAGCCCCGGTTGGTTACACCAACCGGGGCTAAAGGTTTTGCCCCGGTTGCTGTATCCAGCCGGGGCTAAATGTTGGCATTTAGCCCCGGCTAGGAACAAGGGTCGGGACTAAATGTTTCTCCCTATATTTGAACTGTTCTTCCACCTTCTTCAGCCCCTGCCCGGGGATAGGAGCAAGATTGAGTTCTTGCTTTGCTACTTGTTTGTTCTCTTCTCCGGTGATTTTTGTTTGTTAACATATCTCCGGCGATTGATCTATTTCATCACATCTACGTCGACATCGACTAATTCAAAGGTTACTGCCTTGAGTTTTTCATAATTTTAGCTGCTATATATATATATTGAGTTCATTCACTCGATAGTTTAAATTAGTACCCTGAAAACAAAATGTGACCAGTTTAATTAGTTTATTTTAATTTTTTAGAGAAATAGAGATCATTTAAATCATTTGCTTAAAAAAAGAAATATATAATACTTTAGTTTACATATTGTGCCCGGTTTAATTAGTTTATTTTAATTTTTTTGGAGAAATAGAAATCAGTTAAATCATTTGTTTACAAAAAGTAGAAATATATAATACTTTAGTTTACTGCTCAACTACAAATGCAGAAGGATGTCTGCTTGGTATGTTGTTTTCGAGGGCACCAAGCCAGTTATTTACACGAGCTGGGCCGAGTGCAGTCATTATGTCCTCAAAGTTAAGGGAGCTGTGCATAAAAAGTACAAGTCTTTTGAGGAAGCTTCTGCAGCTCTAGAGGCTCTCAACTCAAGAATCAACTCAATTCCTACTGCACCTACCCCTACTTTACCTTCCTATCAGGTTGGAGTGGCAGACAGTCCATCTTGTTGGACTGTGATGTAGACAAAATGTGCAGGTGTTGTTAGTTGCTTTGGTTGTGGCCAAGTAGATGAGGCTGCACTGTTATCTTGATGTAATAATTAATTAGACAAGTTCAACTGCTACTACTTATATGCCACCAGTGATGCTTATTAAATTTGGGTGCCATGAACTTGTTTATAAATTTGAGCTAGAAAATTAAATTTGTTGCTAAGAATGAGAGATATATTTATGTGATATTTTTACTATGCAATTAACAACATTACAACATATTTATATAATGAAAACTTATTATAAAACCCAAAATACTGCAAACCCAAAACATTGGCGGGAGAAACCCCTTCAGTCCAGGGCGGTGACACCACCCGGGACTAAAGGTCTACCTTTAGTCCCGGGGCGTAAGGCTACCCGGGACTAAAGGTCGGGCTGCCGTACGGCCCGGGACTAAAGGTCTTTTAGTCCCGGGTGGTGTCACCGCCCGGGACTAAAAGCCTATCCATTCATCCACCCGTAGCGCTCCTACCCCCGGTCTCTCCACCCGTAGCGCTCTGTCTCCGCCGCCGCCGCTCCCGGTCTCTCCAACCCCCGCCGCCGCAGCTCCCGGTGTGTCTCCTACCCCCGCCGCCGCAGCTCCCGGTGTGTCTCCTACCCCCGCCGCCGCAGCTCCCGCCAGTATCTCCACCCGTAGCGCTCTGTCCTCGCCGCCGCCGCTCGCGGTCTCTCCTACCCCCGCCGCCGCAGCTCCCGCCGGTCTCTCCCCGCCTCCGCTTGTCCTCCACGGCGATGGACGGGTACCACGGCGACGTCAATGAAGACGACGAGTTCGACGTCGGCTCGTTCCCCAACTCCGCCGCCTCAAACACCAAGGACTTCATGTCGCAGCCACCGCTGTTTTCCGGCTACGGCTCCGGCTTTGGCAACCCCTTCGGCTTCGGCAACAACGCGCCGTCTACTAGCACTGAACAACTTCGGCAACCCCTCCGGTTCAGTTCGCTCGACCTCAACGCCGGCGCGTCGTGGCCCGGCATGACTGGGTATTAGCACACCCTGCAGTCCCTGGAGGAAGACGGCGGAAGCGGCCGGACTCGCAGCCCCCATCCCGTGCACGGACTTTCCATTGGCGGCAGGGGTTCCCTTGGCCTCCAAATTCCTCGCCGCGTCGTAGGAGGCAGTGGAGGAAACGCCCGTGCTAGCCGTGCTGCTGTCCCCGTGCCTCCCCGACGACGTGCCCAGGCAGTCGCCACCGACGACGTCCCTCACACTGAAGTGTCGGTATACACAAAGTTTCTTTGTCCATGAACTGCAAATGTTGTTCGTTCTTTACTTGTTGTGCTTTGCTTGCTGCATGAATCATTAAGTAATGAAATGACATGCAACCTGGTATTGGTTACTTTATTGACTAATGAAATGACATGCAAGACTCAGAGATTCTGCATAATTTCAGAACATCCTAAGCAGGGCCCGATGGAGTACGGAAAACACCTGTATCTTCTGTGAGTTGTACATTGAAGAGATGCGCAAGGGCAACTGCCCAGGGGGTCAAATGAACAGGTGGGGTTGGCAGAACCTGTCAGAGGCTTTCTTCAAAGCCACCGAATTAGTTCACAATAACGTCAACTTTGGCTACAAGTACCGTAAGCTGAGGACTCTCTGGAATAGCCTACGAAACCTCCTGAACAAAGAAACGGGATTGGGGCGCAATCCAGATGGCTCCGTCAACACTACAGATGAATGGTGGGAGGAGAACGACGACAAGGTACACCTAAATCGGTTCTGTTTTCATGTTTCAGTGCATGCTTTCGAGAGTTTATAACATGTTAATCTCTATTTTTGTTTTCCAGGAGCAGCTGAAAGGTGCAATGCCACCATACATAGATCTTTTGGATATCATGTTTGGGGGCACAGCTGTCACTGGGGAGACAGCTTATGTTCCTGGCCGTAAGAATGCACCACTATATGTTAGTACTGATGATGAAGAAGACGTGCGCACCCCTCAGAGCAGTGGCAGCAAGAGGAGCTACAACAGTCTCAGCAACCACAACACGGCTAGTACTCCAAGCAAGAGGTCCAGGAGTCCAGTAGTCAGAATGAATGAGAACATGAGAAACTTGAACTTAAATTTGGAGAACAGGACTGCAGTGTTGCAGGAGATGTGGGGTCAGAGGAAGCAGGCTCACAAGGCCAAGAAGAATGAAAAACTGGAAACCGTTGACCTAGTTGCAAAGCTGGCTAGAGAGGCAGGGGTAACAGAGGAAAATTCAGAGCTGTGGCCTGCTGTGGGCAGGATCGCTAGAAATGAAATCGATACAAGATTTTTCCTGCAGTCAGCTCCCAAAGGAAGGCTGGCCATCATTAAAGACCATGCGAGCTCGAGGGTCATTAACTAGACCCTTTTATCCATGCATTTGTCGTGCCTTTTGTATCGTGAACAAGTCTGTCATGTATATGGTGGTGTTTGAATTATTTATGTGATTTGAATGTTCGAACAAAGTCTGTTATTCGCATTAATTGCTGATGTTCATTCGTGGATGAATTGCGAAGTAATTTGTTTTGTGCGGTTGTGAATCATTGATGGTGTTTCTTTCTGGGTATATAAGTGATCTTTCAGGTACTGCTGCATGGGTATATAGGCTTTTGTAAAATGATACTAATTTGTGTTCATTTTTTCCATGTGTTCAGATGGCTGGGCAACCTGGAGCTTCGGTAACTACAGATGACGACGACGATGATGACGACGACAATGATGAACAGTGGGAGGACGAATTTTCAGCCCATTCTTTGATGCTGATGAAGAAGCTGCAATACAGCTTGGTATGAACATGTATGCCTTGCATTTCGAAAAGCATTACAATAGGGCAGACTATAGGGTGCCAACAATGACTGGCCTGGAGTGGGTACAACAGAAACTAGCAGATGAAACTAGGTGTTACAACATGTTTAGAATTTCTCCAGCTATGTTCTATAGACTGCATAAGGTCTTGGTAGATGAGCATGACCTCAAAGACACTACAAAGTCCACATCTATTGAGGCTTTAGGTCTGTTCCTATGGATGCTTGGTGCTCCACAACCGTATAGGCAAGCTGTGGATAGATTTGAGAGATCTCTAGGCACTGTCCACAACATGTTCTATAGAGTGTTGTCCTGTGTGCTTAAACTTGCAGACAACATCATTAAACCTCGGGACCCAGAATTTAGGACAATGCATCCTAGGTTGAGAAACCATAGATTTTATCCTAAATTCAAGAGGTGCATAGGAGCTATAGATGGCAGTCACTTCCCTGTTGTCATACCACGAGATAAGTTTGTGCAGCACTTGTGTCGCAAGGGCATCAACACTCAAAATGTGATGGTTGTATGTGATTTTGACATGGTCTTCACATTTCTCCTTGCGGGATGGCCGGGGTCTGCCCATGACACAAGAGTGTTTTAGGATGCCATATCAACATTCAAGGATTACTTTCCTCACCCTCCTCAAGGTAGAAACCTAGCTGCTAATTGTTTTGACATTTCTAATTGAAGCATGTAACAATGACATGTACTTGGTGCTGTAGGGATGTTCTACTTGGTGGATGGCGGCTACCCAAACCGTCCCGGGTACCTTGCTCCTTACAAGGGAACGAAGTACCAGATTCAAGACTTTCAAAACGCCGGAGAACCTCAAGGTGTACATGAGATATTCAATTGTGCACACTCATCTCTTAGAAACGTCATTGAGAGGGCCTTTGGCGTTTTGAAGATGAAGTGACGCTTACTGTTGAAAATCTCTTGCTACCCTCCTCAAACTCAAACGCACATTATTACTGCTGTTGTTGCGTTGCATAACTTCATAAGGTTGAGTGAGGAATTAGATGACGACTTTCAGATTTTGGATCGTCATTCTAAGTTTGTGTCTCCTGAAGCCTCGTTTCATCAGCCAGAAATTGTTCCTGCACCTGATAGTGCAGACCGTGTACAAATGAATGCCTTTCGTGACAGCATTGCAGAATCGCTGTTTAATAGGTACTGATACATGTGTATGGTTGAGTATTTGTGAGTTGTTATATTGCGGCATGTACTTGTCATTTATTTGTAGCTTGAGAACAGTTTTGTCTGAGGACTTGTGATTTATTTGTTGCTTGAGGACAATAATATTCGGTTACATGAGTTGTAATATTTGAGGACTGTAATAATTTTTTGTTAGAATAATATTTAAACATTCTGTAATATTTGAGCACTGTAATATATTTTCTGTTAAAAAAATTCTGTTGGAATAATATATGTTTATACCATGCATTAAAGAACATCCACACATTTGAAGAAAAAAAAGAGAACAGCCCCCGAGGGTCTTTAGCCCCGGTTGGTAATACCAACCGGGACTAAAGAGGCCAGCCATCGGGGCCCCGCTCGGGACCTCTTTAGTCCCGGTTGGTATTACCAACCGGGGCTAAAGGTCGGACCTTTAGTCCCGATTCCTTAGCCCCGCCCGGGGCTAAAGGCCATTTTGGACCGAGGCTAAAGGCCCATCGTGCAGTAGTGATATCAGATTTTGTAACATTAATTTAATCTATTAAAAATAGACTAATAAAAAATAAATTACATATCATGAGATAAATTTATTAAAACTAATTAATTCATCATTAACATATGTTTACTGTAGGTCTGTAACATAACATTATCAAATCATAGACTAATTAGGCTTAAAAATCGTCTCGTAAATATATTGCAATCTATGTAATTAATTATTTTTTAGTCCACATTTAGTACTTCATGCATGTGTCCAAACATTTGATGTCATAGTTGAAAAGTTTTAGGATTGGAAATAAACATCCCCAAATAATACTATTTTGTGAGAGAAAAAATAAGTCAAAGTATGAAGGATAAGATAAAGTAACGGAGCGAATAAAGTTAAAAACACAAGCGGTTGAGTGTGTTGGTGATTAGCGATTTGTTAATCTGAAAGATTCCAAGGTGATGACCTGTGATTGTGAATGTCAGGAATCGGAGCTTAGACTACCCGCACTCACGTTCCTCTATTTTCATCCTCTATACTGTCTGGTCATCAAGATTCTCTCCTCTATACTCATTTCTCCTGCATCCATCCATCCTCTATATCATCCTCTATCCACTGTGGGCCCACTTGTCACTTTATTTAAATATATCCATGAGAGATCTAGTTTTAAAGAATTAATTGCAAAGAATTCAATGGTGCAATCGAAATTTAATTTGGATTTTCGGTTTGTGAAATATAGTATTTTTTAGTAATAGAAATAGTGGGGCCCGTGCTAGATTCCTCTCTCTCCTCCTCCTCCTGCACCTCTCGCTCTCAGCGCGCCTGCGCATGCCTGCCAACCCGCTGTGTAGCGTCCGAACGGAACAACGCTGCAAATGGAGTTCGGGCGTTGGTCCAGGCACGAGTACAGGTCGCCGGTGCGGTGATTTTTTACGCCAAACGTGTTAGCGGTCGCGTTTCCAGGCTCCCAGTGTGCATAGTCTTAGAATGTCGAGACACAGGCACAGTGTTGTTTGCATGCTTTGGAAATCTTGAAACAGTAGCGTTCTCTTCTCTGGTGATTGTTGTATAGATTTGGACGGTCTCCTGAAATGTTTGGTATGCAGATAATAAAGCTTTAGAGAGCTGAAAGTGCTTTCTCTTGCCCTAAAAGTCTTATGATTCCGTAGTCATCTCCACCTCTTTATGACCAAGTCAGATTGCTTCCAATTGCACACTTTTGACAACACTGAAGTTAGCCGCCATGGGCGATAATCAACTAAGCGACCGAAGTGTTTGTCAGCTCGACGTAAACCAGGGTTCTGCGTGGTCGGGTTTCACCTAACCAGGGTCCTGTGTCGGCTTAATCCTTCTTTTTTATTCTCTTCATTTCGCTATACGTCAAATCAAAGGGGCTGGTAAGAATTGTTGAAAAATGCGGGAAGAGTGAGACTCAAGAACTACACGGGATATATAGACTGATTGGTTGCAGCGGGGGTGGAGAGCCGAAATAGAGGGCCAGTCTAGGTTTATGAGAGGCAGACTGAAATCATGCTAGTCGTGTCTGTTTGTCTTTATTATTGGTCTAGTATGAGACAATATCATATTTGGCTGCACGCTTGTATTAAAGCTTTGAGTCTCTGACACATGAGTTTGTACACCATGCTCGAATGAAACTATACCAACTCGTGAGGAAATGTAAAATTGAGAAGACAAAGGTGACGCGTGGAACAGAGGGAGATAGATGAATGAAACGGAGAAGGTAAAATTTATAGGCTTTGTTTGGCTGCACACAAATACACCTTAATCCACGTGTTTTAAAGGAATTGAGGGTGTAATTTAGTTTATGTTCCCCTCAAATTCACTTCAATCCATATGAATTGGGGTGTATTTAGATGCAGTCAAACAAAGCCATAAAGAAGAAAACCAAATACCTCTATGGCGCACCACGCGGTGGTCGATAGGACTCCGGACGACACGAGCGGGACAACCAACTCCTCTAGAAAAACATAAATTCAAAGAATCGCAGTCTTGTCAAGTTCCACGCCCTAGTCAAGGGTTTGAGTTGAAGCCTTACGTACACGACGGCCCTGGTATACAGACACCTCAAAAAAAATGTCGTTATGGGTTGGTAGGATCAACTCTGAGTTGGAATAATCACAAAAATGCAAAATATAAGGGTTGTTTGGGACTGCTCTACTCCAGTTTTTGCTACTCCGCTCTGCAAACTCCACCATGGAGCAGCTCACCGTGGAGTTTGTGGAGCAAATAGTCTTGTTTGACACACAGCTCTGCTGCAGCTCTAGGAATGAGTTGTTTTCATACAAATAGTCCATTATACCCTAATTGAAATTGCACTTGATATTTATTATTACTGATGTTTTAAATGAATATTTTTGAGGAGAAGAGATTAGAAAAAATGAGAAAAGATTAGAAACTAGAGTACCAAACATCCGTCATTTTTAAATAAATAAATAGCCACAGGAGGGAAAAAGATTATAAGAAATAACTCGTCATTAATTAGTGACAAGGTGGGTATGTAATTACCTTACAACTCCATGTGGGAGTACAAAGCTCCAAAAACTAGAGTACCCCTTGAGGTGCTCCAGAAAAAACGTGAAGTTGACCTCTAGCTCCATGTTTTTTGCGGAGCAGAGTTCTTAGAGTTGGACGCGTTTGACACTGTGGAGCTGAAGCGAACAGCAAAAACAGGAGTGGAGCAGACTTAAACACCCCATAATCATGTTCTTCTTAAATGACAGAACCAACGCCAAACTCTATGGTCTACTCCATCCGTTTCAAAATAAGTGTCACTAGAAATCCGTCTTTCCCTCACAGACACGCTTTCCGGACGACACTTATTCTGGAACGGAGGGAGTACACTATACCGTGGTCACAACAGGCTTTGGCGGGGCATTGTCCCAATGGTCCTACGTAGCTACGTTTAGAGCAAGGTTAATAATACAGTTTTCAACTGGTTGTATGAATTTTTGCAGTCCACCTCTCAGTCAACTCATACAGTGGTTGATTCTTTTATAGCCCACTTCCTCCTCTCACAAATTTCTTAGTTTTTATGTCTTTAGCTGACCGTAAGATTACAACTCACCTCTCTTCTCTCTCTTTCTTTTTCTTTTTCACATCAGCATGTAATCTTCTTGCAGCCCCTTATAATAGTTGCTCTTATCTTGCTGGACCAGTTACCAAGTACTCAAATACGCTCCGTTCAATGACTTTTCTTTCAAAAGAGAGATGCATTTTTTTTGTAAAAACAAACCGGCGTTTTTTAAGGAAAGGTGAATAACGTTAAAAAAATGCAGAAACACGGTCCGCTCATGATGAAAGTACGCGTAAATTTTCAGAAACTGTCCCTTGAACTGCATTGTTGCATGCACTCCTCCTACTACAGTAGTACTAGTATGTGCCTGTATACTAACACTAACGGGACCCGTCTTGTCAGCACGTGTAGAAAAAGTATCACAGCGGAATATTTCTCTATAAGACTATCCGTACTCATGGAACTCTATATTCATCCTCTACAGTGCCTAGTCAGCAAGATTCTCTCATCTATATTCATTTCTCCTGCATCCATCCAACCTCTATATCAACCTCTATACCGCACTTGTCAGTTTTTTTTAATCATATCTCATCCCCTTCCCCATCCGCGCAACCCCGCCGCTCCCTCCCCTTCCCCATCCGCGCGCTCCTTCCCGCATCCGCAAAACCCGCCGCCGGTGCCCTCCTTCCTCCCTCCGCCCGCTCCTTCGCCCGGTCCTCCGCTTCCAGCCCACCGTCCTCCTTCCGCCCGCTCCTCCGGCCGCAGATCTGCACGCGGGAAGCTTCCGCCCGCTCCTCCGGCCGCAGATCCGGCGCGGGGAGCTTCCGCCCGCTCCTCCGCCCGCAGATCCGGCGCGGGGAGCTCCCTCCTCCTTCCACTGCTCCTCCGCCCGCAGATCCAGCGCGGGGAGCCTCGAGCTCGCGGATCCGGCAGAGGCGGCTCGAGCTCGAGCCATCGAGGTCCGGCGGCGGCGGCTCGAGCTCCTCCTCTGCGCGTCCATGGCGGCGGCGGGCGGGCGTCTCCCCGGATCCGGCGGCCTCGCCCTCCCTCTGCGGCTCCCCACGGCGGCGGCCCTCCCCTCCCTCCTCTGCGGCTCCCCACGGCGGCGGGCGGGCGGGATCCGGCCACGGCGCCGCCAGCGAGATCCGGCCCCTCTCTCCTCTTCTTCCTCCCTGTGCGGACCGGCATGGGCGCGGGCGCAACGACGTGGGCGCGGATAGCGGCCGGCCTGGAAGACGCTACGGATAGCGGCCGGCGTGGCGTAGCGGCGCGTTTGGCGTCCCCCGCTGCAGCCCTCGCGAACGCTATCCATCCGAGCTGGCGGGATACCGGTCGGCATACAGGCTCCCAGTGCGGGTAGTCTAAGCTCCTTGGACTCATCGCAACATTTGATAACTGAAAGAATCCTGCATTATGATGCCCTTCTGAGTGGCGCAGGCTCCAGTTTTTACATTCGCTCACTGTGCTAAACTGAGGTGACAACTGTTAGAATTATATGGGCTTGGCCCATTAACAAATTCTGAAATTCATAATAAATCTCAAAGGCCCATTCATGTGTGAGCAAAGAGGGGAAGTGGAACTCTTTAGTCCCACCTTGCTAGTGGAAGGGGAGGAGGACTCGCTTAAATATGGAAGTCCTCTCCACTTCCTCAAGTCTAGTGTGAGAAGGAGAAAGAGAAACCCACACGCGCGCGCTCGCTCGCCTCGCCTCGCCGGGCCGGGCGGGGCGTGGCGACTTGCGCGGGTGCGCGGCACCTGCGTGAATGGTCTGCCGAAATCCGGCTCCTCGCCTTGCGGGAGCGCGGTCTCCTTTTGCAGTTTTAGTTTTTGGTTTCTTGGCCTTCAAGTTGCAGAGTCCTAAACAGTTATGACTCAAGAGTCCTAAACCGATTTAGATCGTGATCGCGACACGAGGTCGGTTCAACAGGGCTATATAAGCAACCTATCGGCCACGCCAAAACGTATCTCAACACCTCTCGAGCTAGGGTTTGCCTCATATCGCTTTTGCGCTGCCATCTAGTCGTCTCCAGTCCGTTCGCTTGCGTGCACCAGCGACCGGGCGAGCAGGTCTCCGGAACCCTCGTCTTTGCGATCCTGCACCGGGAGAAGGCGAATAAGGTTTTTGGGAAGCGCTCGTCGCGCGACTGCTCTCGTCTTCAACAATGGGTCGTCTACCGTCCAAGTCAGGCGGCGTTGCGTCAAGACGTACTCGTCGTCAACTGCTCCGAGCTCTTCCTCCAGCGCTCATCGACGATCGTCCAGCGCCGACTTCGCCACCGTCTTCTCCAGCATCAGAAAGGTACGCCGTTCGTGATCTAATCTCTATGCTTATATCAGATCTTATGCCTTTGTTCTTGCTTTTTAATCTATCTGGTGTACGAGCTATGTTTACACCGGTTGTCATGTATGAGATCATGTTATGCATGTTTTGCTATGCTAGTAAACAATACAATCTTAGATATCTAGTTCATCAATTTATCATGATTTATATTCTGGTTTTAATCTGGAAATTGCCTATTCTTTTAACAATCCAAAAACCTTATTATAGGTTTCCAGAATTAACTATGGCTAGTTTTGTTGATGCGCTGAAGCCAGAAAAATTTTCTGGAGAGCACTTTAAGAGATGGCAAGTTAAGGTCACCAATTGGTTGACGGCCATGAAAGTGTTCTGTGTGAGTGCTGGTATGCCGGAGGGAAATATCTCTGAAGAGGATCAGAGAGCTTTCCAGGATGCCAACCAAATCTTTGTGGGAGTTGTGCAGAATGTCCTTGCTGATCATATCTTTGATACAATTCTGCACATTAAAGACGCAAAGACTTTGTGGGATTATCTGGCAGCTACCTTTGATGCTTCAGATGCTGGCAAAGAGTTGTACATCATGGAGACTTTTCATGACTACAAGATTGTTGCGAACAAATCTATAGTCGAGCAAGCTCATGAGATACACCGTCTGGCAAAAGAGCTTGAACTCCTCAACTGTGTTATACCCGATGAGTTTGTGGCTGGGTGCATTATTGCAAAGCTACCTTCCTCTTGGAGGAATTTCGCCACAAGCCTTAAACACAAGAGACAGAAAATATCAGTTGAAAACCTGATAGCATCTCTTGATGTTGAAGAGAAGGCTCGGGCTAAAGATAACACTGAGAAGGGGAACGAGGAAAGAGCTAGCGCCCACTTCGTCCAGAAAAACCATGGCAAGTACAAAGGAAAGCTTAAGTCTTTCAATGCCAAAACTACTACTACATTTAAGAAGAAGAAGAAGAATAAAGCAGAGTTGTCGTGCTTCACTTGTGGAGAGCTTGGGCATTTTTCCAAAGAGTGTCCGGAGCGAGCGGACCGCAAAGGGAAAAAGAAGAATGTCAACCTTGTGACTACTAGCGATGCTGATGACGGGTATGGTAATTTTCCTACTGTACTATCAGTATTTCAATCACCAAATTGGTGGGTTGATACAGGTGCTAATATTCACGTGTGTGCTGATATCTCTCTGTTTTCTTCTTATCAGGGGCTCCAAGGTTCCTCCGTCCTAATGGGGAATGGATCACATGCTTCTGTTCGTGGTGTTGGCACGGTAGATCTGAAGTTTACTTCGGGGAAGATCGTGCAACTGAAGAACGTGCAGCATGTCCCTACTATACACAAGAACCTTGTTAGCGTATCTCTTCTTTTGAGAGATGGTTTTAAAGTAGTTTTAGAGTCTAATAAAGTAGTTATGTCTAAGCATGGACAATTTATTGGTAAAGGCTATGATTGCGGAGGCTTGTTCCGCCTATCTTTGGCAGATTTTTTGTAATAAGTCAGTAAATCATATTTGTGGCACAATTAATGATAGTTCTAATATTTGGCATTCTCGTTTGTGTCATGTGAACTTTGGTTTAATGTCACGTTTGTCTAGCCTGAGTTTAATTCCAGATTTCACTATTGCCAAAGGTTCTAAGTGCCATAGTTGTGTGCAATCAAAGCAACCTCGAAAGCCTCACAAGGCAGCGGAGGAGAGAAACTTGGCACCTCTAGAACTCATACATTCTGATCTTTGTGAGATGAATGGTGTGTTGACAAAAGGTGGAAAGAGATATTTCATGACTTTAATTGATGATGCAACTAGATATTGTTATGTTTACTTGCTTAAAACTAAAGATGAAACGCTAGACTACTTTAAAATCTATAAGGCTGAAGTTGAGAATCAACTAGAGAGAAAGATTAAACGTCTAAGGTCAGATCGTGGTGGTGAGTATTTTCCTATGCTTTTTGATGATTTCTGTACGAAACATGGTATTATTCATGAGAGGACAGCTCCCTATTCTCCTGAATCAAACGGGATTGCCGAGAGGAAAAACCGCACGTTGACTGACTTGGTGAACGCCATGTTAGATACTGCTGGTCTTTCTAAGGCATGGTGGGGGGAGGCTTTATTGACTGCGAGTCATGTCCTGAATAGAGTTCCAAACAGAAATAAAGAGACAACTCCATACGAGTATTGGGTTGGAAGGAAACCATCACTTACATACTTACGCACGTGGGGATGTTTGGCGAAAGTCAATGTTCCAATTTCTAAGAAGCGTAAGCTTGGACCAAAGACCGTGGATTGCATCTTTCTAGGATATGCACATCATAGCATTGCCTATAGATTTTTAGTAGTAAAATCTGAAGTACCTGATATGCATGTGGATACGATCTTTGAATCTCGTGATGCTACATTCTTTGAGAACATTTTTCCTTTGAAAGATATGCGTAGCAATGCTAAGTTTTCCTCTGAATTAACTCCTGATTTTACTACACCTATTGAGTCTCCGCTTAAGTCATTTGAACAACCACTTAATGAAGTTCTTGAGGAGGATGACAATGAAATTCTTGTGAGGAACAAGAGACGAAGGATTGCAAAATCCTTTGGTGATGATTTCATTGTGTACCTTGTGGATGATACTCCTACTTCTATTACAGAAGCATATGCATCTCCAGATGCAGATGATTGGAAAGAAGCTGTTCGTAGTGAGATGGACTCGATTCTTTCTAATGGAACCTGGGAGTTATCTGAGTTGCCCTTTGGTTGTAAACCTGTGGGGTGTAAGTGGGTGTTCAAGAAGAAGCTTAGACCTGATGGTACTATTGACAAGTACAAGGCTCGACTTGTGGCTAAAGGTTATACTCAAAAAGAAGGCGAGGATTTCTTTGATACTTATTCACCTGTTGCTAGATTAACCACTATTCGAGTATTACTTTCCCTGGCTGCCTCATATGGTTTTCTCATTCATCAAATGGATGTGAAGACAGCTTTTCTTAATGGAGAGTTGGATGAGGAGATCTATATGGATCAGCCTGATGGGTTTGTAGTAAAAGGTGAAGAGCAAAAAGTGTGTAAGTTATTGAAATCTTTGTATGGCTTGAAACAAGCACCTAAACAATGGCATGAGAAGTTTGACACTACTTTAATTAGTGCAGGCTTTGCTGTTAATGAAGCTGATAGGTGTGTGTATTATCAACATGGTGGGGGTCAATCTGTTATATTATGTTTATATGTTGATGATATTCTTATTTTTGGAACAAATATTGATGTTATTAATGAGGTCAAGTCTTTCCTATCAAAGAGTTTTGATATGAAAGATCTGGGTGAAGCTAATGTTATTTTGAGCATTAAGCTGATTAAGGATGAGAGTGGGATTACTTTATTGCAATCTCACTATGTTGAGAAGGTTTTGAGTCGCTTTGGCTTTATGGATAGTAAACCTTCTCCAACACCTTATGATCCCAGTGTGACTTTGAGAAAGAACAGAAAGATTGCTAGAGACCAACTGAGATACTCTCAGATTATTGGTTTACTCATGTATCTAGCGAGCGCAACTAGACCAGATATCTCATTTGCTGTGAGCAAGTTGAGTAGGTACATGTCCAACCCGGGTGATAATCATTGGCATGCACTTGAAAGAGTTTTGCGTTATCTCAAAGGTACAATGAGTTTTGGAATTCACTATTCTGGGCACCCAGCTGTGCTAGAGGGATATAGTGATGCAAACTGGATTTCTGATATTGATCAGATCTACGCCACTAGTGGGTATGTTTTTACCCTTGGAGGTGGTGCAGTGTCATGGAGGTCCTGTAAATAGACTATATTGACTAAATCAACCATGGAAGCAGAACTTGCTGCTTTGGATACAGCTTCTGCAGAGGCAGAGTGGCTGCGTGAGCTCTTGTCTGACTTACCGGTGGTTGAAAAACCAATACCGGCTATCCTTATGAAGTGTGATAATCAAATAATGATCACTAAAGTGAATAGTGCTAAGGATAATGCGAAGTCAACAAGACACGTTAAAAGGGAGATGGGTATCACGGAATGTGATAGAAATCGCATCAAGGGAGATGGGTATGAGACCCATATGAGTTTACAGTAGTAGCAACCCAACTTTTTTGATCGGAGATCCCGTGACTAAGGATCTGGGAAGAACAAGCTATTGGTAAACTGAGGAGAGTAACCTCTAAACCCTCTCTATGTGAAAGATGTTATACTCTCATTGCTATGAGGCACTGTATGGAAGGTTGGCAAAGGTCTTAATATGTTCTATTGGCTTTTAAAAGCAAAGATGCTGTCCTACAGAGTATTCTTAAAAGAACATACCTATATGAGTCATGACTGTTAAACGTCGCAGTCTATGAGATTAGGGTGATCTCTAGTAAGCTCATGAAGAGACCATGGAGTATGACGTATATGCTCCACCCACGGAGAAAGGCTATTAGCAGCCAGGTACTAGTTTAACCTTGAGTAAAACTTGCTTCACGCAAAACTTGCAATTCAAGGCATAGTCCATTGTTCAAGTTGTGAATAAGTGTAACTTAAGGTTATAGGCGGAAGTTCAACTTAACAGTCTCTGCTAAACACTAGTATATCAAACAGTAGCGGGAACAGACAAAACTCTAAATGGGAATTTGAGATCTGGTGGGGGATTGTTAGAATTATATGGGCTTGGCCCATTAACAAATTCTGAAATTCATAATAAATCTCAAAGGCCCATTCATGTGTGAGCAAAGAGGGGAAGTAGAACTCTTTAGTCCCACCTTGCTAGTGGAAGGGGAGGAGGACTCGCTTAAATATGGAAGTCCTCTCCAATTCCTCAAGTCTAGTGTGAGAAGGAGAAAGAGAAACCCACACGCGCGCGCTCGCTCGCCTCGCCTCGCCGGGCCGGGCGGGGCGTGGCGTGGCGACTTGCGCGGGTGCGCGGCACCTGCGTGAATGGTCTGCCGAAATCCGGCTCCTCGCCTTGCGGGAGCGCGGTCTCCTTTTGCAGTTTTAGTTTTTGGTTTCTTGGCCTTCAAGTTGCAGAGTCCTAAACAGTTACGACTCAAGAGTCCTAAACCGATTTAGATCGTGATCGCGACACGAGGTCGGTTCAACAGGGCTATATAAGCAACCTATCGGCCACGCCAAAACGTATCTCAACACCTCTCGAGCTAGGGTTTGCCTCATATCGCTTTTGCGCTGCCATCTAGTCGTCTCCAGTCCGTTCGCTTGCGTGCACCAGCGACCGGGCGAGCAGGTCTCCGGAACCCTCGTCTTTGCGATCCTGCACCGGGAGAAGGCGAATAAGGTTTTTGGGAAGCGCTCGTCGCGCGACTGCTCTCGTCTTCAACAACGGGTCGTCTACCGTCCAAGTCAGGCGGCGCTGCGTCAAGACGTACTCGTCGTCAACTGCTCCGAGCTCTTCCTCCAGCGCTCATCGACGATCGTCCAGCGCCGACTTCGCCACCGTCTTCTCCAGCATCAGAAAGGTACGCCGTTCGTGATCTAATCTCTATGCTTATATCAGATCTTATGCCTTTGTTCTTGCTTTTTAATCTATCTGGTGTACGAGCTATGTTTACACCGGTTGTCATGTATGAGATCATGTTATGCATGTTTTGCTATGCTAGTAAACAATACAATCTTAGATATCTAGTTCATCAATTTATCATGATTTATATTCTGGTTTTAACCTGGAAATTACCTATTCTTTTAACAACAACCATCTCTTTCTCAACCATTTCAACTATGGCCTTGTTTAGTTGCTCCCCAATTTTGCAAAATTGGCAAGATACCTCATCACATCAATCTTTAAATATATGCATGGAAAATTAAATGTAGGTAAAAAAACTAACTGTACTTTTAGTATGTACCTGTCGAGACGAATCTTTAGAGTCTACATAGTGCATATTTGGACAAAGTTTGTTAAATAACAACGAAAATACTATAGGAAAAATTTTGCAAAATTTTCCATCTAAACAAGACCTATGATTACGATTCATTTGATAACTTTATTAGTTCGTGAACTTAGGGGATTCCGTGATTCATCAGAAAAAGGAATAATAACTATATTTTTTTGTCTCTATAATATGATTTTTAGTCTCTCGTTGGGTTTCTTCGGGACATTTTTCATTAAGTAATTTATGAGTCATTGATCTTCCTTTTATGGACTCTGCATAGTGCGTCATTGTAGATGCAAAAGATCTGACATAGAGATGGTAAAAATGCACCTACTGTACTGCTACTCCTAACAGTTAGAGCGTGCGCAATAGTGCTCAAATCGCTAGTCTTTAGTAAAAATGTTATTGACTCTCAATACAACTTACAAATAACTAGCTAGATGAGACATATAAATACATACTATTTTGATGAGGCAACTTACAAAAGTAGCACTCTTATTAGCTATCGAGGAGAGAGATCAAATAGCTAGCGAAGAGTGCTACTTTTTTATTATTTTTATACGTCATCTCGTTAGCTATTTATAAAGTGCTATTGAGAGCCAATAGAATTCCTCTTAGCTAGCTACTACTCCCTATGTCCAACAAAACATGCAATTCTCGCTTATCGAGGAGTCAAACAATTCAAATTTTGACCAAAGTTACATAAACAAGTACTAACATTCTTGATACAAAAAATATACCATTAGATTAGTAATAAAATATATTTTTATAATAATTTTATTTAATAATGTAAATAATAATACTTTTTATTATATCTTTGGTCAAAGTTAAATCAACTTGACCGACACGGATCCTATAATTACATGTTTTTATGGACGGAGGGAGTATTTCACAACCATTACGGATGGCCTTAACGCAATGAACTGTTACTCTACCAGTAATGACTTTGCGGCAGAATCTCCTGCCATGGTGATTGGTGAATGACAGAACGACGAGCCATCAGTGGTCGTACCAGACCATGGTTTAAAAATGGAGGCGCCTGCCCTGACCGCCCCGCTTTTTTTTCTCTCCCCCGTTCGGTGCCATGATGCCGTGTTTCTTGTGTCCCCAGGCTTTGCCATGGCCTAAAAGGCCCCCCTTAATCATTGATCACGCAACAGCAGGGCACGCCGCCTCCCTTGCCGCGTCTTCCGTGGCATCGATCGCTGGCGAGTCGACACGTCCACAGCCGCACAGGCACAGGCACAGGCGATGAGGCGAAGCGTACGAGTGTACGACTACGAACAAGGTCTCAGAGAGGCGTCACTGACACGCGGGCCCTGCTGCCTGCACACGCGTCGTGGGATACTGGGATGGCAGGACTGCAGGAGGGGCTCCCCTGTATGTATGCCACAGCTTCAATGCAATGTGTACCAGTGCTGAACATGTGGTGCCAACTGCCAAGATATATGCCGGCCCGTATATGCCCAGACGGAACCGAGTGGAGTTCACAGTGCAGCGCTGCAGATGTACCGTGGAGACGAGGCCGAATCATTTTTTTTTTCACTTTACGTGCCTATTGGAGGGAGCTCAAAAGGACGCTAGCTTTGTGGCTGCCAAACATAATCGCAGGGACGTATCTGAATCTGACCATCGGTTGTTGAAGGTCTCGTGTGATCTGGCATAACGTTTGGCCACACAAACTTGCGGTTTTGGAGTAGGAATGGACCGTGGACGACGACGCTTGCCGAGCAGAGCTGGTCAGTCTAAAATCCGAAGGTAAGCATCTTTGCGTCCAAGAATTCCAAAATTAGCTTACCACACTCAGACCGACTTGACCAAACTTCTTAGACTTCCAGAATCCAGAAAGCTCAGCATGGTCAAGCGACCATTTGCACTTCACAGCTCCGTCTGCTACTCGATCGCCATCACCAGGGAGGAGGGAACACGACAGTGCCCTTTCTCTAGCAAATGTGGCCATCATCAAATAGACGGAGTTGCACGGTTGGTGGGCCACGGGCCCACAGCCCATCATACCGAAAGGGTCCGTGACAACTGACAATATGGTCAATTAAGACGGAGGGAGTTTGGGGAAAATAATAATTAAGGCGGAGGGAGTTGAATGGAAAGCCCATCTCTGCATGTTTTCCTTGGAAAAGAACTGGACCTGGGCTTTTATGTGCCGCTAAACCGAACGGCCCATCCATTCTTGCCAAACGCACGGCCTGCCCGTGCGGCACAAGCACAACCCGATCGTATCGAGCCATCGACTGATCGACACGACGAATCGAATCACTGTCGCCATCCAAATTCCGAGCCCGACGCCGGACGCACCACCCTCCCACGGTCCCACCAAAAAGGCACCAAAGATGCCCGGGCGTCTGGTACTCCCACTGATGGATGGGACCCACATAGCAGGGTTTTTTTTTTGACAGCAACATAGCAGCAGGTTGGAGAGGAGGTTTCCTCGTCCCTGCGCGACTACGACCCTGCCTCCTCCATTCAGCCCGCGCGTCTCGAGAGAGAGAGACGGAGACCGGAGAGGCGGAGACGCTCAGCGGCCCAGGCAGTAGCAGAGCCAAGCCGTCCTCACCACCTCCTCCGCGACGCGCCATGGATCGCGCTCAGCTGCTCCTTGTCGGACTCCCGGCCTTGCTCTTCTTCTCCGACCTCACTCACATCTTTGCGCCGCCGCCTCCCCACCTCCGCCACCCCCATCACCACCACCCTCCTCACCACCATCACCCGCATCCGCCGCACCATCCCCACCCGCATCCGCCGCACCATCCCCACCCGCACCCGCCTCACCACCACCCGCACCCGCCGCACCACCACCAGCACCCCGACCCCTCCGCGGCAATCATACAGGTAGGTCATGAACCCTAGCTTCCCGGAATTTGAATCGCGACCCGGTCTCCGATCTGGATGGCGAACTGGAAGTCTGGAACTGATGTGTTGCTTCGATGTAATTGCAGGAGCCACGTGTGGATGGGGCTGGATTCGGCAGCACAGTGGAGCTGCAATTCTGTGCCTCCTGCTCGTACAAGTGAGCCCGCTCGTCCACTGTGTCCTGGGGTTAAGCGCACTGGTGGCTGCTTGCTTAATTCCTTTTGGTTATTTGTTGTGTATGTGGACCAATTGAACATGCACTAGTGATGTATGAGCATTGGAATGTCGTGTGCTTTCTGCAGATAACCATACTCAGTGATCCATTACCTGGAGGGTGACAACCATAAAAGCAGCTCTAGATGTGAACCAACTCCTTATTAGAGGACCTCAGGCTCTCATCTGACTACATAGTGGATTAATTCACCATTCCCAGCAAGTTTAGTATTTGACAAAAAAAAGGGAGGGGGGGGGGGGGGGGGGGGGGGGGGGATAACATGTACAGTCCAGGGGGCTCTTGCACGAAACCTCGAAACTTAGGAGTGTTGGATGGAACTGGCATCCACTGAGTGCTGGGGCTGTAAGCATGGATGTGGCTCCGTGAGTACATGATGGGCTTGGCCAGTTAGCAGTGAGAATTGTTACCATGGACTCATGGTGGTGGGTTACTAGGTTTTCTTCTTGCTAGTTGGAGGCTTGGAGTGGGTTGCGCTACTTGGTTACGTTGTTGCGCATAGCTTCCAGTGGACTTCAAGCCTTGAGTCTCCTTGGTGCTTCAATTCTTTGTTTTGGCATGGGGCCCAGTTTTGCCTCCAACCCCGGTATGATTTCAATTGCATTGGGTTGGTTATTTGGTGGTTGGCACACACACACCAATTCACTGCTACCACCAGTGAATGATGAATTTATGTCTGTTGTGTGTTCATGTATAGTTACTAAATACTAACTTGCTATTGTAGTTTGTGGTATTTTAGTGGGGAACTGGGGAAGGGATAGGTGTCATTCAATTGTCTTCATGGCTGTGTTGATTATCTAATGAAGACTTTAGAAAGGACAAGAAAGATAGAAAGAAGAGGATTCTAGTGAATGTAAAATATTTAAAGCATGTTTGGCAACTTAGCAATCTTTTTACAGCTGAAATTTGTTACACCTGTAATTCCTTGTGCACTAGGAATCCCTTGTATCCATTTCTTCCCGTAATTTGCTGTTGTATTGCCGAGAGGTAGAAACTAACCTGTGTCCAGGCCTTATAGCAGCTAGTGAATTAAACAGAGTAAAAGCAAACGAAGTCAGGGACAATTATGTGAAATTGATGTCAGTTTGGGTATATATGGAATTTGTAGGAGCTATTAAGGACCTATCAGGGCCTGTTTGGGAGAGCTATGCTCCCTGATTCTTCAGCTGTGCTCCCAGATTCTCTGGTGAAGTGATTCTGTGGCTGAAAGTAGATTCTCTTTGATTCTTTAGCCTAAACTCTCAAAATCAGGATAGAGAATCACTTCACAGAATCAGGTGAAGCTACTTTTTTCAGCTCTCAGCCTCCTAGTTCATTTCAGAGAATCACTTCACAGAATCAGGAAAGAATCACTTCACACTGAAAAATGCGTTTGGCAGCCAGGGAGTGATTCTCCCTGAGAATCAGCTCCGTGGAGCTCTCCCAAACGCACCCTCAATATGGTAGTGGAGCTCAGAGTCAGAACACATAACATCAAATTGGATATAACGGAAGAAAAATCAGAAATAAGCGAAGAGCTAACATATTTTTAGAAAGGAGCATGGGAGCATGAAATTGAGCGGTGATTTTGGCAAAGGGGCTGAATCGCTTGCAGGTTGCAGCTCGCCATGAACAAGGACCACACATTTATCGTGGCTGCTCTGCTCTCTTGTTGTGTCACATTCGATGGTGCCATGGTCTGCACTCTGCAGACACAGGCTGTAGCAGCGTCCCCAACCATCGCGCTGGTTGCGGAGGTCGCCTGGTCCAACATCTCCATCTCCGTGGTTGCCGAACTTCCTCACGTCTTTCCTGTTCTCACAGTGCATCCTTGTGTTGGCTGTGATAGCCTTGGCATCAAGAGGATTGTGGCAACATGGAGAAATTTGTGTCTTTTGTCTAAACCGGTAGTAGTTTCTTTTGGATTACATTCCATCCAAACACCTTTTTACAAGTTCGGATGTAAAATTTTATGGGTATGTATTTTACAAGAGTTTTAGCTCCAAACTGACCTTCCAATAGACTCTTACTCTTTTCTATTTTTGGATTTGCATTCACACTGAGTTTAAACTATCAGTGATGACACCCTTTCTAGTCGATGCTTTTTATGGATGGGGATGGTGCTCCAATGGGTATCCGCGGTTCTCCTCTAGTTCAATTTAAAGAACTAACTAGACAATTTCTTTCCTCATTTTTGCATATCTAGTTCATTTAGTTGAACTAGGGGAGAACCGCGGTTCGCTCCACCCCCATCCTTAATGCTTTCTGAAGTGAGCAAACTTGCACCTGTAGTATCCTGGAGGTCAGCTGTTGGATGACAGTGAGTGGACATGCATGATTCATTTTGTATGAGATGAATAGATGATATCATAACAATACTTTGTGTACTGGATTGTAGGCTTCATAGTTGAGTTTAGCCGGTTCTTAATTTCTTTTCTTGTTCTTATCGTTAAATTTAGAGAAATGCATCTTTTGTGTAAACATTGCCCTCATGTTACTGCAATAGCATGGGCTATCACTTGAAAATTCTTCCGCGTCCAACTTATCTTATATGATTTGCTTTATTGTTTATTGTTATTCCCTAGCCAATACAGAATTTTCAAGGTATGGAGAATTGGAGATCAATTTGAGTTGACTGCATTTATTCTGCCAGGCTTGATAATTTTACAAACCAGATTGTTGACATATGTTCATGCTTTAATGGTGTCATTGAGGGCAGGAGAGTTGGTAATTAGACAAACACCACTCCCCAATTTCAGTGCTTTAGTAGTCTTTTAACCACAGAAAGCAGTGAGTCATTCTAAAATGAAACTCCCTCTAAAAGCTGACTTGATGCACATGTCTTGCATTTCCATCTGTAAATATCAATTGTAATGCAAGGGAACTGTTATGATTAGCCTGATCGGTTGCGCTAGTACAGCTGTGACTGCTGCTGCAGGCGTGCAATAGAAAAGCAACAGTAGAATGTACTAGAAGTAATAGTACCTACATGCAGCAGCAGTCAACAGCCGCAGCAGTAGTAGGGCAGCCGATCATGCCAGATGTCTCCTATCTTGTCCAGGATCTGGACTGGTATAAAAAGACAGTGCTACCCTAGTGAAACATTTTAGGAAATTCAACTTGATCGAAAATGGATTTTATAAACGTGCGATATTAGCTAGCACTTGAGGGAAATAATTGGCTTCAGATTTATGGACCATAAGATTGGCTGAGGAAATGACCGGCATGGAAAATTTGTGGGGTGGCCCTACCGGTAGGAATACTGTTCGGAGGTGAAATAGCGGTTGTTTCCTGGACACTTGTGTTCAATTTTCAACTATATCACAAAAGTGCTATTTTTATCTCATTGGAAGGAAGGTGTCTACGTAATCTAATGCACAACATCTGGTGCCTCTTGATTTTTCCCACAACTAAGCTAGCACTGCTCCACTACATCATTATGCTGCTTTACCAAACCATGTATTGTTGCTCGTTCCATTTTCTAACCTAATGTCACAAGCCAGGAAAAAAACTTTTTTAGGAGTGAAACTTAACAAGTGGTGACGGAACCATGCTAAAGAAAAGTACATCTTTTGTGCATCTACATACTCCCTCCAACCCGAAACAAATAACCTTCTGAGGTTTAAAATTTGTCCCAAAAAAACATTCTACAAAAACACCGCAATGTTTTCAGATCGTATTATCGAGGCTAGTCGTAAGACTACGATCAGACGACTAATCGCGATTAGTCGTCGATCAGGGTCGATTAGTCGGTCTGATCGGCCTAGTCGGCTAATCAGACATTTAGTCGTCCTAGTGCCTGGATGACCTGATCGACCATGTATATAGTATATATATATGATGTGAATATATGTAAACATGGTCATAATCATGTCTTAATGAATCATTATCATGGTGATTTACTACTGATCTGGACACTTACGTGTAGCTGCTGCTAGATGGTTAAGTTGTTTTGCCTTGCTCTCCTAATCTTTAAGTTCTTACATTTCTTTTAGTCTTTACAATCTTATTAACTGATTATCTTCTTTCCCAACTAGTCGTCCAACAAGGCTGATCGGACGACTAATCGTGACTAGTCGCGATTAGTCAGACGATAAGATTTCTAATCAACCAAAACTAATCGAACGCCCTTATCGAGCATGAAATTACGATAAGGACGACTAATCGCGATTAATCGCGATTAGTCGTCCGATCTGAAAACATTAAACACGGGACACTGCAATGCAGAAGCTAATCACGGGTGCATGAAAATGATAATTGCTAAACCTAGGAGATATCCTCCAGGAAAGAAAAGGAGATGAGGGTACATGTCTTTTGCTAGTGTCTTTAATCTGTCTGAAAAAATTTAGAGAATTATTTATTTTGGGACAGAAGGTGTACATGTTATTCTGAATACTTTTTTTTTTTTTGTTTTTGTTCTACATTGTAGGGGAACTGCGGTGACCATGAAGCGCATGCTGGAAACCTCATTTCCTGGCATTCATGTTATCTTGCAGAATTATCCTCCTCCATTCCCCAAGCGTGTACTCAGCAAAGTTATCCCAATTGTTCAAGTTGGAGCCATTGCAACAATAATGGCTGGTGACCAAATTTTCCCCAGGCTTGGAATGGTTGCTCCTCCATGGTACTACTCACTTCGCGCCAATAGATTCGGAACCATGGCTACAATCTGGCTATTTGGCAACTTTGCTCAGTCCTTTCTACAAAGCTCTGGTGCCTTTGAAGTTTACTGCAATGGAGATTTGGTATGCTTCCTATGTTAGATGCAACCTTATGTTTTTCTTTGTGTTGATTGATGCAAAATGCTTTATATATCAGGAGTGCTCTCTGTTTTGAAATAAGGATGAGTTAATTCTGTCTCTAGTAGGATTACTTATGTGTTGTGTCACAAATTCTATTGTGAAGTTACAGCGTTTTCGTTTCACCTTTTCTTCTATGGCATCCTTTTGCCTAGATGGCAGCAGGATTTTTAAACCTCTTATTTTACTGAAATCACTTCCACTTTTCAGGTATTCTCAAAACTTGCTGAGCAGAGGTTTCCTAGCGAGTTCGAGTTGCGGGACCTTATCGGCAGCAGATTGCCTGAGTCTCTACTTGGGAGGAATCTGGGGAAAACCTTGACTTAGACGGCAATCCCAGAAATCAAAGCTCAGAATGCCACAATTTAATCTGTTGCTTTTAAGGTATTAGTAGATAGTAACTATTTGGTGTTGATCTGTCGAAGCTGCACAGCTTGTCTGTAAACACAACCTTCCAGCTTGTATAATGGATCAACGGATCACCTGACATGGGAAGGTGACCAAAGCACTGCGAACTCTAAAACGTTGGAACTGTAAGGATATTGTGATGGCCTGATAGTTTCTGGGAGGTGTACTATTTGGCATTGATCTCGATGTAATGAAACAATGTTAGAATTGCCCCATTGTGGACTATTAAGCGAGCTAGATGTAAAGAAACAATGTTGGCATTTCTTCGTGGAGAGGATTGGAGCTGAACGAATGCATCATTGACATAGAGAGCTCGTTGAATCTGTTTATAAGCGAAAAACACAGGAGGTCAGTTTGCTTGAGGTCTTTGATGCAATTGTGCCCTGAAGCTTGCTTGAGGTGTTTGATGCAATTGTGCCCAGAAACTACAAATGTGCCAATCCATATAGCTAAATATGTTGGCAGCTTACAAGCTACTGTAAATACCAACACAAGACTAGCATCGCGATATTATGATCACAAAGAACTGTTCAAAGACAAATTAATAAATTATATATTCTAATCCCAAAGAACCATTTATCTGCATTCTCAATTCCTCCATTCCTGAATAGGAGATAATTTTTCTTCTAACATAGAGAAATATAAAGTTCTATAAATACCTATAACTGTACAGAAAAAATGACTAAATGGATCCAGAATAGGAACGATATGCCTCTTTCATCATGAAATTTTGTGACATCATACACATGTAGTCTCAAAAGAACACCAGATAGTTTATTCAACAAGCTATAGTTTGTATGAATTAACAAGCCATATAGCATCGCCTCGTTGCTTGACTGTTATGCCTCTAGCAGCTCAGTTCTTTTGGTCTTATAAGCTGTGGACTTTGCTGCGCCGTCTGGCAAAGCGGATTGCTGGCAGAGCCACTCCAGTTTTGAAGGATGAACTGATGCATTCGGCATGGTTTGCAGGGTAGGACCACCGCACTTGCAACCTTAACTATGATAATGCAGCCTGCAGTAGGACAAGCAGAATTTAACGACTGAGGTCAGGTTTCTCGTACCGAGCTCAATAACATAACAGGACTGGCTCAGGTTCATAATAAGGTCACCACAGAGCATAATTCAGAATTGTAGCTGTTCTATGCTGAGCTCATTACAATCCATCTAACAGAATAACATAGGAATACAAAAGGAAATCTTCAATCTGGGCAGCTTCCTACAAAAAATTAACCAAACTTGCAATCTTTTTACTGCCTATACTCTGCTAGCCTTCCTGGCTGCAAAGCCTAAAGCTTGTTTGTGACCACAATGTCAAGCTGTGCAGCATGCTCTGCTATGTCCTTGCGCAATTTCATTGCTCCATGTGTGCATGAATGCATGGTCAGACTATTTTTTTTACATGTTGTATTGGTTTTGTCCCAAGTCAATTGTGAAAAATAGGTTAGTTTCACATGTGTGCAATTTCATTCGGTACTCCCTCCGTTCTTGTTTACACGTCGTATTAGCTTTGTCCTAAGTCAAATGTTTTCATTGCTCCATGTGTTCATGACCACAGACGATACAATGCTATGCAAAAGTAAGTTATCACTCATGCTACATGCAGCCATACATTCTACTTTAAACATGTGAAAAATAGTGTGCAGTACAGGATGGTGTGGGTGGGTGGGTGTGGTGGGGGGGGGGGGGGGAGACAGTAGACGTAGACTCTTTGGACAGAACAGCAATGCCAACAGATATATTAGCATTAAAAGCGAAAAGGTAAAATTAATGGGTGATTTTTAATGGAAACAAGAAGAGGGATCTACTGCAGTTGCAGTAGTATTGATCAGCAAAATTCAATCAGCCATATAGGAAACCAATTGGATGAATCGTTGCAAAGTTTCATCGATAGTAACAGGTGGAATCTACTGCAGCAAAGTTGCACTAAAAAATAACACCTCAGCAAAGTTGATTTGAGAGCGAAATAAATTGTTTCAAGAAGGGATCAGCAAAGTGATGTGATCATGCAGAAAACATGGTTTTCTTAAGCAAACATCGGGTTAAGAATGTTGGGAGAAGTCTAGGCAAACATTCATGCTCCGAATGAAGCCCACGCCTTTTAATCCAGCCCACTTCATGATGCCATGAAGCAATTGCTGTAGAAGAGGTTGCGAGAGCCACAATGCTATACTTATGCAAGGGCTAGGGCCCTCTTCCTTTATCCCCATGTTCGCTTAAGAAACATATTTTCTAACTCAGACCTTTTACAAAGCCATCATATCCTTTCTTTCAGAAACAACAATACATAAAAAGAAACAAAATGTTAACCGAATAAAACTATACAATTGTAACTCTTCTCCATCAAGGTTCATGAAAGCACTAGGTGCTGTCAGCAAATTTAATTGCATATTCAGCATTGTCTTTCCCTTCATTTTGCTTTTTATGCCACATGGGTACATAGTTTAGAATTGCTTGTCTCTACTCAAAGAGAAAAAAAAACTAACAGCAATAAAACAGGATTGACCAATCAGGGGGAGCATTGCGTTAATCAGAGCCCGCATCATGAAAGAACAAAAGTTTAAAACATATTCTGCAGAACCAGTTTAAGAAACACTGTCTTCACATTTCAGATTTCACAGCATAAGAAATTACTCAACAAGGTTAAAAACACAATAAAGTTACTCAGACGACACATGGCAATAGTAATCTAGATTCACATTGATACTGTTTGCAACAAAGACCACGGGTTTAATTTCAGAACTTAGATAAGAAAATCAGGAGCTACCTTGAGGCACTTCTAGCGGTCGATGTTGGGCTTCTCCATCTGCATTTCAAAAATAAACAACACAAATCACAGCATTTTACACGTATACGAGAGCAGGACTCTCCCAGTTTAAACTGTCCAATACAGGACAGTGAACCCGACGAGGGCGGCTTGTTTGACTGCACTCCAATCCACCCTAATCCACATGAGCCCCTTCTGGATGCACTCGTATCGACCTCAATCCATGAGTGTTGGAGTGGATGGGGGTGAAATTTAGTTCAATTTCCACCGAAATCCACTCCAAAGCACATGGGTTGCATCTAAACAAGACCTGGGTTGGGAGGGATTAGCGTAGAATGGAGTGCAGCTAAGCTCTGAGCAGGGTTGGAGCCTACAAACTGAGAGGATGGTCAGAGTACCTTTGACCTTCTGAGCTTGAGTAGAGCGCGCATCGCGTACATCAAAATCGATGTGACGGAGAATCCTCTGGAGAGTGAGGTTCCTGTCCACCCTTATCTCAGGAAGATGGGGGGTGAGATCCTGATGCTCTGCTTGCCGTCCACTGCAGCACGTCAATGCTGAACTGCTTCACCCACTTCTTCACGAACTTCTCTGACAGCAACGGCACCGCCATCTCTGCCCCCCTCATCATCGATCACCCACAAAGAACAACAAAAACACAAACGCGAGGCCAGACCGATGAGCAAAGAGCAAAGGAACAAGAAAACCATCACGACATTTTCACCGACGAGGCGCACCTTCGGATCGGAGCGCAACGAGAGGGCAGGAAGCGAAGCTGCGAGAGCGAGGCGGCTCCGCGAGTCGGCGGAGGCGGGTTTCGGGGTTCAGCGAGTGGTCAAGAAGAAGAGACTGATCAGATGATGGACGGCTAGAATGCGGGTGTTTCCAGCTGGACGGTTGGATCGAGTTGAGTGGACTAGTACGTAGTTGGGCTTCAGTTTGGTGAAAAAACGTCACGGCCCAAGTTTACAATGTATCTCGTCTCGTGGGTCAGTGGCGGGCAAGAAACGGTTTGCATCGCATTCGTACAAAGGAAAGGCTGTGTTGCCGAAAGATTTGCAATTGCAAAAGACAAGACCTGGCTCTGGTGCATAGATAGACTCGGTGCGTGCACGGTCGAAAAGCATCTGCAGGGTGTAGCGTACTCCTTGTTCCAAAATAGATTATTTTATAAAGTTTAATTTTAAATAGTTTTATATAATTTAAAGTTTTTCCTAAATACTTTATCTTTTCGCTTTTTAATGTATCTTTTAAATATTTTTTTTTCAATACATCTCTATCTCTCTTTATTTTCTATGCACCATAGTTTTTCATCCTCTTTAGATATTTCCATAATGTATGGCCAATGTAATGCTTGAAATAGAGAGTGTGTGTTTAGACATCAATCTTAACAGCATAACAGTTGACGCGTGTTAGTGTTACAAGTGAAGTTAGAAAAATATGGAGCGGATAAATACTACTCCCTCAATTCTAAATTATAAGTCACTTTTATTTTTTCGGTACATTCACATTGCTATATATGTAAGTATATTGTTATATCTAGATACATTTCCAAAATAGATGTACCGGGATGGTCAAAGCTGCTTATAATTTATAGAATAGAAAAGTATTAATGAGCTACATCAAGTGATCACTCACATGAACCATTAGGTCAGTCTCAACGAAAATTTCATAAGAGTTTCATTGACATTTAATAAGTTGTCATATAAGCATTTAGTCTTGTTTAGTTGGAATGTGAAAAGTTTTTGTGTGTCACATCGGATGTTCCGACACTAATTTAGTCTATTAAAATAAACTAATAAAAAACAAATTGCATATTCTACCTAGAAACCGTGAGACAAATTTATTAAGACTAATTAATCCATCATTAGGACATCTTTACTGTAGCACAACATTGTCAAATCATGGTCTAATTAGACTTAAAAATCGTCTCGCAAAGTTATTACAATATGTGTAATTATTTATTTTTTAGTCTAAATTCAATACTCTATGCACGTGTCTAAAATATTTGATGTGATAGGTGAAAAGTTTTCAGGACGAAAACTAAACAAGGCCTTAATAACCGTTTGTGACGACTATAGGTGAAAAGTTTTCAGCACGAAAACTAAACAAGGCCTTAATAACCGTTTGTAACGACTATACTAACTGGGCCTGATTCCTCTGAGCCAGGGCATAAGCAGCCCACTAACAGAACACTTTGGCGGGACCCATATGTAAGAAAAAATTAATTTATATCTATCTTAACACGATAAGCCATAGAATAACACTTTGGCGGGACCCATATGTAAGAAACACTTTGGCTGCAACTAAAAAGTAGGGATGCCTTTTGTGAGAGAAAAATATTATTCTATGGCTAAAAAGTAGGAGTGATTCTGATTGATAAGCTCAAACAAAAACAAACAGAGCCTAAAAATGTTGTCACATCATCAAAATGCTTATGTGACAGCTTACTAAATGTCAATAAAACTCTGATAAAACTCCTACTGAGACTGACCTAATGTTTATGTGAGTAAATGATCACTTTCTATAACTCATTAATACTTCTTATGTTCTAAATTATAAGTCACTTTGACTTGTAACACTAATATATGTCAATTGTTATGGTGTTAAAATCTACTGAGACTGATCTAATGGTTTATGTGAGTAAATGATCACTTTCTATAGCTCATTAATACTTCTTATGGTCTAAATTATAAGTCGCATTGACTTGTAACACTAACACATGTCAATTGTTATGGTGTTAAATTGATGTCTAGATACACTCTCTCTATTTCAAGCATTACTCTATCCATACATTATGAAAATACCTAAAGAGGATGAAAAGCTGTTGTCAAAAAAGAGGATGAAAAGCTACGGTGCATAGGAAACAAAGATATATTAGAAAAATATTAAAAGGTACATGAAAAGTGAAAAGATCAAGTATTTAGGATATATTTTAGATTATATAAAATTATTTATTCTGTACAAAATTTAAATTTTAATAAAATCATCTATTTTGGAAGAAGGGAGTACGACTACACTCTGCAGATGCTTTTTGACTAGCCCGTGCACGCAACAGATCCTGGCCCTAGACGTCCAGAATCGAACGGCCTGTTTCGACTGGGCCTCGGAGGCAGCTGCCTGCCAGGCAACAGATCCTGGCTCCAGGCGTCCAGAATCGAACGCCTGGGAGCTTTGCCTGGGTTTGGAGCTGCCTGGCAGGCAGCATCCAAACAGGCTCCTGCCTGGGAGTCTATGCACCAGGCCACGGGTCTTGCAATTGCAAATCCCCTTCCGGCCGGCGACACACCCAGGCCAGGCACCCAGCCAAGGGAGCCAAGTAGCCAACCACTCACCTGCTACAGCAGACACCAGCCAAGCGCAGCGCCGCCGCGGCTCCTCCGAGATGCCGTTCAAGCGCTTCCTTGGCCTCTCGGCCGCCGCATCCAGCCGCCTAGGCCGCGGGTTCTCCACGGCCGCCCGGCGACCTCCGTGGGCTATGATCCACAAGTTCGCGGCGGTGAATACGCCGGCGCCGCGCGCGTCGCTCGAGCTCTCCGAACCCCCGTGCGCCTCGCGCCTCGTCGTCCCCGCCCACCTCGTACGCCCGCCGCGCGACCTCGACCCCCAAGGAGACACCATATACGCGGCCTTCGGCGGGTTCGTCAAGGCCGGGAGCGGCGACGGCCTCCTCCTCCTCACCTTCTACGATATCCCCGCCGCGGCCCTCGTTGTAACTGGAAATGTCATGAACGTTGAAGCCACGCGCTTTGTCTGCAACCCCCTCAGCGGCCAGCTGTTCCGCCTCCCCGACATCGACGGCACGACGAAGACGGTGCAGTACACGAACATCGGCATCCTCACCCAATCCGGACGCCCGGATCAACCGCCTGACAAGTACACCGTCGCTGTGCTCAGCATGAGCCAGGACCGGAGCCTCGTCATGCGGCGATTTCTCTCGCAAACAGGGAAGTGGGACAAGCTGGTGGCTTTGCCGTCCCCGCTCCCCCTCGCGCGCCCGATGGACATGGACATGATGGGCTCATTCCACGAGGCGGTGGCCTTCGCCGGCCGGCTGTGGTGGGTCGACGTGACCTGCGGCGCGCTCTCCGCAGACCCGTTCAGCGACCGGCCGGAGCTCCGCTTTACCGAGCTGCCGAGGGGCAGCGTGACTGAGCCCATGGACACGGAGAGGCTTGAGGAGCTTAGCAGGTACCGGCGCATCGGTGTCAGCGAGGGGAGGCTGCGCTACGCCGAGGTGTCTCAGGAGGAGCCTTTCCTACTCAGCTCCTTCACTCTTGACGACGACGGCAGCTGCTGGACGCTGGAGCACCGGGTGGCGTTGCGCCGACTCTGGCCGCATGAAGACCTATGTGAGAACACGCCACAGATTGCTGCCATTGACCCACTGAATGCAAGCGTCATGCATCTCGCGATTGGCAGGCAGATTCTTTCCCTAGACATGGTTACGGGGAATTTGCTCCGGCGCGTGCTGATTTGTGAACATGGATATGATGTCCTTAAATCGTGTGTGCTCCCTCCGTGGCTTCAATCAAGCAAGATACCCTCTGCAGGTAACTATCTTTCACAAGGAGATGTATATACATGTTTGATAAATGAGAAGTGCTTTTGTTGGATTAGATACATGCCTTTTCATTTTACATATCCGCTGAAGTTATATAATATTAGTTGGAGGTTTTGTGCACAACTTGAATGCATTGGCTTATGATTTTGTTAGCTCATAGTCTGTGGAAGATGTTCTGCTTCGGAATTGGAGCAGTTTGATTTTTGGTGAGCAACAATTACAGTGCTCCTGTCCAAATTTTTGGTATAACAAATCCTGGAGGCCTGAATTTATATTAGATTTATGTACTTCATTTCATTCTCTTTATCTTATTCATCTTCACAAAATTTAGTATTAAATAATTCATTTTGGAGTTGTGCTATCTGATTTAAGAACTTCACCCTCAAACTTTGTGTTAGACGCCTCGATACTACGATTATTAGCAGTGTTATCTTGAATAAAATTTCATTGTAGAAACTTATTATAACTAGAGAGTAGAGACTGGAGTAATAAGCATGTATGCTCTTGTTGATTCAATTTATCAGTTTTGTTTTTCCTCTTCAGCTATTATATGCAATATTTGGAAATGTATTTCCACTGGGGTTTCTTTTCTGCTGCTCAGTTATTCATAGTATTTCTATATATGATTGAAGGAACTCTTCCGAGGAACAAGAACAATGCCAAAAGCAATACTTTATCAGACATTTTGGTTCGCGTAGACAGGGATAACAAGAACTGAGATGAAGTAGCAAATGGGTTAATTGGTACTCCCTTAATCTTACTCTTCTCAGTTTATTTTGCATTTGTTCTTGAAGTGTATACTATGGATCATGAGACACCAATTTATAAAAAAGGCGATTTTGGTTATGTATGAACTTGAGCAACTATTCTTTTTTTCTCCAGTCTTGTTGTAGCATTTTTATAAAATAGCAATTTGATTAAACATGACCCTGAGAGTACACTAAACATTATTACTATCATGTTCCGATATTGAATCTTGATCTGTCATCAGTTATGTGGACTAGTTGTTTATTGAATGGCACCCATAACTTACTATGGAACTGCAAACTAGGGTAATGTACAAAAGTATTCCTGTAGTAAAAAAAATACTTTGCCATTTTGCCCTTTTGTAGTCTTTGATTTGAGGTGCAACTTGACCAGAATTTTCTGTTAGAATGTATTTAAAATTTTAAGGCATTTATGAGATTATTGTAGTACTCCCTCTATTCCAAATTATAGTCTATCTTAGTGCAATGATACGCAACCCTCCTGCGTATTCCAGAAAAAAGTTATTCCAAATTATAGTTCACTTTGACTTATGTCAAACTTCTCTAGCTTGATCGAGTTTATAGAAAAATACATTAACATCTAGAAGACTGCAATATTAAATTAGTTTCATTAAATTCTCATGTCTTCATGGTGCAATGATGTGAACTTGTACGTGTTAATGTATTTTTCTAAAAACTTGGTCAAACTGAGAGAAGTTTGACTTAGGATAAAGCCAAAATTAACTATAATTTTGAATGAATGGTGCATTTCTCAAGACAAATATACAAATATGGTTTTGTTTGCAAAAGAAAATAGATTTTATTTGTAGTCAAACTTTCTTCAAAAGCATGACCATATTTTGTCCAAAACATGAAGCATTAATGACAGGAGGGAGTAACTAAATATGGGAGCCTTAAAAATGTTTGGCCTTGTCATAATTAATTCATTATGGTTTATTGCCTCCTATAATATTATGAGCAAATCATTAAAAGATTCTTGTTTCTTCATAAGTGATCTTTTTGTATCTTTCTGCTATTTTCTGGTATCAAGAAATTTATTCAATGTTTTAGAGCATACCAAGTACATTGCTCTTAAAAACACAAAGAGATATGCTAGTATTTCTGTTTGCAATGTATACAATTGATTGTCAGACATAATTAAGTGCAAACTAGAAGTCTGCCTATAAAACACACTAAAGGTGTAAGAGCTTAAAGGATGCTAGCCTTGTAATCATGATGAGCCACTGCCATTCCTTTGTTATCACCTACATATCAAACAAGCAAATGAATCTAGGTGTAATCTTCTGTTAAATGAAGTCATGGATAAAATATTAGCATTCCATCTTTCCATTTTTATGAATCAGAGGGCTAGCCGGATAGATGGACTATCATAGTTTCCTATCTACTCGTGCTTTTGCTGAATGCAGTATATTGTTTTTTTATATACCGTTTGTTCTCTTCATGCTATTCAAACACTTCCTAATATATTTGATTCAGGTCCCATGAAAACCAAATGACAGAGGCGTTTTAACAAACTAGGAAGTTGATGGATGGTGCTTTGCAGCAGTCTCATTTTGGGCAACTCTGGAAAAGTTTGGGTCTATTGGCCCTTGCAGTTTAGCTTTATTTTGTCTTATTTATGAAGAAGTCTTGAGGAGGTATTTGTTTTGTTGGGACTTTTTCTTTTTCGAAGGGGTTGGGGCTTTGCTTGGACACATATTCAGAATACTGCAGTAGAATGACTCGGTTCAGTCAGGATGTAGTGACCATTGGCACTTAGCAGCATACATCTCGATCTGTTCATTGCACGACAGCAAGCTCAACTTTTTCGATGAAAAAAAGGCAGATAAGTTGTAGAATGACTTTCCAGAAATCTTATTTAGGTGTCTCCTCGGTTTAGTGTTTACTCGTATCCGGTTATATCTGTGATCATAATTGTTCAAGGGGATAAGTAATTCAGTATACCCTTACAGATGGTCAGAGAAAAAGAAGTATAACAATTCAGTGCTGGTGTGAAATATATGGTGCATGTGCATCACCACCTTCGCGCATGGTGTGAAATAACATAGCTGTTTGAAGTCTTGTCTATGGTGACCGTCTCACTCCATTCTATCTGCAATTTGAAAATGGTCACTTGCAAGGACCTTCAAGTTGTAGTGCTGTAACTGTGTGAAATTTGAGACAATGACTGCAAAATCTTCAATCAGGAGATTTGAACTTTGGACAGACTATTTCAATGCAGTACCTGCCAATATTAAGATTAGGGTTCCTATTCAGTTACTTAATTAGAGTCTTGTTGATAAAAATATAAGAAACAAAAAATCAATGAAACGAACGTGGGTAAAGTAGAAAGAAAAAACAATCAGTTACGGACGTCAATACTTTCTAAGAAAAAAACAGATGACTCAATATGTTTTGGAATCGTATTCCATATGTCATGCTAGACAAGTGCTACTCTAACTCGTATGAGCGTAGGTTATTATATATATAAGTTTGAATGGAAGAGGTGTAATCAAATTATTTTCATGAGTTAATTCCAAAATATATGTAAGAAGACATGTTGTATTTGAGCTCACATCCTATAAAAATCGATACTATGCGTTGTTCACAAATGCTTATATTCGTCACGTAGTTTCATATACGAGAGATGTGCCATTTGTGAATAATATATGATGCCTCTTTTCAGAACTATTTGATTTTTTGTTGGAACATAATACATCAAAAAAAGTTGTCATGCAAGTTTGTAGACTTTCCTAACCAAGTTTACATATTATTACATTTATTATTTGATAATTCAACTAATAAATTGTGTCGTTTCCACGGCTCTTATGCATTTCGATGTTGTATGTGCCTCGAACTTTTTCTCAACCTTGTGCGTTCCATAGGTTAAGGATACGCTAAGTTTTAGATTTTGTAAGATGGTTTGCTATTTTCTATGATTTAAATGAATTTGTACATGACAGTGTGAAGTAATTAGAGTTTCAACTAAGGCTACACCAAAAACGATCCAATACAGGACTAGATTTTTACATTGGGTCTCACATGGGCTAGTGAGCCAATTTTAGTGCAGGTGGATGAAAAAAAATATTATTTTAAAGGGGTAATTCAAAATATTTTCTCTAGTTTAGCACAAAACAAATACAATAATAACCAAAATTGATCAGAAAAATCTAAGATTTTGTGCGGGGCCATAATTTTGGTCTGCATGCTTGCCATAAAATTCCTAAATCATTTAAACAAAGTAGAACTATATATTGTCCACAAATGATTATATCGCTCACAAAGTTTCATGTAACTACAAGAGAAGTGTGCCATTTGCAAACTATGTATGGTGCCTATTTATCAAAACTATTTGAAATTTTTGTTGGAACATTATACATCAAAAAAAAGTTGTCATGCAAGTTTGTAGATTTTCCTAACCAAGTCTACATATTATTAGATTTATTATATGATAATTCAGCTAATAATTGCGCCATTTCGATAGCTCACTTGCATTTCGATGTCGTATCTCCTCAAATTTTTCTCAACCTTGTCCGTGCCACACGTTAAGAACACACTAAGTTTTGGATTTTTCTAAGATGGTTTGCTATTTTCTAAGGTTTAAATGAATTTTTGCATGAATTACAAATTAATTAGAGTTTGAGCTAAGGCTGCACTGTAACAATCCAAAACTGGACTAGATTTTTATACCGGGTCTCACAGGGCCAGGTGAAAATTTGTATATACACCCAAAAACAATTACAATAATAACTATGACAAAAAAAATTTGTATAATTTTTTTGGCAAATATATAGGCCCAAAGTATGTTTCCAGACGTATATTTATAGATCTTTTAGGTATTATTAGAATTATTTTATGGTTTCAAAAGATTTGTGTTTCTCAGTTAATTAAGATTTTTTTATTAGTTAGTTAATTTGTCTGTGTATTTTCAGGAACCGTCATAATATTATTTTCCCTGTGGGGTTTTCGAGAAACAGTTATTTACCTTGACGGTTTATGTGACAACCATCAAAAAAAAATTCAAACCATCAAGGAATTACGAATTCTCCTTTTGGTTATGTGTACTCACAAGTTAATTATGATTTTTCTAACGGTTGTTTAATTTTTCTGTGTGTTTTCCAAAAAACCGTCAAGATAATATTATTTTCCTTGTGTGTTTTTCGAAAACAGTCAAGATAATTTAGTTTCTCTAACGGTTTATACAATAACTGTAAAAAAAATTCAAAACCGTTAGAGAATTTCAAGTTTCAAGTAGAGGGCTGGCGTGGCATACATGCAAATGTGGCGTTTTCGTATGACTTCTCTTTTTTCTGCCTGCAAAAAGTTAAATCTCTCATGCATAAACAATATATACGTTAGAGAAACTATAGCCCCGCCCATAGGAGCTCTACTAAAGGGGGGCTTAAAACTTTGAATTCAAATCAAACCTTGGAACGAGAACTAGCAAACTGCTTTCCTGGCTAATCGAAACTCACACAACATCAATGAAACCGGGGCATGCAGCATGTTATTATTGAGCACCTTGCAGCCTCGATCGCCAGCTACACAATGACGAGAAGGCCGACACAAGCTAGGCTGCCAAGATGGTGACACATGTTAATCTAGGAAAATGTATGCAGTTATGAATCACAGCTCAAAGAGAGCAAGTTAAGAACTGGAGTGGCACCACAAAAAGTAGAAATGATGAACTCGCATGTTATGCAAAACAGGAAGAAAGGTAATCGGAGTAGAACATGATAGAAGGTACTTGTGACGAACAAAACCACACAGTTCAGCAGTTCAAAAAGCACCAGGAGATGACATCTTAGTCTAATGGGGCAGATATTTCATGACAAGCAAGCATATATGTTTTGCCTGCAACCAGCATAATGTGGCACACCCTACGACTGTCTTCAGAATTGCCATCTTGTCCGAAAATGTGAAAAGATAAGTTAAGTAGCAGCTTTGTATGCATTAATTGATACAGAACAAAGAGCTTTAGTGAAGACGCCACGGCACTAGAGGTGAGCTGATTTGCCTCAGCGGTATCTTCTTCGCCAATCAACAACCTGAATTGTAAAGAATAAATAATTGTTAGCACAATGTCAAATGCCTAGGTATCAAACAGATCGGATTTTGATGATAAAATAATGACTCATTGTTAAATAACTCAAACTGGCTTGCAACCAGAAAATGGATCCCAGGTATATGTGATGTTCACTACTGGAAACTAAAAAATCTCTGTCGGTTCGTGACAACGTTTAAAGTTCAGAAGTGCCTAACAACATTCACAATATACTTTCATAGGTCTAGAGGTTTTTCTAGTAACTCATTTCATCAGCAGGAATCGATGCAAAGATAAGAGAGAATAAAACCATCTAAGTAACCAAATTGATAAAATAGTCAAATCCCAGCACCATTGTCCTAATCAATTGCACAGATAAGAGAATTGAACCTTAACTCTTGTTAAAATTGAAGGAGTAACCAGTCATAGATTAAGAATCATCAAATTGGTACGTAGATTCTCTAGTTTTATGTAAAGACCTTCCATTTCTAAGTTCAGTTCAAAATGGGCATTGTTGAACTAACTTTCTGAAAGAAGATCCAAAAGAACGCATACAAAAACACAATAAGGTTCCAAATTGAAGGATTTGTGGTAACTATTATATATCTATTTCCTTCATTATAATTAAGGAAAAACCCAAACGGTAACTCTAGTTTTAGTGACTTTTTTGTTTGGAGAACCCAAACTAAGGAAAAACTGCTATGTAAAAGCAAAGTATTGAACAGGTTCCTAAACACAAAACAAAGGCATATAAAGGCATTTTGTTTGTTCAAAATACAACACAGCCTACCAAAGCCACTACAAGGTACACGACACATCATACGTAGAATCATCAAGTTTTGTTCTAATAGGTGCCTGGTTAATACATTAGATTATTGAATGGCATTCTAATTTCGACATTCTGAAACTGGCTCCTACCATAGAAAGATATGTCACAACTCACAACATTTATGTAGCCAGTAGATCACATAAACAAGGGAATATGCTAGCACCTTCCACTGCAGTCTGCAACCAGCTTACAGACTACTGTGGATGCATCAAATCACCCAGGACACAAACACACACACACAAAATTGATCTGTATTTGATCAAGCAACTTTGCATAAGTGACATGAACATGCATGGAAGCCAACTTTGCAAAATTGATCTGTATTTGATCAAGCAACTCAGCAAAAAATCAATGAGGAACACAGGCACCGTGAACAAGAAATCGGCGTAGATGGGGCCGTGCTTCTTGTTGTGGAGTTCTATAGAACGTGAAGTTTCAATTGCAACATAAAAGAAATGCTTAGATCAAGAAAAACTCACTTACGTTAGAAGAGAACACGGCGGATTCTCTCCCACATGTTGGACGGCGGCGGAGGTGGCGGAGACGCAGGTGGAGATAGATGTACCGTCCGGTACCCCTCAGCAGGGTGTTTACTGAGACGCATGCCAGTGATGACAGGCATGTAGAAAGTATCGAATGCATCGGGGTCCATGTAGAGGCCACGTTGGGGCTCCTCCCCCGGTGCGCCTACAATATTTTCCTGATAGATGAGGCGCAGGGTCCGGACGGTCCCGTCTGGGCATTCATAACCGTAAGCGGTTACACAGTGCTTCAGTTTGTCCTTCTCTGCGATGGTGGTGTCGCGCTCGCGCCGCCGGTAAGGCTCTCCCTCCTCCCGGGCGTGGCCGTAATGATCCTGGATGTCCAAGCGCAGGACCACCGGACCGATGTCGAGGCACTCACACAGATGTTCTCGGTAATCCATCGCTTTGCTGGCTTTGGCGGCGGTGAGGGCGCCGAACGGCAGGGGGACAGTCTCATGCATGGCCACAGTCGTGTCGAGCACGAAGCAGTCTGTGTCAGCAGGGTCGCCATTCGAAAGGTGCATCCTTTCATCATCAGGATCCTGTGGGATGGTTCCTTCGATAGGGATACCGTAGGCCTTGGCGAAATGTTTTCCAATTGCGGTTACCGAGGATCCGGTGGTCCTGAGGAACCCCTTCGCCCAAGCAAGTTGAGCGAGATAACGCAAGTTCACCCCAAAGTCATTGCTTGAAGCATATCGCCTCAGATGCGCAGTGAGTGCCTCTGAATAAGTGTGGATGGCGCAGGTTCCGCCTGAATGAACAAGTATACATAATCAACATCTGATTCGAATTTCTTGACATTGGAACATAGAGCGAGGACGAGCATAGAGGACGGGTGGCTAGCTTACCACTTATCTCTGGAACAACTTCCCTAAGCTGCTTCGAAGGAAGAGGTAGGAGATCCTCCCAGTTCACCGAGGTCACTTGCATCCACTCCCGATCAGGGAGGAGGTCGCGCAGCTCCTGTTCCCTCCCGTCGGACATCTGCAGATGAGGTTCAAAAAAGTTCATCTTCCGATCTTCCCTAAAGCTAGGGTTTGAAGTTAGCGTGTGCTACCTCTTCCGGCGGCAGTGCGGTTAGGAGGTCGGAGGCGTGCGAAATTTCACTCGGGATGGAGAAGGGGAGATGGGGGCGAGCCGGTAGGGGGATTAAGGGGTTGGCTCGGTGTTTATGCGAAGGGAAAGCATGAAGGGGGTTTAGTTTTTTTTTAAGCAAAATGGAGGGGGTTTAGCGGATGCGGGTCTGCGCCCACCCGAGTGTCTCTTCATTTCTCCGTCTTCCTTTCTCGGCCTTCTTCGTCTCCCGTCTTCCTTTCTCGGCCGGCCGCCGCCGACGCGGCGGAGTGAACTCGCGTCGACTTTGGCCCTGTTTGGATCCCGGGGGCTAGAGTTAGTTTGAGCTATTTGGAGCTCAACTAGCCCTAAAGTATCCAAACATGAGGGCTAGTTTGAGCTAGTTGCATCTAACCCATCCAAAAAAAACTATCCCCACCAAGAGGTGATTATTTGGGCTAGTTCTAGTTGGGACCACTACAAAAGTGATTTCTCTCTACCTTCATCCTACCAAATGATTGAAAAAGTACATTTATTGTCAATCTAACCCTTTCATCCAAACACCACAAGAGCTAGAGTTAGTTTATGGCTAGTTTAGAGTTAGAAAATAGCTCTAGCTCTAGCTGAGTTAGAGGATCCAAACAGGGCCTTTGTCTGGGTTGTTTTCTTTTTCGTTAATGGGCTATCTTTTCATTATGGGCTGTTGGGCCGTGTGTCCATTCTATTCAGAGATTATATAGTGGAAGTGTGGAACAGGCTTGTTCGGTGTTCCTGTGATCGTGTCCCAGCGGTCGCATCACCAGTCCTAACCCTAGCCGCAGCCGATCGGGGCGGAGCAGCAGCCATGCCTCCGTCCAGGGAGGCCATCCGTGCGGATGAGGACGAGACCACTCCCCTCGTCCGAGCCGCGCAAGCAGCGCCAGAGGCCGATGCTCCCCCCGCCGCCGCGTCCATCGATATGGTCCGCGCCCGAAAGAAGGAGTATCTAGAGAGTGTGGAGCGCGTCCTTCGAGTCCCGCCCGCGCCGTTCCCGTGGTGGCGGCGACTCCCATTCCTCGGACCGACTAGCGATTGCGTCGCCGTGGGTCAGCCGCTGGAGCCGGAGCAGATCGAGATGCTTCGCAAGTAACCCAAGCCCGCTCATCCTCCTGTTTTTCTTTTTCGAGATCATCTATACTGGTGTATGCTCAATGTTGAACTATTCTCCTTATTATTAGATCCAGGATGCCAGGGCACTTTAAGAAGTTAGCTTTGGATCGCCAGCTTGCGGCGAAATGCCTGGACTTCTACAACTCTTCACATCCGGTTCTGATCTACCCTTGTCCGCCTTTCCTTTCGTAGGACCTATTTATGATATATACATTACCGTCACCTCTATGAGTTGGGTTGGAAGTTGAAATAAAAGATCAAGAAGCCAGGTTATTGGATTGTTTAGATTTTTAGGGAATTTGTTACTAACTACAATTGTAGTTTTATCATATTTTGTTTTCCCTTTTACCTTGCTATATATACACTTACAAATTTCATATGGTTGATTCAGGACATGTATGAGCCTGCTCCTGGTGAGATGACCAAAAATTTTTGTTTCAACAATGGCACTCTCTGGATTCATGGAAACTTTGTGGCTCATCGGAAATGCTCTGGTTGGCTCTCATTCATTGTCTCATTCCTGCTGCCTGCTTCACGGACTCTCTTTTTCTTCGAGATCAGCAGCAGAGGTTCCCGTGAAGTTGTCACATGCACTGCCTTAGGTATGCATGGTCTTCTTTTAACTAGCATGATGCATCTTCACCCCCTTAGGTATGCACGGTCTCACTACCAGAAAATAGATATTTCATGAGGGGCGTAGTTTTTTTGTGAGAGTAGAAAAATGAACTCTCATGAAAATAACATTTTTATGAGAGTGATGTAAATCCCGCCACGAAATCGTATTATCATGAGAGTAAGATCTTCTTCTATCTAGCTTGATGCATCTTCACTCGTCTCTTTTACAACATACATTTGGGGTACGTAGTAATTCATTCGAAGAACACTCTCATTTGCTAGTTCCAAATGTAGGAAAACAGGGAAGGCCATAAGATCGTCACTAGAATGCATTCCAGCCATATAGAAACAGGCTACTACTGGATGTGCAAGAACATTAACACACCTACCCTACCTCTTTATCAAACTTGAACTAAACTATCTCCATAACTGAACTTTGAATCTCAACTAAACCGAGCACAACCCTGGCACCACTTTGCATGTCGCTGCCTACCTTTTCCCTTCCTGCGCAACTGCAGGGTTGCCCCCAATCCCCACCGCTGACTCGCTGAGTCTAGGTAAATGCTATCTGTCTGTCCTGTGAGGGTGAAGTAGGCGGTGGAGGCGGGGAAGGCAGTGGTCTGGCAGTGTATTAGGCTGTCTGGGCTTGTGGTGGGGCAGGTGAAATGCTGCACCTGTTTCTTTGATATGGATTGTTTCTATGATATGAAATATGGATAATAACTTGTGGTACTCTATGTAATTTCCTAATCCTTTTTGCTGGGCCACCAAAGAGGTTTAGATGCACCTGACGATTTTTGTTGACAACATGAGGAATTGGTACAATTGTGCCTCGTCTTTATATCCTCTATGGTTTCTTTTCTATTGCAATTGATGTTGCAAGTGTGATCTGTTCGCACCACCTTATATGTAAATAAGTCTGATTATTGACTTTGCTATTCCTTTTCATGCTTTTGGTAGAAATTAATTTTTTCCTTGTGTTTTCAGATGAACCAGTTACTGAAGCCTATAGTGTCTTGGGTTTCTCACTTGGGCGTTCTAAACGTCGTAGTGGCAAATGTATGACCCCCTCTCTGTGTGTTTGTGTGTGTTGCACTTGCACAACATGACTCGCTTACCTCTTGCCTATGTGTTGTCTATCTTCCTGTGTTTTTGCAGGGGATACCATTTGCAGGACATGCTCCCATCGCTTTTATCTTCCACATCCTGGCATTCAGAGGAAACCTCAATGTCTGCATTACAATGCCCGAAAAGTTTGTGAAATGTGCTATAATCGCTCCATTGTGCTGCATCCAGATGTTTTCAAGTTTGGAATTCCTGAGTTGTCAGATCCCGAATGAGGGGCTACCATCGAGCACTGAGGATGGCAAACTGGATTCCTAGTTTGCTACTCATTTGGTACACTTATGATAGGCTTGTTGTCGGTATTGCTGCTATATGTTGGCTTGCTTGTTGTCTGTACGAGATAGTTTTCTTAGTTTATTTACTACTCGTTTGGTACACTTAAGATTATTAAGATAATGACTTGTTGCTAGTCGCTATTGTTGTATGTGGCTTCCTAGTTGGAATGAATGTCGGGTGAACTTAACTTGATGGTCTTGTTTCCATGAATGTAGGGACAACCGCTCAAAAGACCATTGTTGCCTTCATGATGGGGCAACCGAGCTCGTCGAGCAGCTGGCGGAGCTGGCGGAGCCAGATGCACTCAGCGGCTGTGTTAGCCACCGCGTGGTACTCGGCCTCGACACTTGATTGTGACATTGTCGGCTACTGTTTCGATGACCAGGAGATGAGCGAATCGCCCAGATAGACGCAAAGTCCTAATGTCGAACTCTGAGTGTCTGGACACCTTGCCCAATCTGTGTTGGAGTACTGTAACACCTCTGGTGTTTAAGATGTAATTAACCTGACATGTCATCATCTTTAGTCTTTAATCATTCTTGCCTTGCATTTATGTTTGCTTAGTACTTGTGTATAAATCTCTTTTCAAAAACCCGAAAGCAAAAACAGATTTCAAATCCCTTTTGAAAAGCCCTAGTTTCCAAACCCTGGTTTTTACCCCTCTTTTATTAATTTAAAAACTATTCAAAATTTGAAGTTGGTCCTTTTAGCAAAGTTGTAAGTCTTGTCAAGAGGAACAACTTTGGTGTTTACAGTTTTTCAAGTTTCAATATAAAATCAGAAGTAATTTCAGATTCTTTCAAACTTCAATTTTGTCTCTTTTTCGGTTTTCAAAATTATCTCAAAAACCTTTGAGTTTTAGAAAAGGTTTATGTTGACAAAGTTGTAGGTCTCAAAATTTTGAGCAACTTTGGTGTTTTGAGTTTTCTTTGTGTAGTTCCACTTTTGGGAGTAATTTCAAAAGTTCAGAAAGGGGAAGTTTTGCTTTAAATATCGTCACTGTGCACGAACTCTAAAGTCAGGGGGCCCCGGCCTCCGGCAAGGCCGCCGCGCCGCGCGCGAGCCTCGCCGCCCCTGCCGAGCCCGGCTGACCCGCGCCCGTGCCGCGCGCGGCCAAGCTCTGGCGCTCGCCTTTCCTCTCGGCCCCTACCTACCGCCGCCTCGCCCATCCCCTACCCTCTCCCTCTTCCCCTACGGCCGCGGACAGCGGGCAGCTGCCGGCCGCCGGCAAGCCGCCGCGCCGCGCGCGAGCTTCCGCCCACGCCGAGCCGCCCTACCCTGCTCCCTACCTCCCTTAATGTCGCGCGAGCGCTCTCACCCCTCGCCCGGACCCCTCCCCAGCTCCGCCCGCGGCTATAAGAAGCCGCGAGTTCCGCCATTACCGCCACCACGGCGCCCCGCACCACCGGACCTCCCCAGCACCAGCCGAGCCCGCCGTTGCCTTCGCCTTGAGCTGCTTCACCTTCCCGAGCAATCAATTTCACCCCTCCGCCCTCCTCTCGCCGGCGCAGGAGCTTCTTCTCCAACTCCGGCACACGGCCGCGCTTCGGCTAAGCGAGAAATTCGCCGCCGTGAGTTTTCCTCTTTTCCCTCCGACCCCTGCCCTTTCTTCCTCACCTCCGTGCGCTTCTAACCGCACATCGGTGATCTCTTTTGGTGGACAGAGCCGCCGGACGCCGCTCGCCGCCAGAGAGCTCCGCCGAAGCACCGCCACCGTCGAGCTCCCTCCTCCGACCCTGCACCGCCTCGCCGAGCCTCCCACCAGACTCTCGGTGAGCCCGCGAACCTTTCCCTACCCTCGGCTTTCCCAGCGCGAGCCCCGAGCGGCCGGTCCGCCGTCCGCCTCGCTTGCGATTCGCCCGAGCCAAGCCTCGGCGAGCACATGCTCTCCGTCTCGCCCGAGCCCCCGGGCCAGGCCTCGGACGAAGCAGTCGCTTCCGTCTCGCCCGAGCCAGGCCTCGGCGAACACACGCTTTCCATCTCGCCCGAGCCTCCCGGCCAGGCCTCGGACGAAACGCTGTTTCCGCCTCGCCCGAGCCCTGCTGTCCGCCTCGCAGCGATTCGCCCGAGCCCAGCAAGAAAGGAGCACAGTGCTCTTTTTCCTTTTTGGAAGGATGTGAATAGTGTTCCTTTTTCTTCTTTTTGTGTGATTTTCTGTGTTGCTCCAAAAATTCTGAAAATTTTATGGTAGACTCTTTATACCATGTAGTATTTTAGAAAAATATGAAAATTGGACTTTGTGCAAAAGTTTGAAAATGAAAAATCTCCCTTTTAATTAATAAATGGATGGTTTTGGATTTTTTAGAAAATCATTTATAACTCCAAAAATCGTGAGATGAATTTTTGTCGGCTTCCTATGCCATGTTTAGTCTCTGGTTCAATTTTGAGACCTTTTGGAGCAAGTTGATTTTTGGGCTTTTATTTAAAATTGTTGAATAGTGCCTTTTGATAATTAATGTCTGATTTTATTTGAGCACCTTAATGACCTCCAAAAATTATGAAATTTGTTTTGCCATCTATCTACACCATAATGAACTTATGAGGTTTATTGGGTAATTTTTAGAGCAACTGCATAAAATGATTTTTTTTAAATAACTAGGAAAAATAGAAAATCAAGAAAAATTCTTGTTGTATGCCCTGTGTTGCATTGTTTATGCTAGAATACTCATGTGCATGCATCATTGCATTCGTATAGTCACCGAAGGAGAAGTCAAAGTCGAGGCCGCCGCCGACGAACCTGCTCCCGAAGTAACCCCGAGCTTCGACCTCTGCACTTCCAACCCTGAGCCTGCTGTCTTTGCTCTTCAAGGCAAGCCCCGGTGCATTTAACCCCTTTTCCTTGAATTTATGAAATGATTTCCTTAAATGCTTTTGAGTTAAATTATTGCATTAAGTTTATAGGAGTTGTGTGCTATCCTAATTGATGCACTATCCACCTTGACCACTGATACACCCGATACCTGCTTTTAAAAAGTATTTGAAAAATGCTTAGCAAATGCTTATTGAATTAGACTTTGCAATAAAAATGCCAATTTCAAAAGTATGATCACTGAAAGAATCTTTATGGGAATTTGGCTTTACTTCCCGTTCGATGACTGCTTGCCTAGCTAGCATGTGGTCATTGTCGAGAAGAGGTTGTCCGCGCGTACGGTGCCGTCATGTTGTAGTCCGGGACTCAACAGTTGACACCGACCGGGACAGGGTTGAAGAACCGACAGGACCTGTACTCTTGGGTTAGAGTCCCAAGGTGCTTGTCGCTGGCGGAAAGGTTGAAAAACTGACAGGACTATTACGCTTGGGTGAGATATAACCAAGGTGTAGTTCTGGCTGGAAAATTAGGGACCATCCGTATGGGGGCCTGCTGGTCAAGACTTGTAACTATTCACATACTTCGGAAAGCTCTGGCTCCGAGGAATCCTTTATTGGACCGACAACCGCGCACTGGGAGTGGAGAGATGGCGGAAGTAGCATGTACCCACGTGGTCGTCGTACCTGGATAGGAGTGGTGTACTGTACTTCCGGGTGGCGTAGGACCGGGCCCAATCTTGGAGGAATCGTGGTAGACGAGTTGGCATATGCAAGCTTGGATGCTACATATGCAGTGTGGATAGGGATCCTCAGCTGAGTATTATTTATCCGGATTAACGTTGCTCCTCGGTTATGGAGACTTGGTCACTGACTGTCAACGGAGAGTGGTTCTCAACTAGGAATGTTTTGAAATGTAAAATGAATCAGGAACGATGAAGAATTGTGGAATACTGAATCTTTCCAAAATAAAATAAGGTTTACAAAATGCTTTTCTGCAAAATACTTGATCTTGCTTAAGCCTTACCTTGACTACCCTAAGCCTCTCATTCCTGAGTCTTCTCCCTTTTCTTTAGTCGGGTAAGTCTTGTTGAGTACCCCAGTACTCAGGGTTTGTTACCCATGCTGCAGGTATGACAGAGTCCCCGATGTGTCTTGCACCCTGCTGCATGACCATCGTCCAGGAAGAGGCCGATGAGGCCGAAGAATAGTTGTACACCCTCGGGCTGGGTGATTATAAGTATCTTTGCTGTTCTCCACTATGTTGCCTATGTCTATTTCTATTATCAGAACTTGGTTTGTAATAATTGCACCTTAATTTCTATTTGGAACCCTGTTTTGTAAAACTAATGTTATTTAAGTCTTCCGCTCTTTATTCCGATGTTATTTGTAAAAGTATGCAATGCTGTAACCGAATTGTGAGATGATCCTGCGGACATTGGGCACTGATGTAGCCCGGTGGCGAACAGGTCTTAATCACATGGAACATGGGTTCGGCTGTCAGAGGTTGACAGGGACATGTGGGCCATGGGATTAGGGTCGTTCCGTCACAGAGTGGTATCGGAGCATCTCACTTTAACGTTGCAGTGTTCGTTTTTGCGAAAACTTCAAAAGACCTTTTGAGTCCAAACAAACTAAACTTGACTATTTTGAGTTCAAATTGCTTCTCTCATCTTGTCTCTCATATGGCAACACTAGCTAGTGGAGCAATATGTTTTAAGCCCTATGTACCTTTTATTTATTGCATTCCTTTGTTCCGTAGGAACGATTCATGCATCATGTCATAATCACTTAAGTAACTTCCTCTCTAAGTTCGTTGGGGTAGTATGCCTTTACCTGTCCTTGCTAGCCTTTCTCATCCATCTTCTCTTATCCAGACATGGCTCGCATCAAGCTGACCGCCCGCAAGTCGACTGGACCGCATGGTGTGCCACGCCACCAGCTGGCACCACGCGTTGGAGAAGAGACTGCCGAATCTTCCAATAATCGTCGTTTTCCCCGCCGCACCCGCAAGAACCTGAAGGAGCAAATCAAGAATCTGAAGGCTGAGATGGAGAACATGGAGTATGACTTCTACCACTCACGCCTGGAGTTTTATGAGGCACGAGCTTCCCTGGAGCAGGCCAACCGGAACACGGTTCGCGCTATCGAGCAGCGCAATGATGCTTGGACCCGCGAGGACGTCACCAGAGCCGAGCTCCACGGACTGCAGCAGTACACAGCTCAGATTGAACAGTTCAATGACATGCTTCATGAGGAGGTACACCAGCTGTACGACCAACTCCACCCCTTGGTACCCCCGGTTGTCGAGGACCCTGAGGACGGAATAGTGGAAGAACCCGATGTGGAACAAGAGCCAGACGTGGACGAAGAAATCGAACCTGCTGAGGACATCCACGCTGAAGGCGAGGACGAGGAGGAAGAGCCTGAGCTCATCCTCGAAGAAGACGACGACGAGGACATGATCATCATCAATGAGGACTAGACCCGTCTTTAGGAGATGGAGTTCCCATGTGTCTGTACCACCTGCTTACCTAAACCCTCAGTCTAGGTTTGGGAGCGCTAGTCGGTCTTTTGTTTAGTCGGGTCTGTATCTTTCTTTTCGTACCTTTTCCCCGTATCGGTCAGTTGTATCTGTCAGTCATCTTTATCAATCTACCAACCTTTGTATCAGTAAAGCTTATCAGTCAGTTGTTTCAGAACTCAATCTATGAATGCTAAGTTCCAAGTTGTTTAACAGATGCCTGTGAACACTCGCACTGGAGCTGGAGGTTCTGATGATGCCAACCTCCCAAACCCTCCACCTGTTCCTGCTACGTTAGCAGATGCCATTGCAGCCTTGGCCGCCGCCGCTAACCTGATGGCTCAAAACCAAGCGCAACAGAACAATGGTCACCGTGGTCGTCACGACATCAACCGTGAGACTACATATGTGGATTTCACCGAGACCCGTCCACCAGTTTTCACCAAGGCAGATGAACCCCTGGAAGCTGATGATTGGCTCCGCACTATGGAGCAAAAGTTCAGTCTTCTCCGCTGTACCGACATCCAGAAGCCCCGGTTCGCTTCCCAGCAGCTTCGTGGTCCAGCAAGTACTTGGTATGCCAACCTGTTGGCTGCCCAGCCAGAAGGTCATCAGTTGACCTGGGAAGAGTTCCGCACTGCTTTCCGTGCTCATCACATCCCTCCCGGATTGATGAAAATGAAGCTTGATCAGTTCCTGGCTCTCCAACAGAAAGACTCCACAGTGATGCAGTATGTGGGTCAGTTCAACCATCTTAGCCAGTATGCCTCAGAGTATGTCAACACAGATGGAAAGAAGAGGGATTGTTTCCTTAGAGGTCTGCATCCCAAGATCCGCAGAAGTATGTCCAATAACCTGACCGGCTCATATCACGATGTTGTTGATCGGGCTGTTGCTTTTGAAGAAAGCAATCGCCAGTACCGGGAAGAGAAGAAGAAGAAGAAAGCAGGGTCAAGCAGCTTCTCTGGCAGTCACAAACGCCAGAGAATCATCTATCACCCCAGCCACCACCACAATCGTCTACCTCACCCCAACCAGCAAGTGGTCGTCCGTACCGCGGCCACCACCCATAATGCCAACCAGCAAAGTGCCACACAGCCGAACGCCCCAGGTGTTCGTATCACCACTCCACAAACAGCCTACAACCATCCCTGCTACAACTGTGGCCAGCTTGGTCACTGGTCTCGTGAGTGCCCAAAGCCCAAGAGGTATGCCCAGAATACTCAGAAGAATCCTGGAGGATCTCAGCAGCAGCAACAGTACCGTGCACAGCAGCAGCATGCTCAGAAGGGCAAGATTGTCAAGAAGCACGGACAAGTCTACTACACCGCTGTCAGCGATATACCAGAAGGGGAGCCCGTCATGATCGGTAGGTTTCCTGTTGCCAAACACCCTGCAGTTGTGTTGTTTGATTCCGGTGCATCGCATTCCTTCATCAGTCGTACTTTTGTCTCTAAGCATGGGATATCAATTGAGGATTTAAAAGAAAGTTTCTGCATATTTTCGCCTGGAGGGCGTATAAGTACTAAGGAAGTGGTTCGCAGTATACCAGTAATGTTGGGGGAACATGTATTTCCTACCACCATGATAGTGCTACGTGATCAGGAGATAGATGTCATTCTAGGCATGAATTGGATGTGCCAGTATAAAGCCATGATCGACATCCTGAATAGAGTTGTGAGAGTGGACATTCCTAACAGTACCTCCAAACTCCTTCTCCAACTTCCAATGCCTCAAAAACCAGTAGCCACTCAAATAAATACCGCCTATGTTCTGGAAACCAGAGACATCCCCGTGGTTTGTGAATTCCCTGATGTTTTTCCTGAGGTTTTGCCTGGTCTGCCTCCTGACCGTGATGTTGAGTTTGCTATAGAGCTAAAACCCGGGACTGCTCCTATATCCCGCAGAGCTTATCGAATGCCTCCCAGAGAGTTGGCAGAACTAAAAATCCAATTACAAGAATTGCTGGATAAGGGCCTCATTCGCCCCAGCTCGTCTCCTTGGGGCTGTCCTGCAATCTTTGTAAAGAAGAAAGACAAGACTCTCAGAATGTGCATTGATTATCGCCCACTCAATGAGGTCACCATCAAAAACAAATATCCCTTGCCTCGTATTGATCTTCTCTTTGACCAGTTAGCCGGAGCCAAAGTATTCTCCAAGATCGATCTCAGATCCGGCTACCACCAAATAAAGATTCGTCCTGAAGATATTCCTAAAACAGCTTTCACCACCAGATACGGCCTATATGAGTACTTGGTCATGTCCTTCGGTTTGACCAATGCCCCTGCCCACTTCATGTATCTCATGAACTCTGTGTTCATGCCAGAGCTTGATAGATTCGTAGTCGTGTTCATTGACGACATCCTTGTCTACTCAAAAACCCCGGAAGATCATGCCGAACATCTTCGTATCGTTCTATCCCGTCTCAGAGAACATCAGCTGTATGCCAAGTTCAGTAAATGTGAGTTCTGGTTAGATCAGATACAGTTTCTTGGTCATGTCCTATCCGCTGAAGGTGTGTCAGTTGACCCTGGTAAAGTGGCAGACATTCTGGATTGGAAGCCACCTACCACTGTTCATGAAGTCCGCAGCTTCATGGGAATGGCTGGATATTATCGCCGTTTCATTCCGGATTTCTCCAGAATCGCCAAGCCTATCACTGAGTTAGTAAAGAATTCAGTGAAGTTTGTCTGGTCATCAGCTTGTGAACAAGCCTTTCAGACATTGAAGAGACTTTTAACCATGTCACCAGTGCTAGCTCAGCCGAACATCGAAAAGCCCTTTGATGTCTACTGTGATGCATCTGGTACTGGTTTGGGCTGTGTTTTGATGCAAGAAGGCCAAGTGATCGCTTATGCCTCACGGCAGCTTAAGCGACATGAAGAGAATTATCCAACCCATGATCTTGAGTTAGCAGCAGTGGTGCACGCCTTAAAGATCTGGCGTCACTATTTGTTGGGTAGTGCCTGCAATGTGTACACGGATCACAAAAGCCTGAAGTATATCTTCACTCAAGAAGAACTGAATATGAGACAGAGAAGATGGCTTGAGTTAATTAAGGACTATGATCTTGAAGTGCATTACCATCCGGGTAAGGCAAATGTGGTTGCCGATGCGCTCAGTCGCAAGTCATATTGCAACTGTCTGATGATGAAACCCTATGATTCTTCTCTGTGTTATGATCTCGAGAAGTTGGGTATTGAAATGATTCCGCAAGGAACTCTGAGTAATATCAGAATAGAAACCCCTATCAGAGAGCAGATCATCGCTGCACAAAAAGATAACCCTGGAATCAAGCACATCATCGAAAAGGTCCAATCCGGAAAAGCTAATTGTTTCAGGATTGATGATGCAGGAATAGTATGGTTTAAGAATCGGTTAGTAGTTCCTAAAGTGTCTGAGTTAAGAAAGTTAATCCTTGATGAAGCACACTTGACTAGATTCTCCATCCACCCCGGCAGCAACAAAATGTACCAGGATTTGAAGCAGAAATTCTGGTGGACAAAGATGAAGATTGAGATCGCTCGGTATGTCGCTCAGTGCGATACCTGCCAGAAAGTCAAAGCCGTGCACATGAAGCCTGGAGGAGAATTACAACCTTTATCTGTACCTGCTTGGAAATGGGACGATATCAGTATGGATTTTATCAATGGTCTACCCAAGACATCAAGAGGTTTTGATTCCATATGGGTGATCGTGGATCGCCTCACTAAGCAAGCTCACTTTCTGCCAGTCAAGACCAGTTACACCGTCCCCACTTATGCCACTTTGTACAAGAACAACATAGTAAAACTCCATGGCATACCCAAGACCATTATCTCTGATCGTGGTACCCAGTTTGTCGCCAAATTTTGGAAAGCGTTCCATACCTCACTTGGAACCAAGCTCTTGCATAGTACGGCATATCATCCGCAAACAGATGGACAAACTGAGCGAGTCAACCAAGTGCTAGAGGATATGTTGAGAGCATGTGTGCTCACCTTCGCAGATACTTGGGATGACTGTTTGCCCTTGGCAGAATTCTCATATAATAACAGCTACCAAGAAAGCATTAAAATGGCACCCTTTGAAGCACTGTACGGTCGCCGTTGTCATACACCCCTCAGTTGGTCTGAACCTGGAGAAAGAGAATTCTTTGGAGTTGACCTAGTAAAAGATATGGAAGAGAAAGTCAAGCAAATACAAGAGAACATGAAGATTGCACAGTCTCGACAGAAAAGTTATGCTGACAAGAGACGTCGACCTCTGCAGTTCGAGATTGGAGATTATGTGTACCTGAAGGTCTCACCCACCAAGGGAGTCACTCGTTTTGGAGTCAAGGGAAAGTTAGCACCCCGCTATATTGGCCCCTTTGAGATTCTGGAACGTTGTGGCAAGGTAGCTTACAAGCTGAGATTGCCTGATCATCTTTCCGCAATCCATAATGTGTTTCATGTCTCCCAACTCAAGAAATGTCTCCGAGTACCCGAAAACGTGGTGGAAGTTGAAGGTGTTGAGTTAGAACCCGATCTGTCATACTCTGAGTATCCAGTTCGCGTGTTGGATCACAAGGATCGTGTTACCCGAAGAACCACCACAAGATGGTACAAGATCCAGTGGAACCAGCACTCTGAAGAAGAAGCCACCTGGGAATCTGAAGACTTCTTAGCAAAGAACTTTTCCGACTTCCTCGATACTCTGTAGATGTAAGGTTTTGCCTTTTCCTTCTTAAGACGTGGAATCTCGGGGCGAGATTTCTTTTAGGGGGAAAGGCTGTAACACCTCTGGTGTTTAAGATGTAATTAACCTGACATGTCATCATCTTTAGTCTTTAATCATTCTTGCCTTGCATTTATGTTTGCTTAGTACTTGTGTATAAATCTCTTTTCAAAAACCCGAAAGCAAAAACAGATTTCAAATCCCTTTTGAAAAGCCCTAGTTTCCAAACCCTGGTTTTTACCCCTCTTTTATTAATTTAAAAACTATTCAAAATTTGAAGTTGGTCCTTTTAGCAAAGTTGTAAGTCTTGTCAAGAGGAACAACTTTGGTGTTTACAGTTTTTCAAGTTTCAATATAAAATCAGAAGTAATTTCAGATTCTTTCAAACTTCAATTTTGTCTCTTTTTCGGTTTTCAAAATTATCTCAAAAACCTTTGAGTTTTAGAAAAGGTTTATGTTGACAAAGTTGTAGGTCTCAAAATTTTGAGCAACTTTGGTGTTTTGAGTTTTCTTTGTGTAGTTCCACTTTTGGGAGTAATTTCAAAAGTTTAGAAAGGGGAAGTTTTGCTTTAAATATCGTCACTGTGCACGAACTCTAAAGTCAGGGGGCCCCGGCCTCCGGCAAGGCCGCCGCGCCGCGCGCGAGCCTCGCCGCCCCTGCCGAGCCCGGCTGACCCGCGCCCGTGCCGCGCGCGGCCAAGCTCTGGCGCTCGCCTTTCCTCTCGGCCCCTACCTACCGCCGCCTCGCCCATCCCCTACCCTCTCCCTCTTCCCCTACGGCCGCGGACAGCGGGCAGCTGCCGGCCGCCGGCAAGCCGCCGCGCCGCGCGCGAGCTTCCGCCCACGCCGAGCCGCCCTACCCTGCTCCCTACCTCCCTTAATGTCGCGCGAGCGCTCTCACCCCTCGCCCGGACCCCTCCCCAGCTCCGCCCGCGGCTATAAGAAGCCGCGAGTTCCGCCATTACCGCCACCACGGCGCCCCGCACCACCGGACCTCCCCAGCACCAGCCGAGCCCGCCGTTGCCTTCGCCTTGAGCTGCTTCACCTTCCCGAGCAATCAATTTCACCCCTCCGCCCTCCTCTCGCCGGCGCAGGAGCTTCTTCTCCAACTCCGGCACACGGCCGCGCTTCGGCTAAGCGAGAAATTCGCCGCCGTGAGTTTTCCTCTTTTCCCTCCGACCCCTGCCCTTTCTTCCTCACCTCCGTGCGCTTCTAACCGCACATCGGTGATCTCTTTTGGTGGACAGAGCCGCCGGACGCCGCTCGCCGCCAGAGAGCTCCGCCGAAGCACCGCCACCGTCGAGCTCCCTCCTCCGACCCTGCACCGCCTCGCCGAGCCTCCCACCAGACTCTCGGTGAGCCCGCGAACCTTTCCCTACCCTCGGCTTTCCCAGCGCGAGCCCCGAGCGGCCGGTCCGCCGTCCGCCTCGCTTGCGATTCGCCCGAGCCAAGCCTCGGCGAGCACATGCTCTCCGTCTCGCCCGAGCCCCCGGGCCAGGCCTCGGACGAAGCAGTCGCTTCCGTCTCGCCCGAGCCAGGCCTCGGCGAACACACGCTTTCCATCTCGCCCGAGCCTCCCGGCCAGGCCTCGGACGAAACGCTGTTTCCGCCTCGCCCGAGCCCTGCTGTCCGCCTCGCAGCGATTCGCCCGAGCCCAGCAAGAAAGGAGCACAGTGCTCTTTTTCCTTTTTGGAAGGATGTGAATAGTGTTCCTTTTTCTTCTTTTTGTGTGATTTTCTGTGTTGCTCCAAAAATTCTGAAAATTTTATGGTAGACTCTTTATACCATGTAGTATTTTAGAAAAATATGAAAATTGGACTTTGTGCAAAAGTTTGAAAATGAAAAATCTCCCTTTTAATTAATAAATGGATGGTTTTGGATTTTTTAGAAAATCATTTATAACTCCAAAAATCGTGAGATGAATTTTTGTCGGCTTCCTATGCCATGTTTAGTCTCTGGTTCAATTTTGAGACCTTTTGGAGCAAGTTGATTTTTGGGCTTTTATTTAAAATTGTTGAATAGTGCCTTTTGATAATTAATGTCTGATTTTATTTGAGCACCTTAATGACCTCCAAAAATTATGAAATTTGTTTTGCCATCTATCTACACCATAATGAACTTATGAGGTTTATTGGGTAATTTTTAGAGCAACTGCATAAAATGATTTTTTTTAAATAACTAGGAAAAATAGAAAATCAAGAAAAATTCTTGTTGTATGCCCTGTGTTGCATTGTTTATGCTAGAATACTCATGTGCATGCATCATTGCATTCGTATAGTCACCGAAGGAGAAGTCAAAGTCGAGGCCGCCGCCGACGAACCTGCTCCCGAAGTAACCCCGAGCTTCGACCTCTGCACTTCCAACCCTGAGCCTGCTGTCTTTGCTCTTCAAGGCAAGCCCCGGTGCATTTAACCCCTTTTCCTTGAATTTATGAAATGATTTCCTTAAATGCTTTTGAGTTAAATTATTGCATTAAGTTTATAGGAGTTGTGTGCTATCCTAATTGATGCACTATCCACCTTGACCACTGATACACCCGATACCTGCTTTTAAAAAGTATTTGAAAAATGCTTAGCAAATGCTTATTGAATTAGACTTTGTAATAAAAATGCCAATTTCAAAAGTATGATCACTGAAAGAATCTTTATGGGAATTTGGCTTTACTTCCCGTTCGATGACTGCTTGCCTAGCTAGCATGTGGTCATTGTCGAGAAGAGGTTGTCCGCGCGTACGGTGCCGTCATGTTGTAGTCCGGGACTCAACAGTTGACACCGACCGGGACAGGGTTGAAGAACCGACAGGACCTGTACTCTTGGGTTAGAGTCCCAAGGTGCTTGTCGCTGGCGGAAAGGTTGAAAAACTGACAGGACTATTACGCTTGGGTGAGATATAACCAAGGTGTAGTTCTGGCTGGAAAATTAGGGACCATCCGTATGGGGGCCTGCTGGTCAAGACTTGTAACTATTCACATACTTCGGAAAGCTCTGGCTCCGAGGAATCCTTTATTGGACCGACAACCGCGCACTGGGAGTGGAGAGATGGCGGAAGTAGCATGTACCCACGTGGTCGTCGTACCTGGATAGGAGTGGTGTACTGTACTTCCGGGTGGCGTAGGACCGGGCCCAATCTTGGAGGAATCGTGGTAGACGAGTTGGCATATGCAAGCTTGGATGCTACATATGCAGTGTGGATAGGGATCCTCAGCTGAGTATTATTTATCCGGATTAACGTTGCTCCTCGGTTATGGAGACTTGGTCACTGACTGTCAACGGAGAGTGGTTCTCAACTAGGAATGTTTTGAAATGTAAAATGAATCAGGAACGATGAAGAATTGTGGAATACTGAATCTTTCCAAAATAAAATAAGGTTTACAAAATGCTTTTCTGCAAAATACTTGATCTTGCTTAAGCCTTACCTTGACTACCCTAAGCCTCTCATTCCTGAGTCTTCTCCCTTTTCTTTAGTCGGGTAAGTCTTGTTGAGTACCCCAGTACTCAGGGTTTGTTACCCATGCTGCAGGTATGACAGAGTCCCCGATGTGTCTTGCACCCTGCTGCATGACCATCGTCCAGGAAGAGGCCGATGAGGCCGAAGAATAGTTGTACACCCTCGGGCTGGGTGATTATAAGTATCTTTGCTGTTCTCCACTATGTTGCCTATGTCTATTTCTATTATCAGAACTTGGTTTGTAATAACTGCACCTTAATTTCTATTTGGAACCCTGTTTTGTAAAACTAATGTTATTTAAGTCTTCCGCTCTTTATTCCGATGTTATTTGTAAAAGTATGCAATGCTGTAACCGAATTGTGAGATGATCCTGCGGACATTGGGCACTGATGTAGCCCGGTGGCGAACAGGTCTTAATCACATGGAACATGGGTTCGGCTGTCAGAGGTTGACAGGGACATGTGGGCCATGGGATTAGGGTCGTTCCGTCACAAGTACGCAGTGATGTCGAGGTTGCTTGAAGCATGAAGGAGGAGGTCGAGCGACGTCGTGCCGTGAACGTACTGTAGGATGCGTTTGAGCAGCCTCATGTGTGGTACTCGCGAGTCATGCATGTGTAGGAAGGCTTGTTGTATGGTGAACGTGATGTCGGGGCGCGTCATCATCAAGAACTGGAGTGTGCCTGCCAAACTGCGGTAGGTTGGCACGTCATCCGTGGTCGGTCTAGCAGCAGAGAGCTTGCTATTGGCATCGATCGGTGTTGAGGCGGGTTTGCAATTCGTCATCCCTGCACGGTGAAAGCCCTAGTTTGGTTTTGGCTAATTGATGAAACTTATTTGGTCTAATCCTATTGCTAAGCATGTGTGTAGCTTATAAAGGATTAGGGACCAAGCCAAGTGGTGGAGCTAGCAAGGTGGCAACCATGGAGGATGGTGATGGCCATATGCAACTCAAGTGATCAAGTGCTCTACCATTGGTAAATTAAGAGAAGAAGAGAAGAGATGGAGCAAAGAGGCCCGAAGGCAAATGTATAACCTATAGGACTCTTTGTTTTGGTGATCAAGACACTTAGTGAGTGTGATCACATTTAGGATAGATAGTCGTACTATTAAGAGGAGATAATTCACGGCTTATGCGGTGTTCAAGTGCCACTAGGAGTTCTCTAACATATTGATGCTATAGACCTAGTGAGTAACTAAGAAAACCCTTGGAAAATGCTTTGCAAAGTGCTAACACACGTGCACAAGTGATGGAACACTTTGGTGTTGGCACATGGGAGCAAGGGTAGAAGTTAGAAAGTGAAAGATGCTGAGTTAGGGGCATCGGACGCTGCTGGCGGCAGCATCGGACGCTGGGCCGAGCGTCCGATGGTAAACCCTAACTACTAACAGAAGTTGAGGGAGCATCGGACGCTGGCAACAGACGCTGAGGAAACACTATTGCAGAGTCTGATGCAGGTGACGTGGCGCCAGCATGCTTTCCAAGAAGCATCGGACGCTGGCCTGCGTCCGATGCCAATCCATCGGACGCATCCGATGTGATTTAACCCTTTCTGGAACCTCTCTACATGGTCATCGGACGCAGGGGTTGAGCGTCTGATGTGATGATGCCTGCGCATCCGATGTGGCGTTGAAAAGTGCTGATTTGAGTAGTGGCATCGGAGCGTCCGATGCTTGGCATCGACGCGTCCGATGTCACATTAACCGTGGCACGAATGGTTTTGACTGTTGGGATCGGGCGGCTCAAATTCGTATCTGGGGGACACGTGGTGCTCATCGGAGCATCAGACGCTCAAGGAGTGTCCGATGGCCCCGACACCTGCGCGTCCGATGGTCGCGTTTTCAGCCCAACGGCTAGGCCGACTTGAGTGGCCTATTTAATTAGCTTGGCCGGCTCACATGGGTCCTCTCTTGCACATTTTGATTCCTAAGCACTCTTGTGAGCATAGCCAAGCCTCCCAACTCATCTCCAGTGTTGATTTGATCAAACTAAGCGAGATTGAGTGATTAGTGCTAAGATTTGAAAAGAGTTCATTCTAGTGGCACTAGTTCTTCGCATCGGCTTTGAGTTGCTTGTTACTCTTGGCATTTGCCGGTGCCTAGACGTCTTGGAGGCGTTGAGGTGGAGTTGGCAAGATTGGTGATTGTTCTTGGCCACCACCGTTCGCGATTGTGAGAGGTTTTGGAGCCTCACCTCGCCGGAGCGGCAAGAGGCATCCTTAGTGGATTGCTCGTGTCATTGAGCTACCTCACTAGTGGTAGATTCTTGTGGCGCTCTTTGTGATCTTGGCTTAGTGCCAATTAGCCACCGGGTCACCTAGTGTTGGTCGACACAATGGGGAGTAGCGTGCCGGCAAGCACGTCAACCTCGGGATAAATATTGGTGTCCCGTGTGCTTATTGTGATTGTGCATCCATCTTGGTGATTGGTCTTCATATTCACATCATTGGTGATTGGCTTCACAAGTGGATTTCACCGGTGATTGACTCTCTACTAGGCGATCCCGAAGGCTCAGTGAAACCACCTCTATCTAGCTCATTTACTTTGTGCATTTACTTTGAGCTATTTCCCTTGTGTAGCTAGATGTAATTGGTTTTCATAGTTCATCTTTTGCACACACTTGTTTATATTAGATCATCTTGATCATAGTTGTGCTAGAGCTAGTTTGTTTATTCCGCATTAGTTTCTAGCTCTAATTGTTTGTGTGACATAGTTTTATTAGGTAGAATTGTTGGATAGGTGGCTTGCAACACACTATTAGGCTAGCGCAAAAAGCTTCGCCGTTTGTCATACTAATAGTGTTTGCCTAAGTGATTTTGTAGATTTTTAATTAGGCTATTCACCCCCCCTCTAGCCAATTCGGACCTTTCACACAGTCAAGGATGTCTTCGACATACCGTGCTTGAGAGAGGTAAACTTAGATTCCGATGAAAAAACGCAACTCGCCCATGTCCTTAACAAACTTAGCACAGACCTAAACAAGTCATACAGTATGGAGCCGATGTTGTTTCGCTATCGCAGGAGAGGATCCATCCCAGATCCCCTCCAGTAGGTCATCTGCTGCCCAGCGACGGTGTGTTTCCTACTGTCAGTGCCTTCTTGTCTGAGTAATGCTCAAACAATGAGTGTCTGACTTCCCTTCCTCCTGTTGGAGTCAGAGAGTCCACCTTCTCTTCCAGTTCCGAGTATTCCAATAGGGTCATGGTCCAGAAGTAGCTACTTGAATGGTGCTCTATTTGCCACGGAATGTATTCACCTTTTGGGGACAGTTCGTGCTTCGCTAGAGCACAACGCTGTAAATTTCTTGATTGATGAATTGGGCCTTTATCCCTCGGGGTCGGATTGCGGGTAGGTTCGTAATGGATCTCCCTAAGCTGGCAACCAACAAATAGATGTGTGCTCTTTCACATCACATCGGGTTCGCTAACCATCATAAGTCATTATTTTTGGATGATTGACCATCTGGATTGTAAAAACGATAAGAATGGCCCTAAATCGGATCTGTATCAAGAGATATGGCCATCAATCACCAATATCCTAGTAAAAATAGGTGCAACTACATCGTATTTCTTTCTATATAAACCCCCTATTCTGGTACCGCCTATATCACAAGTAAAAGACATGCATCTAAAACGACCAATAAACCTAGTTACGCGAGCTAGAACCTAGGTTGGGATTTCGATAAATATCTGCAATGAGATATCCTGTGAGTAAATACTTTTTATCTAGTAAATACTTATATAGATTTCTACTCGCCAATCAACTTCTTTAGGGTTGATCGAAGGAAATAACCTAAAGAATAAGATCAAGATAAAATACCAAAGGTAGGAATTCTATAAAATAGGAAAACTATAGTATAGTAATAACCCAACCTGTGAAAGGATCAAATCAGCCTAGAGGGGGGTGAATAGGTGTTTTTCTGCAATCTAAAACTTCACAAACTAAAACTTGTAGTTAGATAACTACCAGTATTACCGGTTTGTTTGGGTAGGTACTACCGGGTATAAAACACCGATACTACCGACACAAACAAACGGCACTACCGGAGCCCTAAAGAGAAACTACAAATCCAATGTATGCGAGCTATGAAAGTAATACAAATAAACGCCCCACTTCCCTAAGTATTGACGATGAAGATTGTAGCCTCTCCAAGCCTTGGTTGCTTCCCACGGTGTAGATCGAGCCTTCCCAACCTAAGAAAGGGATAGGGAGAGGAAGAACACGAAGAATACAAGAACAACCGTAATATTCAAAGTAGAGACAACAACAAGCACACGAGACACAGCGATTTATCCTGAGGTTCGGCTAAACCACTAAGGTGTGCCTACGTCCTCGTTGTTGCGGTGACCACCAAGGTCGGAGTCTCTTTCACCTCCTTGTCTCACTCAAGCAACCACAAAGGCTACTAGAGTTTCTCCACTAGAAATCACAGGGGAAATACAAACACTTCGGGGAGCTCTCACAAATGAAACAACACGGGCTACCACGAAGAACACCTAACCGGCTAGGGTTCAAAGAACACAAGAGTAATAGACACAAATCAAGTCGACTAGATGGAAACCAAGTGCTCAAGTCGTAGATCGAAGCTTCCCACTATCTAATCTCACTTCCCTAGCTCAAATCTTGCAAGGGAATGAATCTAGGAGCAGAGGGGGAGAGAGAGGGGTGGAGTCAATGCTTGGAGAGTGTTTTTTCTGAAGTTAGGTCGCAATAAGTGTGTGGAATAAGTGGGTTCCGGTCAAAAGACAAGTGGAGAGCTATTTATAGTTCCCTAGTCCTGAGGCCAGTCGGTAGTACCGACCACCATGGTCAGTAGTACCGCCCAGCCAAAAACCGTTGCACAGATCTGAGTTTGACCTAGATCCTGGTCGGTACCACCGAGGGTCGGTAGTACCGGCCTTATGGCGGTACTACCGCCAGGCCAAAATGGCCACGAACAGAGAGCTCCGCAGAAAAACACTTGGCCCCTCGGTAACTACCGACCTTTATGGCGGTACTACCGCCAAGTCAAAAAGACGCCAACACAGAGAGCTATGCAAACTTGCCTTACTACCGGCTTGGGTTGGTATCACCGAGGGTCGGTAGTACCGACTATATGGCGGTACTACTGCTAAGCCATTTTGAGCACGAACAGAGAGGTATGCAAAAACGACCTTCCTACCGACCAGGGTCGGTACCACCGAGGGCCGGTAGTACCGACCTTGTGGCGTGGCGGTACTACCGCCAGTTCAAAATGAACTCGACCTAGAGAGCATTGCGCGCTGCAGCCCTGGTCGGTACTACCGACCCCCATGGTCGGTACCACCGACTGCACAGAAAAACCTCTATGAGTTCGTGATCGTGCGGAGTCTCTCAAGCAAATTTTAGTTAGTCGATTTGATCACTTTTCTCCACATCTAGCCAACCTAATTTGTGACCCTCTTGATAGTTCGGCTTACCTATAACTCAAGTTTAAAATCAAACTTTCAAACCACCACTTGAGCTAGGTATCTTTTGTCCAAATAGTATCAACGTGCTTTGTTCACGAGATTTCAACATTTCAAATCCTTTTAGGGACTAACACCTGCATACATGTTTTTATAAAACCGTTAGTCCCTAATTTGATTGTCATTAATTAGCCAAAACCTACATTGGGGGCGAAATGCACTTACAACCTGGCAGGTTGGGAAACCGTAAATAGATCCCTTTGGGGAAGGGAAGAATCCCGACCTTATACTTACCCAATTCTTTGGTTTTGAATTGGTGCCCTGCCATCGATACTTACCAATCCCTTCTTTTTTGTAGTTCCTAGAGGAACGTCAAAAATAGATAGATTATAGTATCCGACCAAAGAGAGGAATTCAATAATATAGGCAAGCAAGAGTAGGGACCCAACCTGCCAGGTTGAGAAGAGAGAAGGGAGATCTTCCCCCAAAGGGGAAGACGACCGACCTTGACAATAATTTACTATGAAATATATTTTATATAAAACCCATATTAACGTAATTAATTTGTGTCTAAATTATAATTATGAGAATAAGTTCAATTCTAAGAATTAAACGGGCCTCAATGATAATTTCCTATTCTCTTTAGACGACTGGGATGATCCAGTAAAGTAAGATTAGACGTACATTTCTACGTAACCACGCTGTCAATCACATAACTCCCTCACCAATTAAAATTTGCTTTCTCATTCTTGAGGAAAAAACTTGCCAACTATGACCCAAACAAATGATATATACTCACAGATGGTTGGATTAAAAATAACATGTGGCATTCCACACAAACCTCACAAAAAACAACACTTAATACACCCTATCTAACCTTTTTCTTTACTAAATCATTTTTAATCAAGACGAGACTTCTGGTAAGGTACCAAAGGAAAAATTTTATAATCTTCAAAGGCAACTTAACCCTTGACCAATACCTAAAGGGATTCTCTCATTAGGTATCTTGACTTGGTTGTATATTTGCCCAGGCTCTCAGACTACTGAATTCTCCGATAGAACTGGAACGAGGACAACTTGGCCAAGACTGGACCCACAACGAGGGTCCCTACCAGGGGAAATCCTATCTACCGACCAGTCGACGCGCCGACCCCCCCCCCCCCCCCGCGCCCCATTTCGGACCACGCGGGTCACGCGCACGGCGGTGGTGGCGGCAGATCCGTCGGATCCGGTGGAGGCGGCGGCGGATCCGACGGCGACACGGTGGTAGACCTGCTCTCTCTCTCTCCTCTCTGCTCTCTCTCTCTCTCCTCTCTGCTCTCCCCTTCTTCTCCATCTCCGGCGGCTGTAGAAGGAGGCCGGCCGGGGGGAGGCAGGCAGGGCCGATGGTGGGGAGGGTGGCCGAGCGGCGCTTAGGGAGCCCTGGCGGCGGTGGAGGCGGCCGGGCCAGGGAGGGGCGGGGGAGCTCGCCGGAGATGGCGGCGGTGGGAGGAGGGCGGTGGGGAGGGGAAGGAGGAGGCCGTCGCGGCCGCGGCGGTGGGCGGGGCGCGGGGGGAACGGGGGGGGGGGGAAGAAGAACAGGAGCAAGGGGGTCGGGGAGGGGGTCGGCGCGGGGCTTCCTATCGACCCGGTCGGTAGGTAGGAGCCCCCCCCCCCCCCCCCCAGTCAGAAAGATCCCTCTTATCAATCATGGATTGCTTAGATAAATGAAATGATTGATAGTCGATTGGCACCGAACTGTTGAAGTTCAATCAAGAATACACAAGTAAAGTGAAGAAATGGGAAGCATGGTTGGCAATGATAAAAGAAGGCGTCAAAAGGATGATGGCGTGGTGGCACGAGACGGATAGACTACTTGTCCGAGTATGACAGTGGAAATTGTGATTAGTCAGTCCGAATGAGGAGCGGCGGAAAATTGGGCCTTCAATTGTTACGACAGACCTTTGTTAACAGATGGTAGCCCATGTCCGCTGGATGATTCCCAAAGCCCACTCAGCCGAGGACCCAAACAATTTGGCGGGAAACTGTGACGCCAAACAGGTTGATCAGCCAATGGCAAGTTGACAGCGCGGCGTCCAAAATTCAGGCCTTCAAAATAGAGAGTAGTCAAAACAAAGCCTTCTGCAGGAAGGAGGGCGGCACAGCATACTCCAATGTATTCCTAGACCAAATCTAGTAGACCATGCACCCTGCATCTGGGCCCTGTCTAGAAGGTCCTCAAAGCAAACCGGTGGACCAACACCGTCGGTGCTTTCGTTTCGCTGACAACACACTACCGGAGCCGCGTGCAACGGGTCTACACTCTACAGGCACCGCGCCTCGCAATCGCGCCTCGCAAAGGCAAGGCAAAAACCACCCCTCTCTCTCTCGGCTCGGCTGGCGTCAGCGGAAAACCACCCACTCCCCAGCGTGCAGAGCCAGAGCAACGCCCACGCCACCAATCGGCAATCCCCCCCTTTCGCAAGCGCAGCACCGGCACCTCGGGGAGACGGGGATGATGCCGCTCCGCCGCCTCGTTGGTCTCTCCGCCGCCGTCTCCGGCCGTCTCCGCCGCGACCTCTCCACGGTCGCCTCGCACGCTCCGTGGGCGATGATCTACCCGGGCACCGCCCTGGTCAGATCTGCGGCTCCGCATACGTGTCTCTCGCTCGCCGAACCCCCGGGCGCGTCCCTCCTCCTCGTCCCTGGCCACCTCGTCGACCACCGGCCCTTCCCCGACGCCGACAGCGACATCGTACCCATCCTCAGCGGCGAGGCCACCAGCACGAGCGGCGACGGCCTCCTCCTCGTCAGGTTCTTCGACGGAAGAGCCACGGCTCCCATCGTCGCCACGCACGGCGCCACTGTGGAACGCAAGCTGATCGGAATCGACTTGGACCCTGACATCATGCGCTTCATCTGCAACCCGCTCAGCGGCCAGCTGCTCCGACTCCCGGACATCGACGGCACGAAGAAGTCAGCGGACTGCCGGAACATCGGTCTCCTCACCCGGTCCGCACACGGTCACGGGCCGCCTGACAGGTACGCGGTCGCCGAGCTCAGTGAGGACCGCGGCGTGGAGAAGCGCAGCTTCGCCATGCGGCGGCTTCTCTCCCAGACTGGGGAGTGGGAGAAGCTGGTGGGCTTGCCGTCCCCACTCCCACTCGCGCGCCCGTTGGACATACACTACGAGGTATCCGCCTTCGCCGGAAGGTTGTGGTGGGTTGATCTGAGCTGGGGTGTCGTCTCGGCCGACCCGTTCAGCGATCGACCTGAGCTGCGCTTTGTCGAGCTTCCCAGTGCCAGCGTGTTACCAGGCAGCACGAGGGCGGAGCGTCTTGCGGCACGACGGCTGCAGGGTGTGTACCGGCGCATGGGGGTCAGTGAAGGGAGGCTGCATTATGTCGAGCTATCACAGAAGATGCCTTTCCTGCTCAGCTCCTTTGTTCTGGACGATGACAGCAGCTGCTGGACGCTGGAGCACCAGGTGGCGGTTGGCCGACTCTGGGCGCATGGTGGCCATCCATCTGAGGAAGACTTCCCACGCATTGGCGCTGTTGACCCACTGAACGCAAGCATCATGCATATCACAATCGGCACCCAAGTTCTTGCCGTAGAAATGGACAGGGGGGGTGTGCTCGGGTGTTCGCTGGTAGGTGAAGGTCAATTAACACCATCAGATCTTCATCCAGGTTTTATGCCATGTGTGCTTCCACCCTGGCTTGGATCGAGCAGCATCCCTCGAGGTAATCATATGTCAAAAGTTTTCTTTGAGAGGCATGTTTGATTAATGAGATGTGGTTAAATATATGGTAGAATCACTAGATTTCATACTGTTCTATTTAATGCCCTATTTAATATGTCTGTTGAAATCCCTCCAGGTAATCAGATTTCACAAATTTTCTTTGAGAGGCATGTTTGATTAATGAGATTTGATTAAATATATAGAATCAGTAGATTTCATACTGTAAATCTGTAGTATTTAATATGTCTGTTGAAATCAAATCATCTTGATTTCAGAGTTCAGACTGTTCTATTTTGTATGTCCTTTGAAATCAAATCATCTTGTTGGTGGCCTGTGTATGGCAGTATGATTTGATTTGTACCATGGTCTATGCATCATCTCTTATACTTCTACAAATTCTAAGTCAAACGGTAGGAAATACATTAGTTTCTTGTAATATGGGAATTGAAGTAGGCATGTTAAGGACCTTTGCAGATGATTGTGAAAGGTGCTAGTATTCCGTAATCTGTGAACATTAGTTTTGTTATCATGAATAATATTTCCTAAAATGTAAATCAGGCTGGAAATTTGGTATTGATATTAGTCAGTATCTCTTTTGAGTATATTTGATGTAAGAATGTTAAGTTGTTGCCTACTCGGTTTTATTCAGCAGTTGAACTATTTATATGCAATGTGCTGAAATGTATTCTTCCATTTTTTGCCGTATAATTGTTCAAACTCTTCAATTGAAGGTGCTCTCAATTTCAAAACCAAGACATTGTCAGACATATTGGTTCGTGAAGACCAAGACAAAAAGAATTGAGGTGTACAAGCGAATTCATTTGGTACTTTCCTCAGTTATTTTTGCTTAATCCCTCTTATACTTTTTCAATCTTCCCCGTGTTGAAGGAATGAATGTTGGGACTAGTTTCTTTTGCTGCCCAATTTTTAGTGTCGTCATTTGTTTGCTGAAATACCCAGATCATGGCAGATTCATATTTAAAAGGATTTTTTCTACTTCAGTTTTATGCTATGAATGATTACTATTCTGCAGTCTTGTAGTGACATTTTCAAACATACTTTATTAGTAATAATCATTGCTATCACAATGTTATCCTAAACGGTAAACAACCGGTCACCTGCCATTTAGCCACTATTCGGGCAAAACCGGGTGTTTAAACGGGCAATTAAACGGAAACGGTGTACCACTGTGTAGCGTCTAAACGGTGTGTAAACGGGCTAAACGGCCATTTAGGCGAACCGCTAGTTGTCACTTATGATTTTACTCCAGATTTAGGGCTTAGTCTCGTTTAGGGTTTAGGGCTCGGTGTTAATTTTACTCCAGATTTTGCATCAGCTGTGCAGATTGTAATTGTTGTTTGAACCACCGGTTGTCACTTATGACAAACTTCACATTAGTCAAGTACTCCGTAAAACTTCTCAATTATGGAAACCTAAATAATTGCTTAGTCTCATTGCCATCACAATCACAAGCTACTGACTTACTTCTACATTGCTTCGTAATTTGTGATATTGTCATAATTTTGTGCAACAATAATAAATAGTAAAATGTAAGCATACAATGTACCTTTTTTTAACAAAATGCAGAGGACTATCAAATTATCACCATTCCTGTTTATTTGTACTCATAAATAACCAAGAAATTTGGTTCTTCCTCATATCAGATATCAAACACTCGATGGTGCCCCTGATGTCTACTGTTTATTTTCCAGGTTCCTGGAAGTTAAAGGTCAAAGGCTTGCTGGTAGACTAGGAGTACTCTCTTTCTTTTTGTGAGGACACATTAGAATGTCAGTAGAGGTACATTCCCAAACCCTCATTTTGGTAAGCAGGCTAAACAGAGGTTTAGATTTTGTTGGGCTTTGCTGATGCAGTTATCCTACTTTGGGAGATGTCGAACCACTGTTTAGTGTCGCTTTCAGTGGGCTTGTTTTGAACATTTCAAGTGGGATATAGATATAGGTAGAGTGCTGCCCTTTTATTTTCTGTTCAAGATGTAACAGCAACGAAGCAGCTATGCTGTAACTTCTGCCCTTTGGCCAAGAGGTGAACTGGAAGCTGGTTGAGGTTTACGACCTGCTTGTTCCTTCTCAGCATACTCTGGTTCAAATAATGCACGTTTGCAACATCCGTTTGAAGAAAAAAGTTGGAGAAAATACAGATTTTGGGTGTGTTCCCAAATGTGGTGCTGAGCTGATTTTCTCTCGTGCTCGTGGCTTTGAGCTGCTTCTTGTTGGCAGTTGGCACAATCTGGGAAATGACTAATGAGGCTACTTCCAAAAAAAATTGGGATGCCAGGCTCGTCTTTGTATGGTGGTATTACTGATTTCTTTATTGTTCTGCTTACTATTGTAGTTTGATGAAGTGTTTGACACCTTGTGATGTTTGATTTGTGATTTACTATTTGTGATAGTCAACGGTAAGCTTAACTGAAGATTTGCAACCTGTACGCACTGTCAATTGTCATCACTCGTCCCATGCAAAAAACGTGCATCTCGCCTGCATTGTGTCACTCAATTGTTCAATTGTGCCTTAATGTAAGCATTGTGTCATTCAATTGTTCAGTTGGGCCTTAATGTAACCACTCCGGTTTATCAGGCCCAAGCAGCCCAAAACAAAACAAAAAACATTTTGGCGGGAAACCGGTGACTAGGAGGCAGCTCAGCACGAGACGAGTGATACATACAGAATCCTAGCAAAACCTAGCAGCACGAGACGAGTGATACATACAGAAACCCGTGACAACATGACAAAGTGCTATTCAAAGAGCTATCAGCACGAGCATACCTAGCAAAACCTGCGACCCGTCGCAAATCCGCAACAGAATCCTAGACTTTAATCCAGCAGACGATACATATGTTAGACTGATCTCTCACCAGTGACGCAACGGTCACTGGGCTTTGACCTCGCGCCCTGATCGGGGGCGCCCAGCCCATTTAATGGCTGGTGGGCCCCGTCACTGCGCTATAAAAAGAGGGTGGGGGCCGACGGCTCAAGGTACGAGGTTCACCGTGAGCCACTGTTCCCCACCGACAAACCCTAATCCGATCTAGTGAGGGGCGCAGCCAGCGACGGGAAGCTCCGCCGCCGCCGTTCCTCGTCGCAGCAGATCTGGACCACGTCCGTCTTCGCCATCACCACCGGACTCCGACCCCTGCGTCTTCCTCCCGCACCGTCGACGACCACAGCCCGCCGACGGACATGGCGGGTGGCGGCTCCGCCTCTTCTACTACTTCTTCAGGTTCGAACAACCTAGGTATGCACTCCTAGTCACTCCTCTCCTTCGGATCTAGTCCCTAGTAGCTCATAGGACCTTGTACTATGCACTGTTAATGGTTATATACCCGACTAGATCTACTCCTAGTGATCCTGTGAATCTATCAACATACAGACTGCATGTAGGACCAGAGCAAGATTTCCTATTGGCAAAACACGGTAGAACGTCCTCATGTGTCACGCTGCTTCCCATGCAAAGTCACCGAAGCGGCGTGCACCGCGTCTACGAGCACCAGGCCTTTGCGATCGCAAAACGCCAAAACCCCATTCTCCTCACTCCTCGGCCGGGAGAAAATGGCTATTATAGGACTCCAATCGTGTGGCTTCTCTCAAATAGGACTCCAATCGCGCGTTTCTCCTAAATAGGACTCCTAACATTATTTGTATGCTCTAATAGGATTTTGATGCATTCTAGGCCCTTTTAATCAAATTTGGTAAATCAAAATACATGTATTTTTCATTAATGACCATATTACCCTTCCCTTCCCTTTGTACGATACCTATTCATTGTCTCGACGTTTTGTCTTCACGCCGCGACTCCACCCCGAAGCCACGACGTCTCCCCGCCTGTTCATCTCCACAGCCAGACCTCCAGCGACCTCCGCGGCCAACCCTACGGCGCCCAGCACCCGGCCATCTCCACCATGGCCGGCCCCAGCCAGCCCTCGAGCGATCTCCGTGGCCAACCCTAGGGTGCCCGTCGCCTGGTCGAGGCAAGGAGACGACGCTTGGACGTCCGCTAAAGGGGGAAGAAGGCCCGCCGCCGTCGGTGGCTCGCCGGGCGACGGCGGATCACCTGGGAGAGGAGGATCCATGGTGGGGCCGGCCCCAGCCAGCCCTCGAGCGATCTCCGTGGCCAACCCTAGGGTGCCCGTCGCCTGGTCGAGGTAAGGAGACGACGCTTGGACGTCCGCTAAAGGGGGAAGAAGGCCCGCCGCCGTCGGTGGCTCGCCGGGCGACGACGGATCACCTGGGAGAGGAGGATCCATGGTGGGGCGGCGGTGAAGATGAACAGGCGGGGAGACGTCGTGGCTTCAGGGTGGAGTCGCGGCGTGAAGACAAAACGTCGAGACAATGAATAGGTATCGTACAAAGGGAAGGGAAGGGTAATATGGTCATTAATGAAAAATACATGTATTTTGATTTACCAAATTTGATTAAAAAGGCCTGGAATGTATCAAAATCCTATTAGAGCATACAAACAATGTTAGGAGTCCTATTTAAGAGAAACACACGATTGGAGTCCTATTTGAGAGAAGCCATGACGATTGGAGTCCTATAATAGCCATTTTCTCCTCGGCCGGAACCAGCAACACCACCAAATTCCCTTTCACAGCGCCAAGCATCTCCACGCCTCCGGCACATCTTGACCCTCCCCACGCTGCCACCGGCTGTCTCCAGCACTGTGGCGTGCCAGCATCTCCAGGGTCGTCTCGCTCTCGCACCTCTTGTAGCCGATAAAAGATGGCAACGGGGAATTCCCCGTCGGGGAATGCCTCACCGTCCCCGTCCCCGTGGGGGAGAAAACTCCCCCGTCCCCGTCCCCGTCAAACCTCACGGGGGAGACTTTCTTCCCATCCCCGTCCCCGTACCGGGATTAATCCCCACGAAGATCCCCGTCACCGTTTATTCATCAGTGCGTTATAAGCATTCTCGTATTCACAAATTTCATTAATGTATAAAAACAAATCAATAATAAAAAGTCAATGCAATTTCATATATCATAGCACATCCACCGCCATCAATTCTAGCTGTAACACACTCACGCTTGGACTTGAAAGCTCCAAATAGCAGCACGGGGACACATCTGTTTGACAGATCCATCTCGTGTGTGCAAAAAAACAAGCTCCAATTTGCAGCACAAATCGTAGGATGGGAAAAAGCAAGCAGATGCAGAACGGATCGAACTATCTCCAAAGATGCCTCGTCTACAGAAATTGACAAAGCATTGTAGTGGTGTCAGCTTCCGATCTGCGCATGGTTGCAGCTCTCGTGGCGTCCGCTGCCACTGCGAGGCCTCCACCCCGATGCTCACCTCCGATGCCGCGGTGGTGGCCCTCGTGTCGTCGTCGTAGCAGTGGCGCAACTGGTACTACCTTCGAGTCTTTGACTAGCGTGCTGCTAGCTGCTGAGGAAAAGCGGCTGCTGGTGTTCTGAGGAGAAGGAACAGATAGAATTGGGGAGTGAAGATTAGGGTTTTCACAATATATATACTCGGTCAGCTGATATGGGCCTTAGATGGGCCATCTGTTGGTTCACTGGGCGTTCGCTCGCATGAAAGCCTGCGGAGCGGGGCGGGTTGGCGGGGAACGGGGACGGGGAACAGGGACCATCCCCATCCCCGACCGACGGGGATAACATTTCTACCCTATAATTCCCCGTGGAGAGTAATCTGATCCCATCCCCGCCCCCTAATAGGAGAATTCTCCGCGGGGAATCGGGGAACGGGCCCCGTTGCCATCTTAGGGCGATGATAGATGATCTACCACGTGATCTCCGGTGTGCCTGTGCCATACGTCGTTGGTCGTTCCAGCTTGATGAACCCATGCGGTGCGCCTCGTGTCTAGCTCTCACTAATCACCATTGGTCTTGTACTCCAACCTGTTCAAGAAAAATATAATGTTTTTGTTAAATTTAACAAAATCTATATAAAAGGTACTAATATTTATGATACTAAATAAATATTACAAGTTAACTATAAAATATATTTTAGTCGTAAATCTATTTAAGATATAGTGATATATATTTTTCTATAAATTTACTTAAATTTGAAAAAAAATTAACTTATTTCAAAACTTTTTTTAGAATGGAAGGATTACAATTTTTAGCTTCTCTTTTAACCTGCGTTTAAAGTTGTCCGAAGCCAGCAAGAGCTATGATTCATGCATTTTGCACGTCGATGAGTGTATTAATCTGTTTATTTGTTTATTAGGACAAACTAATACAGTACTAGTTTATCTTAAATGCCACATGTCTAGAAATGGAGGATGGCGTTACTCCTTCTGTCCTAAAATAATAATCACATTTGATCAGAGCAAAAGATCGACAAACATTCTAATTTTGATCAATAATTACTCAAGTTATACACAAGTTTAGAGCGTAAAACTTGAAACGATGGATTTGTATTCGAAATGTCTCTAAGATGATATGCTGTCTTTAGCAGTTGACTACCTATTGTAAAAAAATAAGGTTCAAAATTTACTATGTGACTTTTACGCTGGTCAAATATGATTATTATTTCCGAGTGGAGAGAGTACTGATCAAGTTAAACTGTATACGTAACTGATAGCGCTAAAGTGGGCGGACGTTATAGCCCATGGGCCATGTTGTGTCTTGCCTGGCCCAAGGGAGCAGAACATTCTGGCGGGAAACTTGTGACGCCGTGCAACGGGAGGAAAACTTTCCACCTCCCTGCTGGAGGTCGTACGGGTAGTTCCCATCCCACGAGTGCCCATCGGAGCTGCGCCGAGTCTAGGTGCCCACCTCGGCGTCCTCCGGCTCCGGCCGGTCCGCACTCAGCACCGGCACCCTCTCCACGAAACCCTCGCCCTCTCCGCCGCTGCGTACGGCATCCTGCTGCACCGCCCCCTCGCCACTGCCGCCTCGCTTCCACGCTCCTCCGACCTCCGAGATGCCTTTCCCGTTCCGCCGCGCCGTCTCCGCCGCCGTATCCACCGCCCGCCTCCGCCTCCGCCGCCGCGGCCTCTCCACGTCCGCCACGATTCCTCCGTGGGCGATAATCCACCAGGCGAAGCTTTTCAACTCGCCGGAGCTAAGCTCTTCTCTCCTTTTCGCGGAGCCCCCGCGCACCTCCCACCTCCTCGTCCCCGCCCACCTCATCAATCCCCGGCTCCACCCCGACGCCGCCTGGAAACCCATGGGCACCCTCGCCCTCGGCGGTACAGTACGCGCCACGAGCGGCGACGGCCTCCTCCTCCTCCAGTTCGTGGATGGCGTCTCCACGGACCCCCACCATCGCCAAGCTCCGCGGCTCTGGGTCGGACGAATCGTTCCGCGTCGACATCGACCCCGACGTCACGCGCTTCGTCTGCAACCCCATCACCGGCGAGCTGTTCCGCCTCCCTGACATCGATGGCACGAAGAAGGTACCGATCCCGTGGCACCCCCAAGGCCTCCTCACTCGGTCCTTCCGGGGGCACGGCCCGCCTGATAGGTACGCCGTCGCTGAGCTCACCGCGGACGGCCAAGGGGAGGAGCAGAGCGTTGTCATGCGGCGGTTTCTCTCGGAAACTGGAGAGTGGGAAAAGCTGGTGTCTTTGCCATCCCCGCTCCCGCGGCGGATTAACATGGACCACGAGGTAGTGGCCTTCGCCGGACGGCTGTATTGGGTCGATCTGGCTTGGGGCGCTATCTCGGCCGACCCGTTCAGCGACCGACCGGAGCTTCGCTTTGTCGAGCTACCGATGGACAGTGTGTGGCCAGTGCCCAACGCAGGCCAAATCGCGGCGCAGAGTATGTGTATGTCCCGACGCTTGGGGGTCAGTGAGGGAAAGCTGCGTTACGTTGAGCTGTCGCATGGGGATCCCTGTTACCTTCTCGACTCGTTTACCCTTGGCAACGATGGCAAGAGCTGGACGCTGGAGCATCAGGTGGTATTTAGCAGAATCTGGGCGGCTGCAGGAGCAAAGGAGGACATCCCGAGGATTGGTGCTATTGACCCACTGAATGCAACCATCGTGTGTTGTATGGTGATTCAAATCCTACTTAGAATAGGACTCAAGAAAGGTGTGCTATTAGGACATCTAGTTCTACTAGGTCTTGAGTGTAGAATCCTACTAGGTGTAGGACTCCTATTTGTATGTATGAGGGTCTTGGAGGGGACTATATAAATCAAGGGGTAGAGGCCATAGGCAACACAACAAGATCATAAGCCAACACAAGGGGTCTCATCCAAGGCTTGTACGGAGCAATTAGGAGCGCTCAAGAGGATTAGACTAGACAGTTCTATTGCACTAGATTCTTGTATAGGGCAAGAATCAGTAGGTCCTGGAGGGTCAAGTAGGGTTGTGAGAGAGCGACAATCTCTTGTACTCTTTTGGAGTTGTGCTAATAGAATTTGTGGTCGGCTTCGTCAAATCCTAATCTCTTGTCGTGGTTGCTTCATCATCATCTAGGGTTTTCTACGCGATTCGACTACATCGTTCTTGATACGGTGCTAGCTTGTGTCATATTCACAACATCCTTTCAAAGATCCGAGGGCTGCTGCGCATAACTAGGGGTATCATATTCTAACATCGTGTATCTCATTATCGGCAGTAATTCACTTGCCCTCGAGATGAACACTGGAAAGGTTCTTCGGTGTTCGATGATTGATGAAGTTGACGTTGTAGGTCCAAGTCCAACTGCATTCGCTTTCTCAGCTTTCCTTAAACCATGCCTTTTCCCACCGTGGATTCAATCAAGCCGGATCCCTCATGCAGGTAATCATCTTTCACAAGTTCTTTGAGACAAAAAATATAATAGATGTGGATGTTAGAATCTTTTGTCCATACTTTATTTTTCTTGTTCTTTGAAATTAAAATCCTTGTGTTTGGGATGTGCATTGCAGTACAATTTATTTTATGAATCATTTGCTGTTTACAAACCTCATACACAATGTGTGGGATTTACTGGACTGGAATTGATGTAGAGACATGTTAATGATTCCCACAATCGGCTAATAACCCGAGTTCTGTAATTGTAGTTGTGAATAATATTTCAGATTTTTTCCTCCAAAACTACATTAGAATTGTTATCCATTCTTGTTTAATCCATCATCTGGTTCATTCTTTACGGTTTCAAGGAAACTGCAACTTTGGTTTGATAGTAGTTACCTATCATTCCTTATGTATGTTAGCAACATAATTTTTTTTTGAAATTAATGTTAGCAACATAATTTAGAACTATATATTCCAAATCATGGCCACGTTATTTAGTTTGGTTGAGGTTGCTGTGTTTGGCTATCGGCGCTTCTGTAAGGCCGTGAGCGTGTGTGGTATAACCTATTTATTTATTCTTCTTAATGCATTGCAATTGTGTGCAGCTCTCATGCCTAGTTACCCCAGCTAGACCGGCACTCTGGCGGTACCCCCAAGGTAATGAGATACACGATGGTTGCATTCAGTGTGTGTGGGGGGGTGTAGAGAATCACTCTCTTCTGCTTTTAACTCTTCGTGCCCCCTCCGATCACATTTTTTTTAGTTATTGTGCATGCGTATGCTAAAAAGTACCACTGTCATTTTTTACTCTAGAGTTTCAAAACAGCTTTGTAATGCATGTATAGTTGTCCTTTGAATTGAGTATTGCATAGCACTACCTTCAAAATGAATCAGCTAAACGTTAGAACTGCCAAGCATTACATCTAAAGATGCCTGGTCTTGTCATCAACATAAATCACTCCCTTTAAAATTTAAATATTCTGAGCAACTAATTACAAGACTGAACTATACTTATTGTCGTTCTTGTTTGTTAACCAGTGGATCCTGTCTTAAATTTGGCCACGATCATGATACAGAAAATTAGAATAACATGTGCATGCATATAAAAGGAACATAAGCTTTCATTGCTTACTTTTGAACCCCACATAGCAGTCTCATCATGTGAATATGTGATGACTAAAATAGAGGTTTCCCAAGTTTATGGTTTGCTTTCTTTGGTTGCCATGTTTAACTTCTTAAACATGTTCCCATTTAGTATTAAGAACTTATCCTTCTTTTTGTCAGGGAATGAATTTAGGATGTCAATCGTCGACCTGGTGGTACAATCCTGAACTGTTATCTTGGGAAATATTGACGGAAGCTCTATGCAAATATTGACTGAAGCTTGGCCTTCTTAGGTTTTGCTATGCAGTTATGAACTTGATGGAGAGGTGTCTCTGAGTTTTTGAGCTTTGCCTGATTATTTCAGAACATTTTCTGAGTAGTATTTTAGAAGGGTGATTCAGTTCTATCAGTCAACACAACTTTACCCTCGTTTTCCAGAGACACGGGAGACATCATTTCAGCCTTTCTGCCTATGGCCACTTGTGGTTGTGGGTTGTGGCATGCAGTGGCATAACGTGACATCAAGTTGAGTGGCACATTGATTTCACTATCAGCAAAATGCACATCCTTATGTTCATCCATGTTTCGTGACCTATTTAAACTTTAAACAATGTACTCTTTGCTACTTTCATTTGGTGTCCATCAATTCTCTGATTGTTCAAATGCTTAGTTGGCTCAATCGATATCCATCTTTGCTTCGTTTGTTGCTTTTCTAATCGATGTTTGCAACATACATGTATGACGCTTAGAGAAAGCCTCGTCTTTTGGTGACAACGTCTGAGTCCATTCGATTCAATCATGATAGCTCCGCAGCTTGTCTTCTGGTTGTTTGAATTTGCGCCAAAAAAACAAAGAATATCGTGAGTTCGTAAATGGCCGATGGCTGCATAATAGGAAGACTGGAGACAAATTTCAATAGGGCTTTTGAGACTTCCATAAGGGTTCTGAGGCAAATTTCATAGGGGTTCCAACCCCTCCTATTGCATAAGAAAAAGAGAGACCAGAGACGCCGAGACAGGCTCAGTGATGACGCCTCCCGTTTGTTCAGCTAGGCCCTGCCCGGACATTTGCATGATGATAGCCAATTGGCCACTGCCACACGGGGCTTCAAAAACGAGGAAACTGTGGAAGACAAGCCACTTCCCTAGGGCAGTCCCAACCCGACGCCACCTCTCATTTTCATAGCATTAATTAGCTAGCCACATAAGCACAAAAGCTGACATGGCATGAGATTAAATGAAGAAAGAAAAGAAATTTGAAGGAAATCGTTTCTCATGTGAGAAACGGTGTCGGCTCAAGCTCCAAAGCACGGAGAAACGATGGATTTTTGCGTTGGGGGCAAGGAGGTGTTTCCTCACGTGGGTCTGCAGCACGCATCGTGGGTGATTCGGCGGCCGTTGCTCGCCAAGCGAGCGCTTTGCTGTTCATGCGCTTGTCACCACCACGAGCACCTCGCCGGCGGCAACATCTCTTCGCGACTTTGCGTGCTCTGCAACCATGCCTTGCCGCCGGCCGCTGCTCCCTATGGCATGCGTTTGCCGCCGGCAGCTGCTCCCTGCAGCCCGAACTAGTTGCCAGCCGCTGCTCTTGCGCTTGCGTTGATTTTGGATCTGAGGGGGGGAGAGAGGAATGAGTCAGTCTGGCTAGGAGCGGACGGGAGAAAAGGAAGAAGGGTCCACACGTGACCGAAGAAAAGGAAGAAAGGCTCACACCAATAGTTTCAGGGTTGTACAGTCTAGTTTTCATCTATAGTTTCTCGATGACATGTAACCCCTCATGCCACCACGGTGGAACAAGCGTATGCTTGCCTTGCAACCAGTTTTCTCCCGATCCGAACTGCGTGCACCAAGTGTACATGCACCGTGTCGCCAAAGAACACCAAGCAAAGTATCCGGCTCTTGTGAAACAAGTCCATGGCCGCCCCTTGCCAGCGGCAGCGGTGCCAGAGCTCCCACCCACTCCGTGAACTCCCCCAGCCCACCCCTCCTCGTCTTCTCCGGCTCCGCCAACTCGCCCTCTCCAAAGGCCAAAGCCTCCAAACCCACCCAAAACCCTCGTCTTCTCCCACGGTCCCACCCCACCCGCCCACCGGGCCTCGTCTCCTCGGCTCAAAATGCGGCTCCCGCTCCGCGGCGGCCTCGTCGCCGGTGTGTCCTCCCGCCTCCGCCGCGGCCTCTCCACGGCCGCCTTGCGCCCTCAGTGGGCGATCGTCGAGGGTCCGGGGCTGGTCAATTCGACGTCGCAGCGCGCGACCCTTGAGCTCGCCAAGCCCCCGTGCTTCTCCAAAGTCCTCGTCCCCGGCCACCTCATCGATCCCCTGCCCCGCATCAACTCCGACCCCGAGAGCGTGGGCATCTTCGGCGGCATGGTCTGCGCCACGAGCGGCGACGGCCTCCTCCTCCTCGAGTTCCGCGATGGGCCCGCCACGCCTGCCTTCGTCGCCAAGTTCCGCGCCGCCTGGAAAAGCGGAACGGTCAGCGGCAACAGGGACGACATGACATCACGCGCTTCGTCTGCAACCCCCTCAGCGGCGAGATGTTCCGCCTCCCGGACATCGACGGCACGAAGAAGGTCCGTGACCATCACCCCAAAGGCATCCTCACCCAATCCGTTCGCGGGCACGGGCCGGCGCCTGACAGGTTCGCCGTCGTCGAGCTCAGCGTGGAGGGTGAAGGGGATAAAAGGACCTTCGTCACGCGGCGCCTCTTCTCGGAGACAAGGGTGTGGGACAAGTTGGTGGGCTTGTCTTCCCCGCTCCCGCGGCCGCGGCGGATTGACATGGACCTCGAGGTGATGGCCTTCGCCGGACGGTTGTGGTGGGTCGATCTAACCTGGGGCGCGGTCTCCGCCGACCCGTTCAGCGATCGACCGGAGCTTCGCTTTGTCGAGCTACCGAGGGCGAGCGTAAGGCCAGTGCCCGGCCCTGGAATGAACGAAATCCCGGTGCAGGGTATCCACCGGCGAATGGGGGTCAGTGAGGGTAAACTGCGCTACGTCGAATTGTCCCCCAAAGAGTCCTTTGTGCTTAGCTCATATGACCTTGATGATGATGGCGACGGCTGGACGTTAGAGCATCAGGTGTCTCTTAGCCCACTCTTGGCTGACACAGATTGGTGTTATTGATCCTCTGAACGCACATGTCGTGTATGTCATCTATGGCAAGCATGCTCTCGCTATAGACATGAACATGAGAAAGGTGTTTGCAAGTCACTGATGACAGATGTTCCTGAAAGTCCAGTAGCAGTGGCGTGTTTATCGGCTTGGCTTAAAGCATGTGTCGTCCCACATGGCTAGCAACAACCCGCATCCCTTCTGCAGGTTATTAATTTTCACTTGCTTCTTGGAATGCATGTTTCCTCCATATGCATATTGTATTTTAGATCCATAACTTTTCTTTTGCAGTGTGGTTAGAAATAAAATTTCAGTGTAGAAAATTGTATTATTACTGTATCCACTACTATTTTGTTCACTATATTTTATTGTGTATAAAACATTTACAATGATATGGTATCACTAAATCTGAAAATGCTGCTATGCTATTGTTCAACATCTTAATTATGTTTTCAGCACAGCTATAATTGAGAATGTAATTATTTGCTATGTGCTTCCAATTAGCTCTATTTCAATCGTCATTCAAGACCTTTGATTTAATCAATCCATCCACCTCAATCCATAAGTAGTTAAATCTTGAACCAAGGGCTTAGAATACTAGTGATTGGGAAAAAAGTTAGTTTCAATCAAGTAATTGAAATTTGAGAAGTATCAATTATTTTGTCAAAAATACAATGATACATTTTTTGTTGTATAATTGTTCTATCACTTATGTTTGATTGAAGGTACTCTTTCAAGCAACAAGGCAATGTTAAAAGTAAGACCTTGTCAGATGTATTGGTTCATGTAGACAAGGACGCCGAGAATTGAGGTAAAGCAGCAAATACGTCATTTGGTACTTCCTAAGTTCACTCTCATTGGTTAATTCATGCTAAGGATGCTGCAATCTTGTTTAGTTAGCTTGGCCTCCTGAAATGCACTGGTGTAGTTATTTTAGAAGCATGTAGAGTCGACCATGACAATTTAATTTGCATGATGGCTGTGTCAGTTAAGCATTTTACTTAAATAATGGTTGTTATTTGCCATTTTTGTAGTTGCACATTGGAATCCCTTGTGCAAGATAGCAGGAGCATACTAAAAATAGTCATGGTGGCATTTTACTCGTCTGCAGAATATGGTTGTTATTTTAACTACCAGACATCATTTGTTATAAAGCTGAAATTATGCCAAGAAAACTACCAAGTATGAAATCCTAAAATATCCCTATTCTTGTGTCGGTGTTTCGAACCCGGGGGTATGACACCAACGAGTAATGTGATCGCGTGCTCTCTTCCTGGATGGTGATGCAAGATGACACAAGGATTTATCCTGGTTCGGGCAAAGAAGGCCCTACGTCCAGCGGGGGAGGAGGTTCTTGTATTACTTGCACCTAAGTGCTTGTACAGGGGCGAATACAAGCTCAATGAGCGTGGACCGGAGTCCGGACTCGTGTGTGTGGACTTGTGTCTTAATGTGTCCGTTCCTGACTGAAGGAATGAGGGCCTTGGTGTCCCGTTTTATAGAGCAAGGGGAGGCCAGGGTTACACAAGGGTATTACAGGTGTCGGGGTGTATTGTGTCCCTTACGAAGAAGGGTAGGAACCCTGTCTTGTCGAAGACATTGTAGCCGACGTGGGCGTTGCTGTTGAAGCGTCCTTGAAGCGTGGCCTCCATCCTGGGCGCGGACGTGGAGGCGCAGCGAGGTGGAAGCCGTGCAGCGCCCATCCCGGAACGTACAGGACGCGACGGGGTCCCTCCGGGTCTTGGGGTACCTGTCCTCCAATAGCATGAAAGTAGTTAGGGCTCGAGGGGCGCGGAGCTGGCCTCGAGGCGGCGCCTACGGGGGGCTCAAGTCTCCGCAGGTATGGGCAAGTCCCGTGAAAATCGATTGAGCGGCAGGCATCTGGGCCTCGAGGCGTGGCTTGGACGTGCCACAGTGTAGGGCATGGGTTAACAGTGCTTCACTGGTGCCTTTTCGCCCATACTTGTGGTGAAAACGAGACTTGACTCTGCCCCGGACCACTGTGGCACACGTTGTGTTACAGAGGACGTGACTGGAGTAGGTGGATGAATTAAGTGCGCGGTATGGGGCTGACATCCGATGTCTGCACCGCTCGAGGGAGGCATAACGCGTCTCGAGGGATAGGCCGCTGTGCCAGAGAGGCTCGAGGTCCCCGCGTGGGGTCTCGAGGTGTGGTGTTCGGCTGTGGGGGGCTCGAAGGGTAGTGGAGCGCTTGCCCGAGGCCTGGAGGGCTCGGGCGAGACGGAAAACGAGCGTGCGCCCGAGGCCTGGCTTGGAGGGCTCGGGCGAGACGGAAAACGATCGTGCGCCCGAGGCCTGGCACGGAGGGCTCGGGCGAGACGGAAAACGAGCGCGCGCCCGAGGCCTGGCTTGGAGGGCTCGGGCGAGACGGAAAACGAACGTGCGCCCGAGGCCTGGCATGGAGGGCTCGGGCGAGACGGAAAACGACCGTGCGCCCGAGGCCTGGCATGGAGGGCTCGGGCGAGACGGAAAACGAACGTGCGCCCGAGGCCTGGCTTGGAGGGCTCGGGCGAGACGGAAAACGAGCGCGCGCCCGAGGCCAGGCTTGGAGGGCTCGGCTCGGTGGGCCAGCGTCGTAGGCCTCGGGGGGTCGGCTTTTTAGGGGGTTAGACTAGTTAGGTCTGTTATCAACCGGTGTTCTAGGTTTACCCTATTTGTTTGCGTTGATTGGGGGTACCCCTTTTGCGGACCCCCGACAGTAGCCCCCGAGCCCTTGCTCGAGTGCTTGCACTCGAGCAGGGGCTCCCGACTGGGATCTCGTGGGTTAGCTAACTGGCCTCGAGGGTTTCGTCGATTTGATTCCGTGGGTGTCGTGCGAGCGACACCCGCGGGTGTAGCCCCCGAGGCCACGAGGGAGTGGTTAGAACTTCCTCGTGGGCTTTTTGTGAGTTTTAGTTGTGATTTTTAGGCTCAGGGGTGTCAGGCCCTCGAGTTTTTAGACCCTCTTTCGTCGAGGGGTGCCAGGCTGAACCGGCCGGCCGGCTCTTCGAGCTGTCCGGCGCACCGGTTGCCCTGGCTTGTCATCCTGCGAGTCCTTTCGATCGGATGCGAGGGGGGATGCCTCGTACTACCCCGAGTGGGCGAGTATCGAGGTTGCCGGTGAGCTGGTAACGGGGAATCCAAGTGAGAGCTCGTGCCCCGTTCGATAGAGGTCGATTGTGGCCCGGAGGCGGTCTCATAAAGCATGGGTGCTCAGTCTGCAGGAGTGCCGGGTCCATTCGATAGGACCCGGTGGCTCGATGCCTCCCTCCGAGGGGATCTCACTGCATGTCGAGCTCCCCGCCTTGGATACACGTGAGGGGCCTCGAGGGCTTGGCCCTCGAGTGATGCCGCGAATGGCGCCCCTTGGTGTCCCTGACTCGGGTGCTCGAAGCCGGCTGTCGAACCCTCTTTCGTCGAGGGCCAGCCTTCGCTGCTTCGAGACTTAGGGCCGGGGCCCGTTTTTGGGCGCTCGAAGCCGGCTGTCGAACCCTTTTTCGAGGGCTAGCCTTCGCTGCTTCGAGACTTAGGGCCGGGGCCCGTTTTTTACTTCCGGAAGAAGCCTTCGTCGCTTGGAATCCTTCTGCCCGTTGGGCGCGCCTTTTTAGGCGGAAACCGCCTGGGAGTGGAGATCGTGGCGCCAGGGCGGCGGGCGCGAAGTCGGAGCGGCGGCCGCAGAGGGCCCCGGCAGTTGAGCGAACGGTGAGCTGCCGCGTGTTCCCTGCATCCGGCTCGAGACGTAGTTAGGTGGGCGCATTAAATGCTATGCGGTTACCTTTTTACGTCGTGGGAGACCCCGCCCGTCGGGGTTTCCCCTTATAAATATCGAGAGAGGGGAAAAGGAACCCTTTACTTTGCCTTTGCCTTCACCGCCGCCGTAGCCTTCACGCGCCCTCTCCTTCGAGCTAGTTGATTGGGGATTTTCCGGCTGCCCGTCCGTTGCTCGGGTCCGCGCCGCGCCACCGCCATGGCCGCCCAGACACAAGTGCTGCCGGCCGAAGACTGGAGCTCGTCGAAGGTGACGCAGAGCGAGATGGACTCGTTGGTGGACTCGTTGGTGGCCTACGGGGGGCTCAAGTCCCCGCAGGTATGGGCAAGTCCCGTGAAAATCGATTGAGCGGCAGGCATCTGGGCCTCGAGGCGTGGCTTGGACGTGCCACAGTGTAGGGCGTGGGTTAACAGTGCTTCACTGGTGCCTTTTCGCCCATACTTGTGGTGAAAACGAGACTTGACTCTGCCCCGGACCACTGTGGCACACGTTGTGTTACAGAGGACGTGACTGGAGTAGGTGGATGAATTAAGTGCGCGGTATGGGGCTGGCATCCGATGTCTGCACCGCTCGAGGGAGGCATAACGCGTCTCGAGGGATAGGCCGCTGTGCCAGAGAGGCTCGAGGTCCCCGTGTGGGGTCTCGAGGTGTGGTGTTCGGCTGTGAGGGGGCTCGAAGGGTAGTGGAGCGCTTGCCCGAGGCCTGGAGGGCTCGGGCGAGACGGAAAACGAGCGTGCGCCCGAGGCCTGGTTTGGAGGGCTCGGGCGAGACGGAAAACGATCGTGCGCCCGAGGCCTGGCACGGAGGGCTCGGGCGAGACGGAAAATGACCGTGCGCCCGAGGCCTGGCATGGAGGGCTCGGGCGAGACGGAAAACGAACGTGCGCCCGAGGCCTGGCTTGGAGGGCTCGGGCGAGACGGAAAACGAGCGCGCGCCCGAGGCCTGGCTTGGAGGGCTCGGCTCGGTGGGCCAGCGTCGTAGGCCTCGGGGGGTCGGCTTTTTAGGGGGTTAGACTAGTTAGGTCTGTTATCAACCGGTGTTCTAGGTTTACCCTATTTGTTTGCGTTGAATGGGGGTACCCCTTTTGCGGACCCCCGACATCTTGTCATCATGATAAGTTATTGTCTTAGCAACCATAGGAGTAGAACTGAACTAAACTTGGATTACCTGCTCTTATTGATGACTTTTCTGGTCATTTCTTTTTTTCCCCTAAAGTCAATACATAAACATAACATGATGAGTGAAAATAAGCACAGTATGAACAAATGAAAAAATTATCATTTTCTTTACAGAGTAATATATGTGATTATAGCATTATACTACATTTCATTGCTTGCAATTATACATAATATAATACAAAACCAATAAAAGTCTTGCTTTGCCATATCTCTCATCCAATATCCTTAATGTTTATTATTTTCTTTTCAGGTTTCTGAAAATTAACAAGTCTAGGTGTTGAAGTTTCTCTCTTTTGTAAGGGCATTAGGCAATTGTTGATGTTGGTACAATCGAAATGGGATGCATTCTGGGCTTCTGGCAATGGGGTTATGCTGGCTGAAGTCTGGGCATTGTGGATGCCCACATTGAACTCCACAGCTGGGATTTGTCTGAGTTTATTGGGCTTTGCGTAACTCCTAGTAGACCTTTTAAACATATTGGTAAGAATGTAGGATCATGCTTTTGATCTACCTGCATAACAATGGCCAAGAACATGGATGCAGTATTACTTTTTTGCGAGTGACAATGAGGAACAATCAACACGTTACTTCAGCGTGTGGCCGCTTGTGTGGTGTCAATTGTCCGTGTCTCCATGGCACTGGAGTCTTGCTGCCTTTGGCCTTGTTTAGATACACTCAAACTATCAACTTTTTTTCATTCTCTCTCCATCACATCAATGTTTAGACGTATGCATGAAGCATTAAATATTAGTAAAATAAATAACTAATTATACTTTTAGTATGTACATGTTGAGACGAATCTTTTAAGTATACGTAGTCTATATTTGGACAAAGTTTGTCAAATAACAACGAAAGTGCTACAGTCGAGAAGAAATCTCATCGGTTGCATGATGTTACAACTCATGGCCACTTATGCCTCTCCAGGCCTAAGAACGAGAGCATTTTCGCGGGAAACAACATGTGACGTGGATCATTAGATGGGGGAGACCCTGTGGGCTGCTGCCACCAGGTGATTAAACATTCAAGAAATGGCGGCGAAACATTTCCGTCCTCCACGCGCGGCCATACTGTATTCGTCAACGTTCATTCCAACCGTCCTGGCTCCTGAGGGCTCCATGACGAGACACACGGACACGGAACGTGACTAGGGTCGTCCTCAATGTATGTAGCCAGCTGATGAGAACATCGTCTGAAGTGGATGAATGAAGGGGAGAGAGAGGACGTGATGGTGATAAAAAAAAAATCAGTGATCGATTTGGTGCAGACCAAAAGAGCAGTGGGGCCGGTGTCTACAGACCCCCTTGTCTGAGTGCTTGCTTTGTAACACGTGCTGCATTAAAAGGCGAATCTAGCAAAATTAGATATTGGGGGTCATTCTCAGAATAAGCTAGTATGATATGATATTATATTGAGAATTATGACTAAACAAGTGCTTAATTTATAAAGGATTAGTTAAAAGTTACCGAGGTCGATGATGTTATATTGAGAATTATGACTAAACAAGTGCTTAATTTATAAAGGATTAGTTAAAAGTTACCGAGGTCGACGGACCCCGATGGTATAGTGTAGATTTGCCCCTGGTTGCATTTTCCTTCTTCCAACTCTAGTCAGGCCAACTACATCTCTAGCAACGTTGGGATACCCTTAGCATTTTGGGTCCTCGGTGGGGATGAGCGCATCATAGATCTGGTGTACTTTCCCTTGAATACCTTATAGCATATAGTTGTACAAACTAAGTTTGTGTATGTTGTTCCTCACAATTAAGAAGACATGACATTGTATAAGAGCTCACTCTATACTCCTATCAAAGATATGTGAATCAAGCTCTTGTGAACAAAACCATCGTTGGAGGAAGCAAACCATGTAGGAGAGATAAGAATTGATTCATGTGTTGGAGTCGATAGATACTCTCGTTGAATAAAAATGATTATTCCCTCCTTTTGAGCCATGTTGCCTACTTGTTGGCGTTACCCGCCCAAGACAACAAGATCATATGGGTTACTCACTCCTTAATGTCTCTAGGCTCTTGATCGACACCACCCCTCTCTCCCTCCCCCCTTCTAAAATCCCGCCCTCGCTTCAACCTTCCACCTCTCCCACCTCATTGCCTCTGATGCCCTCTCTCCACTTCATATAGCCTCCCATAGTCACATCCACGCTCCTTGACTAGAGATGCTACTCCGGCGCCTCGCTGGCCTCTCTGTGAGACCACATTAGGGAGGGACCTTATCTACGTAAGTCATTGAAGGACAACCTGACATCTTAGACAAACTAGTTAAACTTGAGAATCCAAACAATTCGCCTATGATTCACATTAAGCCTGGTGTACTGACATTACTCTATTGTTCCTATTAATGTTTCAAGCTACACATAAAAGTTTTCCTACATCATTCATGCATAATCATTGCAAGAATACATAACATGTTTACTTATGCAATATTGCACTCATATAGGAACCGAAGCAACCAAAGAGACAAACATTGAACAGGAAGTTAAGTTTGCTGCTGAACACAAGCCAATTGAACCCCAGGTTGATCCCAAGTTAGGCTCCAATCATATTGACCCCTTTATTGAATTGCATAACTTACTAATGTTACCTAAGATGTATGTTTACTTATGTATGCTAATCCCTTATAACAACCCACTTGTTTCCTAAATCACAATTTATGCTTAGTTTGCTTAGAACTGTAGAAGTTGAGCATGTGATGGGTTTCTCATTGCTCGTGCGAGATTGTAATTTGCTTGTTTTAGCTAATGAAAAAAATAGAAGCAATAGGCTAAAAATATGACTAAGACCATCTCCGCTGAGAAAACCACTAGGAAAAAACAAAGTGATGCATCATCTGATGTGGCATATGAATGAATCAAACCCATCAGTGGAGGAAGCGAACCATGGAGGAGAGATAAAAATTGATTCATGTAGTGTTGGAGACTTGGAGTCGATAGATACTCTCAATGAATAAAAACGAATTTGCCCTGCTTTTGAGCCAAGTTGCCTACCCGCTACCGTTACTCACCTGAGGCAACAAGACATGGGTGCTATGGACGGCCAACAATCATGGTGTTTGAGAGGCCTGTAAATTGGCTAGGGAATGGCTTGGGTAGCACTAAAAAGAAGATTCAGTGTTGCATGGATCTTGGAACACATGCCTATGATGTCATAGAGGCGAATGGCTCACGAAGGAAACTAGGAACAATGGTAAAAGTATACCAGAAGATCTATTGGGTATGAATGATGACAAAGAAGTAGGGAGTACAAGATTGATAGATGTGGACTTGTGGAGTATAGATAAAGATGAGCATGCAGCCCGTGGGCCGAAGGCACGACCCAAAGCACGATGATTCGGCCCGGCCCAAGCACGGCCCGACACGGTAGCTACCGGGCCCGGGCCGGCACGAAGCCCGCAGCAGGCCGTGCCTGGGCTGCACCCTCGGCCCGTGGGCCGGCCCGGCCCGGCCCGGTATATATATAAATAGAAATAAAAATATAAATAAATATGTAAATATATATAAATAAATATAAAAATATATTTATAAATGCAAATATATATATTAATTTTATTGCGGGCCTGTTGGGCCCGGTGGGCCCGCGGCCCTTTGGGCCGGCCGGGCCTGGGCCGACGGCGTGGCCCGGCGGCCCACCGTGCCTTGGGTGGCCCGGTCCTGTCGGGCCGTGCCTAGACCGGGCCCGTGCCGTGCTGGGCCGGGCGGTCCGGTTGCACATCTGTAAGTATAGAGATGTCCCTGCTATTGTGCCACTACTCGACAATGACAGAATCCAAAGTGAAGGTAGGATGAGAGGTTGGGGAAGAAAGGAGTTCGGCTGCTTGGTAAAGAATTCTGGCCTTGAGCTCCTACACAACACGTATAACTCTTTTTTTTTTAATTTATGTCTAGGACACACCCACTACTCAATCTGATAAAGAACGGATGCAAACAAATTTATTATGATGTGGATCTCTTTCCGCACTTGCATGTCCTCACTAGTGGAGATGGCTTAAGGTTATATAAAACTAAAATATGATACACAACTTTTTATTGAATTAGCAAGCAAATTGACAATGCCTTTGAAAAGTTTTGTTGTTTAATACCAGTATCTCAATCTTCTTAGGTACTTATCCCCTTCATTAACAGATATAATAATATATTATATGTGACCCTTCCATGTTTCAACCTACGTATGGTCACCTTGCTTTGTTGTTTATCTGTATTGCCAATCTTAATTCTTAATCGGTATGGCTAACCAAGACGAGTAAAGTAGTCCTCTCTTATTATAATCAAAACTCTTGATTGTTATATACTCATGATCCAAGTGAGACCAGGTTATGAGATTATGGGTGTTTGAAAGTCTAACTTCCCCCCAACTAATTGCCGAATTTGCCAAACTATGAAGGATAAGATTTACTTTAACCAACTATAATTGTTCACCATAATCCATTTACCAAACACTATAATAATCATTATAATTCATAATCCTAATTACAATAATCATTACACCACAACCCTTAAATAGCATCTAACTGCAGTTGCTAAAAGTTGATAATTAGCGTTGGACAGTGAGTCGCTAAAGCCTTGTGAAGGACAGTGAGTTGCTAAAAACGATTACGGGGATGAATGGTCTGTGGCTATAAATTTTTTAGTTTTTCAATAGATTGTCCGTCGCTATATCATAGTAATAGCATCAGATGGTTCGTGTGAAAGGTCCTTGTTTGGTTTCGGTAATTGAGTGACAACCTAGGTGAACTAATATGTGCTTATGTGAGATACACAGGAAATTAGTTCACATGTGAATGAGCAATGAAGGAGCTTATTGCATATGAGACATGACATGGAGTCATGTGGCTAAGATGGTGAAGATCAAGACAAGACTTTGCTTCATGGACCGATTGCGAAGGTGAAGGGCAAGTTGGAGGCTTTGAAGCCGTTGGTACCGAGTGTCGGGAGGCTTGAGCAAAGACTTGGCGCCGAAGGACCGAAGCAATAGTGAAGAGCAAGTGAGGTCAAGATCGATGGACCATGGAGGTCATGTGATGATATGAAGTAGATCATATCATTTGATGATAGGTTGGTGCATGTATTGCATCAACACCGAAGGAGATGGAATGAAATATGCAAGGCAAAAGTATACTTATAGGACATTTCATTTCACCGATCATAGGTGTGTAGAGAAGATTATGACTGGGTTTAGGATAGATGGCCATACTATCAAGAGGAGCAAACTTGTTTGCATATCGGTCATCTAGTGCCACTTGAGCGATCTAACTTTGCGATGTTACAAGGATCGAGTGGCATGGTGAGTGCAAGTGAAAATCCTTTGAAAAATGATTGTGAAAATGCTAACACACATGGACAAGGTTGTATACACTTGGTGGTGTTGGCACATTTGCAAAGGAGAAAAAGTTTGGAGAAGTTTCGGAGAAAGCTTTGGTTGAAAAAGAGAAGTGATGGATCTTGGATTGGAATTCTGTACTAATCCTTTGTGCTTTGAATCTTGTATTCATGTGGGTTGTGTAGCCCTATGAATAAGCTTTCCAAAATATCCAAGACCATCGAAATTGGAGTTCGGAGCTAAGAGTTATGGCCGTTTTAGCGAGGAGTTCAGGATGCTGAAGTCGGTAGTACCGACCCTACTACCGACCCCTGTACGCAAAACGCAAACTCTCTGTTCGGGAGATGGTTTGGCCTACCGGTAGTACCGCCATAAGGCCGGTAGTACCGGGCCACGGTAGTACCGACCCTAGGGGTCGGTGGTACCGAGATTTGGAGGAAGTTTGGGAGCGTTCTGTGTAGATCTAGATTTGGCCTATCGGTAGTACCGCTATAAGGCCGGTAGTACCGAGGCCGGTAGTACCGACCCTACTACCGACCCTACTGTAAGGAAAATGGACCTCGGACCATTTAACTTCGGATTTTGGTGTTTGATGAACAACATAACCAAATTGGACTAAATGCGTTTGCAAGTGTTTGTTTTGTAGTCCAATAGGGTGCAAATGTGACTTGGACAAAGGCGACGTGGTGATACGATGATCAACACCTCAAGCAGGACATTTGAAGCTCAATAGAAGACTGTCAAGATCAAGCAAAGTCCAAGGCACAAGAATGGAACCAAGACGGCGCAAGAAATCGCGAAGAAACGAAGCAAAGAGGTACATCGGACGCTGCATCGGACGCTGGCTCAAAAGCGTCGGACGCTCCGGTGGTAAACCCTAGCTCGTGTCAGTGCCAGCAGAGGCATCGGACGCTGAAGACCGAGGCATCGGACGCGACTGTGACACTGTGCAAACCTGCACAGCGAGCATCGGACGCTCCGGTGCTAACATCAGACGCTACAAGACCCTGCGTCCGATGACCATGCAGAGAGGTTCCAGAGAAGCTCTGTGAGCATCGGACGCGTCCGTTGATCAACCATCGGACGCTAACTAGCCGTTGCGACACAGTGCCAGGCTGGCATCTAGCCGTTAAAGGAGCATCGGATGCATCCGATGGTCACGACTCCAGCGTCCGATGGTCCGCTGTGAAGCCCATGACTTTCTCCAAACGGCTCTATTTGGTTGGGGCTCTATAAATACCCCCATGGCCGGCCAAAATAGTAAGGTTGGAGCTCAAGGAAGCGTACCAAGTGTATAGACATATATTTAGTTGCTCTAACCAACAAAGTGCTTAAGTGATATACTAGGTGATTAGTAAAGGTGCTTTGCGAAGTGCTTAAGCTAGTTAGCAAACCGCTTTGCGCTTGCTCTAGGTGTTAGGTCTAGTGTTTAGTGAGGTTGAAAACCTCTCATCTACCGGTGCTTGCGCGCACCGTTGTTGTACATCGACGGGGCTTGTAAGTCTTACGAGATCACACCAACCGCGATTGTGGTGTGGCCGCCTCCGTGTACCGAAGGGAACAAGGCCTGCGGCGCTTCGGCCGGAAACTTGATAGTGAAGACGGCGGAGAGCATCCGAGAGAGGCTTTGCCACGAGTGGCTTAACCGGAAACCCACTTGCGTGTGGGGAAGACCGGAGCTATCCATGGAGTTACCCGACCGGGAGCTTGGCCCTTGTGAGGAATTCCTTGCGAGGGGCTCCAACGAGGACTAGGGGGAAGCTTGCGCACTTCTCGATACCTCAGTAAAAATACCGGAGTCGTCGACGGGAGTTTGCATCTCTATCACACTCTTTAGCTTCCGCATTTTCATTGCTACCTTGTTTATGTGCTTTACCTTTCCTAGCTTACTTTTGCTAGTTGATAGGTTTGGAAACTAGGTTGCATAACTCCTTTTGCGGTAGAGATAGCAAACACACGTAGCAAAACCTTAGTTGCACTTTAGATAGTTTACTCTCTTGCATAGGTTTTGACTAGGTGGAAATTAGAGGCCTTAGTTTAGAGTAGAAGTTTTGAGTTGCCTAATTCACCCCCCCTCTTAAGCGTCATGGTCCCTTCAATTGGTATCAAAGCAGGTTGGCTCTCTTGTGGACTCTTGGCTTAATCGCCTACGAGCCGACGCCCCTAAGAGAGGTTGGGATGGATATCTCTAGGCCTCCACACTTTGACGGCACTAACTTCCCTTACTATAGTGCTAGGATGGCTTGCTTTTTAGAAGCTGTTGATCTAGGTTGTTGGAGAGTCACCCGTGATGGGATGAAACCCATTAAGAATCCCGAGAAGCCTACCGCGGGTGATGAAAAAGAAATTCTATTAATGCTAGAGCCAAAAATTGCTTGTTTGAATCTATTAGCATGGATGTCTTTAACAAGTTTTTACTTTGCAAACATCTCATAAATTTGGTTAAAGCTTCATGAGCTCCATGATGGTACAAGTAATGTACGTGAGCAAAAACATCACCTAACTAAAACAAGCTATGATTCCTTTAAAATGAATGATAATGAGCTTGTTCGTGATATGTATTCTCGTTTGAATCTAATTATCAATGAGCTCCATTCTATAGGAATTACAAAGTTAGGTGATGCGGATATTGTGAGGAAGATCATCTCCGTGCTTCCAAAGAACAAATATGCAACCATCATCACCATCCTCCACAACATGGAGGACTTGAGCACCATGACCTCGACCATTGTCATTGGCAAATTGCTGGCATTTGAGATGTCACGCAAGATGGGTCAAGAAGAAGCCACTTCATCAAGCAATAGATTGCTCTCACATGTGAGCACAAAAAGATGAAGGGCAAAAAGCAAGTTGAGACAAGCTCAAGCTCCTCAAGTGAAGAAGAGGATGATGAAGATGAAGAATCAAGTGATAATGATTCAAGCCTCCACCTCATCCGATTCCTCCTTAGATGAAGAAGAAACAATCAAGCTCATGAAGGAGTGAAGAGGATGATCCGCAAGCTCAATGTCAAGGGTGTGCCCATCACATAGAAGAAAGAATGCTTCTTCACTAATCAAAGAGAGAGCAAAGGAAAAAGGGATGCTATAGATGTGGCAAGAAAGGGCATTTTGTGGAAGATTGTCCAAAACAAAAGCCCACACCCAACGACAAGAAAAAGAAGGAATGCAACGACAAAGTTCTCACCACCATCAAGACATGGGATGATTCATCAAGTGATGATGAAGCTCGTCACAAGAGGCATGGCCGCAAGCACTCATCATCAAGCTCCTCACGTATGTGCCTTATGGCGCGAGGTAACACAAGCCCTATCTCTAGTGATAGTGATAGAGATAGTGATAGTGATGATGAGCTACCTTCTTACAATCAACTTGTGTGCAAGATAATCTTAAATATGCTAAAGCTTGTACTAGTCAACAAAAGAAGATTAATATCTTAAAGAAAAATTAGATAGTTCTCAACAAGCCTACAATGCTATGCTAGATCAATATGAGACTTTTTCAAACTTAAATGTTGAGCTATCTAATAAAATTGAGAAATTTGAGGCTAGTATAAGCACATATGATAGCACAAGTAATGATGAGCAACTTGCTAAGAAAAATAAAAAACTAAAAGCAAATAGTTAGCACACAAATGCTTACAAAAGTTTGCTTGCCAAAATGGAAATTATGTGCAAACATTGTGATGAGCTAACTAATAAAGTTGTCAATCTTGAAGCCATCGGAGCAAACCCCACTGAGGCACCTAAAATTGAAAAATCAATCTTTAATATGCCTAAAAAGGATGCCTCTACTTCTTGCATTGATTTACTTGATTTAGACTCACCCATGTGCAAACAAGCTTGTGTTGAGAATGTCATTGTAGAAACATGTACACAAGAAGTTGCGATGAAGAATGAGTTACTAAAGCAAGAAGTGGCTCGCCTCACCAAGGACTTGACCCAAGTAAAGGCAAGGGGAAGCAAACCCGAACTCATCAAGATAACACCAACAAGGGAGTGAAGAAGCTTGATGAGGAGCAAACCGTGGTTTGTTACCTTTGCCACAAGGAAGGCCACAAGTCCTATGAGTTGCAAGGTGAAACATGGGGGAGAAAAGAAGAAAGAGAAAAACAAAAAGCAAACAAGCAAGCTCTCCAACACCTACACCAACAAGGTGAACAAGAAAGCCACCACACCTTATCTTTTGAAGAAGAAGAAGAATGACAAGGTGGTAGCCATCAAGGTGAACAAGCAAGCCAACAATGGAGCCAAACGCATTTGGGTGCCTAGGGACATCATCTCAACCATGAAGAGCACCAAAAAGGTTTGGGTCCCAAAAGGGAAGTGAGTAGCCAATGTGGCATCGGGGAATTTGGAGAGTTGGCAAAGTTTTGGGTGCATATCATGGGGTGCATCACATTGGATCATGTCATTGCCAAGTATGTTAGTGAATACTATGGACCCAAGTTCCCCCTCCCATGTTAGGTAACTAGATTTAAATTCTTGCAATTACTTTCATTTGGTATAATGTCTTGCAATTATCTTTACCATCTAGTTCTTTACCATCTAGTATTTCAACTTGTATGCCCACATTTAGGAGGAGTTTATTCTACAATTTGGAAGCTTTGAGACTAACACTTCTTTCAAGATTATCATGTGTGTAGTAGTCTCATTGCAAGGAAAATGGAGTTCTCGGAGACAAGCATCAAGTATGGTGATAATCCAATTGATATCTACCTGTGGTATTCCTACCGATATCATTATGTTGATTTCAATTTGATACTCTTATATGCTTTCTCCACGCATTATATAGATTAAACTCCTTTGTACTTTAAATTTGTCGGTTATGCATATGCTTTTGCCTTACATCATATGTATGCATACACTTAGGAGTTTTAGCTTATATAATGTTCCTCTCTTGAGCTTTAATGTCTTCCTTTTCGGTGTTTGATTCCAAAGGGGGAGAATTTGTAGGGACCAAATACAAGCCCAAACTAAAACAAACAAATAACCAAAATCAAATTTTCAAAAAATTCTATGGTTATTTTCATGGGAATGGTTCAAAAAGCGAGAAGTGATTTATGGAGTTAGGGGAGTCTTAAATCCATAAAGTCACAAAGAGGGGACTCTATGGCAAGGGCAAGATATGCTAGAATAAATATGTTTCATTTTGATATCTTTTTAACATCATATGATCTTGCCTTTGCATTGCATCCTAGCAAGTAAATTGCATTTTATATCTGTATCTTTTATTTGCTTGTTTTGTTCGTGTTGTCATCAATCACCAAAAAGGGGGAGATTGTAAGAAAAATGGACCTCAGACCATTTAACTTCAGATTTTGGTGTTTGATGAACAACATAAACAAATTGGACTAAATGCGTTTGCAAGTGTTTGTTTTGTAGTCCAATAGGGTGCAGATGTGACTTGGACAAAGGCGACGTGGTGATCCGATGATCAACACCTCAAGCAAGACATTTGAAGCTCAATAGAAGACTGTCAAGATCAAGCAAAGTCCAAGGCACAAGAATGGAACCAAGACGGCGCAAGAAATCGCGAAGAAACGAAGCAAAGAGGTACATCGGACGCTGCATCGGACGCTGGCTCAAAAGCGTCGGACGCTCCGGTGGTAAACCCTAGCTCATGTCAGCGCTAGCAGAGGCATCGGACGCTGAAGACCGAGGCATCGGACGCGACTGTGACACTATGCAAACCTGCACAGCGAGCATCGGACGCTCCGGTGCTAACATCGGACGCTACAGGACCCTGCGTCCGATGACCATGCAGAGAGGTTCCAGAGAAGCTCTGTGAGCATCGGACGCGTCCGTTGATCAACCATCGGACGCTAACTAGCCGTTGCGACACAGTGCCAGGCTGACATCTAGCCGTTAAAGGAGCATCGGATGCGTCCGATGGTCATGACTCCAGCGTCCGATGGTCCGCTGTGAAGCCCATGACTTTCTCCAAACGACTCTATTTGGTTGGGGCTCTATAAATACCCCCATGGCCGGCCAAAATAGTAAGGTTGGAGCTCAAGAAGCGTACCAAGTGTATAGACACATATTTAGTTGCTCTAACCACCAAAGTGCTTAAGTGATATACTAGGTGATTAGTAAAGGTGCTTTGCGAAGTGCTTAAGCTAGTTAGACCACCGCTTTGCGCTTGATCTAGGTGTTAGGCCTAGTGTTTAGTGAGGTTGAAAACCTCTCATCTACCGGTGCTTGCGCGCACTGTTGTTGTACATCGGCGGGGCTTGTAAGTCTTGCGAGATCAGACCAACCGCGATTGTGGTGAGGCCGCCTCCGTGTACCGAAGGGAACAAGGCCCTCGGCTGAAGGGTCGAGATGGCGGACTAGAGGGGGGGTGAATAGTCCTTTCTAAAATTAATCGCACCGGCTAACCGAAACAAATGCGGAATTAAAACTATCGGTCTAGCCAAGACTACACCCCTCTACTTATACTCTATGACACCTTATAAAAAATCCTAAACAATGCAAATAAGGTGTCGGGCTAGCTAGAGCTCACCTAAACAATTCTAGCTTGCAAGGTTACACAAACCTAAGCAACTAGTACTCAATCAACCGGGGAGCTCCTACACATGCCACTAAGCAAAAGCACAAAGCCTAAGCTCACTAGCAATGCTCAATAACAAGGCTACACAAGCCAAATTAGAGAGCTCAACTTAGCTACACAAACTAAGCAATGTGACTAGCAAGACTACAAGTCAACTAGTCATCATCAACTTCTATGCTACACAAGCAAGGAAGGTAACTAGCAGCTACACAAGCTAACTAATCATAAGAGCAACTACACTAGCACATGTATATGAACAAGTAAATACAAGCTAGTGAAAGGAGTTTGCAAACCACCGAGAAGATGAACACGAAGTTGACACGGTGGTTTTTCTCCCGAGGTTCACTTGGTTGCCACCAAGCTAGTCCCCGTTGTGTCGACCACACACTTTGGTAGTTCGGCGGCTAATAGGCACCACACCTAGCTCGACACTCGAGCGCCGCAAGAACTCACCCAAGTGAGGGTAACTCAATGACACGCTCTACTAGAGTTGCTCTTCGCGATCCCGCGGGGCGAGCACAATGCCCCTCACAATCCTTCTCCGGAGCCACGCACAATCTTCACGCGGGCTTCACGACGGAGACTCGATCACCAAGCCGTCTAGGAGGTTGCAACCTCCAAGAGTAACAAGCACCACCGGCTTGCAACACGAACAACCTAGTGCCACTCGATGCAATCTCTCAAAGCAACGCACTAGAATCGCTCACTCGCAATAGATTCGCACACTAGCAAGCACAAGCGAGTTAGAGGGCTCCCAAGCACATCCACACAAGCCACACAGGCTTTGGAGTGCTCCAACACCCGGCTCAAAGCCCGCGCCCTAACGACTATATATAGAGGGGAGCGGCCAACTAGCCGTTTCCCCTTTTCTGCGCTTCGGTCGGTAGTACCGACCCCCTGGGCGGTAGTACCGACAGTGTTAGGACTAGCCGTTACACACGGCGCGTTGACCAAAACGAACAACCGACTCCTGGTCGGTACCTCCGACGGTCGGTAGTACCGGCCCTATGGCTCGGTACTACCGAACAGGCCAACATGACCGCGAACAGAGAGCATCTCACAAAGGGACTTGGTCCCTCGGAAACTACCGCCCAAAGGTCGGTACCTCCGAGGTCGGTGGTACCGAGGATATGGCGGTTCCACCGCCAGGTCATTTTCAACTCAACACAGAGAGCTCTTCAAACTTGGTTACCACCGGCCTTGGGTCCGGTAGCACCGAGGGGGTAGTACCGAGGTTATGGCGGTACTACCGCCAGGCCATTTTCAATTCTACACAGAGAGCCTCGCGAACCCTTCAGGGCCACAGGTACCCGACCTCGGTCCGTACCACCGCCGCGCGGTAGTACGAGGTTTTATGGCGGTTACTACCGCCAGGCCATTTCAGACTCAACACAGAGAGCATTGCAAGCAGCCCCCTTGGGCGGTACTACCGACCCCCTGGGCGGTACTACCGACCACACACAGAAAACTTTGTTTTCTTCTCTGTGTTGATCCAAAACACTTCCAACCCTTTCTCCTTTGCAAAAGTGCTAACACCAACAAGTGTATATCATCATGTGCATGTGTGTTAGCATTTTCACAATTATTTTTCAAAGGTTTCTCTTGCTCTCACCACGCCACTCGATCCTAGCAACATCGCAAAGTTAGATCGCTCAAGTGGCACTAGATGACCGATATGCAAACAAGTTTGCTCCTCTTGATAGTACGGCCATCTATCCTAAACCCGGTCATAAACTTCTCTACACACCTATGACCGGTGAAATGAAATGCCCTATAAGTATACCTTTGCCTTGCGCATTCCATTCCATCTCCTCCATGTGTTGATGCAACACATGCACCAACCTCTTCATCAAATGATATGATCCACTTCATATCATCACATGGCCTCCATGGTCCATCGATCTTGACATCACTTGCTCTTCACCATCGCTTCGGTCCTTCGGCGCCAAGTCTTGCTTAAGCCTCCCGACACTCGGTACCAACGGCTTCAAAGCCTCAACTTGCCCTTCACCTTCGCAACCGGTCCATCAAGCCAAGTCTTGCCTTGATCTTCACCATCTTAGCCACATGACTCCATGTCATGTTTCATGTGCATTAAGCTCCTTCTTCACATGTGTGAGCCTTGCAACATCTTCCAAGCCATTTCACCTCTATGACATATGTTGCTCACACATGATCACCTATGGACTAATCACCTGTGTAATTCACTTCAAACACATATTAGTCCACCTAAGTTGTCACTCAATTACCAAAACCAAACAAGGACCTTTCATCGGCGCTTTGGCCAGAAACTTGATAGTGAAGACGACGGAGAGCATCCGGGAGAGGCTTTGCCACGAGTGGCTTAACCGGAAACCCACTTGCGCGTGGGGAAGACCGGAGCTATCCACGGAGTTACCCGACCGGGAGCTTGGCCCTTGCGAGGGATTCCTTGCGAGGGGCTCCAACGAGGACTAGGGGGAAGCTTTCGCGCTTCTCGATACCTCGGTAAAAAGACCGGAGTCGTCGACGGGAGTTTGCATCTCTATCACACTCTTTAGCTTCCGCATTTTCATTGCTACCTTGTTATGTGCTTTACCTTTCCTAGCTTACTTTTGCTAGTTGATAGGTTTGGAAAACTAGGTTGCATAACTCCTTTTGTGTAGAGATAGCAAACACACGTAGCAAAACCTTAGTTGCACTTTAGATAGTTTACTCTCTTGCATAGGTTTTGACTAGGTGGAAACTAGAGGCCTTAGTTTAGAGTAGAAGTTTTGAGTTGCCTAATTCACCCCCATCTTAGGCGTCACGGTCCCTTCACCTACTACCGACGGGTGTAGGGAAGTGTTCCTAATGGTCATTTTGGACCGCCGGTAGTACTGACCCTTTGGTCGGTAGTACCGACCGTGGCCGTGGAAGTTCGGGAAAAAGGGGAAAACGTCTAGTTGGTGGCTCCCCTCTATAAATAGAGGGGTGTCCGGCCCTTGGATAACGTTGAGCACCCTTGGGACTTGGTGTCCATGCTTGGGGGTGCTTAGGAGCCCTCTAACTCGCTTGTGCTTGCTAGTGTGCGAATCTATTGCGAGTGAGCAATTCTAGTGCGTTGCTTTGAGAGATTGCATCGAGTGGCACTAGGTGTTCGTGTTGCAAGCCGGTGGTGCTTGTTACTCTTGGAGGTTGCCACCTCGTAGATGGCTTAGTGATCGAGTCTCCGTCGTGAAGCCCGCGTGAAGATTGTGCGTGGCTCCGGAGAAGGATTGTGAGGGGCATTGTGCTCGCCCCGCGGGGATCGCGAGAGCAACTCTAGCAGAGCGTGTCATTGAGTTACCCTCACTTGTGGGTGAGTTCTTGCGGCGCTCGAGTGTCGAGCTGGGTGTTGGTGCCTATTAGCCACCGAACTACCAAAGTGTGTGGTCGACACAACGGGACTAACTTGGTGGCAACAAAAGTGAACCTCGGGAAAAATCACCGTACCGTGTCAACTTTGTGTTCATCTTCTCGGTGGTTTGCAAACTCTATTCACTAGCTCATACTTACTTGTTCATATACATGTGTGAAGGGTCGAGATGGCGGACTAGAGGGGGGGTGAATAGTCCTTTTTAAAAACTTAAACTTAATTGCAGCGGAATGACTAACCGAAACAAGTGCGGAATTAAAACTATCGGTCTAGCCAAGACTACACCCCTCTACCTATACTCTATGACACCTTATAAAAGATCCTAAACAAAGCAAATAAGGTGTCGGGCTAGCTAGAGCTCACCTAACCAATTCTAGATGCAAGGTCACACAAACCTAAGCACCTAGTACTTTAAGGATGGGGAAGCACCTATGTAATCTAGCAAGCAAAGCACAAAGCCTAAGCTCACTAGCAAAGCTCAAAAACAAGACTACACAAGTCAAATTTATTACAAGAGAAACTATTAAACTACACAAGCAAGATAGCTACACAAGCACAATATGTATGAATGTAAATACAAGCTTGTGTAAGGAGATTGCAAACCACCGAGAAGAGTAGACAATGTTGACACGGTGATTTTTCCCCGAGGTTCACTTGGTTGCCACCAAGCTACTCCCCGTTGTAGCGATACACCCACTTGGAGGTTCACGCGCTTTCGTGATCTCCCACGGGGAAGGTACAATACCCCTCACAAAGCCTTCTCCGGAGCCACGCACAATCTTCACGCGGGCTTCACGACGGAGACTCGATCACCAAGCCGTCTAGGAGGTGGCAACCTCCAAGAGTAATAAGCACCACCGGCTTGCAACTCGAACACCTAGTGCCACTCGATGCAATCTCTCAAAGCAATGCACTAGAATCGCTCACTCGCAATAGATTCGCACACTAGCAAGCACAAGCGAGTTAGAGGCTCCCAAGCACATCCACACAAGCCACCAAGGCTTTGGAGTGCACCAACACCGACCTAGGGCCGGCTACAACGACTATATATAGAGGGGGGAGGGCGGCGGCCCGATCCCCACCTTTTTGCGCTTTGCCGGTAGTACCGGCCCCTCCTGGGCGGTAGTACCGGCCTTGGTCAAACTAGCCGTTTCCTTGCTTTCCGCTGATTACGGCGAGGCACCGACCCTTGGTCGGTTTCCTCCGGGCCCGGTAGTACCGAGGTAATGGCGGTACTACCGCCAGGCCAAAAATCGCCGCGACCAGAGAACTCTGCGAAAAACCAGACACTACCGACCTTGCGTCGGTACCACCGTGGGCGGTAGTACCTAGGTATGGCGGTACTACCGACAAGCCATTTTCAAGAACAACAGAGAGCTTCGCGAAAAACCAATCACTACCGACCTTGCGTCGGTACCACCGTGGGGCGGTAGTACCGAGGTAATGGCGGTACTACCGGCAAGCCATTTTCAAAAACTACAGAGAGCCTCGCGAAACTCCTCAGGGCCACGGTACCACCGACCATCCGGTCGGTACCACCGCCGGCGGTAGTACCGAGGTAATAGCGGTACCACCGCCAGGCCAAGAACGCCCCATTACAGAGAGGGCTGCACGCAGCACCTATGGGCGGTACCACCGACCACCCTGGTCGGTACCACCGACCATACACAGAAAACTCCATTTTCTTCTCCGTTTTGATCCAAACCAACTCCAACAAATTCTCCTTTGCAAATGTGCTAACACCAACAAGAGTACACCATCATGTGCATGTGTGTTAGCATTTTCACAAACAATTTTCAAAGGATTTTCACTTGCTCTCACCACGCCACTCGATCTTAGTAACATCGCAAAGTTAGATCGCTCAAGTGGCACTAGATGACCGATATGCAAACAAGTTTGCTCCTCTTAATAGTACGGCCATCTATCCTAAACCCGGTCATAATCTTCTCTACACACCTATGACCGGTGAAATGAAATGCCCTACAAATATACCTTTGCCTTGCGCATTCCATTCCATCTCCTTTGGTGTTGATGCAACACATGCACCAACCTATCTTCAAATGATATGATCCACTTCATATCATCACGTAGCCTCCATGGTCCATCGATCTTGACATTACTTGCTCTTCACCATCGCTTCGGTCCTTCGGCGCCAAGTCTTGCTTAAGCCTCCCGACACTCGGTACCAACGGCTTCAAAGCCTCAACTTGCCCTTCACCTTCGCGACCGGTCCATCAAGCCAAGTCTTGCCTTGATCTTCACCATCTTAGCCACATGACTCCATGTCATGTTTCATGTGCATCAAGCTCCTTCTTCATCTTCATGCATGAGCATTTCAACATCCTCCAAGCCATTTCTCCTCTATGGCATATGTTGCTCACACATGATCACCTGTGGACTAATCACCTGTGTAATTCACTTTAAACACATATTAGTCCACCTAAGTTGTCACTCAATTACCAAAACCAAACAAGGACCTTTCAATCTCCCCCTTTTTGGTAATTGATGACAACTCTACAAAGATATGAAAATTAAGCTCCTTTGGATTCTATGTTACTTATCCAACATTAAGACCATATAAGAGAATTTGGATAAGCACCATACAACCCGACTTTGTAGTGTTAACTCCCCCTACATGTGTGCTCAAATGGTTTGGTTTCAAGCTTGCACACATGCATAATATGAAATTTGTGGGAGTGTTAGCACTACTAAGTGATGCTAAGGTATACATGATGAACTTTTACCTTTGAAGCGTGCATACCACATTTTGATTCATCCTTAGCATCGAAGAGTAGCTAGACATCATAAAAACTAGAAAACCCCGTGAGATCAACATTAATAGCAAGGGTCTAGTTTTGCATTAAAAGCACAAGTCTAGCTATTAACCTATGCATGCTAGTTATCAATTCATCAATTAAATCCTATAACTAGCATACACCACACAAGCATGCATATAAAATTTTAAAACTTATGCAATGCAAGCAAGCACATGATTATGCACATATCAAATGCAACAACCAAGTTCATGAGCTTGCTCCCCCTACTTGTGTGCTCTCATTGTCCAAGAATTTTGATCCTTCAATCTTGCTCCCTCTTGATCCATGTCCATCTTCTTTTCTCCCTCTTTGTCCTTGACATATCATAAATGACATATCTTTGTCACTTTCTCCCCCTTTGTCATCAATAACCATAAAAGGCATGCTTTACTTGATACAAAGGGTTGCACTAGGGTAGATGGTTGACATTTGAGTCTTCATTTTCGATGGACACCACCATATGTGTCGGAATGACACCATGTGTAGGATCTTTGACCTTGATACCAATAGGTGGGGCACCTCCCCTATGTCATAGCATGGGTCATCCACTTGATAAGCTTGAGCTCTTGTTGGTGATGGATCTTTGCTTGATTTGATCACTTAAAGTTGAGGATCACTTGAAGTCTTGTAGGATACCACTTGAATAAAAAGTTTAACTTGATATCCATTTGCATTATTATCTTCTTCTTGAACTCTTGTCATCTTCATGAGCTTCTCATTTGTGACTTGAACTAGGCAATATTGCATAAGATATCTAACTCGGTTTGCTCTAGAGTAAGCTTCTTCACACATCTTTCAATGGTTATCTTACTCATGTTGAATTAGACACTTGAATGTTCATCTTCTAGATCAAGTACTTGGGTTCACTAGCTCATGAACAAACTCATATACTAACCACTAGATCATATAATCAAACAGGCAATAGTGGTAGGCAATGAATTTAAACTTTCCAATTGTTATGCATGATCCTATTGAACATGTACTATATGCACTAACCGCATACTAGTAAGGGATGAATATGATCATGCACATTACAATGATACCTTTGCTATCTTGGAGTAGAGGATAGTCATTTTGATTCCAATTAAGCTCCAAATAGCAATGTGAAGTCCATGGTGAAGACCAATATATACCAATTGATAGAACAAATCTTCACTCATATGATTAAGTGCATTATCTTGTTGTGGTTGGCTTGCTTCTTCATTTGAACATAGCTTGCATATGAATACCACTTGAATTGTCATGATTTGCTTTTCTATCTTGGGTGTTGCTTGCTTTCTTTCTTGATCAATCTCTTGATTTCTCCAACCAAGCATCTCCAATGATACTCTAGATCACCACTTCCATGTTAGCCTTCCAAGCATCATGCTCGGTTAACCTACAAAAAGGCGGCAAGCCCCTACAAAAGGGAGAAGTGACCTTTCTCCAAAGAATCATCCTTGATACTTACTTGAATTGACTTTGTTTGATTGATCCATTTGAACTCTTCTTGAAATGTGACTTTGAATCCATCTTTGAGTCCTTTTCTTTCTTCCAAATGATCTTCAATTTGATATTAGAACTTGATCTTTATTCTTCATCTTGATGTTGGTCTTGATCTTCAATTTGAGTACCAAATGTGTGCCAAATACACTTCCCAATCACATGAACTTGTACTCATATTTGCCATACTTCTAGCTCATCTCAAAACCAAACATAGGTCCCTCAACCACTTTATAAACATGATTCCAACTTGAGGGCCTTTCAATCAAAGTGACTCTAGATTAATCCAATAATTGTCACTTTTCTGGCAGATTCTGTCCTTCTCAAAGAAACATGCATATCTCCCAAAATATAAGTCTAATGACTATGAAATTTGGTGGAGATGTGCCTCTCTAAGTGTTCTAGCAGCCATAAAAATTTGAGCTTCATTGGCTTTCTAGATTGCTACCAGATTTCAATTCTTTCCATAGTACTACATGCTGAAAACTGCTGCACAATAGTTGACAAGATCTACTCCAAAACCAAAGTACATCTTATCCAATAATCATGAATTTTGCACAGCGACTAATATCACAAGTGTAGAGCATGTGTACCAAATTTCAAGCCAATCCAATAAGATTTGATCACTTAAACAGGGCTATCTTCTCGGCTCACTTAGATTTCAGATTTTTGACAACTTTGAGCAATTGAGCTATACTCTACCAATATGAATCAAACTTGAGCTAACATGTTTGAATACTCTCACAAGACATATATCCATTCGAATCACTTACTAAAAGAAGTCTCATGAACATATCCATTCAAACTAACTCAATTTTGATCACTACGCATCAAATCCATTCAATCATCTTATAGCAAGCAACATATGCATATATATCCGATTCAATCATCTCATATGCATTTAAAATAACATGATCAACTAGAGATATACCTTAGTAGCTCATGATCATGAAATAGCAAGCTTCTTCATCTACCATTTGCAAGCCTTTAAATATATATCCAATCAACCACCACAACTTGATCTTTTGCACTTGTATGTTTTGCACTTGGACTTCACTTCTTTTGTCTTGGCATTGGGTTTGGATAGCACTAGGCTTCATTACTTGACTCAATCACATGATGAATAATATGAAATCAATTGAGTCAAGCCTCCAATGCCATGGTACCTACACACATTCATCCACTTTTTGATGGTACCCAAACTAGTTTGGGTCCTCTCAAGTTAGGAGCAACATACTTAGGCATAGCCTTAGTATGAGTAGCGGGATGAGTTGCAATAGTAGCCTTAGAGGTACCATTTTCATCCTTTCTAAGCACAATATTATCATCAATTGAAATAGGCTTAGAAGTTTTACCTAGGGGACATGAATTTGCCATGTGTCCCCTTTCCCGGCATGAGTAGCAACTTCTCTTTGATTGAGCCTTCTCTTCTTTGCTCATTTGTTGCTTCTCATTGCCATGCCTCTCATGAGTTGCTTGAGCCCTCTTCTCAAGCTTGTTAGGACACTTCGAGGCAAAGTGTCCCATATCATCACACTTGTAGCACTTGATGTGAGCCAAATCTTTCTTCTTTTCTTCATTCTTGCTCATCATCATCTTGGCATCATGGATATGAGTTGGATGCCTTGCTCTTCCGCCCCTTCTTGTTTTCTTCTTCTTCATCAAGTCACCATCATGATGGTTGTTCTTGATTTGAACTTGGGGCTTCTTCTTGTTGGGGCAAGCCTTTGCAAGATGTCCCATCTCATGGCATTGATAGCACATGAAATGAGATAGCTTTTCTTGTTCTTGCTTCTTCATTTCTCTTTCATGTCTTCTCTTGCCCCATCTCTTGCCTTTGACATTGCTCTTGTTGAAGCCAATGCCACTCTTGTCACCATAGCTTCTTTGATTCTTCATTATGTGCTCATAGGTGACCTTTGATTTACACCACCTCTCTAACTTGTTGCTCAAGTTTTTCACTTCAAGTTTGAGCTCATTGTTCTCCTTCAAAAGGTTAGTCTCACAAGACATAGAAGTAGAACAAGCATCTATATGTGAAGAACATGGCACAGATATTAAATCATCACAAGAGGTGGATACATTCTTCTTGCCTACATCACATGGGTTAGCAACATTTTGCAATTGATCATTTGATCCATGTGATGAGCTCTCATTATTTTTAATTTTCTTTGAAAGCTCCTTAATGAGAGAGCCATACTTTTCAATTAAATCATCATGTGAAGCTTTAAGAACATCAAGTAAGCGCTTGTGTTCTTCACATGAGTTCTTTAGAAATGAGTTTTCATTTGTTAATTTCATTGTTTTATTTTTCTCATTTTCTAAAGACATGGTCATGCTAGCAAGTCTACTAACAAGCTCATCATATGAATCAACATGATCAACCACATTTGCATTAAATACCTTGGTGTCACCTTGTGACATGAAGCAATGTGGCGATGGGCTTGTAGTAGTATCACGATCGTCGCCCGAGCATGAGCCATCAACATCATCAAGTGTGCTTGGAGTAGAATCATTATTTGCATCACTTGAGGCATCATCTTCCATCTTGTCAAGTGTGCTTGAAGTATCTTCATTGATTGCATCACTTGAACGTGAGGTGGAGCAATCTTCCACAATCACGGAGTTGTGGTCTTGCTCAACATCCTCATATGCCACCGGTTCATCCTCCTTTATGAACTTGCCATCATCAAACGTGGAGGGATCACCGAAAGTGGTCTTGATGGATTCCCACATCTCATGGGCGGTCCCTTTGGAGTTGATCTTATAAAACAACTCAAAACTCAATGCATCCATTAGATAACAATAAGCATTTGCATCAAGTTCAAAGAGATCCTTTTGAGCTTTGGTGAGATTTCTATGGTCCAAAACATGAGTGAGACCACTAGTGATAATCCACCAAAACTTTGGCCCCTTTGCACGAAAATGATCAAGCATATGGTGTTTCCATTGTGCAAAGTGTGTGCCATCAAAAATATGTGTGTCACACACATCATCTAGCCCACTAGACGCCATCCTCTCGGGTCGGTGAAGACCACAAATGAGAGACCTTGCTCTGATACCAATTGAAGGGTCGAGATGGCGGACTAGAGGGGGGGTGAATAGTCCTTTTTAAAATTAATCGCACCGGCTAACCGAAATAAATGCGGAATTAAAACTATCGGTCTAGCCAAGACTACACCCCTCTACTTATACTCTATGACACCTTATAAAAGATCCTAAACAATGCAAATAAGGTGTCGGGCTAGCTAAAGCTCACCTAACCAATTCTAGAAGCAAGGTCACACAAACCTAAGCACCTAGCACTTTAAGGAAGGGGAAGCTCCTATGTGATCTAGCAAGCAAAGCACAAAGCCTAAGCTCACTAGCAAAGCTCAAAAACAAGACTACACAAGTCAAATTTATTACAAGAGAAACTATTAAACTACACAAGCAAGATAGCTACACAAGCACAATATGTATGAATGTAAATACAAGCTTGTGTAAGGAGATTGCAAACCACCGAGAAGAGTAGACAATGTTGACACGGTGATTTTTCCCCGAGGTTCACTTGGTTGCCACCAAGCTACTCCCCGTTGTAGCGATACACCCACTTGGAGGTTCACGCGCTTTCGTGATCTCCCACGGGGAAGGTACAATACCCCTCACAAAGCCTTCTCCGGAGCCACGCACAATCTTCACGCGGGCTTCACGACGGAGACTCGATCACCAAGCCGTCTAGGAGGTGGCAACCTCCAAGAGTAATAAGCACCACCGGCTTGCAACTCGAACACCTAGTGCCACTCGATGCAATCTCTCAAAGCAATGCACTAGAATCGCTCACTCGCAATAGATTCGCACACTAGCAAGCACAAGCGAGTTAGAGGGCTCCCAAGCACATCCACACAAGCCACCAAGGCTTTGGAGTGCACCAACACCGACCTAGGGCCGGCTACAACGACTATATATAGAGGGGGGAGGGCGGCGGCCCGATCCCCACCTTTTTGCGCTTTGCCGGTAGTACCGGCCCCTCCTGGGCGGTAGTACCGGCCTTGGTCAAACTAGCCGTTTTCTTGCTTTCCGCTGATTACGGCGAGGCACCGACCCTTGGTCGGTTCCTCCGGGCCCGGTAGTACCGAGGTAATGGCGGTACTACCGCCAGGCCAAAAATCGCCGCGACCAGAGAACTCTGCGAAAAACCAGACACTACCGACCTTGCGTCGGTACCACCGTGGGCGGTAGTACCTAGGTAATGGCGGTACTACCGACAAGCCATTTTCAAGAACAACAGAGAGCTTCGCGAAAAACCAATCACTACCGACCTTGCGTCGGTACCACCGTGGGCGGTAGTACCGAGGTAATGGCGGTACTACCGGCAAGCCATTTTCAAAAACTACAGAGAGCCTCGCGAAACTCCTCAGGGCCACGGTACCACCGACCATCCGGTCGGTACCACCGCCGGCGGTAGTACCGAGGTAATAGCGGTACCACCGCCAGGCCAAGAACGCCCCATTACAGAGAGGGCTGCACGCAGCACCTATGGGCGGTACCACCGACCACCCTGGTCGGTACCACCGACCATACACAGAAAACTCCATTTTCTTCTCCGTTTTGATCCAAACCAACTCCAACAAATTCTCCTTTGCAAATGTGCTAACACCAACAAGAGTACACCATCATGTGCATGTGTGTTAGCATTTTCACAAACAATTTTCAAAGGATTTTCACTTGCTCTCACCACGCCACTCGATCTTAGTAACATCGCAAAGTTAGATCGCTCAAGTGGCACTAGATGACCGATATGCAAACAAGTTTGCTCCTCTTAATAGTACGGCCATCTATCCTAAACCCGGTCATAATCTTCTCTACACACCTATGACCGGTGAAATGAAATGCCCTACAAATATACCTTTGCCTTGCGCATTCCATTCCATCTCCTTTGGTGTTGATGCAACACATGCACCAACCTATCTTCAAATGATATGATCCACTTCATATCATCACGTAGCCTCCATGGTCCATCGATCTTGACATTACTTGCTCTTCACCATCGCTTCGGTCCTTCGGCGCCAAGTCTTGCTTAAGCCTCCCGACACTCGGTACCAACGGCTTCAAAGCCTCAACTTGCCCTTCACCTTCGCGACCGGTCCATCAAGCCAAGTCTTGCCTTGATCTTCACCATCTTAGCCACATGACTCCATGTCATGTTTCATGTGCATCAAGCTCCTTCTTCATCTTCATGCATGAGCATTTCAACATCCTCCAAGCCATTTCTCCTCTATGGCATATGTTGCTCACACATGATCACCTGTGGACTAATCACCTGTGTAATTCACTTTAAACACATATTAGTCCACCTAAGTTGTCACTCAATTACCAAAACCAAACAAGGACCTTTCAATGTGCTAGTGTAGTTGCTCTTGTAATTAGTTAGCTTGTGTAGCATGCTAGTTACCTTCTTAGCTTGTGTCGCATAGAAGTTAATCCCGTGAGTGACTAGTTGACTTGTAGTCTTGCTAGTCACATTGCTTAGTTGTGTAGCTAAGTTGAGCTCTGTAATTTGGCTTGTGTAGCCTTGTTATTGAGCATTGCTAGTGAGCTTAGGCTTTGTGCTTTTGCTTAGTGGAATGTGTAGGAGCTCCCCGATTGATTGAGTACTAGTTGCTTAGGTTTGTGTAACCTTGCAAGCTAGAATTGTTTATGTGAGCTTTAGCTAGCCCGACACCTTTATTGCTTTGTTTAGGATCTTTTATAAGGTGCTTGAGAGTATAGATAGAGGGGTGTAGTCTTGGCTAGACCGATAGTTGTTAATTCCGCATTTGTTTCGGTTAGCCGGTACATTTAATTTTAGAAAGGACTATTCACCCCCCTCTAGTCCTCCATCTCGACCCTTCAATTGGTATCGGAGCAGAGATCTCTCATTTGTGGTCTTCACCGACCTGAGAGGATGGCGACTTATGTTCTAGACGTTGAGTGTCCACACATTTTTTATGGCACACACTTTGCACGGTGGAAAAATTGGATGATATGCAATTTTAAGTTTATTAGTCCTCAAATGTGGTGGATCGTAGATGTGGGCCTTTCTCTTGTGTTGGATAAAAAGAATGCAACTCAAGCGCAAAAGAAATGCCTACATCTCGATTGCCAAGCTACTAATATTTTCTATCAATCTATGGAGGATAACATATTTGGTGAGATCATGGACTTGAAGTCCGCCCATGAGATTTGGATTTATCTCAACGAGAAATATGGGGTGATCTCCGATGATGATGTTCATGAGCCCAAGAAGGAGGCGCATGAGGATGTTGAGCATGACCACAACTTGATGGTTGTGGAGGATTGCTCCACCTCATGGTCAAGTGATGATGATGATGATGATCAATCCACAAGTTCACTTGACATGATTGTTGATGATGGGCCATGCTCAAGTGATGCAATCAATGATTCTACTCCATGCTCACTTGATGATGATGATGATGATGATGATGATGGCTATGAGAGTGATGTCTCCACAAGCTCTTCTAGTACACCACATTGCTTCATGTCACATGGTGACGCAAAGGTATCAATTGCAAATGTGGTTGTTGATTGTGATGATCCAAACTTTGAGCTTGTTTGTAGACTCACTAAGGCTTTAGAAAATGAGATGGCTAAAACAATGAAATTGAAAAATGAAAACTCATTTCTAAAGAATGCATGTGAACAACAAAAGCATCTACTTTATGTTACTACTTGTTCACATGAGGAGCTTAAATTGACTCATGAGGAACTTAGTGTTGCTCATGACAACTTGGTACAAGACCATGCTTTTCTCACTAAGAAGTTTTCTAATGAAGAAACTAAAACTAGTGAGATCTCATCATTTGGGTCAAATGATCAATCACATATTTGTGCTAACCCATGTGATATAGAGAAGAAGCATGTATCCACCTCTTGTGATGATTTATTAGAAATGCCATGTTCTTCACATCTAGATGCTTGTTCTACTTCTATGTCTTGTGAGACTAACATTTTGAAGGAGAACAATGAGCTCAAAAGTGAAGTAAAGAATTTGAGCAACAAGTTAGAGAGGTGCTACAACTCCAAAGTCACCTTTGAGCACATGTTGAAGAATCAAAAGAGCTACGGTGACAAGAGTGACATTGGTTTCAACAAGAGCATGTCCAAGGGGGAGAGAAAAAGATTGAAGAAGATGAAGAAGCAAGAACAAAAGAAGCTAGCTCATTTCATGTGCTTCAATGCCGTGAGATGGGACATCTTGCAAATGCTTGCCTCAATGGAGAAAAGCTCAAGTTGAAGAAGGAAGAAGAGAGGCTCAAGCATGTCAAATGCTTCAAGTGCCGCACTAGAGGACATCTCACCTCTATGTGCCCAACCAAGCAATTGGTGAAGCAACAAGATGAGCCTCAACCAAAGCCACAAGTTGAGCAAAAAGAAAAGCCCCAAGATCAAAACAAGATCAACCATGATGGTGGTGACTTGATGATGAAGAAGAAAACAAGAAGGGGTGGAAGAACAAGGCATCCAACTCATATCCATGATGCCAAGATGATGATGAGCAAGAATAAAGAAAAGAAGAAAGATTTGGCTCACATCAAGTGCTACAAGTGTGGTGACATGGGACACTTTGCCTCAGAGTGTCCTACCAAGCTTGAGAAGAAGATTCAAGCAAAAGAGAAGAGGCAAGGCAATGAGGAGCAACACATGAGCAAGGAAGAAAAGGCTCAATCAAAGAGAGTTTGCTACTCATGTCGGGAAAGGGGACACATGGCAAATTCATGTCCCCTAGGTATGACTTCTAAGCCTATTTCAATTAATGATAATATTGCGCTTAGAAAGGATGCAATGGTACCACATCGGTTGCTATTGCAAAACATCCCGCTACTCATACTAAGGCATTGCCTAAGTATGTTGCACCTAACTTGAGAGGACCCAAACTAGTTTGGGTACCATCAAAGAGTGGATGAATGTATGTAGGTACCATGGCATTGGAGGCTTGATTCAATTAATTTCATATTGTTCATCATTTTATTGAGTCAAGAAATGAAGCTTAGTCCACATCCAAACCCAATGCCAAGTCAAGATAAGTGAAGTCCAAATGTGCTACAACATACAAGTGTCACATTCTAGTTGTGGTGATCTTATTTGAATTATATGAAGGCTTGCAAATAATAGATGAAGAAGCTTGCTATTGAATAATCATGAGCTACCAAGGTATATTTCTAGTTGATCATATTCTTTTGGGTGCATATGAGTTGATTGAATTGGATATATATGCATATGTTGCTTGCTATGAGATGTTTGAATGGATTTGATGCTTAGTGATCAAAATTGAGTTAGTTTGATTGGATATATTCACAAGATGACATTTAGTAAGTGGATTTGCATGGATATATGTCTTGTGTTGATGTTCAAGCAAGTTTATCTCAAGTTTGATTCAATTTGGAGAACTATAGCTCAAATATAGAAATCTGTCCAAAATCTGAAATATGAACTAGCTGTGATCATAGCCATGTTTGAGTGATCAATTCTATTTGGATTGGCTTGAAATTTGGTACACATGTTCTAAATTTATGGTATTAGTTGCTGTGAAAATCTCATGATGATTGGATAAGTGAAGATTTGGTTTTGGAGTGGATCTTTTGAACACAAGTGCAGCAGTTTTCAGCATGTAGTAGTGTGTAAAGATGCAAAATCTGGTAGCTATCTAGAAGTCCAACAAAGCTCAAAATTTTATGGCTGCTAGAAGACTTAGTGAGGCACATCTCCACCAAATTTAATGGCAATTGGATCAATATATTGTGAGATATGATCATTTCTTTGAAGATGACATAATCTGCCATATAAGTGACATTTATTGGATAGATCACAAGTCACTTTGATTAAAAGGCCCTCAAGTTGGAATCATGTTTATAAGTGGCTGAGGGACCTATATTCAGTTTTGAGATAAGCTAGAAGCATGACAAATATGAGTACAAGGTCATTTTATTAAGGAGTCACATTTGGTACTCAAATTGATGATCAAGACCAATATCAAGATGAAGATGAAGATGAAGATGAAGATCAAGTTCTAGTATTAATTGAAGATCTTTTGGAAGAAAGAAAGGGACTCAAAGAAGGATTAAAAGTCACATTTCTAGAAGAAGTTCAAATGGATCAATCAAACAAAAGTCATTCAAATAAGTATCAAGGATGATTCTTTGGAGAGAGGTCACTTCTCCCTTTTGTAGGGGCTTGCCGCCTTTTGTAGGTTAACCAAGCACGAGGCTTGGAAGGCTAACATGGAAGTGGTGATCTAGAGTATCATTGGAGATGCTTAGTTGGAGAAATCAAGAGATTGATCAAGAAAGAAAGCAAGCAACACCCAAGATAGAGAAGCAAATCATGAGTGATATTCATATTTGCAAGCTATGATCAAATGAATAAGCAAGCCAACCACAACAAGATATTGTACTTAATCATTAGTGGTTCTCAATTCATATGAGTGAAGAGTGATATTCAAATTGGTATCTATTGGTCTTCACCAAGCATTGAAATGGACTTCACATTGCTATTTGGAGCTTAATTGGAATCAAATGACTATCCTCTACTCCAAGATAGCAAAGGTATCATTATAATGTGCACGATCATATTCACCCCTTACTAGTATGTGGTTAGTGCATATAGTACATGCTCAATAGGATCATGCATAACACTAGAAAAGTTTAAATTCATAGCCTACCACTATTGCTTGTTTGATTATATGATCTAGTGGTTAGTGTATGAGTTTGTTCATGAGCTTGTGAACCCAAGTACTTGATCTAGAAGATGAACATTCAAGTGTATAATTCAACGTGAGTGAGATAACCATTGAAAGATGTGTGAAGAAGCTTACTCTAGAGCAAACCGAGTTAGATATCTTGTGCAATTTTAATAGTTCAAGTCATAAATGAGAAGCTCATGACAAGAGTTCAAGAATAAGATAATAATGCAAATGGATATCAAGTTAAACTTTCATTCAAGTGGTATCCTACAAATATGTCAAGTGATCCTCAACTTTAAGTGATCAAATCAAGCGAAGCATCCCTCACCAACAAGATCTCAAGTTTATCAAGTGAATGACTCATGCTAAAAGAGAAGGTGCCCCACCGATTGGTATCAAGGTCAAAGATCCTACAAGTGGCTTTCATGCATCTTCACGAGGTATCTACAAGTAGTGTCATTCCAACATATATGGTAGTGTCCATCAAAAATAAAGACTCAAGTATCAACCATCTACCCTAGTCCAACCCTTTGTATCCAGAGAAGCATGCCTTTTATGGTCATTGATAACAAAGGGGGAGAAAGTGCCAAAGATATGATATGATAGGGGGAGAAAACAAGAAAAGAAGATGGACATGGATCAAGAGGGAGCAAGATTGGATAATGCGAAAGGATCAAATTCTTGGACAAAGAGAGCACACGAGTAGGGGGAGCAAGCTCATGAATACATGTTTGATGCATTTGGGTGTGCATTACATTTGCTTGCTTGCATTGCATATGTTCTAAATTCTTATTTGCTTGTGTGCAATATTTGCTAGAGCTAAGACTTGGATGATGATTGTTTTCCTTTATTTGGTATCTAGAGCATAGTCTTAGTGTAGCAAGTGGTAACTAGAACCATGTTTATAATGTTGATCTCACGTGGTATCTAGTTTCACTTGTCTCTAGCAAGGTTGATGCTAAGGATGATTAAAAGTTCGGTTTACACGCTTCAAAGGTAAAATTCCATCTTGTATACCTTAGCATCACTTAGTAGTGCTAACACTCCCACAAATTTCATATTTATGCATGTGTGCAAGCTTGAATCCAAACCATTTGAGCACACATGTAGGGGGAGTTATCACTACAAAGTCGGGTTGTATGGTGCTTATCCAAACTCTCTCATATGGTCTTAATGTTGGATAAGTAACATAGAATCCAAAGAGCTTAATTTCTATATCTTTGTAGAGTTGTCATCAATTACCAAAAAGGGGAGATTGAAAGGTCCTTGTTTGGTTTTGGTAATTGAGTGACAACCTAGGTGAACTAATATGTGCTTATGTGAGATACACAGGAAATTAGTTCACATGTGAATGAGCAATGAAGGTGCTTATTGCATATGAGACATGACATTGAGTCATGTGGCTAAGATGGTGAAGATCAAGACAAGACTTTGCTTGATGGACCGATTGCGAAGGTGAAGGGCAAGTTGGAGGCTTTGAAGCCGTTGGTACTGAGTGTCGGGAGGCTTGAGCAAAGACTTGGCGCCGAAGGACCGAAGCAATGGTGAAGAGCAAGTGAGGTCAAGATCGATGGACCATGGAGGTCATGTGATGATATGAAGTGGATCATATCATTTGATGATAGGTTGGTGCATGTGTTGCATCAACACCGAAGGAGATGGAATGAAATGCTAACACACATGCACAAGGTTGTATACACTTGGTGGTGTTGGCACATTTGCAAAGGAGAAGAAGTTTGAAGAAGTTTCGGAGAAAGCTTTGGTTGAAAAAGAGAAGTGATGGATCTTGGATTGGAATTCTGTACTAATCCTTTGTGCTTTGGATCTTGTATTCATGTGGGTTGTGTAGCCCTCTGAATAAGCTTTCCAAAATGTCCAAGATCATCGAAATCAGAGTTCAGAGCTAAGAGTTATGGCCGTTTTAGCGTGGAGTTCAGGATGCTGAAGTCGGTAGTACCGACCCTACTACCGACCCCTGTACGCAGCGCACAAACTCTCTGATCGGGAGATGGTTTGGCCTACCGGTAGTATCGCCATACAGCGGTAGTACCGGGCCACGGTAGTACCGACCCTAGGGGTCAGTGGTACCGAGATTTGGAGGAAGTTTGAGAGCATTCTGTGTAGAACTAGATTTGGCCTACAGGTAGTACCGCTATAAGGCCGGTAGTTGTAACACCCCTGTGTTAAGCAATAATTAAAAACCTACTTAATATGTTTAGTATGCATAATCATTTGGATCATGGCATAAAAGCATTTCATGTTTTAAGCATAGTTGTGATGCTTTACATGCTTTAATATAAGTGTTGCATAATCTTGTGTGATGCTTTCATAACGTGATGTGGTTAGGTGTCATATGATATGACAAGTGTGAGTAGAAAAACTTAATTTTATATGTCCCTTTTTATCCCCTTTTGTATAAGTCAAAAAGTATGTCAAATTTCAAAGTGATTTCAAAAGCAAAGTTGTAGCTCTTGTTGAGAGGTACAACTTTGGTATTCAAAGTTTTCAAAGTTTCTGTATAAAAGTTTGAATAAATTTGAAATCTTTCAAACTCTAAATTTTTCCCCTAAACTAGATTTCAAAAACTAAAAATAATTAGACTTTGATCCTTTAACAAAAGTTGTAGAGGAGATTAAAAGAAACAACTTTTATTAAGGTGGATTTTCCTGTTCTTAAGGAAAATCCAAAGTAATTTGGAAAACTAGTTTGATTTAGTTTCAAATTGAAAATCAATTTCCAAAATCAGTTTTATCCCCTTTTCTATAGTTTTAAAATTAAGCATACTTTTGATATAGTACCCAAAACAAAGTTGTAGATAATTTTATAAGGAGCAACTTTTATTTTGGTAAAATTTGAAGTTGTTCATAAAATTCAAAAGTAATTTTGAAATTCAGTTTGGTCCAAATTTAGATTTGAAATCCATTTCAAAATATAAACCAAATTTGACTTTGGTTCTTAAAGAAAACTTGTAGAACGGAAAATTTGGAGCAACTTTTGTTTCGGGAGTTTTTGTCGTGCAGTACAAAAATCTGGAAGTTTTTAAAAGGGGAAAAATCTGAGCGCTATAGTAATCTGAGAGAGGGGAGAGAAAACAGAGCGAGGTGCTCTGCACCTCGAGCCGAGTCACCGCCGCCGTGGCCTGGCCGCCTCCGTGCCGCTCCGCGTGTCTGGCCACGCAGCTAGAAGCCTGCCTGCTTCACCTAGCGCGCTGGCAAGCTCTGAAGAAGTTCTGGTTCTCCCACTGCCAGAAATCGCCACCACAGTTTCTTCTTCCTCTGTTTCTTGGTCAAGCTCCGGCGAGCTCGATCGCCGCTGTCGCTGCGTCCCTGTACCCTCCAGCTCCCAAATAGCTCCACCTGACTCCCTTGTTTCCCCTAAGCCAGCTAGCCCGAACCCAAGAGCTTCCATTTGCCCTCGCCACGGTCTTCTTCCTCGCTGCCGGCAGGGAGCCGCCGCGGGCACCTTGGTCGTGGCCACGGCAAACCAGAGCTCCTCCTGTCAAACCGACTAGTGCTTTAGCTTTGTGTTGTGTTGTGGGTCATGATCGGCTCGCTAGTGAGGTCTCTACCGTCCTGTCTTGTCCAGTCCGCGAGGTTTGCCATTGGCGCAAGCTCTGCTTTCGCCGCCGCCATGGCCAACTGTGGTCTGGTGCTTCTCCTGCGAGTCTAGCACGCGCATCGTGGTCGAGATGAGTCCCTAGGCAGGCGTGTTGCTCACCTTAGTTTGGTTTTCTTCTATGTCGTCACAGTCTGTTTGCGTAGCTCGCCATCGGCGCGGATACCCGCCATGGTCGCCACCGTGGACAACCTTGTTCCAAGCCTCCCCGAACGAGTTTGAGTGCGCATCGTGTTCGCGAGGAGTGCGGAAGTGTAGTGCTATCAGAGTTTTGGTCTCTACTAAGCCCTAGAGGCCGGAATGCCGAGTCGCCGCCGTGCTCGCCATGGCCGAGCCGCCATGGCCGCTGCCAGCTCAAAATCGTGTAGGCGCTAGGCTTTGTGAGGAGTGGAATCGGAGCGCCAGGTCAAGGAGTAGGGTTTGGAGTACTCGCCGTCGTCGGAGACCTCGCCGGTGAGGGGAGCCGGAGTCCGGACAACGTGGCCGGGTGGCGGTCAAGGCCAGTCGTGACTTTGGCCTGGGCGTGGGAGTGAAGGAGAAGGGCCTGACGGCTGGGGCCCGCTGTCAGTGAGACGAAAGGGTTTTTTCTTTTTCTAGTTTAGGTGAATAGTATTAGGTTTTGTCTTTTTCATATGTTTTTCTAGGAAGCTCCAAAATTTGTGAAATTTTTTGTGTAGCTTTATCAAGATGTCTTATATTTATGAAAAATATGAAACTTGAGTTTTGAAGAGATTTTGAAAGTGATTTAAATAGGCCTTTTTATTAATAAATGATCTTTGATGATTTTTGTAGGCTTATTTAAATGTCCAAAAATCTTGAAACTAATTTTGTCACTGTTTTTAGCTGAAATGTATCTTCACAAAAATTTTGGGCTCTGTTGGAGAAAATAAATTTTATTCTTATTTCTATGCTTTATTTAATTATTTAAATGTTATAGTTTGATTTAATTCTGCAGGTTTATATCTTTGTTAGAAAAATGTGATATTTATTTTGATACTGTTATTTTTATATAATTTATCATTAAAAAAGTTTGGGCTTAATTTGACAAACTTTAGTTTAAGCCTTTTTCCTATGCTTTGTTAATAAAGAGATGTTAATAGAGTTTTGTTTAAATAATTATGTAATTAAGTGTTCATAAGAAGTTAGGCTTAATCTTTGCATCTTCAGTTATCTTTTGTTTAATGGTTATGTTTCATGTATTTAGTTAATCATGGTTGGCTTGTTATAGATCAAGTTATGCACTTAAGTTTTCATGCTTTTTGTTGATATAGTTTCTGAACCAGTCCTCTTTAAGGGACTGTTTTCATGATTAAATTTATGTTTTCAGTAAATAAGTTGTATATAAAAGTTGTAGTTAACTTTTGTATCTAGGTTTTCCTAAAATTTAATGATTTTAGGCCTCCTGGGTTAGGAGTTATAGATTTTATAAGTCAATAGGTCAGATCTGCCCTACCTTTTGGACAGATCTGAGGTTTTGAGCAGTTTGGGCCTTTTAAGTTGTAAATCACCTGTTGGCTATAATAGCAAAGTTTTAGAGTTTTTTATATAAGCTTTTCAAATTGTCTAGGATCACCCCTTTTGGATCTTGGTAGCTCTAGTTATGGCTTGATTAGCATAGAACATGTAATTTGTCCAAAGTTTGGGCAGTAGGTTTTACATCTTGTGTGACTTTGAGTTATTGTTTGAAGATCATGGGACACCCCTCATCTTGTGCTCCTATGGCTTGAGTGACGCTTTAATAAACCTTAGTCATCTTTAGTTAACCCACCTAAAGGTGCTTGGTGGAAGTTGTACTTGTAGCTAGGTATCTTAGTTGGTAAGTTGCAAGTTGGTTTTGTTGGTTTGTAACTTTACCGCGAAGGAAAGTTGTACTCGACTTTCCTTGTTTGCTTAGCTTATGTTATGCAATTGCATTGTCCTGCACCTTAGCATGCATCGCATGACATCATACTAAGTATGCATCATTTATCTACGTGTAGTATCCGAGAGTGAGAAGAATCGTGTTGAGCAAGCTTCGGAGCCAGAAGGTCTAGTTGATCAAGCTTCAATGATCACCCTTGTCGAACAAGCCTCGGAAGGAGATCCTTGCTAGGCAAGCTTCTTCGAGAAGATTTGACTTCAAGTCAATAAGGAACTAACCTCTGTGGATCCTTCTTGGATCCTGTCTTCCCTGCAACAAAGGCAAGCCCCGGTGCATTTAACCTTTCCGTTTCTATTGCAAAGTTTATACAATGATTTATCAAATGCATTTAGTAGGAGTTGAATGACACCAGTAGTTGCGTTACCAGTTGGTTACCTTTACCTATCCTTGTTACCTATTTAATTGTAAATGCTTAGCCAAGATGCACGGTGATGAGATTATCATCCGCTTAGGCCTTGAGCAAACTAAGGGATGATGAGTTATCACTGTTAGGATACCTCTCTCAGGTACAAACTGATAAATGATGAAAAATAGAATTCAGACCGGGCGGGTAACTTGCATCCGGAATGGAATCTTGATGTAGTGTTCCTGTCTGTGTCGATTAGGAACCGTCCGTTGTTGGCCCTTGATCGAGTGCATGATAGTACCAATCACGAGATACGGGTTGATATGTTGCACGTTAGAGTCCTGCCATACAACGCCGTGGTGCTTTGGTATGTTGCAGGTTAGAGTCCTGCCATACAAATCACTTGTGGTTGTGCAATATGTTGCAGATTAGAGTCCTGCCATATTGTGTGATTGGGAACCCCCAGCTGGGTAGATGAAGCGGTTCGAATCGTCGTTGCTCTACGATAAAAAGAGACTCGATCTCGCACCCTCAACGTAGAGTTTTCAAAACCAAAACATTTGGGAATTGATATTTCATTCTAAAAGGATACTAATGGTGTATTTCGAATTACTAAGGAAAAGAGAAATGTTTTGCTAAAAATACTTTTTCTGCAAATTCCTTCTCTATTGCTAGCCCCACTACATCCCTTAAAGCTAGCATGACCCTGAAGTCTTTTTCTTTGTCGGATAAGTCTTGCTGAGTACCGACAGTACTCAGGGTTTGTTAATTCCCTGTTGCAGACTTCTTAACAGGTGTTGTCGATCACGATCATGTCAGTGGGCTCGACGTGATCTGGTTGTTCTTCTTCTCTGAGTTGGAGAAGAACCGGCTCGACATGATCTGGTTGTTCTTCTTCTCTGAGTTGGAGAAGAACCTAAGTTGGAGAAGAAGAACAACCAGATCACGTCGAGCCCACTGACATATATGTCAGTGTAACTTTTTATATGAATAAGTTCTGTAGTATTATTCTGCTTCCGCAATACCAGTTATGTTCATATAAAAAGTAACCTATTCATGGTTTTGTAAAGTTTATCTCTCTTGCTCCCGCACTCCGATGTATTTTGTATCAACTGTTGTAATGTTGTAATTGTTCCACCTAAAGACAAGACGATCCTGTAACTCGTGGATGATTCGGGGTCCTCTCGGGAACACCCGACAGTTCTTTCCTGTGATGTGGTACATGTGCACAGTCATTAAAGCTCGGGGAGACGATGACGTGTGCATGTGGACCACATTGCCGGGAGGTTCTGCCACAGTAGTACCGAGGCTGGTAGTACCGACCCTACTATCGACTGTGTTAGGAAGTGTTCCTAATGGTCATTTTGGGCCGCCGGTAGTACCGACCCTTTGGTCGGTAGTACCGACCGTGGCCGTGGAAGTTCGAGAAAAGAGGAAAATGGCTAGTTGGTGGCTCCCCTCTATAAATAGAGGGGTGGCCGGCCCTTGGATAACGTTGAGCACCCTTGGGACTTGGTGTCCATGCTTGGGGAGTGCTTATGAGCCCTCTAACTCGCTTGTGCTTGCTAGTGTGCGAATCTATTGCGAGTGAGCGATTCTAGTGCGTTGCTTTGAGAGATTGCATCGAGTGGCACTAGGTGTTCATGTTGCAAGTCGGTGGTGCTTGTTACTCTTGGAGGTTGTCACCTCGTAGATGGCTTAGTGATCGAGTCTCCGTCGTGAAGCCCGCGTGAAGATTGTGCGTGGCTCCGGAGAAGGATTGTGAGGGGCATTGTGCTCGCCCCGCGAGGATCGCGAAGAGCAACTCTAGCAGAGCGTGTCATTGAGTTACCCTCACTTGTGGGTGAGTTCTTGCGGCGCTCGAGTGTCGAGCTAGGTGTGGTGCCTATTAGCCGCCGAACTACCAAAGTGTGTGGTCGACACAACAGGGACTAGCTTGGTGGCAACCAAGTGAACCTCGGGAAAAATCACCGTGTCAACTTTGTGTTCATCTTCTCGGTGGTTTGCAAACTCTATTCACTAGCTCATACTTACTTGTTCATATACATGTGCTAGTGTAGTTGCTCTTGTAATTAGTTAGCTTGTGTAGCATGCTAGTTACCTTCTTAGCTTGTGTCGCATAGAAGTTAATCCCGTGAGTGACTAGTTGACTTGTAGTCTTGCTAGTCACATTGCTTAGTTGTGTAGCTAAGTTGAGCTCTGTAATTTGGCTTGTGTAGCCTTGTTATTGAGCATTGCTAGTGAGCTTAGGCTTTGTGCTTTTGCTTAGTGGAATGTGTAGGAGCTCCCCGATTGATTGAGTACTAGTTGCTTAGGTTTGTGTAACCTTGCAAGCTAGAATTGTTTAGGTGAGCTTTAGCTAGCCCGACACCTTTATTGCTTTGTTTAGGATCTTTTATAAGGTGCTTGAGAGTATAGATAGAGGGATGTAGTCTTGGCTAGACCGATAGTTGTTAATTCCACATTTGTTTCGGTTACCCGGTACGTTTAATTTTAGAAATGACTATTCACCCCCCTCTAGTCCGCCATCTCGACCCTTCACCGTGGCTAAACAAAATTTTATACTTTATACAGCATCAGCCCAGACCGACCCATCTGACGGTCCAAATCGGCCCATCTAAAAAACTCTAACTATATAACCTCTTCCTCCCTCTCCCTCGTTCCCTTCTCCCTCCATCAGCCAGCACTGCCTCCGTCTCTCTCGAGCGTCCGACGGTGCGCGAGGGGCCAAGGGCGTGGGCAAGGGCACGAGAGCCCGGCTGGGCACGTAGGATAGCCCCTCCGGTGCTGGCAAGGAGGCGCGGGTTCCTCCGGTGGCGGTGCAGTGACGCAAGGTCCCTCCATCGGCGGCGCGGCGGCGAGGGGTCCCTCCTTGGCGGCACGGCGGCGCGGGGCTCCTCCAGTAGTGGCGCGAGCTTAGATCGCGGATCGATGTGGGGTGTGGCCCCTCCGGCAGTGGCGTGTCCAGACCCGCAGTCGGCGATGGCCAGGGAGCTCCTCCAGCAGCAGCGAGCGTCTGTGCCCACAAAGGGTATCCTCACCACCATGGCCGTCGTGACCTCCGTGCTTGCCGCTGCGGATATCCTCGCCACCGCGGCCACCGCCGCCGCCGTCGTCCCCGCGGTCGCCACCCTGCCGCACGGCGTCCAGTCCGTCTCCCCTACGCACATATCTGCTCCACCCTGAGGTAAACGTCTCCACTCGATTCTGCAGCATGAGGTAAGGCCTCTACATCTGCGTGACTTCAATTCCTCGGGGATTGATTTTCTGATTGAATGCTATCCACGAGTTCCAGGTTGCTGATTTTGGTCTTGCGAGGTTGGCTTTGGATGCTGTAACCCATGTAACAACCGGTGTTATGGGAACATTTGGGTGGGTGAAAGTGCTGTCATATCTCAGAAAGTACATCAATATAGGACATAGTCATACAGATGCATCAAGTGGCAAATTGACTGACAGATCAGATGTATTCTCTTTTGGTGTAGTTTTGTTAGAACTTATTCTGGTCGAAAACCTGTTGATGCATCGAGACCACTAGGTGATGAGAGCCTCATCGAGTGGGTGAGTTTTAGCAAAGAGCTTATATTGCTATATACATGAACAATGTCACTGCAGGCATATATCTTGAGGGAGGATAGAGAATTGCTCATGATGCCTGTAACAGCATAGTAGCTAGAACTTGTCTATGGTGAAGAGTTACTGCACCATGAATATGATGCATGCCCCATATTATTTGTTCTGCACGATGAGTTTCCCATATTATTTGTTTGTAATTAATTTCATGTCCCGTTGGTTGTTTAGTCTCTCTAATTGCTGCTCATTCCATTAAACATCAATATAATTAGTTAGTCTCGGCTACGACCAAAATGAGGAGAAAAAACTAAAATCCAATCAGTTCAGCGATCAACTGATACAGTAGCAATTCTAGATAGTAGTGCTTCTCTGTTAAGTGTATGCCTCGTTTGAAATATCTGGAGTTTTGAAGTCAGTTATAAGATGACTTCCTACTCAGAAATAAACAATGTCTCACTGTAAATAAAACACTCCTTGCTCAGTCCTTCACATACAGACCGCAATTTATCTTGCTTTAGGCTTCTTGATTGATGAATGCATCATCTCCACATCTGCATCTTTTGCCAGATACTGCACCATTAATTTGCCATATATATTCTATTTGTAGGTACATGACACCACCACCAAAGACTCTGTATTTCCTAGCCGAAACACAATTAAGATATGCATCTGAATGTTTAGTAAGTTGTTTACAAATGTTTATTTAACTATAACGATTACTCCAAGCAACTGGGAATCTGATAACATTACAATGTTTGTTTATATCTTACAATTACAATTTTGTTTGGTTTGATGTGAGAATCAGACAACATTATTTCATTTTCTTTTGGCAAACAATGGCTGAAAGATAGGAAGCTAGAACTAGAACCTAAATGTTGGGATTATAAATGATGTACCGCATATTAGCATATTTTTTAGTGCTACTTATGTACAAAAGTATAAATACTTTCTCATTCAGTTTTTATATATTTTGTTTGTGCAGGTGCTCTTCCTATCCATGTGGAAATGAACCCAACTAAATACTGATGGTTATGTTTTGAGCTTTTACCTAATTTTTTATGGTTTCCATGGACAACAAGTGATAGTTTGTTTTTGTTCATTAGTTTGTGTGTGTATGTTGAGACAAGGATAGCTTGATTCTAAGTGACATGATTGCATATGTACTTGAGTTTGACAATTGAATGAGTATGTCTAATGATTAACATTTGTGTATTGGTTCTGAATGTGTACTGGTTCTAAATGAGAGTATGATCAATGCTCTCAGAGTATTGGTTCTGAATGTGGTCTATTTTTAAATATATCTTGATTATTATTTTTACCTATTTAACTGAGTTCGATGGACTGTCAGTTGCTAAAAGTTTTTACTGTGATGAACTATCCGTTGCTAAAAGTTCTAACAACCTATCCGTTGCTAAATATTGTACTATCGAACTGTCTGTCGCTAAAAATCAAGTCCGTTGCTGTATACATATAACGACGGCTTCATTAGCAACTGCTAGGGTTCGTCGGTATAACCTTTAGCAACGGACTGTCCATCGCTATATACCCTTTTAGCAACTTTAAGTCGGTCGCTGTTTAAAGGTTGTGGTGCAATGAATCATGTGCACAATCTAGAGTATAATAACCGAGTTGTGATCCAAAAAAGTCCTATATATTTCAAGTACTCAGAACTTTGTTCAATTAAATGACTCTAAATTAACAAACTTCCCTATGTAAACTTCCGTGACTGAATATATTTTCATTCTATACAAATCCTACGTCGTGACAACCTCAATCCCCTAATCAATCTCCTATAAGCACACCGAATGAACCAGCTTCACACAATATATAAAGCCACTACCGTTCCTACAAAACCCAGCTGCTAATCTAACTCTTCGTGATGTGAGACTGGACGATGTGGTCGGCGAGCGCCTTGTAGGTGGCCTGCGTCGGGTGCACCGAGTCGAAGAACATGAACTGCGCCGGAGACCGGCACTGCGGCAGCGCGCTGGTGCACAGCGCCCCCATCGCCAGCAGACCATTCCCGCAGCAACCCCGGCTCGTCTCGGTGAAACCTGCAACGCACGCACGCACGCAGCAAACACGAATCAGCAGGTGCTCAATCGATCTACGTGTAGTTTATTTCCGCAGGCCGGCTGTGGATCTGTATCTGGATGTTGCCACTCACCGTATTTCTGGGGCTGCGTCACCATGTCCATCAGCGGGGTGTACACGTCGACGTACGCGAGCGTGGCGCCCGGGGACGCGGCCTCCAGCTTGGTCAGCATCTGCCGCAGCGCCGCGTTGTACCGCTCCGCGGCCGCGTTCTGGTCGGCGATGCAGCCTCCCGACGACCCCAGGTCGAGACTCCTCGTGACCGGCAGGCACCCCACCGGTGGCAGGCCGGAGACCATGAAGTTCCGGGCTCCCAGCTTGTACAGGCTCTGGATTGTTAGTTAATAAGGCAAATAAACACCATCATTAGCGACCAAAGTTACTAGCTAGTCTGACCATCATCAATAACTATAGATTGATTCAAATTTCAAAATAACGTAACGTACTGTATGTACCTGAATGTATCCCTGGAGCCTGTCGATGAGGTAGTCGCTGTACTGGTCGATGGTGGGGAAGGTGCCGGTCCGGACTGGCAGGATGAAGTAGTTCATGGTGACGTCGTTGGTGCCGGCGGAGACCACGTACAGCGACCTGTTGGCGATCTCGGCGGCCTCGGGCATGCCGATCTCGCCGAGCAGGTCCTGGAAGTCGCTGATCTGCGAGCCGAGCGTGTACACCATGGCGGTCTGCGCGGTCAGGTCGTCGATGCCGGACCCGCCCGACGCGAAGCTGACCCCCGTGGAGGCCTCCGCGACGGTGAGGCCGCCGCCGCCGCGGTACGCCGGGAGGAGGTCCTTGACGCCGAGCGACTCCACGATATAGTCGGTGATGAGCTTGCCGTCCGAGAACCGCCCCGTGGCCGCGCCGCCCGGGAAGTCGCGGCCGTAGGGCGCGTGGTCCGCGCGCACCAGCGTGGCCAGCCCGTTGTTGTTGCCCGGGTCCAGCGTGGAGTCCCCGAACGCGAACACGGCCGGGATGCCGCTCGCCGGCGCTGCCGCTGCGGCGGTGGCCAATGAAGCCGAAGCGAGGAGGAAGGCGTCGAGGAAGAACGCGACGTCGACGGCTGCGGCCATGGCTCGCGCCATTATTGCTTCGTGCAGTCTAGCTAGGTTGGCGTGCCTGGCACCCTTGGTATGGTTCGCGGGGCAAAGGCACCGGTGGCCTTTATATATAGCAGTGCATGCGCGGGAGGCCGGGGCACGCACGTACGGGGATATTGGCAATGGCACACGGCCACACGCGTCGAAGGTCGGTGTCATGCGTTGCCACGCCGGATGGTCGGAAGGTTTGGAGTCCGTACGTACTCCCTCCGTCCCTAAATAAGTGTCGCTGTTGGTGTGCGTGCCACATGTTTGACTCAATTTGTAAAAAATATGTGCAATATTTATATCTCCAAATAATTTTGTTAAAAAACTAGATGTAAAGATCTTTTTGATGATACTAATTGCTTAGCATAAATATTAATATATTTTAATATATAATTGCCGGTAACTTTTTCTCGGGAAGCGAAAACGACACTTGTTTAGGGACGGAGTGAGTAAGAGGCTAGGACAGCGGAAAAGGGGCGAGGTGGGTCAGCTCAAGTGACCAGCGTCCGCACTCCGCACGTGTTCTCAATTTCCTCTGTTTTCGTTTTCGCCTTTGGTGAATTTGGTGTTGTGGATGGAAGAGCTTAGAACTTCGGCTCTATCTGTAACTTTGGAGTAATGAAACCGGTCTCCGAAGTGGCCTGCCCGGGTAAGATTGATCTCGCACAATAAAAAGTGTAAGAAAGTTTTGGCTTGCGCAACCAAGGAGTTCTTCTAATGCAAAACGCACGTCGTTTTCATGTCATCCAGTTATGTCAAATTTTGCAGTATAAATCTTGTACAAAGTACAAACACCTGGGCTTTCTCATAAAGAAGGTTGCTAAGTACATTTATGATCTATATCTCACCCGAGTGAGCTATCATATGATTTTTTTCTCTCTCTCTTAGTGGTTATTGTTCACCTTCCTTCTACCGACGCTTTCTGCCGCCGAGCGCCCACCACCCCGCCCCGCCACGGTAGGGTCTCACTGGCAGCCGCGCCCACAATGACTCTCTCTCGTCCCCTTTCCTCCCCCGCCACTGCTTTCTTCTCTGATTCCCGTGAATGACCGCGAGGTCTTTGCCTTGACCTAGCTTGGCTACCTCCACCGCCGCCAGAGCCACGAAGCCACTCGACCATCATCCCTGTCACCGAAGCCACTCGACCATCATCCCTGTCACCTGGCATGCCTGGCTCCCTTGAACCCCTTCTAAACCCGCTGGAGTTGGAAAAGAGGAGAGAGACGGGATTTAAAAAAGAAAAAAATGATATGACGAAATGCTTTAAATCAAATAACTCAAATGAGCTGTAGCTTTCTCCTAAATTTAACAACAAATTGGTCCACGTTTTTTTCCTTGTCCTCCGGGGGCCCCCTTTCTTGTCCCCGTCCCGGCGTCCCGGCTCGGCGAGACCGCGGTCGCGACCCGCGGTCCCGCATCCCCGCACACCGCGGGCACGACGCACCGGAGAACGGAGAATCCAGTAGGCACCGTATCGCCCGGGAGCATATGCCCGTCCGCCCCTCGGCCTTTCGCTGTCACGGTGCGCTCCTCTTATCCCCTCCCGGGCTCCCACTCCCGCTCTCGCCTCTACGGCTCTACTCTACCCGCCGGCCCGCCCGCTCCCTCCCCACTGCCGCACTCGCGGCACTGCCCACGGCCACCACCAAAACTCATGGCCTCTCGCGCGCCCACCCCTCCTGCTCCCCCCTACCTCCGCCTCCACGCCGCGTCCCTCTTCTCGCCGCGCCTCCTACCACTCCCGCACACGCGCGCCCCGCGATGCCGCGGCGGACGGAGCCGCCTCCTCTCCGCGCTGCCGTCGCCGTCACCCTCGCCGGCCTCGCGCTCGCAGGGCGTCTCCACCGCGCCCATCGAGCGCGAACCGCCGGGACCCGCGCCCGCGCCTCCCCCCGCTCAGCAGCCGCAGCCGCAGCCGCAGCCGCGACGGGACCCGGCGATCGCCGCGGAGGTCGCGCGCCTCTCCGCCGCCCGCGAGAGGCTCCGCGCGGCGCGCACGCTCCGCGACAAGCTCCGCGCGCTCGACGCGGAGCCCCGCGTCGCGGCGTTCTTCGGCGAGGACTCGAGCCGCGGGGCGCTGGGTGCGCTCGAGCCCCGCGAGGTGCTCCTGCTGAAATGCCTCGTCGCGGCAGGACAGGAGCACGTGCTCGGCCACGAGCTCGACTGGTACGGCGGCGACGGCCATCACGAGCACCACCGCCGCAGCGGGGTGAGTGGTGGGAGTGCCCTGCGGGAAGCGCTGTATAGCCTGGCCGGTTTGGTCGGGAAGTGGACTTCGGAGGGAGTGGTGGGTGGCGAGAAGGGGAGCGAGGAGATGGACGTGCTCCCTAGACTGCTCAAGTTCCTCGACAACATCGAGGAGTTCTACGACTGCATTGGAGGAATCATCGGGTGAGCATTGCTTGCTTGTATGCGGGAGACATAGTAAACGACGAAGTAGCACACGTTGCCAAATATGATACGTGCTGGAATCAGAAGTTAGTTAGTAACTGAAAAGGTGCAAAGTAGTATTGACATTTTTTTTTAGAAAAGGGAATATATTAATATTCTAGCTTTCGCATCGACTAATGCATATAGCTGTTTATCTATTTTCTTTTTGGAATGAAAACAACATAAACGAGGTATGGCATCATATTTAAAATGCAGTCATACGGGAAGGTATGTTGGATCTTTTTTTTAGGGGAAGTTGGGTCTTGTTTTGAAACTACAGGCCTCCGAACCATGGTTTTAAATAGCCCGCTATTTTTGTCGCTATAGCCCGAAATAGCTTGAAAAAAATTGTGCCGCTATTTGCGTTCATGCACAATTCTGCCGCTAAAGTCCGCTAATTACAGTTTATAAAACGCTAAACACTTTAGCTTTAGCTCGCTATTTAAAACCTTGCTCCGAACACATCTGGTTAGCATTAATTGTGTCTGGATGGCCCTAACAAAGGATGCAATTGGTGACGGCAGTTGGTAGTAGTGGGTCGTTTAACTAGTTCATTATTATCTCAGCCCCCTTGCTTTGAAATCCATATCAGTTCAAGCAGATGGTTTTGGGTTGGACCCAATAACCCAGAACAAACAAGACATGCATCCCTAGTCCTAACTTATCCCCTTAAGACATTTTGTTTATCTTGTTGTTAATCTGTTATATCTACAGGTTTGTGAGTACTATTGATGTTCTTTACTTTTTTTATCCACTTCAGCTATCAAATTATGGTATTGGAGCTCCTTTCAGCCTCTAAGGATCGCATGCACCAACCAAGCAAAGACAAGTTTGTTGATTTCCATGTTCCCAGTGGACTTAATTTATTGGAGGATAAAGAATATGCATCTCAAGCAGCTCTGTGGGGAATTGAGGTTATTTTGTATACCACATTATCTGAAATTGACAAAAAGGATATTAATACTTGGTTATTGTTCTTCTGTTATAAGGTACAACTGAAATATGATCTTTTCTAGGGTTTACCAGAACTAGGTGAAATTTATCCAATTGGTGGTGCGGGTGATCGTCTTGGTTTAGTGGACTCAGATACTGGTGAATCCCTTCCTGCTGCATTGCTCCCTTACTGTGGGAGATCTCTGTTGGAAGGGTTGATACGGGATCTGCAGGTACTTTGTTGTCCATATGAAATTTCTCTTTGCATGTAGTTTCTTTTTTTACCGACTTATGGTGTCTACATAGTACATACAGTAGTAAAATGATGTTTCTTTGCATATAGTTTCCTCTACTGTAACACCTGTTTTTACACACTTTGATCATGTCCTCTTAAGAAATGGATAGCATTGTAGCAGCTGGTTTTTTCCCAATTGCTTTTCGGTTGTGTAAGTGCCATGTTATTTTTGGACTAGTTACGTTTGTAAAGGCATAAAATAGTTATAAAGCTCTATAGCCTCTTATATTATATAATAATGTGAAGCGCTACTTTGTTTGACAGGCTAGAGAGTTTCTCCGCTTCAAGATCTTTGGAGGTCAATGTATAACCCCAGTTGCAATCATGACAAGTTCTGTGAAGGATAATCATGAGCATATAATTGCAATATGTGAAAGACTTGATTGGTTTGGTAGAGGCCGTGACAATTTCCGGTTGTTCGAACAGGTATATAACCAGCGACCTATATAATATATCCATCCATTAGAGTGTTCGTTTGTCTGTACTCTGTAGAATTGGAATTTAATCATTCTGCCCGCAAGTTTTATGAAGCTGTAACTAAATTTCTTGAATGGTATATGTAGCCTTTGGTACCTGTAGTAAATGCCGAGGATGGTAAATGGTTAATCAGCAAATCACTTTTCCCTGTTGGTAAACCTGGTGGTCATGGTGCTATTTGGAAACTTGCATATGATAGAGGTGTACTCCAATGGTTACAATGTTGTGGCAGAAAAGGTGCAACTGTACGCCAAGTCAGGTTGTCTGGCGAATGATTTTTTTTTTCTTTTTTGGGGGTGTCAATCAATAAAACATTTTGATGGGATATAACTGTGGATTTTGTTTGTTATTTTCAGCAATGTGGTTGCTGCAACTGATTTGACCATGATGGCATTGGCAGGAATAGGCCTCCGATGCAATAAGGTAAAAGAAAAAGGCATTAAGTACTGTCCTATTCTGAGGTGGCCCCCATTTGTCGCCAATACAAGTCATTATATTGTCTATTTTTTGCACCATCAAATTGGTTGTCTGTTGTTTGAAATTCTTGGAGTTGACATCATGCTTCAGAAATTAGGTTTTGCATCTTGTGAGCGAAGACCAGGGGCTACTGAAGGAGTGAATGTCCTTATTGAGAAACAGAGTCTTGAGGGGCTATGGTCATATGGCATCACTTGTATTGAGTACACTGAGTTTGAAAAGTATGGTATCCCAGAACCTACAGTAATTACTAGCAGGTAATATTTATTTTGGTTGTTCTCAACTACCTTAAAATCATGCAGTCTTCAAATTGGAATGCAAGTATGTGCATACTCGTTTTTTTTAGGGCATGGGGCATGGTTTTGTTGTTTTTCCAATCCAATGATCATAGTTTCTACTTTTTAGAACATTTGTGTTCTTTGCTTCATACCTCTTTCAAAGAATACCTGCTTGAGTTCAGTTAGTTTGATTGGATGCAGAGAGCCAGCAATGTGTTTAAGATCAATATTTTCTCTATAGATTACAGTTCAATATTAGCAATATTTTATTAATTATTTTATCATATATGTTTCTTAAAATTTAGTTCGCAGGTTAGCTTTCCAGCAAATACGAACATTCTCTATGTTGATCTACAAGCAGTAGAGGAAGTTGGATCTCGCAAAAATGCTAGTTGCTTACCAGGGATGGTGCTGAATTTGAAAAAGGCAGTATCGTACGTCAACCATCTGGGCTTTGAGTGTAGGTACTTCCTTTCCAGTAATTCACCTTAGACTTCCAATCTTTTTTATATGCCCACAGGCAACCCTTGAGTTTTTGTTACTGGATTGGATGCTTAGGGTTAGGCTTATCACACAATAATTTCAGAAGCCAGCATGGCTATTCATTAACATGTTGTCCGCATCAGTTATTTATGTACAGAAGACTTGTCTTATCAGATTAGCCTAAACTTATTGTATATTGCTTTGTGGCTGATGTAAATTGGCAAGTAAACCTGCAAGTAACTGCACTGAGGTGGCTATGGCTTATTTTTATTGAATTATAGATAATAGATAGGCCCCTAAACATGAAAGGCATTCAAACTGGACCCTGTTCTTATTTTCTATGAGATAATACTATAATAGAAGCATACAACACATTGTGTAATCCTAAATCACCTGACAAGAGGAGGCAAGTGGAGCAAGGCAACATGAGTGGAGGAAGAGAACAAAACACACCCAAAGTTTACAACACTACAATCAGAATCATGTTTTGGAATAGTTCGATTTGTCAGATCTACCATGAAAGTAGAGTGTTTTGTCCTTGCTTCCCCTCTATCTTCTTCTCCAGTAGTTAGAACCGCATATGCGCTCAGCTGCTCTTGCTTCTATTTGAGCCATCACATCAATTTGAGTTTGTGATGTCAATCTGAGAGGGAGCAGCACCGATTTGGACTTGAGTTTCACTGGCTGGAGAGCAGCTGATTTGTGCTCGTGCAGATTGGTTTGGTGGGTAGCAGCAGATTGCTATCCATCTATCCTTCTGCTGCCAAGCAGCAAGTCTTTTTTGAGGTTTCTAGAACAAGAAACTTGATCCCAGTGTCAACTCCATGCCATGACCCAGCAATGTGGAGATCAACCTGCATCACGTGGTGCCGGATTCAAGCAAGGAAGCTCAATTTCAACTATAAAGTGCTCGGTTTTTACCACAAGTTGCTTTATAAGCGCTGTGAGTTCATTATTCTGGTGGATGCAGAGGAGCTTGTTCAGAGATGAACAATGCCAGCAAAGCCAACCTTGTCTGCGCAAGAGAGCAAATTTGGTTCACTAGCATGGCATGCAAATCCTTGCCGAGTTGAGCTAGATTGAAGGGCAAATCCAGTTTTGGAGCTTACTGCCAAACACACACTTGACATGCTCTTTATTTATTGATTACATTGTGCTGAGTATTGACGATATAATTGCTTCTGTAAAATATTGACTTGTAACTTGTATGTGGGCATAAATTGACAGATATATGAAAGTCACATTTAATTATTACGGTTCTATTTTTTATTCCTTTAAAGTCATTTATTATGATTCTACAGCTTATTCTTTTCATTTTTTTTTCTTTTTGACAGTGCTGCTGGAGGCAGGCTAGAGTGCACAATGCAAAATATTGCAGATAATTTTATGAACACTTATAACTACAGATGCAGCAAAGGAATAGAAAGTATGTAGATAGTAAACATTTGCTAACCAATTTATTAAATTTTCTGTGAAACTATTTATTTGCTTCGTTATGTTGAGTTTTAGCTATTTCATATTTAACAGGTGAGCTTAACACTTTCATTGTGTACAATGAAAGGAAAAAAGTCACTTCATCAGCTAAAAGGAAGCTGAAATCAGAAGACAGATCATTGCACCAGGTTAGTATTTTTACCCTGTGTTCCAATGCATAGATTCACATGCCAATCAGTGGAGAAATGCAGATTAATGCACAGTTATTAGGACTGGACGGGGCCGGTGGTCCTACCGGAAAAAACCAGAACTGTAACTGGAGCCTCCGCCGGTTTGGTCCAAGTAAAAGGTTACCTGTGCAATCGAACCGGGAAAAAACAGATGACCTGCTGGTTTTCAGAGAAACCAGTGAAAACCGGTGGCAAGAGGCCACTCTGGGCCGATGCAGGCATCATTGCGCATGTGAGGCGCACCACCGTGCGCACAGAAAGGGGGGAAATGGGAGGAAATATGAGCAAAAATAGGTAGGGGGTAGGGTTCAAACACATGACCTGTGGTTCAAGAGTGCGATTCCTCACCATACGCTATGAAGTTGGTTTGTGACAGGAATGTTTAAACCGTATTGAACCAGCGGTTCAACCAATTAGACCAATCAAACCATGAACAAGGGCTTCGCCAGTCCAATGTCTGGTCCGATCCTAATAACTACTCCCTCCTGTTCCAATTTATATGTCATTTTGGCTTTTCTAGAATACACAACTTCTATTATGTATCTAGACATATCATATCTAGGTGCATAGCAAAATACATGTATTTATAAAAGCCAAAACGACCTGTAATTTGAGACAGGGTGGTATGTATTACCAATGCTGGCCTTCTACCTTTCCTTAGTATATACAATAAACTTTTTTTGGACTATCCCTGTGTTGACGTACATTTTGTAAACCAATGAATTGCACAAACTTGCCTTTTCATACAAACTGTAAAAGTAAAATTATCTTGTGTTGTTAGTTACTTTGTGTTCTGGAGTTTTGTGTTCGGTAGGTCAGCAATCAGCAATGTGTAGCGCCAAATATGCTGCCTGATATGCTGATGTTGACATGAATGAGTTTGGTGGCTCTAATGGGTCTGCCAGGCCATATTTTCTTGAAGTGGCATTAGTTCTACACCTACAGCTGGATAGCTCAGCCCATTCTCTTACAGAGATAAAACTGCTTACTCGCTTAATTTCTTCTGGAGACAAGGTGTGTTCATAATAGCATGATAATATCGATATAAGTATATAACATCTTTTCTGAAACTATTACATCTGTATGTAGTATGTTGTTAAATCTTATGTTATAGAACTTGTAGTTGTAACTTAGTAGCTGAAATTATTTCTGACTCATGTTTCAAAATATACACTCTGTTTGATTAACAGACTCCAGAGGGTTCACTCCTTGACATTATGCGTAATGCTCATGACCTCCTTTCTAGTTGCAGCATAGATATTCCCATGGTAAATGTACGTCTATGCCTTGTCTGTCTGTGAATTTATTTCACATTTGGCATGTTAGCCTTCCATGTGCCTATAGGCGTTTTGCTGGACTATCTTTTCTCATAATTTATTTTAAGCATTTTTTAGTCATGAAGCACTTTTCTTTTAATTTATTTAAAACATTTCCAAACATCAGGTTAAAGACAACAGCGAGTATTTGCATTCTGGACTGCCATTTCTCATATTTCTTCATCCTGCTTTAGGCCCATTTTGGGATATCATACGACAAAAGGTATGCTATTGTATGCATTTGATGGGTAAACATGATATCTGTACCTTTCTTCTCTCCATTATTAGATAGTTTATTCTACCTGAGATATCTTTGAGCTGCAAGATTCAAAAGGGCCAAGTTATTTTCCTTGACGGCCCACTTCGCCTGTGTAGTTTTGAGAAACAAGATTGGCAAGGCAATTGCTTACCATCCCTCATGAACATTGAGCATAATAAAACTTATCATTTGACAGTTCTTGACACATGTCATGATATACTCTTTGATCTGCATTTAGCTCACATATACCGAGGATTCTGTCAAAAATGAACAATCTGCTATTTGGGACAGTACACATCATACTGCAATATCTCAATGCAGCCTAAGCACCCTTTGTTGTTGCCTAATATGACATAATGACATGTTCCTTATATCTTATATGCATAAAATGTAATGCTGAGCTTGAGCATGTTGTGCATGAAATATATGAACTGCTGTGGATGTTTGTAGAAGACAGGTCAATTGCAGCACAAGAAACCTGAAATTGAATGAAAGACTAATTGCTTGTGTCATGTCAAAAAAAGGAAGATCCTCTATGGACTGTTATGCTCAGTTGCAGTAATTGGCTTCTTACATTCTATACATTGTTTATATCTTTCGTTCTATTCTTTGCCTTGTCTACTTTTGGTGGTCACCAAATTTCTCCACACAGTTCGTAGGTGGCTCTATTTCTAAAGGTTCAGAGTTGCAAATAGAGGTGGCTGAGTTTCTGTGGAAAGATGTTGAGGTAACAATTTAAAAGATCATTTTGCATGTACTTTGCCTGTTTGTACAAACTAAGTTTATTATGTTAAATTCTTATAAGCTGGATGGAAGCCTTATTATTCTAGCTGACAACATCATGGGTTCAACCAAGAAGAACAAAAATGGTGAACAGATACTGCATTATGGTTCCAGGTTGTAACCTACTTATTACTTTTAAACGCATGGTTGCTATAAACATTTATCCAGTAAGTATGGAACTCTAATGCCACGTTTGTTGAAAGGTGTGGGAGATGCAGACTGCAAAGTGTTAAAATTGTGAATGAAGGGATCAATTGGACTTCTCCTAATAATGTCTATTGGAAGCATGATGTTGAGAGATCAGAATCTGTAAAGATTATTCTTCATGGAAACGCAGAATTTGAGGCAAAAGATGTAGTCTTCAAGGTGTAATTTTTAATAATCAGCATAATTTTTCTTAATATGTTGTTCTTTGTCTTATTTTTTTATTTCCTTATTTTATTAGGGTAACCATGTATTTGAAGTTCCCGATGGTCATAGAATGTGCATCATTCAGGACAGAGCAGACAGAGCAGGTTTGATAATTAGCGGTAGCCTATGATTCTTTCTGTGTTCTTTTTTATTCATTTACTAGTTGATGAGTGAGTGAACATTTTAGATTTTACTTTGCAAGTTGTGAAACATGTTGGCCTCCAGCCCCCCACTAGATATAGCCATATAGGTCAATTATCCATTCTAATTACAAATTTGTGTTCTGAAGTTTGAATCATTTTTTCCTACTATTATGTGCAATGAATATAACTCGGTCAGATTTCGTTCTCATTTAGAGTAGTAATAATTAGATTTTAGAAATTCATGTGCATCTAAATAAAAATAAAATATTGTTGAAAATTCGCTTCTATCTTTACTCCCACCCCACTATCATGTCATGCACTCATGCATCCAGTGTTCCTGATGAATGAATTCCTTCTTGTCCAACAGGTTTTGTTACTAAATTGGATCTTATACGTGACAAACTGATGGACAGTGGAACCTGGCATTGGAAGTATACAGTTGATGGTGTCCATGTAAAGTTGAACATGGTAGAACTATAAGGGGTATCAACTATAGATTCTTGATTCATTGATTTCCGGCCAGCTTAATTTTATTGAGGGCACACCTGACGTTGGTTGACTTTAGTTCAGATTGTAGGTGATGACATGTTGTAAAGATAAGGAGGCTTTGTTTTTGCAGAGTACATCTGAACTATTTTCTTCATTGAAGAGGTGATGTACAAGAATAGATACTTCTCAAATATGAGGAGAATGCTTGTTCTCCAAAGTTATCAAAGAACATTGGTCTAGTTTGCTTCCATTGTTGTTGTATTTGTAGTTAGTTTGTGGGTGTCAGACTGTTAGCTGCACCCTGTTACAGCTTCTTAGTAGATTTCAGGTATGTCAGAATGGCTTCTGTTAGTAAAATGCTAGTCTGTAAATTTATTACCTTCTGGATGTTTCAACCATTTTGGTGCTTTTCAGGAATTCTTTTTTTGTTGTTTTCTTTTTTGCAGCATTGTAATCAATCTGGAACATTGGTGATGAAACCTGAAACTGGTTACATCACATGTAAGGAGAACTATGGGCTGTACAAAATAGTGCAGTCTGAGGTAACTGAATATGTGTTAACACATAAAAAAGTTAGGAAGCTCGACATGGTGTTGACAGTTGAGCTTTATTAACACAGGTTTGTGTATTGGCCATGTTTGACAGATGGTTTTCACGGCTGATTGCAACTGTTTCAATAGTGTTTTGAGATAGAAGTAAGCTGTAGTACGGCTGAAAAGGGCTGAAAAGTGTCTGCATGGCAGTGTTGCTTTGAATTGAATAGCACAGTCAAATCACTTTTGCAGATTCTCCTTCAATTGATGTTCAAAGATGCTGGCTTATATTTGAGAAACAAAATTAATTTTCCAAAATGTATTCTTTGAATGCATGGCATCTGTATAGTCGTATCAGATATTCTTATTACTTAAAGAGTCATGCTGATTTATTTAACAAAAATGCTAAACCATTCTATTAGTAAATTGGTTTGCACCATCTTCAAAAAATAAAAATGTTATTCACTTGATTTATTGGATCCTCTACCAATGGCTGAGATATCAATTTGCAACTGTGCATTTAATTGTTGTAAGGTTGGACAGCTGACCACCTTGTAAAAAGAGGATTTCCTCACCCGTCTGTTTGTCTCCGATGCGATCAGGCTGATGAAACAATACAGCATACTCTGGTTGCTAGGCAGGTTTGGACAGCTATCTTTCATGTGTTGGGATTGCTTCCCCTTGTTGCGGCTAGAGGATTCTCGTTTTTCTAGCTGGTGGTGCAAAACAATCAAGGCTGTTCCAAAAGAGCAAAAAAAAAAAAAAAAAAAAAAAAAAAAAAGAGGTCTGAATTCACTCATCATTCTGGTTGCTTGGGAGTTGTGGAAGCATTTGAGGGTGCTAGTTCTTGTGCCAAATAATTTTAGCTGTAGTTTCTGAAGAATGTACTATGTTGTAGTGTTGGGCTGGAGGCCTGGAGCTAAGTCTCTGCAACAGCATCTTAGTAGGTTGCTAGCTATGGCTGCTTAGGCGTTTTTTTTAGCAGTGGTCGTGTGTTTTTACCAGTGTGTGGCACTAAGAGTCCTTTTTTTAGTTACTTGGGGGAGCAGGCTCTGCCACTCTGTTGTTTTTATTCTGTTCTTAATGAAATGACATGCAGCTCTTCTGCATCATTCGAGAAAAAAATATTGTTTGCTGTGAAATCTACATTTTCATAGTATTAGTTGGTCAAGTTGTACATCAATTTTGACGTGCTCTAAACTCAGAAAACCTGATCTATGTCTGTATGGTGTTTCATCTTGCTGCGGCATTTGGAGCAACACGTGTTAGCAGCACTGAAGATGTTTTCTATTTGACTGTTATTCTGTCAATTTAACTCCATCCCAGCAATTGTAAGGTTGCTTTTCTGTAGTTTTATTACGCTTGCATGACGTTTAAAGGAGATATTTCACATTATTTGTGATTCGCCTTTTCACAAGTAATGTCAAATACAACCTAGCCCGGCCCTAACGCTTAGTTGGTTGACTTGATGCATAATTTGGTCATGGGATAGTCGCCATATTAATCTAGTACTACCTGTTACCCAGATACCAAGCTAAAGTGGTGACATCTAGATTCACCTTGCCAGATCCAGGAGGCAAGCTTGAAATTGATTACTTTATTATGGCCCCAGAAGAAGTTTATCTCAACTTGGTGACTCAATGATTCAGCAGTGTTACATGATGGTGAACATGTCCCCAGCAGTTGAGCTCCAGTGAGTATTCCCAGTGCACATGTGTGCTTTGGGATCTGCATTTGCACAGTTGCATGGACAACAATACTATAGTACTTCATAAATACTAGTTATTCTGTTACTGGTTGCTCTGGTCTCCACCTGCTTGCCACAACATGCATTCATGTGCTTCAACGCCTGCAAGCATAGATGATTGGAATTGGATATCAAGTTGTGTTTAGAAAATTCTTTGGTGATGATAAATTAGAGAGCCAGTAGCATTTAGCACTGTACCAGTTGAGATTAGCAACCACCCGGGTTGTTCAACACGGTCGTTTCCTTACACGGTGTTTCTATAATAATGTTATTGCTGAGCTACTAGGTCTGTTGTCTAACGTTATTCTGAGCTATTAATTGTGTGCTGTAAGATCCACATTTTCATAGTTTGATCAAGCAGGGCATCCATTTTTGGCATGCTCTGCTTTGTTCAGAAATCTGCATAGGGTTATCTTGCTGCAACATTTGGAGCAACTCACGAGCGCCTTGTTAGGGCCGGTTTCCATTTGAATGTTCAGTTAACTCTATCCCATTAATCCGAATGTTGTTTTTCTGTAGCTTTATGAAGTTTTACCAGAGGTTTTTAGGAGATAATTTGGCATTACTTGTGATTTGCTGTTTTACATTTGGTTGATTGGATGCATAATTTAATTACATGGTATCACTTCTGTATGAATCTAGTACAGTACTACCTTTTCCCCAGGTACTAAGCAGTAAGCACTGACGTTGCCCTCTACTCGTAGATTCATCTTTTCCGATCCAGGAAGCAAGCCTCAGACGGATTGCCAGAACCAGGAGTTCTTTATTGTGGTGCCGGATGAAGTTTATCTCAACTTGCTGGCTTCATTACTCGGCTATATGTTACATGATGGTGGACATGTCTCCCAGCATTTTAGCACCGGTGAGTGTCCCGGTGTACCTGGTCGCTTTGAGGGATCCTCTCGTACTCCCTCCATATAGAAAAAGGAAGTTGTTTTGGGTTGTGAATGACGACGATCCAAACGACAAAAAAACCATAGAGAGACACAAGATTTAACATGGAAAACTCTCATAACGCGGAAGGTAAAAACTGCGGGCGCCAGCCAGCCAACAATTCTCACTATTATCAAGAGTTGGGTTACAACGTCGTATGACGCTTACAAGCGAATCAATCAAAGTGAAAACCCTAACAGGGTATTGCTCCATCAGAAGTCGGCCAATATAATGTGCAACTGAATTTGGAACATATATAACAGTTTGGAATCAATCAAAGTGGAAACCCTAACAGGGTATTGCTCCATCAGAAGTCGGCCAATATAATGTGCAACTGAATTTGGAACATATATAACAGTTTTGGACAAGTTTTTGGTCAACCATTGAGAATATAAATCATGAATACTCCCTCCGCCAAACAAAACATGCAATTCTCGCTATCGAGAAGCCATACATTTCGAACTTTGACCGAAATTATATAAAAAAATTACTAACATTCTTGATACAAAAAAATATACCATTAAATTAGTAATAGAATATATTTTCATAATAATTTTATTTAACAACATAAATAGTAATACCTTTTTTATTATAATCTTGGTGAAACTTTGAATCACTTTGACTAACATGGATCCTATAATTGCATGTTTTTATGGACGGAGGGAGTAACTTTTAAGTTATTAGGTTTAAAATATAAAACTTATATGAGTAGATTTGTATTGACAAATATTTTCATAAAAGTATACATATATCATTTTCTAATAAATATTTTTTTTATAAAAACAAGGAGTCAAAGTTATACTTTGGAGACCGTGTCGTTATCCAAAACGACTTCTTTTTACTATACGGAGGGAGTACATAGTTTAACGTAGATAAAAACAATAGGAATTCATAAATCAGCCAATTATTTCGAAACTGGTCGTTCATAGTCTTCGGCTGTTTGCCACAGCATGCATTCATATGCTTCAACTTGCAAGTATAGAGGACTGGCGACTTGGAATTGGATAGTCAAATTGTGGTTATTAGAAAATTCTATGGGGCCCTGAGGGTTACTAGATAGAGACGTGGCAGTTAAGACCATACCCGCTTAAGTTGCTCACCCCATTTCGTGGGGGCATTGGAGTTTCGACACGACAATAAAGATGGTCGCCCTCTGAGGGCATCCAATCTGTGTTCTGTAGCCAGTTCAAAGAGGCCACTAACCTTGTGATCATCAACCCGCTGAGCAGAGAATGTCTTAGGGTTCATACGAGCGCAAGAACATCGGGCCCCCGCCCTGGCTTGCATGACCGCAAGATCATAACTAAGCATGCAGTCGCTTGACTGACGTGTACGGAGTATAATCATCAATCTAGAGAAATTCCATGAAACTGCGTAGGCTTTTCGGCTTTAGTACTCCGTAACAGACACGCTTTCGGATCGACCTGGAACGGAGTGAGTACGCGACTACGCGAGGAAGCAGCAGATTCCCAGAAGGTGCAGTGCTTATCGCGAGTCGTATGAAGTCTGCAAACTCCATCATCACCTTCTTCTGCCATCAGCCGCATGACCACGGGTCCATTTCATTTGATTACCTTCCTTCTATGCTCCACCCTCCGCGAGCCTTCCGTTTTACTGTAGGTTTCATTCGTCGACTTGGATTCTCCTCAACTAATAATAACACACACAGAAATGACAAGAAGGGCATATTATTATTATACTAAGGTCACGTTCAGTTCGGGAAATGTTCCCAAATATTTTGCGCAGTACCCGTTTTAGACGCATGCATGTAACACTAAATGTAGGTAAAAAAAATAATTAATTGTACTTTTAGTCTGCTCATGTCGAGACGAATCTTTTGAGTCTATTTAGGTCATGTTTGGACAAAAATTTATTAAATAACAACGAAAGTGCTATAGTAACTTTTCGTCTGACGGCCTAAAACAGTTCAAGTCGTGATGTTCTTGTCATATTCAGAACAGTGTGGAAAAGCGGGAGAGGATAGAAAAGCGCTCTACGCAACACGCCGCCGCATACTGTGTGCCATGCCACTCGTGGTTGCCTCTGCCTTGCCTGCCGGGCCGGGTTGACCTTCCTCCTGTCTGGCCGTCTGGGTCTCTCTTCGTCTCGCAATCCAATTGGTCGCTCCCTTCATGCCGGCCACGAAATTCCCCTCCATTGGTTGTTACTGTTAGCATGCAGAATTATGTATGTAATCGCAGATCAAGCAAGCAGCAAAGCACGCACCGGCCGGTTCACGAAAGCCACGAACCAGTTTAACCAATCACCACACATATAAAAGTCGTACCAGTCGCACCGTACGTATTAAACGCGCGCGCGCGCGCACTAGCAGCATAGCATAGCAGAGGGCATCATCTCCCTCTCCACCACCACCAGCACCGAGCCGAGCTGCTCCTGCTCGCGTCTCGTCTGCGTCTGCGTCTCCGTCTCCTCTCGAGCATGGCGTCGTCGGGCGGCGGCGCGTACGCGGCGCAGCTCCCGGCGGTGCCGGAGTGGCTGAACAAGGGCGACAACGCGTGGCAGCTGACGGCGGCGACGCTGGTGGGCATCCAGTCCATGCCGGGGCTGGTGGTGCTGTACGGCAGCATCGTGAAGAAGAAGTGGGCGGTGAACTCGGCCTTCATGGCGCTCTACGCCTACGCGTCGTCGCTGCTGGTGTGGGTGCTGGTGGGGTTCCGCATGGCGTTCGGGGAGCGCCTGCTGCCGTTCTGGGGCAAGGCCGGCGTGGCGCTCACGCAGAGCTACCTGGTCCGCCGCGCCTCGCTCTCGGCCACCGCGCACGGGGCCACCCCGCGCGTCGAGCCCTTGTACCCGGAGGCCACGCTCGTGCTGTTCCAGTTCGAGTTCGCCGCCATCACGCTCGTGCTCCTCGCCGGCTCCCTCCTCGGCCGCATGAACATCAAGGCCTGGATGGCCTTCACCCCGCTCTGGCTCCTCTTCTCCTACACCGTCGGCGCCTTCAGCCTCTGGGGCGGCGGCTTCCTCTACCACTGGGGCGTCATCGACTACTCCGGCGGATACGTCATCCACCTCTCCTCCGGCGTCGCAGGCTTCACCGCCGCATACTGGGTACGTTACGTTACGTGGTTTCCGATCGCATCCCCCCAATTCCCATCGCGTTCGCATCGACGGCGTCCCCCCCGGAATGGTGACGTCACGCTGTTCCGGCGGCTCGGGATTGGGCAACGTGTTAGGTGTAGGTGTGGACTGTGTAGACGACGGTGGAGTACGCGTACTTCTCTATTCATTTGACGCCACGGTGCAGGGCCAGCCGGGAGACGCCACGGTGGGAATGCACGCGCTGCATCCGCATCACAGATTCACAGTAATAGATTCCATCAAAGTCATATTGGAAGAAGTTTAATTAATGCGTCCGGTTGCGGATTTTTTTTTTCTCTCCCTCCCTGCACCTTTTGACAACCACATGACCATGTTGCTGATGGCTGCGCACCGGAAAGGCCAACAGCTTTAACCCCAAGGAACATGTGAACAAACCGGGAAACTGGATTCTATTGGATAGGATAGTCGTCTCCTCCATCTCCGTCGTCTGGTTGGCGGTGGCTGTAGCCGCCGAGGCCGACGGGCGGCGCTGACCGGCGGTACGCCGCGCACCCATGGGCCACCTGGCCATGGGCCCGACTCGACGCAACTTGCTGACGTTGACGCTTGCGGGGTCCTCGAGTCTCAATCGTCGTGTCGTACTCGTACGTGCGTGTCATCATCATCTTGCAATGGCAAGAACGCTGCTGATTTGGTTTGGTTTTGTGTTGGGCCGACGACAGGTGGGCCCGAGGCTGAAGAGCGACCGGGAGCGCTTCTCCCCGAACAACATCCTGCTGATGATCGCCGGCGGCGGGCTGCTGTGGATGGGCTGGGCCGGGTTCAACGGCGGCGCGCCCTACGCCGCCAACATCGCGGCGTCCGTGGCCGTGCTCAACACCAACGTCTCCGCCGCCACCAGCCTCCTCACCTGGACCTGCCTCGACGTCATCTTCTTCAACAAGCCGTCCGTGATCGGCGCCGTGCAGGGCATGATGACGGGGCTCGTCTGCATCACCCCAGGAGCAGGTAAAAAAACCACCATACCACTAGCTTGGTTACACCCCTCCCTACTACCATTAATCCTATATCGTACGGCCTTTTCCTTCTCCGTACCGTACGTTCCAGAAACTTTTATATTTCACGGGTCGCGTCGTCGCCTGCGCCGAGACGGCATGCCGCGCTGCTGATTCGGCTTCACCAGTCAGTCTACTCGTCGGTTGTTAGAGCACCATCCGCCATTTGGCTGTATTATGCTTTATGCCTGCCTAAAATCAGGTTTCATTTCAACGTCAAGACATCATCAGAACGACGAGAAAAACAAATGCAGAGTCAAAAGAGGCCGGTGGAAAAAAACGGGCAACCGGCAGCCAATCGCGGGCACGTCAGGCAGGCTCCAACGAAAGCGAACTCTGCAGCGTCATCACGTTACAGGGCTCTGTATCTGCTTCTACCTTTCGCTGCTCCAAGAGGCGGCACACGTTCTCGGCGCCTCACTAGCCGCCGTGCTACTACTTTACGCGCCGCGACCGCGACCTCCCACCCCCAGGGAAATTGATTGATTTCCGTGTGCGTGCGTGCATGTGCATTGCAGGGCTGGTGCAGACGTGGGCGGCGGTGATCATGGGTGTGTTCGCGGGGAGCGTGCCGTGGTTCACCATGATGATCCTGCACAAGAAGTCGGCGCTGCTGATGCGGGTGGACGACACGCTGGCCGTCTTCCACACGCACGCCGTGGCGGGCCTGCTGGGCGGCATCCTGACGGGCCTGCTGGCCACGCCGGAGCTGCTGGAGATCGAGTCCGCGGTGCCGGGCCTCCGCGGCGCGTTCTACGGCGGCGGGGCACGCCAGGTCGGCAAGCAGCTGGCGGGGGCAGCGTTCGTGGTGGCGTGGAACGTCGTCGTCACGTCGCTCATCCTGCTCGCCATCGGCCTCGTGGTGCCGCTGCGGATGCCCGACGACCAGCTCATGATCGGCGACGACGCCGCGCACGGGGAGGAGGCCTACGCGCTCTGGGGCGACGGCGAGAAGTTCGACGCCACCAGGCACGACGCCGCCAGGGTCGGCGGCGGTGGCGGCATGATGATGGATAGGGAAGGGTCGGCGACCCAGCGGATGTCTGGCGTCGGGGGAGCCAGGGGCGTCACCATTCAGCTGTAAATGTCTGCGAAAACGCAGTCGCGAGTAGTAGTAGGCACGGGACCGACACGGCTTTTTAGGAGACATTTTTTTTCTGATCTGACAAAGGTGCAATGTTTTAGGCTTTTATTTATCTAATAATATCTGTATTTACTAGCAAACATATCTCGTGCGTTGAAACGAACATATCCCGTGCATTGGAATGGGATTTAGATCTTGTATCATTTGTGTTAATACGCTTTAGAATTAGACTTTTTATATGTTGGTTAGACATACTCCCTCCGTATAGAAAATAGAAGTCCTTTAGGACAGCGACACGGTCTCCAAAGCATAACTTTGACCACTTGTTTTTTAAAAAATATTTATTGTAAAGTGGTATATGTATATTTTTATGAAAGTACTTTTCAAGACAAATTTATTTATATGATTTTTACATCTCTAAACTCAATAATTTAAAAGTTATTCATGATTTATATTCCCAATGTTTGACCCAAACCTTTTCCAAAAGAACTTTTATTTCCGATACGGAGGGAGTATGCTAACTCACATGAGTACAGACGTACTCCCTCCGTCTCTTTTTAATTGTCGTCCGAAAAGCGTGTCTGTGAGGGAAACATGAATTTCTAGAGACAGTTATTTAGGGACGGAGGGAGCACTCATGAATTTGAGACAATTATATAATTAGGATTTTAATTTCTAATTTATCACATATTAGACTTTATATACCAAGGCGACTGATAGAACGTAGTCGACAGACAAAGCGAAAAGAAAAAAAAAATAGGAAAACCCCATACTTTGCTATGAATGACCAGAGAGCTATTAGTACTTACTACTCCGTTCCAGAAAAAGAGTCGCTATGAGATACGTGCTGGTCAAACTTTCTCAACTTTGACTGGGTTTATACAAAATGTGTGCAATATTTTTATCTCTAAATAATTTTATTATAAAAGTATATTCAAAGATCTATCCAATGATGCTCATTATGTAACATAAATATTAATATTTTATTGTATATACTCCCTCCGTCTCAGAATATAAGGCACGCACGTATTTCAAAATTCAAACTTTATTAACTTTAACTAATAATAAGTCTAATAAAATAAAAAATATATAGTACAATAATAGTACCATTAAATTTATCTTTACAAATACTTTCTAATGATATTTTTGTTGTTTCCATTAATTATATAAAATAGTATAAATTAATGGTCAAAGTATAATCTTGAAGAACCGCACCAAGTCAAATCGCGTCTTATATCCTGAGACGGAGGGAGTATTTGGTCAAAGTTGAAATCTGTTGACTTTTTGGGAAACGAGAATGACTCTTTTTTAGGGACCGAGTATAGTGATGAATTAAGTTAGAAAAGATATCTCTGTCTCTGCAATCTCTATCGAGAGGCGGTGGTCACCGGAAAAGCTTGTTTGACAATAGGGGTATCTATTTGTGCTCTGCCCTAGCGCCTTCCAGCCACTGCCGCCGTCCACATCCAGCACACCGCTCGGTCCTTGCTCTCTCCTAAGGACAGCTGGAATGCTTAGATCATAAGCCAGCTCTAAATTTTTTTATCATATTTTAATAGAAGAGAAAGAAAAACTAGTTCTTATCAAAAGCTAGACTCATACACGCTTTATAAGGTCATGTGTTAATGTCGTACACTAGTAGAATGATGATTTTTCTTAGCGCCTCAATTTTTTTTTACTGGCGGTTTGAGTTACCACGCGCCTGTAGAAATGAACCGGTGGACCTCAAGTCTAAAACCGCCTTTAGAAATGGATTTCTACAGGCGGTTTGTCTACAGGCGGTTGTCTTAACAAACCGCCTGTAGAAATCCATTTCTACAGGCGGTTCGTTAAGACAACCGCTAGTAGAAATAGATGTGTTTTTTAAAATTTGATTTTTTTCAAACTATCTTGGATGAGAAAACACCCAAAATAAAAGTTGTTCGTCTCGAAAAGTTATGAAACTTTGTAAATTACAACTTTTTAATTTGAAGTCATCTTGTCATCGAAAAGTATGTTTGAATGGTCTCAAATTTGAAATTTAAATTTTGTAAACGACCTCGGATGGAGAAATGACCAATACAAAAGTTGTTCGTCTCGAAAAGTTATAAAACTTTGTAGTTGACAATGTTTTGATTTGAAATCGTTTAGAACCTCAAACAAGCAAATTACACTCGGGTTTGTATAATATGTGGGGAACCGAAGGGGTATTTAAACAAATGTGAGTGTGTGGTGTAGTGGTAGAGGAGGCTTCGCGCGAAGCTGAGGTCGTGGGTTTGAATCCCACCGGCCGCGCTAGCCGCGTATTTTGCGCGAAAAATGCCGCGACTTGCGAAAAATGCGGGCGCTGTCCTCGCCGTAATTAAAATATTTTTGGCTTTTTTCAAAAAGTTTTTCCACTGACGGTTCTCTATGTCAACCGCCTGTGGAAATGCCCATTTTCACAGGCGATTTGCTTTCCACAAGCGGTTCATAAGCAACCGCCTGTGCTGTGGTCCTCTACTGGCCCCCAGCGCAGGCGGTTGAGAAAAACGCTTGTACAAATGGGTCTACAACCGCCTGTGCAGTATCGTTGTGTACTAGTGGTATGAGTTTAATCATATTATGAGCTATTACTAAGATTTAACACTATTGATGAAATTACCTTAGAGCTACTAGCCGACTTATACTATTGCATGTGCTCTAAGAAGCATCAAAAGGGTGATCAACATAAGTGTAACACTTTAAATATGTCCTTGTCTTAGAGGTTCGTGATGCCCTTCTTGGGAATTACATAAAGGGTGTTGGTCATTGAGCAGTCATTAATTATTTAGTGTTTCTGATGACATTCAGGGTCCGTTAAGCTAAAATCTCAACCAAAAGTGTTGCGGCTGGAGGCGGCTTTTTCACAAACAGCTTGAAATTTCTTCAAGGGGACGAAGGCCACTGCCATTCCTAACTTGAATAGTCACATCTGATCCAGGAGTGGAAGTGGAGGATGAGACACTATCGTGCTCCAGCAGCACGGAACACGGACCATTGACACCTCGACAACGATTACTGGGGTGTTTGGTTTGAGGAACCAGATAGGCCACTCCTCACTTTTTCTATTTGGTTGATGGAATGGAATGACTTGATACATTACCACCTCATTCCTCATAAGTCAATAATTAGTATATGGATAAGAAATGAGTTGGTTCTACCAAAATTCATGGAATGAACTCATGATGCATTACCTCATGAAGCATGACTTGATTCTGCAAACCGAACACCCTATACATAGCCGATCTTTTTGACATGCCAGTCGCAAGTACCCAGTACCCACTAATCCATCCAGCGCCAGAGAACAACAGCAAAAAAAACATATTTATTATAACACAACATTATCAAATCATAGACTAATTAAATTACCATAAAGTTATTACAAGCATAGTAAAGTTATTACAATCTATACATTAATTATCATAAAGTTATTGTAATCTGTATAATTAATTATTTTTAATCTATACTCCCTCTGTATCGGAAATAGAAGTCCTTTTGGAAAAGGTTTGGGTCAAACATTGGGAATATAAATCATGAATAACTTTTAAATTATTGAGTTTAGAGATGTAAAAATCATATAAATAAATTTATCTTGAAAAGTACTTTCATAAAAATATACATATACCATTTTACAATAAATATTTTTAAAGAAATAAGTGGTCAAAGTTATGTTTTGGAGACCGTGTCGCTGTCCTAAATGACTTCTATTTGTGATACGGAGGGAGTATTTAATAGCACATGCATCTATCTTAGGGTGTTCAATTTCTAAATTTTTTGGATTCTGTAGTATTTTCGTCATTATTTGGCAAACTTTGTCTAAACATAGACTAACCAAGTTTAAAAGATTTGTCTTGATATTTATAGATAAAAAGTATAATTAATTATTTTTTACATATATTTAATGCTTCATATGCATGCGTCTAAAGATTCAATGGGACGAGAATCTTGAAAATTTTTGGAAACTAACATGACCTAAATATTCACGGTAAGAGCATCTCCAAGAGTTCCTTAAATATTCCTTCTAAAAAACTCTATGTTTTCTAACTCTTAATAAGTTATTGGGAGAGAAAAAGAAGATCATCTCCAACAGTTTCTAATATTTCACTTCTAAAAAAATAAATTTTAGTCCCACTTGGATTTTTTTGCCATACTTTTTTTCCACGTGTAACTCTTCGTCCTCGCGCATACATAGGTCGTCGCTGCCTCCTTCCTTCGTTTTGCCCTAGCTCCTAGTTCTGCTCCTCCCAGCCGGCGGTGGCCTGCTCCCAGGCGGCCATGCCAACCTCCCAGACGGAGTGCAACACTTCCCTGCAGGCCGGCAACACCTTCCAGTACGCCGGCCATGGCTATCATGCAGGAGACAAGCACGTACATACGGAGTACTCCTACTCCAGTTCAGTAGTAGCAGCCAGGTAGGCATCTGGAGCAGCATGCAGCAGCAGTAGTTGTCAGCCATCAGTAGCACAAAGCAGTACTAGTACATGTCGGCCAGCAAGTAGCATCAACAAGCGTGGGAAGATTGACGCCGCACCGGACGAAACACCGTTTCCGCGCGACCTGACCCCGCGTAAAGTTACGCGCAACCGATGAGAATTTCCGAAGTGCGTAAATTTTAGAAGTGTGGATTAGGAGTTGTTGGAGATGGTTTTTTATCTTACTAAAAAGGATTAGGAAGAGATTTAGGGAACTCTGGGAGATGCTCTAACAACTAAACATGCCCTATAAGTCACTTTTGACTCTTTTACATCAAACTGCTATGTATCTAGATGCAAATGCATAGAAAAAAAAAAACTACTCCCTCCATTCATTCGATGTGACGAGAATCTTAAAAATAAATTAGAAACTAAACATGACCTAAATATTCGCGGTAACAACTAAACACGCCCTATAAGTCACTTTTGACTCTTTTACATCAGACTGCTATGTATCTAGATGCAAATGCATAGAAAAAAAACTAAGTCATTCCAAGAATCCGCAAATGCATAGAAAAAAAAACTACTCCCTCCATCATAAATTATAAGTCATTCCAAGAATCTTGAAAAGTCAAAAATTTATATAATAAAATAATTATAGAGAGAAACACAAAGAATTATGATATCAAATATGTATATTATAAAAATATAACTAATGAAATATCTAATGAGTTGGTATATAAATATTATTATCTTATTATATAAATTTAACTCTCCAAGATTCTTATAATGAATTATAATTTAGAATGGAGTGACTACAAGATTCTTATAATGAATTATAATTTAGAATGGAGTGACTAGTTAAGGAGGTTTACCCATATAATGGGGCCTCCCGCCTCCATCGAGGTCTGGCCGAGTGGAGAGAAAGATACATCATGTTGCTAGTTCATGGATCATGAATGGCCTAATGCCAACATCAATTTCTCGAGGGTGAGGGGGCAAATACGCGATCGAAGATATATACCCAAATGACTCTCAGGTCACAATAAGCACATGTGAAGTTCCCTTTTATTCATTCTATCAAAGTTACACGGTTGCCACACACATACAAAGCACGCCAAAAAGAGATGTGAGGAACCATGGTGGTGTTAGTTGGCGACGACTCCTTGGAACACGGCGACCAGCTCGGCTTCTTCCAGCACATGCCCCTCGATGGCCTCCAAGAGCTTATCCCTGGTCACCTGCAATCCGATCACAAATCAAGAAGCATACTTTAGCACACACACTCCAACAAAATTTTAGCATCAACATCAAAACTATTCTTACACGTACTGTATGCGCGAGCGTACCTTGTTGCCGAGGTGCACCTCGTCGTCGAGCGCGTAGAGCTTGAACTGGATGCGGTGGCCGTGGGAGGGCGGCACGGGCCCGCGCCACCCGAGCTGCTTCCAGTCGTTGACGCCCTCCTGCAAGCCGCCGCCGGACTCGCGCCCCGGTGGGGCGGCGCCCGCCCTGCCGGAGAACCCCTCGGGGAGGCCCTTGGTGTTGGGCGGGATGTTGGCCACGACCCAGTGCGTCCACGGCAGGACGGGGTCGGCGTCCATGTCCTGCACCAGCAGCGCCAGCGACCGCGTGCCCTCCGGCACGCCGTACCACTCCAGCGGCGGCGACATGTCCTTCTTCGCGCCCTGCCCTTCCGCCGAGTACTGCCGCGTCAGCCGCCCGCCGTGCGCCGCGATCGGGTGCGACACCAGCCTCAGGCCCTCCTGCTCCGCCATGGTGACCATCGGGTGCGACACCGACTGCTGCTCCGCCATGGTCACCGCGCGGTACACCTACTGCTCGTGGCCGCCTCAGGCGCTTCGTGCGCGTTGTTTCTTTTGTTTTTGCCTAGTGTTCTAGCTAGTTCCCTCCCTCGAGCTTGTGTGAGGAGGGAAGCCGATGGCGTCAGGTGAGAGCGTTAAATAAAAGAGGGCAGCGGCGCTCGGCGGACGCGTGTCCCGGCGGCGAGGGGGGACGTGGAGTCGGCGCTCGAGTCGTGTCGTGTTTTCCATCCCGGATGGAAGAGGCGGGACAGGGCACCGGCCATGGGAACGTTCCAGAAACTTACAGCTCAAGCATCGATTAATGTGAGTGCTAAAAAATCGTCGAGAGGGGTTCGACCATTCGAGTAAGCGAGTTTCCCGGGCAGAGGAAACTCTGGAGAATTGCTGCAAGATTTCGATCTGTCTTCCCAGAGCCAAACTTTACCGGGCCGTATCCGGGCTTCTCTTAATGAACCAATTCAGATATATTTGGGCTGGCTTCTCGCGTTCCAGTCGACCCAAATAAATCTAGCCCAAAGGACTCTCCCAGCGCGGTCCATTTGCGAAACGGAGCTTCTTCCCCTGCATCTTGCAACGGCTCTCCTGCGAGCTCTGCCTCTGCCCACGGTTTCTTCCAGAACAAAAGGGGGTCCCCGCACCGCAGATCCTTCCATTCGGCCTTCCGCCAACCGCCATCCACCACGCCCAGACTCGCTCGAACCGGCTGCTCAACATCCGCACCGGAGAGTACCTCGCGGTACCCTACATGCTCCAGGTCCAGGATGAGGCCGGCGACGAGGTCCACGCCATGGTCGTCCTCGCCGCCACGCTCTCGTTACCGCCTCTTGACCAGAATTGCGTCGCCGCGGGCATCGTCACCTACCAGCCGGACCACGACGCGCCGCGCCGGCGCCACTTCGCGTTCTGGCTCCGAGAGGATGAGATGGCCGTCTGCAACGTTCTGCCCGCCGCGCCAGTTGGGCCGGGTTTTGAACATGAGGACGTCGTGTACTACGGTCACTCCTTCCATTTCCTCACCCAAGGTGGACACATCCTCGTGTGCACACCGATCCTGGGTGAAGATGGGGCTATCGTGGTAGTGACGTCGGAGCTATTGCGGTTGCAGGAAGGGGCTGTGCGGATACATGGGTGTATGCCGAGTCTCGAGTGATGAGTGATTATCAACTGGGATAATGCGCACGTTCTTTGGCTTGTGTTGTGCAGGTGTTGAGCACGGATACAGTGATCAAAGGCAAGGTGAAGGTCAAGTAGAGACGTGCCGTGCCGATGGACCGGGAGCGGTGAAGGGCGGACGTGAGGCTTGGACTGAGGGACCGGTGGCCTGAGGATCAGCTGTGGTGGCTGACAGCCTGAGACAGCGACGAGCGGAGACTTGCGGGGCACAGTGTTGCTCGGGTCGAGGACCTGGGGACATGTGTCGGTGGACGGGGTGCACGGGCGGTGCATCCCCTCTACAACGTCGGTTTGATGGTTGAGCCACAGAAAAACCATCGGGTGGACGGTTTCCAGGTTTGGGCCTCAAAACCTGGGTGCGGCCCGTTTCCGAGTTTGGGCCACAAAACTCGGCCTAAGGACGGTTTTCAGGTTTGGGCCTCAAAACCTGGGCGCTGATGGGTTACTGAGTTTGGGCCATAAAACTCAGGCGTTGGACGGCTGGTTTCCCGGTTTGTGCCTCAAAACCGGGGGTTGGTCGTGAAGACAGGTTTCCCGGTTTCGGCCACAAAACCGGGGGCGAGGTCCGGGAAAAGGACGGGCAGAGCGAAGGCGGCACGTGGCGGCAATCGGTGAGGTTGCGTCGAGGCAACGCTACCAGTTTGTGCGGGCGTGGCCGTCGGATCGGCATCTACTTCGAGTCGGTCCAGAATAACCCTAGGGTTTAGCTGGTTCGCTCTGTAATTAGTTAGGGGTAGAGTGAGAAATAGAATTAGGATAAATAGGGGGAGACACCCACCTCCCAAACTATCTCAGTCATTTGCTATTTTGCCTTCTAGGTTTTCCTGCTCTCCCCATCCCCTGCTGTAGCGAACTGAGATCCACAGAGAAGACAATCATACCTCTGTGTTCGTGAGATTTTGAGGAAGTGAGACCGTAATCTCACTATTGTAGCGTGTGGTAGTCACACGGTTGCAAATTCGTGGTTGTGATTCGCGTTTTGGTGTTGTTCTTCGCGGGTTGCTTTTCTCCATGATTTTCCCGTTGATCGATCTCTCTACTCGGTACATCTTTTGTGATTCCGTTTGAACTGAGTTGTTCTAGATCGTGAGGCGCATCTTTCCATCGAAGGAATTTTCCTCTAACCTCACGAGCTAGTAGATCGGTCGATTTTCGTTTCGAATCGAGTTTTGCTCCTTTTCCCCCGAATTCTTTCGATTCACCGATTTGGAGTTAGGTTCGAGCCATGATCTCTTTGGGATAGCTCACTAACCTCCTTGGAACTCCTCATACCAAGTCTAAGCCTTAGAGCTTTTGATTCGGAGGAGATCGGGTTGAATCCGCGAAAGAACAATGCAGTTTCGGGGGCATCAGACGCTCAAGTCGTGAGCATCGGACGCTGTGTTCATCACAGCGGACGCGTCCGATGCCACGTGTCATCTGACAGCGTTTTTTAAGGAGCTTTGGACGCTGACCATCGGAGCGTCCGTTGTCATCGGATGCACCGGGGGTCAAGCATCGGATGCTAGGGTTTCACTGTAGCAGCGTCTGATGCCTGTCCAGTAAGGTCCCAGACTTGTCCTGTTTGCATCGGACGCGTCCGGTGCCTGACCATCGGACGCAGGTAGCGTCCGATGCTGTGTCTTCAGCACGTTTTCGTCCGCGGCTTGTTCGTCCGTTGTCGGTTTTGATTTTCGGCTTTTGCGTTGGGTTTCTAGAGTTGTGTAGTGTCTCGCTGTGCTTTTTGGAAGCATCCACCCTACATCTAGGGTCGTGGACACTTGCAAGCTCTAGGTTTGCTCTTGAGGTTGATTCTCGGAACAGTAGCAACAAGTTTCTGAAAAGAAATTTGAAGCTCCCATTCACCCCCCTCTGGTCGCTTTATGGTAGCACTTTCGGTCCTTCAATTGGAATCGGAGCCAGGTTAAGGATCTTCCACCTTAGACGGTTCCAGATCCACAGAAGGCGACATGGATCGCGGCGTGGGCAAACCGCCGTTCTTTGATGAGACGAACTATGCGTATTGGAAGATACGCATGTTGGCCTATCTTCAGAGCATGGGTGCTTCTGTCTAGGAGATTTGCAACAAGGATGATTACGTTGTCTTGGCTGCTCGTGCTACTCAGCTGCAGATCGATGAGCACGATGCAAATAGCCGAGCCCGTAATGCTCTTTTCTCTTGTTTAAGCATGTCTGAGTTTGATCGCGTTTCTCATCTCCCCACGGCTAACAAGTTCCGTAATAGCCGAGCCCCGCTTGGATGACCCTCATGCGTTTCCATGAGGGAACCACTCAAGTCAAATCTCGTCTCTACGAGTCGCACAAGCGGGAGTATGAGAACTGTCGACACATGCCTGGTGAGAGCATAGAAAGTTTATTCGCTCGCTTTCAGGTGATTGTCAACAGGATGAGGGCTAACAAGGAGCTGTTGCCTTTCGACGATCATGAGAGGGCTTTGAAGCTTTTCCGTACTCTTGATCGGTCGGTGTGGGATTCCAAGGTTCAGACGATCATCGAATCGTCTAACTATGAGACCCTCACGTGCGACGAGCTCTTCAGTAAGCTCAAGTCCAGTGAGATCGACGCCATGGCGAGGGCTTCTTATGAAAATCCTTCTGGCCCGTCGATGGCTTTGCTTTCTGGCTCTTCTGCTAACCCCTCTGGAGGATTTGCACTTTCTTCTCTTCTTTCTGTCACAGAGGAGCAGCTGGAGTTCATGGGGGATGACGAGCTGGCTTTGCTCGCCAACCGGTTCTCGCGGTTCCACAACAACCGCATGAACCGTCGCCGCGGAGGAGGACGCTCTGGATGCTTTGAGTGCGGCGACCCCGACCACTTCATCTCCAACTGTCCCAAGAAGAACAAGCAAGAATTTGGGAAGGGCGATCATGGGCACAAGTACGACTTCGGCAAGCGCAAGGAGAAGTATGTCCCCGCGAAGCACAAGCGGAAGGGCGGCTTCAACAAGGAGTACATCAAGAAGAAGTACTTGGAGAAGGCCCAAGCTGAGCAGCGTGCCTTCTTCGCCACGCTCAGCGACGTCGACGGCTCGAATGACGACTCCGCTTCTTCAAGTGACGATGAGTCCGAGAAGAAGAAGAGAATCGAGGACAAGCTGAATGGCCTCTGCTTCTACGCCGACAACGAGGGCTTTTGCACCATGGCCCTCGGCAAGGAGGTCGACGATCAGCTGGAGGAGATCCCTCGGGACGACGACGACGACGACACCTCCCAGGTATCTCAGACCCCCGATGAGCTTTCTGCTGAGGTCGAGAAACTTACTGCCACCCTTCTTAGTCAAGATAAGCTGCTTAGGCGTGCTGCTAGAGAACGGAAGGAGTTTAGGCAGAAGTGGGAGGATACGGTGAAAAAACTTGAGTCTGTCAAGTCCACCATTGTTGTCACTGAGGAGGATGAGTGCGAGACGTGCACCAAGCACATGACTGACCTTCTCACTTTGAGAGGTAAGTATGTTGCTTTGGTTGGAGAGGTGGATGAGCTTAGAGCTAGATCCTCAGTGCTTGGTGCGTGCAAGTCTTGCAATCCGAGTTGGTATAAAAGAATGTCAAGATTGTGTCTCTTGAGAAGGCCAGCTCGGGTAGCACTTGTGTGTCTAGGTGCGCTTTGTGTGAGGGTTTGGAGATGGAGATTGCTAATGTGAAGCATGACAAGATGCAAACTGAGGAGGAAAACACATACCTTCGGACCATCTTGTCATGGGTGTCTTGTGGTGAGCCACAGCTTGGGATGATGATTGCCCAATTCAAGCGTGCTGCTGGAGGTCCAGGTGTAGGTTTTGCTCAGGGTGTTGATGTTTCATCTTTTGGCAAGATTGGAGAGTCGAGTGGTCTTAACCCATGTGAGAAGCCCAACTCCACCACTACTCCCAAGCTTACTAAGATTCCACCCAAAGAGCCTCTCAAGCCTAACACCAAGGATGGAGTGTTTGTTGAACCTCCGAGAGCTCCACCCAAAAAACAAACATGGGCTCCAAAACCAAACCACCTCAAAAACAAGCTGGACACCATGCCACCTGTGACACCCCAATTTTAAGAACAAAATTGGAGCACAATATATGTATGCCAGGATCAATTTTCATACATATATCCACATCATAGTAAATATCAAAACAATGCTTTATTAATATATCGAACATTATTACAAAAAAATGACCCTCGGGTCTGAAATAAAAAGTACAGACTCTCATGATAACTGACTCTAATGTAAACTCTGATGAAGATGCGGAAGATCTGGACTCCACTCCACAGGAAGGTCGACCGGGGGTAGCGCCATCCTAGTACAGGTCGTCAGGGTCGTAGCCTCCGTCTTCTGGATACTCCTGCTCCTCGTACGCGTAGTCTCCAGCGTCTGGGTGGGGTAGCAGGGGGACAAAGAGGAAGGGTGAGTACATCGAAATGTACTCCGCAAGTGTAGGAAATATATGCTTATGAGGCTTATAACAAAGGTAGGCTGACTTTGTTTGACTCAAGCGCCTAAAGCGACACACCCTATTAATCCTATTAATCCTATGCACCTATTTACTAGGTTATAGACAGACTCTGTAGAAAAGTATCAACACTCGGAGTCGCACCGAGCAAACCACACTCGGAGTCACACCGAGCAACCAACACCTGAAGTCCATCAGGCAACCGCACCTGAAGTCCATCGGATGACCCGAACCCAAAACCAACCAGTAACCAACTAATCTCAAAGAAGTCCAAGCCGCTCGTGACCGTGAGCACGGCTGATATATCAGTTTTACACTCTGCAGAGGTTGCACATCGTTACCCATGAGTCGTGCATTACCCGTCACGCTAAACACTGCCGAGGTGTATAGCAGGTTGCACTGCAAGGCCTTTACAAAACTCCCTCCAAGTCCGTTTTACACGTTCACTAAGGTTTCACCGCTAACAGTGGATATACGCACCACTGCAGAAGCCCCCTCTTGTGCCACAAATCCGACCCCGTGTAAACCCTCAACTTGGAGGCAATTAATTACTTGGCCAGGTCCAGCCCATCCAGATCTCATGGTTGCGCTGTCAAGCCGGGTTACATGCTCTGAGAACCGGGTCCTAGGGATCCAGGCAGGATAAATCTAGCACGAGCCCCGAACCAAAAACCAAATAAGAGCTGCCAAGTCCATGGCACAAAACCACCAATACGGTTCCATCCTGCCGGATTTACCTAATAACCATGTTACTACAAAATTACCATGTCCACATTCGTTTCATAGTTCATTAATCAAGATTATAAACATTTTAACTCCCATCCCAATCATGACTGCAGGGATAAGCAAGACACCTACCCGAACATCCCAAAACAGGCGATAAGGATAATAGAGCAAGATCTAGTAAACCATAATATAGGATTCAAATTTGACATTGCATGCATCTACTAGATCTAAACTACTCTAATACCAAAAGTAAAATAAAGTAGGTGCAAGATGTTCAAGGACACTTGCCTTCGGACTGGGTCGAATCAACTGGGTCGCAAGGATGGTCTGGAGCGTCCTCGTACTCCGCACTCTCTGGATCACACATCAATACATGGCCCAACAAAATAAATAAATAACAGTACATCAACAGTAGTAAAATAGGACGTAAATAGATCTAACGCGTAGAGCTTGACGAGACGAATCTAACGCGACTTGAACGGGTCAAATCGGACTTAAAACGTGAAAGTTATAAGTGTTTGAAGTTGGATGGTATTTCTGTAAATAATTTGAACTCGTTTTGCATTTAAAAACAAATAAAAAATGATAAATGGAACGGCAGTCGGACTGGGCGTCAATTCAACCAATTGTCAGAGGCTAGATCGCAAGATAACATAGAGCCAGGAAACCATATTTTGGATTTTAGGAAGAGACAAAGGGCTAGATTATTAAGTTGTGCACACTATGCCGCGATCTAAATCCATGGACCATGGACCAGAGAGGGGCTGTTAGTGTGGTCCACCATGAACCATGTCCATGTGCTAAAGGGGAGTATTTGAGCTGTATTTCTGGATTTATTTTTATAAAGGAAAACGGCCATAAAACAGAATGACATCATGCTGAAATCAGCAAGCTAACGAGGAGTAATCAGAGCACTTCGCTCGACCAGCTGCTCGTCGCAGGAAACAGCATACGGCCGGTGCTCACTACGTGCTCGTGTGTACGTATGCTGCAGGAGACGCAAGAGACTGTGCAGCATGCCCAACCGGCTGGGACCGCGACCGGACAACAGAGCTGTCGGCGTCGAGGACTCGAGGCCACGGTGGTCGTGCATGACCGGCGATGGCGTTCCGGGGCAAGGAGGAAGCGAGGTGGGATCAAGCGGTGGTGGCTAGTGCTGTGCTCGGGGTACTACTCCAACAGCGCGAGTGAGGAGCGAGCGGCGGGCGCTAGTCCATGCGCTTTGCATGCCGTCTATGGCGCGGCGAGCACCGAGCGTGTCGCGCGGCGGCCAGCGGCTAGGGCACGACGGCGCCATTGCCAAACCTTGTCGGCGCGCTCGAAATCGTGGCTAGAGGGCACGAGGACTAGCGGGGAGGGGTGGAAAAGACTTCTGGGTTCACCATGAGTGTGATGATGGGGATCTTGTCGCGGGTCGAGGACTTGGACGCGGCGGCGGCGCCATGGAGGGCGACTGGGGGGTTCGCCGGGCGAGCGCGGTGGGGCTCGGGGGGAGCTAGGCGGTGGTACTGGAGCGTAGCACTTGACTTGGCGACCTCGATGATGCCCTAGCCAACGCCCAACGACGCGGTGTGGCTAGGTGGTGCCAGGGCTGGTGGTGCGCGGCGGCGCCGTGAGTTCACGGCGGGAGCTCGCGGGTATACGCGGGGCTCGGACTACGGGCTACGGCCTGCTGAACCAAGGGCACAGGGGAAAAGAGAGAGGAAAGGCGATCTCACCCAGGGGCCTTGCCCAGTCGGAGGAGGATCGGAGGTGCGCGCGATGGTGACGAAGGGACGAAGAGGGTGCACGGCGGCGGCGACGCGGAAAGAGCTCCCAGCCGGCCGGAGGCGATCCTGGGCGCAAGCTTCACCGCAGAGGGTCTCCTCGGGCTCGCCGTGCCTTCGCTACCTCGATGGAGAGCTCCCCGGTGTCAAACAGACCGGAGAGGGAGGCGATGGTGGGAGCTGTCGGCTTCCTCAGTGGGGCGGCGGCGTTGTTGTCTCAGGGAGGAGAAAGGGAGCGCGGGTTGGACCTGTGGCTCTTGTAGGCAAAGAGGAGGGGGTGGCGGCGCGTTGTGGTGCTGCAGATCACTCCCCGGAAGGAGCGGAGAGGGTGAGGGCATCGCGGCTGACGCGTAGATGGCGCTCCGGTTCGGCGCGCTGAGCTCGCGCGGACGTTGGGGAACGGCCTGCCGAGCGGGCCCTGGAGGTCAGCGAGCGAGGGAGGTGTGATGCAGTGAGTGCGCTGCGGCGCGTGCGGTGCAGGCTGGAGGCGAGCTAGTGGGCCAGCTGGCGCGCGCGGAGAGGCATGCGGGCTGAGGAGAGGAGTGGGCCGAGCGCGCGGCTGGGCCAAGGGGAAGTGGGCCGCGAGCCCGAAGGGAAGAGGGAAAAAAAAAGGATTCAGCCCAGTCCCCTTTGTCAAATTCCTTTTTCTTTTCTCTTTTGATTTTACAAACTTTTCAAAAGCCTTTTTGAATTCAAAATCAAATCCAGTTTGAAATCAAATAGTTTGGAAAAAGTTTTGAAATAATTCCCTAGGTTTTGCAAATAAAACTTTGAGTTTGAAAATTTATAAACTTTTATAAACCATTTGTTTCTTTTTCTAAATAGAATAAATTCGATCCGCCCTGTTCGGGTTTAAATAACATTCTTTTTCACCCAATAAAATATGCCATGGCATGAATGCAACATGAAAATGATAAATAAATTTTATTTTTCCTCCTCTAATAAACTAGCCAACCTATTTAGTTTCTAATTTCTTAAATTAAATTGGGGAAAATTAAATCAGGGTGTTACAAACCTACCCCCCTTAGAAGAATCTCGTCCTCGAGATTAGGTAGAGTCGGCGAAGAGATGAGGAAAATCTGCCCGAAGATCATCTTCCTTCTCCCATGTGGCTTCTTCTTCGGAATAATGCTTCCATTGCACCTTGCAGATTTTAATCCTCTTGTTGCGAGTGCCTCGTTCCATCGTGTCCAGAATCTTGATCGGCTCAGAGAAAGTCAGATCATCCCTGAGATCAAGCTCCTCAAGTGGCAACTGCTCCTCCGGAACTCGGAGGCATCTCTTCAGCTGGGATACATGGAACACATCATGAATACCTGCCAGCCGTGCAGGCAACTCCAGCTGATAAGCAACTGCACCTTTCTTGTCAATCACCTTGAAAGGGCCAATGAATCTCGGAGATAGCTTCCCTTTGACATTAAACCTCCGAAGACCTCTGAAAGGTGACACCTTCAGATAGACATAGTCCCCAATCTGGAACTCCAGCTCTCGTCGTCTGACATCGGCATAGCTCTTCTGTCTAGTCTGAGCTGTCTTCAGGTTGCTTCTGATCTGTCTGACCTGTTCTTCAGCTTCTTCTATAGACTCAGGGCCAAAGACCTTCCTTTCTCCAACCTGATTCCAGAACAGGGGAGTTCTGCACTTCCTGCCATACAGTGCCTCGAAAGGTGACATCTTCAGACTGGCCTGATAGCTGTTGTTATATGAGAACTCTGCATATGGTAGACTCACATCCCAACTCTGGCTGTTCTGGAGTGCACTAGCTCGCAACATGTCCTCCAGAATCTGATTCACCCTCTCTGTCTGTCCATCAGTCTGAGGATGATAAGCGGAACTGAAACTGAGGCGAGTGTCCATAGACTCATGCAACCGCTTCCAGAATCTAGATGTGAACTGTGTACCTCTGTCAGATACTATGATCTTAGGTACTCCATGCAAGCATACAATGCGGGACATGTACAGCTCTGCCAGCTTCGGGCCCTGATATGTCTCCTTGACCGGAATGAAGTGAGCCACCTTGGTCAACCGATCAACTATGACCCAGATGGAGTCATACCCAGACTGTGTCCTGGGCAAACCAGTGATGAAATCCATGCTGATCTCTTCCCATTTCCACTCAGGAATCTGCAGAGGCTGTAACAAACCAGCAGGTCTCTGATGTTGGGCCTTAACCCTCTGACATGTGTCACACAAAGCCACATACTCTGCTACTTCCCTCTTCATCCCATACCACCAGTAATACTGCTTCAGATCCTGGTACATCTTGGTACTGCCTGGGTGAAGAGAGTAGGCTGAATCATGAGCTTCTCTCAAGATCAACTCCTTGATAGCCTTCACATCTGGAACACAGATCCTGCCTCTGAACCATAAGACACCCTGATCATCCTCTGTGAATCCTGGGGCTTTGTCCTCCTTGATCGATTGTCTGATCTCCAGAAGATACTCATCAGTGAGCTGTCCTGCCCGGATATCATGCTCAAGTGTCGAATCAACCTCCATTGCTACTGCATCAGTGTGGCCAAGAATACCCAAGTTGAGCTTCACAAACTCTTCATGCAACTCGGGCTGCTGCTCCTTGATCTCTAGCACATTACAGTAGACCTTCCTGCTCAAGGCATCTGCAACAACATTCGCCTTGCCTGGATGATAGTTGATACTCAGATCATAGTCTTTGATCAACTCGAGCCATCTCCGTTGGCGAAGATTCAGATCTGGCTGGGTGAAAATATACTTCAAGCTCTTATGATCAGTGTATATTTCTGTCTTCTTGCCCATCAGATAGTGCCTCCAGATCTTCAGAGCATGAACAACAGCTGCCAACTCTAGATCATGAGTAGGGTAATTCAGCTCATGCTTCCTGAGCTGTCTCGAGGCATAAGCAATCACACGACCTTCCTGCATAAGCACACATCCTAGACCCTGTCGCGAAGCATCACAATACACCGTGAAGTTCTTCTGGACATCTGGCATGACAAGAATAGGAGCAGAGGTCAATCTCGCTTTCAGCTCCTCAAAACCAGTCTGGCATTCAGGGGACCAAACAAACTTGGCACCCTTCTCAGTCAGTCTCGTCATCGGCTTCACGATCTTGGAGAATCCCTCAATGAATCTGCGATAGTATCCAGCCATACCGAGGAAACTCCGAATCTCAGTGACGCTCTCAGGTACCTTCCAGTCCAATATATCCTGGACCTTACCTGGATCAACAGATACTCCACCTTCTGAGATGATATGCCCCAAGTAAGCAACCTTCTTCAACCAGAACTCGCATTTGCTCAGTTTCGCATACAACTGATGCTCTCTGAGCTTCTGCAACACTAACCTCAGATGCTTCTCATGTTCTTCTTCATCCTTCGAGAATATCAGGATATCATCAAGGAACACCACGACGAACAGATCTAAAAACTCCATGAAGACCTTGTTCATCAGATACATGAAGAAAGCTGGGGCATTTGTCAAACCGAAGGACATCACTGTGCACTCATATAGCCCATATCGAGTTACGAATGCCGTCTTCGGGATATCAGCTTCACGAATCTTCAGCTGATTATAACCTGTTTGCAGGTCAATCTTCGAGAACACATGAGCACCCTTCAACTGATCAAACAGATCATCAATGCGAGGAATCGGGTACTTGTTCTTGATGGTAGCTTCATTCAATGCGCGGTAATCAACGCACATCCGCAGGCCTCCATCCTTCTTTGGAACAAAGATCACAGGAGCTCCCCACGGGGATGTACTAGGACGAACATGCCCCTTCTCTAACTGCTCTTGGATCTGCGTCTTCAGCTCGGCTAGCTTTTCGGCATCCATTCTATATGGTCGCCTGTATATAGGTGCAGTGCCAGGAACTAAATCAATAGAGAACTCGATCTCACGATCAGGTGGCATACCTGGCACTTTCTGGAAGACATCAGGGAACTCCTTAACAACTCGGATATCAGGTACCACGACTGCCTCATACACTCTGGCTGCCTTCATCATCCTTGGCGGTGCCTGATATAGAACCTCGGTGCCGTCTGGATGCTTCACCGTGATGGTCCGTTGAGCACAATCGATAATGCCATGATATCTGCTCAACCAGTCCATACCCAGAATAATATCCACCTCTTGCGACTCCAGGACGACGAGATGAGAAGGGAAGGCTACCCCCCTTATGAATAAGCTTACATTGGGGCATATATACTCTGTCAACATTTCTCCTCCAGGAGACTTGACTAGCAGCTTGCTTTTCAACAAAGACTTAGGCAGGTTACATCTTGCTATGCATGGTGTTGATATGAATGAATGTGATGCCCCAGAATCGAACAACACAGTAACAGGATATGCGTCAATGGAGAACGTACCAATCACCACATCGGGAGCCTCCTGAGCTGACTCCAGTGCCACATGGTTCACCTTCCCATGCCTGAAGTTCTGGCCACCATTCCTGTTCTGGTTCTGCTGTCGAGGTGCTGGTGGAGCCTGCTGTCTGGTCGGGCACTGGTTGGCCAAGTGCCCGAGCTGGTGGCACTTGTAGCACGGACCAAGCTGACCTGCCCCCTGTGCTGGACGGGGCTGCTGCGGAGCTGGAAGACCCTGGCGAGGTGCCTGAGCCTGGCGTGGCTGCTGCTGCTGCTGAGGTGGGGCCTGGTACTGTGGAGCTGGGTGCCTGTACTGAGGAGCGGGCTGCCGGGACTGGGGCGGGCGGTACTGCTGCTGCTGGGGAATCTGCCTGGAAGCTGAGGCAGGTGGAGCGTAGCGGGGACGAGCGGAGCTGCCGGAGGACTGTCCCTGGAACGTCATCTTCCTCTTGCGATCTGCATCGAGATCCTTCCGTTCCTTCTCCACCGCGAAGGCACGGTCAACCAGCTTCTGAAATGAGGAATACTCATTTGAAGCTAGGGCATAGCGGAGTCCTGGGTTAAGCCCATGCCTAAAGCAGATAACAATTTCATTATTTATCAGGTAGCAAAAGGAATGAACAAGGTTATGGGAAGAATATATTAATATTAAAGAATGACAGAGATCTTGCCTGAAACACTCCTGCTTCTTGTCGTCCGTGTCCACGTCATCTGGGGCGTAACGGGACAGCTGGCTGAACTGCGTGAGATACTCACGCACTGTCATCGCGCTCTGCCTGAGGTCCTGAAACTCCCGGCGCTTCACCCTGATCTCGCCGAAAGGGACGTACTGGTCGCGGAATGCCTTACGGAAATCCTCCCAAGTGATCGAGTTGGCGTCCGCATGAGCTGCGGTGTAGGCAGTCCACCAGTTCTTCGCCGGGCCCTGAAGCTGGTGCGCGGCGTAGAGGGCCTTATCAAGGTCCCCGACATGGGCAAGCTGCAACTTGCCTGTAATCGTCTCGAGCCAATCATCTGCATCCATTGGCTCTATGGCGTGGTGGAACACTGGAGGGCGCGTCGTCATGAAGCTCCTGAGAGTGTCATCCGGTCGGGGTGGCTGTGCAGCTCCTGCACCCTGAGCACCCTGAGCAGCCTGCGCCATCTGCTGCATGTGCTGCATCATCTGGGCCATGTTCTGCATCATCTGGTTCTGTACCTGGGCCATCTGGAGCGGGTCGTACGGAGGCGGAGGTGGAGGTGGATGAGGACGAGGCGGCTGGTTGCCACCTGCCCCGCTTCCGCCAGCGTTACCGGCGTTACCCGCGCTGCTCCTGGTGTCAACCATCTGTTACATTTTCCAGGAGTAAGAGTGAGATGTGATAGATAGATATATAACAACCCTGATTTGGTTAATTAATTCGATTAGTAAAACATTTTAACAAATGATGTCGCTGCAACCTGATGGTCGCAACACACCAACAATCATTACAAAGAACCAAAACATTACATATGCACAAGTACATGCCAAACAACGTGCTACGTGATCAAACATTTATGGTGGACAACCTACTATTGGAGGACCTACTTTTAAACTGAGTTTGAATTTTTTAGCAGAGAAAGACTACAGAAGTGGGAAAAAGGGTTAGGCTTTTAAAAATAGTTTTGTAAACTCGACGACTGACTAGGGTAGCGTCCTACGGTCAACACGGCTCCGATACCACTCTGTGACACCCCAATTTTAAGAACAAAATTGGAGCACAATATATGTATGCCAGGATCAATTTTCATACATATATCCACATCATAGTAAATATCAAAACAATGCTTTATTAATATATCGAACATTATTACAAAAAAATGACCCTCGGGTCTGAAATAAAAAGTACAGACTCTCATGATAACTGACTCTAATGTAAACTCTGATGAAGATGCGGAAGATCTGGACTCCACTCCACAGGAAGGTCGACCGGGGGTAGCGCCATCCTAGTACAGGTCGTCAGGGTCGTAGCCTTCGTCTTCTGGATACTCCTGCTCCTCGTACGCGTAGTCTCCAGCGTCTGGGTGGGGTAGCAGGGGGACAAAGAGGAAGGGTGAGTACATCGAAATGTACTCCGCAAGTGTAGGAAATATATGCTTATGAGGCTTATAACAAAGGTAGGCTGACTTTGTTTGACTCAAGCGCCTAAAGCGACACACCCTATTAATCCTATTAATCCTATGCACCTATTTACTAGGTTATAGACAGACTCTGTAGAAAAGTATCAACACTCGGAGTCGCACCGAGCAAACCACACTCGGAGTCACACCGAGCAACCAACACCTGAAGTCCATCAGGCAACCGCACCTGAAGTCCATCGGATGACCCGAACCCAAAACCAACCAGTAACCAACTAATCTCAAAGAAGTCCAAGCCGCTCGTGACCGTGAGCACGGCTGATATATCAGTTTTACACTCTGCAGAGGTTGCACATCGTTACCCATGAGTCGTGCATTACCCGTCACGCTAAACACTGCCGAGGTGTATAGCAGGTTGCACTGCAAGGCCTTTACAAAACTCCCTCCAAGTCCGTTTTACACGTTCACTAAGGTTTCACCGCTAACAGTGGATATACGCACCACTGCAGAAGCCCCCTCTTGTGCCACAAATCCGACCCCGTGTAAACCCTCAACTTGGAGGCAATTAATTACTTGGCCAGGTCCAGCCCATCCAGATCTCATGGTTGCGCTGTCAAGCCGGGTTACATGCTCTGAGAACCGGGTCCTAGGGATCCAGGCAGGATAAATCTAGCACGAGCCCCGAACCAAAAACCAAATAAGAGCTGCCAAGTCCATGGCACAAAACCACCAATACGGTTCCATCCTGCCGGATTTACCTAATAACCATGTTACTACAAAATTACCATGTCCACATTCGTTTCATAGTTCATTAATCAAGATTATAAACATTTTAACTCCCATCCCAATCATGACTGCAGGGATAAGCAAGACACCTACCCGAACATCCCAAAACAGGCGATAAGGATAATAGAGCAAGATCTAGTAAACCATAATATAGGATTCAAATTTGACATTGCATGCATCTACTAGATCTAAACTACTCTAATACCAAAAGTAAAATAAAGTAGGTGCAAGATGTTCAAGGACACTTGCCTTCGGACTGGGTCGAATCAACTGGGTCGCAAGGATGGTCTGGAGCGTCCTCGTACTCCGCACTCTCTGGATCACACATCAATACATGGCCCAACAAAATAAATAAATAACAGTACATCAACAGTAGTAAAATAGGACGTAAATAGATCTAACGCGTAGAGCTTGACGAGACGAATCTAACGCGACTTGAACGGGTCAAATCGGACTTAAAACGTGAAAGTTATAAGTGTTTGAAGTTGGATGGTATTTCTGTAAATAATTTGAACTCGTTTTGCATTTAAAAACAAATAAAAAATGATAAATGGAACGGCAGTCGGACTGGGCGTCAATTCAACCAATTGTCAGAGGCTAGATCGCAAGATAACATAGAGCCAGGAAACCATATTTTGGATTTTAGGAAGAGACAAAGGGCTAGATTATTAAGTTGTGCACACTATGCCGCGATCTAAATCCATGGACCATGGACCAGAGAGGGGCTGTTAGTGTGGTCCACCATGAACCATGTCCATGTGCTAAAGGGGAGTATTTGAGCTGTATTTCTGGATTTATTTTTATAAAGGAAAACGGCCATAAAACAGAATGACATCATGCTGAAATCAGCAAGCTAACGAGGAGTAATCAGAGCACTTCGCTCGACCAGCTGCTCGTCGCAGGAAACAGCATACGGCCGGTGCTCACTACGTGCTCGTGTGTACGTATGCTGCAGGAGACGCAAGAGACTGTGCAGCATGCCCAACCGGCTGGGACCGCGACCGGACAACAGAGCTGTCGGCGTCGAGGACTCGAGGCCACGGTGGTCGTGCATGACCGGCGATGGCGTTCCGGGGCAAGGAGGAAGCGAGGTGGGATCAAGCGGTGGTGGCTAGTGCTGTGCTCGGGGTACTACTCCAACAGCGCGAGTGAGGAGCGAGCGGCGGGCGCTAGTCCATGCGCTTTGCATGCCGTCTATGGCGCGGCGAGCACCGAGCGTGTCGCGCGGCGGCCAGCGGCTAGGGCACGACGGCGCCATTGCCAAACCTTGTCGGCGCGCTCGAAATCGTGGCTAGAGGGCACGAGGACTAGCGGGGAGGGGTGGAAAAGACTTCTGGGTTCACCATGAGTGTGATGATGGGGATCTTGTCGCGGGTCGAGGACTTGGACGCGGCGGCGGCGCCATGGAGGGCGACTGGGGGGTTCGCCGGGCGAGCGCGGTGGGGCTCGGGGGGAGCTAGGCGGTGGTACTGGAGCGTAGCACTTGACTTGGCGACCTCGATGATGCCCTAGCCAACGCCCAACGACGCGGTGTGGCTAGGTGGTGCCAGGGCTGGTGGTGCGCGGCGGCGCCGTGAGTTCACGGCGGGAGCTCGCGGGTATACGCGGGGCTCGGACTACGGGCTACGGCCTGCTGAACCAAGGGCACAGGGGAAAAGAGAGAGGAAAGGCGATCTCACCCAGGGGCCTTGCCCAGTCGGAGGAGGATCGGAGGTGCGCGCGATGGTGACGAAGGGACGAAGAGGGTGCACGGCGGCGGCGACGCGGAAAGAGCTCCCAGCCGGCCGGAGGCGATCCTGGGCGCAAGCTTCACCGCAGAGGGTCTCCTCGGGCTCGCCGTGCCTTCGCTACCTCGATGGAGAGCTCCCCGGTGTCAAACAGACCGGAGAGGGAGGCGATGGTGGGAGCTGTCGGCTTCCTCAGTGGGGCGGCGGCGTTGTTGTCTCAGGGAGGAGAAAGGGAGCGCGGGTTGGACCTGTGGCTCTTGTAGGCAAAGAGGAGGGGGTGGCGGCGCGTTGTGGTGCTGCAGATCACTCCCCGGAAGGAGCGGAGAGGGTGAGGGCATCGCGGCTGACGCGTAGATGGCGCTCCGGTTCGGCGCGCTGAGCTCGCGCGGACGTTGGGGAACGGCCTGCCGAGCGGGCCCTGGAGGTCAGCGAGCGAGGGAGGTGTGATGCAGTGAGTGCGCTGCGGCGCGTGCGGTGCAGGCTGGAGGCGAGCTAGTGGGCCAGCTGGCGCGCGCGGAGAGGCATGCGGGCTGAGGAGAGGAGTGGGCCGAGCGCGCGGCTGGGCCAAGGGGAAGTGGGCCGCGAGCCCGAAGGGAAGAGGGAAAAAAAAAGGATTCAGCCCAGTCCCCTTTGTCAAATTCCTTTTTCTTTTCTCTTTTGATTTTACAAACTTTTCAAAAGCCTTTTTGAATTCAAAATCAAATCCAGTTTGAAATCAAATAGTTTGGAAAAAGTTTTGAAATAATTCCCTAGGTTTTGCAAATAAAACTTTGAGTTTGAAAATTTATAAACTTTTATAAACCATTTGTTTCTTTTTCTAAATAGAATAAATTCGATCCGCCCTGTTCGGGTTTAAATAACATTCTTTTTCACCCAATAAAATATGCCATGGCATGAATGCAACATGAAAATGATAAATAAATTTTATTTTTCCTCCTCTAATAAACTAGCCAACCTATTTAGTTTCTAATTTCTTAAATTAAATTGGGGAAAATTAAATCAGGGTGTTACACCACCTATCCAAGAGGAGCTCATGCCACAGAAGGGCAAAGTGATCCACACCCACTACCGTGAGTACCAACAACCCCCTATGAGAGCGGTGAGGTACCATTGTGAGCACTGTGAGAGAGATGGACATTTGAGGGAGTTTTGCTTTCGGCGCAAGAGAGATGAGCGTCGTGCAAAGGAGATGAACAACACGGACATGTACCATCCTTTCCATGATGTACATGTGCCGAATGTTCAGAGGAGAGCAGCTAGGCCTAGAGGTCCAATGCCTCAAGGTCCTAGGCCTCAGGGAGGTGTTGCCCGGCGGGATCCTGGTTTTGCAGGATATGGACCCCGTGGTAGTGGCTTTGTTGAGCGTTTCCCTCCACCACGTTTTGAGTATCGCGATGGACGCTCTTCCCTTAGCGGACCACGTTTTCCTCAGCGTGGTGATCGCTTTCCCCGTAGGCGTGCTAGGAATGGTCTTTCTTCTAACCGTTCTTTTGAGCAGCCGACCCAACACTGGTATAATTCCTATTTCACTTACCCCAGTGTTGGACCGTATGCTCACCCTATGTCTTTTTATTGATGTAGGTAAAGCGATTGGAGAACGTTTGGTTGGTGGATTCCGGGTGCTCGAGGCACATGACCGGAAACGCCAAGTGGTTCTCCAGTCTTAGTCCGGTCGCCGGAAAGGAATTTATCACCTTCGATGACAATAGCAAAGGTAAAGTGTTGTCTCGTGGGTCTGTGCGAGTTAATGAGCACTTTGTGTTGCGCGATGTTGCTCTTGTTTCTAACTTGCATTTTAACCTTCTTTCGGTTTCGCAACTCTTTGATGATGACTATGAGTTTCGTTTTAAACCGAATCTCAGTCGTATTTTGGATCCCCAGGGCAATCTTGTTTGCTTGATTTTGCCCTTTGGGAAAGTCTTTCGTGCGAATTCCTCGGAGTCTTTTGGCATTTCTCGTTGTCTTTTGGCTGGTCCTTCATCCTCTGATCTTTGGAAGTGGCATAGGAGACTTGGTCACTTGAGCTTCGACTTGCTTGCAAGGCTTAGTTCACTTGGCCTAATCCGAGGATTGCCCAAGTTATCCATGGAGAAGGATCTTGTTTGCCACTCTTGCAGACATGGGAAGATGGTTGCCGCTCCCCACCATCCTGTGAACCAAGTCATGACCAAGCGCCCTGGAGAGCTTTTACACATGGACCTCGTTGGTCCGGCTCGGGTGAGCTCGGTTGGGGGGAAGTGGTATGTGCTTGTTGTTGTTGATGACTTTTCGAGATATTCGTGGGTCTTCTTTTTGACTGAGAAGACCGAGACTCTCTCTTTTGCTCGCAATCTGATTTTGCGTCTTCAGAATGAGTTCCCTTTGAACTCGATGTGAGCTATTAGAAGTGATAATGGTTCCGAATTCAAGAATTCAGATTTTGAGAAGTTTTGTAACTCTTTGGGTTTGGAGCATCAGTTTTCTTCCCCCTACACACCGCCACAGAATGGTGTTGTAGAGAGGAAGAATCAGACCCTTGTAGAGATGGCCAGGACGATGCTCGATGAGCATAGGACTCCTAGGCGATATTGGCCGAAGCTATGAACACTGCATGCTATATTTCCAATCGCATTTTTCTCCGAGCTTTCTTGAAAAAGACTTCTTATGAGTTGCGTTTTGGAAAACAGCCCAAGGTGAGTTATTTTAGAGTCTTTGGTTGCCACTGTTTTATACTTAAGAAAGGCAACCTGGACAAATTTGAGTATCGTTCTTCTGACGGTGTATTTTTGGGTTATGGCACTCATACTCGCGCATATCGTGTACTTAACCTTGATACTAACCGAGTCATGGAGACATCCGATGTCACCTTTGACGAGACCATGGTTTGTCCTTCTTCTCGTTTTGAGCGTGCAGGTGATCATGAGGTTGGTGAGCCTCTTTTTGATGACGAGGACAAGGGTGCTGAAGGGATGGATGATCCAGCACCACCTCCACCTGCTGTGCCGCAAGCATCGGATTCTACTACGACGACTCACGGCCCCAACCCCTCTTCGTCGACCACTTGGGGGCCGTGGGATCTGCCACCTCGGGCCGTACCTTTTGTACCCGAGGAGGTGTCAGCTGCTGTTGAGGGGGAGGTTTCTTCAGTTCGGGAGGCACCACGACACATTCAACGCCAACACCCGCCGCAATAGATGATCGGCAGCATCAGCGAACGTGTCACTCGGTCAAGGTCACAACAAATCTCTCACTTTGCTCATTCTGCATTTGTTGCTGATTTTGAACCCCGAGATGTTGGACATGCTTTATCTGATCCAGATTGGGTCAATGCCATGCATGAGGAGTTAGAAAATTTTGAAAGAAATCGGGTTTGGGTTTTGGTTCCACCTCCTCCAGAGTGTCACCCTATTGGTACAAAATGGGTTTTCAAAAACAAACAAGGAGAGGATGGCCATGTTGTGAGAAACAAGGCCAGACTTGTAGCCCAGGGGTATAGTCAGAAGGAGGGGATAGACTATGAGGAGACTTTTGCTCCTGTAGCTCGTTTGGAGGCAATTAGGATACTCTTGGCTTTTGCTGCATCCAAAGGTTTTAAACTTTTTCAAATGGATGTCAAGAGTGCCTTCTTAAACGACTACATAGAAGAAGAGGTGTATGTGAAACAACCTCCCGGTTTCGAAAATCCCAAGTTTCCAAACCATCTTTTTAAACTTCACAAAGCTTTGTATGGTTTGAAACAAGCCCCTAGAGCCTGGTATGATAGGTTGAAAACCTTTTTGCTTGCTAAGAGTGTTAAAATGGGATGTGTGGATAAAACACTTTTTCTCCTCAAGCAAGGCAATTACACTCTCTTGGTCCAGATTTACGTGGATGATATTATTTTCGGTGGTTCTTCTCACGCTTTGGTTGCCAAGTTTGCAGATACAATGAGCAGGGAGTTTGAGATGAGCATGATGGGTGAGTTGACATTCTTTCTCGGATTGCAAATCAAGCAATCCCGAGAGGGGACGTTTGTGCACCAGGGCAAGTATACCAAGGACATCCTGAAGAAGTTCGATATGGGTGAGGCCAAGCCTCTTTCAACACCCATGTCGACCACGATCGCCATGGATGCGGATGTGGATGGAGAAGCTGTGGACCAGAAGGAGTACCGGAGTATGATCGGGTCGCTGCTGTACCTGACGGCGACACTTTCGGACATTCAGTTCGCGGTGTGTCTTTGCGCATGATTTCAGTCGTCGCCGCGCACTTCTCACCGTCAGGCGGTCAAGCGCATTATGAGGTACTTATGCTTCACTCCAGAATTTGGGATTTGGTATTCTGCTTCCTCCACCCTCTCCCTTTGCGGTTATTCTGATGCCGATTTTGCTGGTTGTCGAATTGATTGCAAGTCCACTTCTGGGACTTGTCAGTTTATTGGTTCTTCTCTTGTATCTTGGTCTTCTCGCAAGCAGTCTAGTGTCGCCCAGTCTACCACAGAGGCTGAGTATGTTGCTGCGGCTAGCTGCTGTTCTCAATTGCTTTGGATGACGACCACTTTGCGTGATTTTGGTCTGAGCTTTTCTCGCGTTCCTTTGCTTTGTGACAGCACGAGTGCTATTAGCGTTGCTAAGAACCCCGTGCTGCACTCTAAGACCAAACACATTGATGTGCGCTTTCATTTTCTGCGAGACCATTATGAGAAGGGTGATATCGACCTTCTCCATGTCGATACTCATCATCAGTTGGCTGATATTTTCACCAAGCCTTTGGACCAATCAACTTTTGCTAGGTTGAGAGCTGAGCTTGGTGTGTGTTTCCCCTTTTAGATGGGGGAAACATTTTGGTTACTGTATCATAGACTGACTCCTTTTTCTTTTGTTTTCATCTCTGGGTAGGTTAGTCTTTGCATTTCATCATGCATCTTTGCTTTCTGAGCTTCATGTATATAATCTTTAGAATGTAATTATGCTCTGTCTAGTTTACTCCGATGCTATATGATGATGCTTGTAGCTTATGCTCTTTCTGATCACTGATACATGTTGTGAGCTGAGCTAATTTATGAATGGTGAATTTGTTTAATGAACATAAAACTTGAAATTGTTCACCATTGAGATATGCAACTAACATGTGTAGAATATGTTGAATTCACTTGTGCTTTCCATATATGCTAGGTTGCTATGTCTCTAGTTCTGAGTCATTCACTTATTTGGTCTATTCATATTCTGATATAAAATTGAACCAAGTTAAGTGAATTGGAAAGATCGAGATGGGATTGCTTGTCAACACATCACGGTATCGAGATTGTTTCTCATTGCACATTTGAGTTAAACTTGAGCCGTGTAGTGTATGACCGAAACCGGCGCTTTAAGCTTCTAATTGCTTTTGCATAGGCTTAGCTCGGTTGAAAAGTTAGGCAATGACAAGCCTTCAACCTCTCGCAATCACATGCTGAATTTTGAACTTGTGAAATTTCACCGCTGCAACTCCGATTAAAATCTGAAATCACAAGTCTATGTTTCATTCTATAGCATGTTGATTGAACTTTGCTAGGGGTAGTTCACCTTGTATACATGATTAGCACTTGTTTGACTACCTGTCTATACATGTTCAGTGCTATTTTTATGGTGAACATCCTTCTCTGAATAACTAAAACTGCTCACTTTACTTATATGTTCATATTTCGTATTTAGTGATCAGTTTGAGCCTTTGCTGGCATGTATGCTTCTTGTTGAGTCATTGGAGTTATACTGTGTAGAGCATCTTTTCGTTCTCTAGACTATATTCCTGAAGCTGCTAATTTGCATTTCTTTTTTACTCATATGCATTTGGAAGGGAGAAGTTTGCCTGATAGTGCATTATCAACTAAGGGGGAGAAATTTATCAAATCATGTGCACTATTGGAGGGGGAGTTTGCTCGTTTTTTGTCTGTTGAATTGTCAATTGGCTCGGAGCATTTTTTTCAATTGGTTCGGAGCATTTTTGGTAGCTAGTTGTGTTGAGCCTTTGCCTCTTTCTTGAGGGACTAGCGACTTTGCCTATGTGCTCTTCATTTGGTATTGAGCTCTGTTGCTTTTCAGTTGGCATTTCTTCAGTTGATATCGAGCCTTCACGCTAGCGGTGTTGAGCCCGTTCTGCCTCTTCTTGAGGGCTAGCTCTATCTTTGCTTGGATTTCAATTGATTTTTTGATTGGTATCAAGCTTTCCTGCTAGCGGTGTTGAGCCTGTTCTACCTCTTCTTGAGGGCTAGCTTTGCTTTGCTTGGTTGCGTCGAGCCGTTGCCCATGTCTTTGGGGACCAAGTTGTCTTGCTCTTTCACTTGACCTTCTTCTGGCTTTGATATGCTTTTGGGTCATTTGGACGAGTTCTCTACTTCTCCTTCTTCCTCCTTTTTCTCCTTCATCATGATTTGTGTTGGTAGTTGACAATGCACTCATCAAGGGGGAGATTGCGGATACATGGGTGTATGCCGAGTCTCGAGTGATGAGTGATTGTCAACTGGGATAATGCGCATGTTCTTTAGCTTGTGTTGTGCAGGTGTTGAGCACGGATACAGTGATCGAAGGCAAGGTGAAGGTCAAGTAGAGACGTGTCGTGCCGATGGACCGGGAGCGGTGAAGGGCGGACGTGAGGCTTGGACTGAGGGACCGGTGGCCTGAGGATCAGCTGTGGTGGCTGATAGCCTGAGACAGCGACGAGCGGAGACTTGCGGGGCATAGTGTTGCTCGGATCGAGGATGAAAGGATCAAGATGCCCAAGAGGGGGGGTGAATTGGGCTTTTCTAAAACTTTAGCAAGAATCAAAACCTATTAAGCCCAATTAACCCCCTTGTGCCTAGAAGTGTATTTCTCTCTATTCTACCGCACAAAAGACCAAGTCTATGCCACTCCTACTCTAGCAAAGCAATTCAATAGTGAATGAACAACAAGTATAATGCGGAATTGAATTGCTTGAAAGTAAATGCGTAAGTAAGGGAGTAGAGATGACAAGACGATCTTTTTGCCGAGGTATCGAGGTGTCGGCACACCCCCTAGTCCTTGTTGGAGCACCCGCGCAAGGGTATCGCTGCCCCTTGATCCGCGCAAGGATCAAGTGCTCACTACGACCTGATTCTTCGCCACTCCGGCCCGGTGAATCGCTCGCTACCGGTCACAACTTGACTTGGGTCATCCACAAAGCCTCCGGATGATCACCAAGCTCTTCGATCACCACCAAGCCGTCTAGGTGATGCCGATCACCAAGAGTAACAAGCTAGAACTCTCACTTGACCAACACAAGGCCAAAGAGATGGATGGATGCACACTTGCTACTCAATTCTCACTAGGAGGTCACTAATTCTCTCAATTAGCAATTCACTCAACCTCACTAGGGCTCTTGCACTCACTCACACTCACAATGTGTCTCTCAGCAGATGGAAGTGGCAAGAACACTCTAATGGATGGAGGGAAGGAGTATAAATACTCCCCAACCGGTCATCCAAAACAGCACCAAACTGGTGCTACTGCGGGGGCATCGGACGCTCCAATGCAGGGCATCGGACGCGCTGATGACCTCGACCAACGGTCGACTGTACCATCTTGTCAGACATGTTAAAGGAGCATCGGACGCTGGACAACGTCCGATGCCTCCACATCGGACGCGTCCGATGTGGATTTACCCTCTCTGGGACCTCTCTGGATGGCCATCGGACGCTGGCCCTCAGCCTCCGATGCTAGCGTCCGATGTGCCCCTCAGGGCACCCTCTCTAGAACAGTGGCACAGGCGCGTCCGATGTGACAACATCAGAGCGTCCGATGCCACCTGGCCAGCACACTCAAGTCTAAGTGACATCGGACGCGCGTTCGATGCCACTAAGGCCAGCGTCTGATGCCCAAAACAGGTCCGAAACGACTTCAGATCGTGACGCTGCCTTAACGACTTTTCATCCTTGCGACATAAGGCATCTCTCTGAGCTACCTAGGGCTATGAAATAACAAGTGTGCACCACACCTACTTCAATAGACTCATCTAGGTCAAGCTACTGATTCACGTTCCCTTTATAGTACGGCCAAAGGAAAAACAAAGACCTAAGACTACCTAAGTGTCCTCCAACACCATGTGACACTTAGCCTAGTCTACCACCGTCTTCGTCATCCGTCCTTTTAAAAACCGAAACGATATCCATCGCCAGGGGACATGAACTCCATATGCCCGTATCGTCGCCATTACCGTGACCTAACTCAATCCTATTTCTGCAAAACACACGTTAGTCACAGTAATCTTGGTTTTCATCCAATCACCGAAACCCACTAGGGGCCAAGATGCGTTCAATCTCCCTCTTTTTGGTGATTGATGACAACACGAGATCGAGTATAGATAGAAGAGGTTTTTAAATCATGACATGTATGAACTTGCAAAGAATAAGAGAAAGTGATTAGAGGCAAGCTCATACATATCATGCCATCATCCTGCACTCAATAGATTAGAGTAAATAGCAAGTGCAAGAGTAAATAGCTCATATACAAAATCAAGTGAGAATTAAGTGCAAGTAATGAGCGAAACGAAATGACATGTCATATAATATAACATAGTGAGCACAAACATGTCACAAGGTCCATAGCACAAGTATATAACAAAACAAAGTGCCAAAAGATGCAATAAGTAAAGAGCGTATGTGAAACATAACACATCAAAAGATCAAAGACCCTCTCACATCGCTCCCCCCTATCGCTATACTCGGCCACTCTCTCCCTTTGGCATCAAGCGCCAAACTAAGCGTTGGAGGGCGGAGGTGGTGCAGACGAGTCAGGTGCCGTCTCCGGAGTGCGCTGAGTAAACTCAAACTGCTGTAGGAACTCCTCGGAGTCGGAAGAAGAGACGCTGGTAGCCTGCTGACCCTCTGAAGCTAGAAGCTGCTGAGAAGCGGTCGGGGTCGGCTCTGGCACTGACTGCTCGGTCTGCTCTGGCTCTGTCGCAGTCTCTGTCACAGGCACAATCTGTGTAGCTGTAGCCGCCTGAGCCTCGGAGTGCGGAAGCTCTGGTATCGAGGAAAGCTCAGGCTGCGCTATAGTAGTAGTCTCAGACTGGACGGGCTCTGCCTACTCAGAGGATGCCACTGAACTCGGAAGGGTCTTAGTAGTGGACGTCACTGGAGCCGTCGACGTCGGAGCTGGATCCGGAAGATCTGGAGTAGGAAATCTAGTAAGCTCACTGAAAGTAGCCGACAGATCCCGAGTCGCTGAGGTAGTCGTCGCATAGAGGGACTCTATCGGGCGCGGAGTGAAGCCGGTGCGCAGAGGGCTGAAGACGGGAGCTCCTCCAGGCGGAGTGGTTAAGGTGGTGAACTGGGAGAAACTCTGGCCAAAAGACGGCTGCTGCTGAAACTGCGGCGGCTGCTGACCAAGCTGCTGCGGCTGCGGAGGAACCGGTGGCTGCCACTAGATCTGGTGCTGGGGAGGAGGCTGCTACCACTGCCACTGAGGCGGACCACTCGCAAGACGCTCCATGAAGCTCAAGGTCTGCTGCTGAAGTGCCATCATCTGTCGCTGCAGGGCGTCTGAGCGCTCCTGAGCCTGCTGCTGTGCCAGGGCCTGCTGCTGAGCCAGACGCTGCTGCTCCTGTGTAAGCCGCTGGACATCCTATGTCACTGTTCGCTGCTGCTCCTCCATCCGTGATAGTATCGCAAGTAGCGCGGGGTCGGAGGAAGCAGTACCAGACGTCCCGGCCTGTGAGTCATGAGCTCTAGGCTGAAAGTGGGGCGGGAGCTGGTAGTCCTCGTCCGAGCTGTCAGTGGGGTCCTCTGCGACGTACGTGTCACCACCCTCTAACTCTGCTAGCTCCTGCTTGGCGAGGGCCCGGACTGTCTCGTCCTGCTCCTGAGCTGACTCAGGAACCTCTGGCCGCTGGCGTGAACTGGACGGTGCCTGCTGCTCCTGCTGTCTACGATCCCGACCATGTCCCAACAACTGACTCATGTTATACTCAGGGAACACAGTCACGGAGCCGGTGAGTGTCTGAGCTGGACGGCTCCCAGTAGTGACAGCTACCTTCCAGAGAATGAAGGAGATCCAATGAGCATAAGGTAGCTGTCGGCGGGCCTTGATGCCCTCTGCGATGGTGTCCTCCATCTCACACAAGATGACGTCCCAGACGTCGAACTCCTGCTGCCTGACCAGATAAGCAAGTAACCACAGCTGCAGACGTGAAAGGCCCTCGCGGAAGCCAACTCTAGGAAGCAAGGTCCGCCAAAGAACCTCGTTGAGGATCCGAGTCGTAGGGGTGAGATCCCTAGGCGCGCGACTCGAACCCTCGCCGAAGGGCTCAGTAAAGCAGGGGCGGACCAAGTCAGTCGACGGCTGGGCACCATCGTGAGGGCGGCGGGGGTGGCTCCGTCCGATCGTAGCATAGGTCGTGGATCCGGGTCTGCGAGTGTCTCAGTCCAAACCAACTCCGGATCTCTGAAGAGAATAGCCTATAGTGCTCCCCCTCAAACGCAAACTCGATAGTCTCCCTGTCCGGGTGCACCCAAAGCGAAGCATAGAACTGAAAGACCCAGTCCTCAACATACGAGCCAGATCGCCCCAGAAGATCTGCTAATCCAGGTAGATACGTGAGTATGGGACGGATCTACTCTTCAGCTGCCGTGACGACTGCCTCTAGCGGATAGACTCACTGTGAACGCAAGCAGATACCGGCGTTCCTGTAGCCCTGGTAGAAATCCTCCTGCAGCACTGTATAGAACGCTGGTCCTGCCTGCTGCTGTCTCTCCCTCGGGAACCACTACTCGACTGGGACGATCCTGAGTGTCTGGATCTGAGAACAGGTAGCTGCCCGGAGGTCCAGTCGCGGGATCGGCGGGGGCGCACGCCTCGACGGAGCACGTGCTCCCCGAAGAGGGACATCGGGCCGGGGTGGCACCGCTGTCCTGCGATGAGTGGACCGGCGCCGGGGAACCTCCTCAGGGGTCTCCTCCTCAACCTCTGCCTCTGCCTCTGGGGCCTCTGCCGCCTCTGCTGCCTCAGCCTCTGCCTGGCCCTGCCCTGAGCTCTCGGGCTCCACACCCGAAGACGTGAACGTCGTCCGGCGACCGGCAGCCATAAGCGTGCCAGTCGGAGAGTGGTGGAACCGCTCTACCTCCTCAACTGCACGCCTCTGGGCTGGCGACAGCTCGTCCTCTATCCGTAAGCCGCCACCACGCCCACCCTGCTCGGCACGCTCTGCGGTGGCTGCAACCTCTCGTGCCTGGTCTGCCTCCCTCTGCTCCCTGGAGCGCTTCCTGCGTGTGATCAACTTCCCCTTCCCGGGCCTCTGACCGGAAGGGGGGATGGGGAGGAGAGTCCCCTGGTGCACCATCGACGTTCTTGCAGCGCATAGCTGACAAGAACGAGAACCGCTGAAAGCTGTACTGCCGCTGAGCAACCCAAACTGACCGAGACTCCCCCTGACACTGGGAACTGCCGCTGTCACTCGCGAGGCTTGGCCTCGATCCATACCCGCGGGCTTGGCCCCGGGTTATCTGACACTGCCAACTGACCTCAAGCTGACAACGGCCACGGACTCGCTGCAAGAATAGACGGGGATATATATAAGAGACATATACGCTAGAGATGAGCGAGACCTATGGAAGCAAAGCAATAGGGATAAGAAAATGGAAGAGGTTTTGCTACCTGACACGTCGATGAAACGACTCAAGCAGGAGATAAGTACTGACGTTCCGGCACCCACGTATCACACCTAGGAGGTCTGCAAGGGATTGGAGTGAAAAACGGGGTTAAAATCGAGGTGAACGGTCTTTGGGACATTTCATCGAGCACCTGGAGGGCATGAGATGGGGAGGTGGACTGTGGTGCTCACTGGGGCAGTTGGCCGGCCGGAGAGGAAGTCACCGGAGAGGGGGAGAAGGCAGGGAGCGTCCTCCAGCGAGATGAACTCGGTCGCTGGCGAAGGGGGAGGAGGAGTCCTCGGCTCCGGTGATGGCTCCAGTGAGCTCGTCGGTGGCTCACGCGCGGGGCAAACGCGGTGGTGGAGCAAGGCGCGCGGCGGAGCAACGGTGGCAATGAGCTGGCTGGGCGCGAGCGAAAGACGAGGGCGCGGCGGCCGGCAATGGAGGGTGCGGCGACGAGGTCGGGTTAGGGTTCGAGCGCGCAGGGACGGCAGCGCGAGCTCGGGTGGCGCGGGGAAGACGGAGGCAAGAGTAATGACACGTGGGGTCACAACGCCAGTGAAAGAACTAATTGCGCCGCATAAAGGAGCATCGGACGCTCCTGTGCCTATCCAGAGAGCTCCAGAACGGCCAAAATCACATCGGACGCGTCCTTTGCCTCTGCATCGGACGCTGAGCAGCGTCCGGAGCTATCTACAGTGCAGGGCATCGGACGCGGGTGCGTTTGGGAGAGCTCCACGGAGCTGATTCTCAGAGAGAATCACTCCCTGGCTGCCAAACGCATTTTTCAGTGTGAAGTGATTCTTTGCTGATTCTGTGAAGTGATTCTCTGAAATGAACTCGGAGGCTGAGAGCTGAAAAAAGTAGCTTCACCTGATTCTGTGAAGTGATTCTCTATCCTGATTTTAAAAGTTTAGGCTAAAGAATCAAAGAGAATCTACTTTCAGCCACAGAATCACTTCACCAGAGAATCTGGGAGCACAGCTGAAGAATCAGGGAGCACAGCTCTCCGAAACAGGCCCTGGGGGAGCGTCCGATGCAGCTTCTGATGCCGCATTTTTAGCGGTTTTGAAGATTTCTGTTGCGGCTCCCTCTCCCAACCAAGTTCCAACTCAAATAAGAGGCAAATAAACACCAGTTGGAACCTAGTATGAGCATCCTCGCATAAACCCTCAATTTTATAAATATTTTGCCATAGGCTATATATCAATTTTTAGTGAAAATATGTGATAAAAACTCGAGGAGACAACATGTGGCCACCAAAACTAGGGGTCTCAACCATTAAGAGCCTCAAATGCCCCCCTAGCGGTGGACGAACACAGCGGTTGCTCAAAACTTAACCGAAAAGAAACGACAGAGCAACACACATGCATATGCAATGCAATTCGGAATCTGAATCTAGGTTGCTTGTCAAGTTTGCTCATGGGTAAGCTTCTTCACACGCTTTTTAGGGTGGTTATCTTAACCACGTCTGACAAGCCTATGTGCAAAGCATAATTTAAACATGGCATATGATACAATGCAATGCAAAGACAACCCCCTTTCACCTTTTGACAAAGTTACTTAGATCAAGCACATTAAGCTCACTTCGCAATCTACAAAGATTGTTTTCATCTAGGGGTTTTGTGAAGATATCCCCCAATTGATCTTCGGTTCTAACTCCCTCTAAGGATATGTCTTTCTTTGAAACATGGTCTCTAAGAAAGTGATGGCGAATATATATGTGCTTGGTGCGAGAGTGTTGAACCGGGTTGTTAGCAAGCTTAACCGTGCTCTCATTGTCACACAACAAAGGTACCCTTTCTAGAACTACACCATAGTCTAAAAGGGTTTGCTTCATGTAAAGGATTTGTGCACAACAAGCACCCGCGGCTATGTATTCCGCCTCGGCGGTAGACAAGGCCACACTATTTTGCTTTTTCGAACTCCATGAAACTAGTGATCTCCCAAGCAAATGGCACCCTCCGGATGTGCTTTTTCTATCTACTTTGCAACCCGCGTAATCCGAATCGGAATACCCAATGAGTTGGAAGTTAGCTCCTTTGGATACCAAAGGCCAATGCTTGGGGTATGCTTTAGGTACCTAAGGATTCTCTTCACCGCTATGAGATGTGATTCCCTAGGATCGGCTTAAAATCGAGCACACATGCACACACTAAACATGATGTCGGGCCTAGATGCGGTCAAATATAACAAGCTACCAATCATAGAGCGGTAGAGAGTTTGATCAACCGGGTTACCTCCCACATCTAGGTCGAGATGTTCGTTTGTTGGCATTGGAGTCTTGATAGGCTTGCAATCATCCATGTTGAAGCGCTTGAGGATGTCCTTTGTATACTTCTCTTGAGATATGAAAGTCCCCTCCTTCAATTACTTGACTTGGAAGCCTAGGAAGAATGTGAGCTCGCCAATCATGGACATTTCGAACTCCTTCGACATCAAGTCACCAAATTCCTTGCAATAGGCTTCATTTGTTGACCCGAAGATGATATCATCAACGTAGACTTGACAAATGAAGATCTCTCCATCAAGCTTCTTGGTGAATAGTGTGGTGTCGACCTTCCCAATGGTGAAGCCCTTCTCAATGAGGAAGTCCCGGAGGCGCTCGTACCATGCTCTTGGGGCTTGCTTGAGCCCATATAGCGCCTTGGACAACCTATAAACATGATTAGGATATCTAGGGTCTTCAAACCCGGGAGGTTGATCAACATAGACTAGTTCATTTATGAAGCCATTTAAAAATGCACTTTTCACATCCATTTGATATAATTTTATGTCATGATGTGATGCATATGCAAGGAGGATACAAATGGCTTCTAGTCTTGCAACCGGTGCAAAGGTCTCTCCAAAATCCAATCCTTCAACTTGAGAGAACCCCTTTGCCACTAGCCTTGCCTTGTTTCTGACAACCTTGCCTTGATCATCTTGCTTGTTTCTAAACACCCATTTTGTTCCAATGACTCTTGCGCCTTTGGGTCGCTCTTCAAGTGTCCAAACTTGGTTGCGGGTGAAGTTGTTTAATTCTTCATGCATAGCATTCACCCAATCCAGATCACCTAGAGCTTCATCTACAATGGTAGGCTCAACAAGAGACACAAAGGAGTGATGTTCAATAAATAAAGCAAGTTTTTGAGATCGAGTCATTACACCCCTTGTTGGACTCCCTATGATGAGATCTTGAGGATTAGCTTGTAGTAGAGGAGTAGTTCTTTGATCAACCACTTGAGGGGCCGCTTGAGGAGCATCAACATCTTGAGCTTGTACCACCATTTGTTCATGGGAGACATGAGTATCTTCAAATGGCTCTCTCCCATTTTTGTCATTATCTTGTGGTACATTGGATGAGGATGGCTTGCCAATGACTTGCACATCATCATCATCATCTTTAGGCTTGATGGCTCCAACCGACATGTTCTTCATTGCTTCCCTCAATGGTTCATCACCTACATCATCAAGATTTTCATGCTCTCCTTGAGAGCCATTAGATTCATCGAATTCCACATCATATGTTTCTTCTATCATCCCGGTGGCATGGTTGAATACTCGATATGCTTTGGACTTCAATGAGTAACCAACAAAAAAACCAATATCACATCGGCGTTGGAACTTCCCTAGGTGTTGGCGCTTCTTGTAGATGTAGCATTTGCACCCAAACACTCTAAAGAAAGATATATCCGGCTTCTTGTTGTTGAGTAGCTCATAGGGGGTCTTGCCAAGGAGACTATGGGGGAACAACCGATTTGATGCATAGCAAGCGGTGTTGATTGCTTCCGCCCAAAATCTTTCCGGTGTAGTGTACTCATCTAGCATTGTCTTTGCTAGGGTGATTAGTGTTCGGTTCTTCCTCTCAACTACCCCATTTTGTTGTGGTGTATAGGTTGCGGAGACTTCATGCTTGATCCCAACTTCATCACAATACTCTTCAATGTGGGTGTTGTCAAACTCTTTTCCGTTGTCACTTCTAATCTTTTTGATCTTCAAGTCGAATTCATTTTGTTCTCTCTTGGCAAACTTCTTAAATGAAGGGGTTGCTTCGGATTTGTCATGAAGAAAGAATACCCAAGTGTATCTCGAATAATCATCAACAATCACTAGGCAATAGAGATTTCCACCCAAGCTAGCATATGTTGTTGGCCCAAATAGATCCATGTGAAGTAGCTCTAACTCTCTTGATGTTGATACAAAGGCTTTGGTTGGATGAGTGTTTGCAACTTGCTTGCCGGCTTGACATGCACTACACAATTTGTCCTTCTCAAATTTGACATCCTTCAAGCCTCTAACCAAATCCTTCTTCAATAGCTTGTTGAGAGTGTTCATTCCCACATGTGCCAATCTTCTATGCCATAGCCAACCAAGTGATTGCTTAGTGAACAAACATGTCTTCAAGTTGGCATCTTCGGAGGTGAAATCCACTAGATAGAGATTGTTGTATCTAAAGCCCTTGAATATCACTTGTGTATCATCTTTCTTGGTCACAACCACTTCTTTGTCGGTGAACAAACATTGAAAGCCAAGATCACATAGTTGCCCAACGGATAGCAAGTTGAAGCTCAATGATGCAACAAGAAGCACATTGGAGATGGTATGATCATTTGATATTGCCACTTTGCCCAAACCCTTCACATTGCCCTTTGAGTTGTCACCAAATGTAATCTTTTCTTGGTCATTGACATTCTCTTCTAGTGAGGTGAACATCCGGGGATCACCGGTCATATGTTGTGTGCAACCACTATCAATCACCCAATGAGATCCACCGGTCTTGTAGTTCACCTACACACACAAGAAATCAAGCTTGAGCTTTTGGGACCCAAACTTGTTGAGGTCCCTTAACCTTCTCAACTAGTGACTTTGCAACCCATATTTGCTTTGGCCTATTCTTGTTAGGAGGCCCCATGAACATGACTTTCATCTTGCCACTAGAGTCTTGTCTAAGCATGTAGTGAGCATTGAAAGCAAAGGGCCTAGCATGCTTGGGCAAGGGTGTGGGTTTTGGCTCTTCACAATCATGAGCAAAGTGTCCTTCCTTTCCACACTCATAGCATCTTCCAATCTTCTTCTTCTTTGGCTTAGTGATGCTCTTGCGTTGCTTCATCTTCTCTTCAAGAAAGCCAATGCCATTTCTATTTGTCTTCGTGACGGTGTTCATGAGAAGCTCACTTTGAAGACATTGACCCTTTGTGAAGTTCCTCAATCCGGTGGTGAGGTGTTCCTTTTCTCTCTTGAGCTTGTCATTCTCTTGTTGGAGCTCTAATTGAGATGGTGTCATCTTGTAATCCCTCTCCATCTTCAATCTCTTGTTCTCTTCTTTTAGCATGTCTAGCTCAAGTGACATGCTATAATCATCATCATGTGTCTCAATAGTGACTTGCTTTGTGGTTGCAAGCTTCTCTAGATCACTCTTGAGCTTTGCATTCTCATTCTTGATCTTGACATAGTCATCATAGTGATCGGCCTCAACCACTTTCTTGCCCTTGCCACTAGCTCTTTGCTCATCATGCTCACTAACCAAGTCCTCACAAGATGTTGCTATGTCACACTTAACAACAAGGTTAGGGACATCATGTGTCTCATGTGAAAGTATATCATAAGCAACAGTGAGAGTATCATAATCAACTTTCACTTGAATGTATTGTTCTTTTAGCAAAGCATAACTAGTGGTAAGATCACTATGCATCTTATCAAGTCTTTCATTTTTAGCTTTGAGCTCCTTGTTAGAGGACTTGAGTTCCTTGATAGATGATGTCATAGTAGCAAGTTCATCTTTTAGCTCATCACTAGCATGAATAGCATGATCATATTTCTCAACAAGAGATTCATTTTCATCAACAAGCTTTTCATTTTTAGCTCTAGTCTTTCTAATGATTTTAGAGTAGTTGTTTAGAAATTTAACAAGCTCATCATAAGAAGGTGCCTCAAATTCACCATCACTATCACTATCACTAGAGTCATCATCACTTTGTACCTTCCGGTCACCCTTAGCCATAAGGCATAGGTGTGTAGATGATGATGGCGACGGTGGTGGTGGTGGAGTAGAGGTCCCAATGACTAGAGTGGCCACCTTCTCCTTCTCATCATCACTATCTTCATTTGATGAGCCACCAGAGGAGTCAATGTCGGTGAGCCAATCACCAACAATGTAAGCTTTACCACCTTTCTTGTGGTATTGCTTCTTCTTGCCATCCTTCTTCTTGTAGGGCTTCTCATTCTTCTTCTCATCTTCGCTAGATGAGTCATACTTCTTGCCCTTGTTCTTGTTCTTGTAGCTCTCTTTCTTGGCCTTGGTGCATTGATGAGCAAGATGGCCAAGCTCACCGCAATTGTAGCAATCCATTTCGGAAATTGGCCTCCTCTTGCTACTTGTGAAGAACTTCTTCTTTCTTGAGTCAAAGTTGACTCCATTCTTGTGAAGCTTCTTCAACATCTTGGTGGTTCTTCTCACCATGAGAGCGATGTTGGAATCATCCTCTTCATCACTTGAGCTTTCATGATGCACCTCAATAGCCTTGGACTTGCCCTTCTTGTCATGGCTTGCTTTGAAGGCCAAGTCCTTCTTCTTGTCGGTGGAAGAGCCACCACTTGGTGTGATGTGCATGTACATCTCATGCACATTGATCTTTCCCAAGATTTGAGTTGGTGTAGCGGTGGAAAGATCGCCTTCATGTAGCACCGTCACAATGTGTCCATACTTCTCAATTGGAAGGACACAAAGAATCTTCCTCACAACATCAGATGGTTGCATTTGTGTGAGGCCAAGTCCATTTAGCTCTTCTACAAGAACATTCAACCGTGAGTACATTTCATTTGCATTTTCATTAGCATGCATATCAAAAGAATGAAGCTTTTGCATGACTAGATGATAGCGCTCCTCACGCTCACTCTTGGTTCCCTCATGGAGCGCATGTGACACCCCAATTTTAAGAACAAAATTGGAGCACAATATATGTATGCCAGGATCAATTTTCATACATATATCGACATCAAAGTAAATATCAAAACAATGCTTTATTAATATATTGAACTTTATACAAAAATGACGCTCGGGTCTGAAAGAAAAGTACAGACTCTCAGTCTAACTCTAATGTAGACTCGCGGAAACTGGACGCCATCTCCACAGGAAGGTCGACCGGGGGCTGCGCCATCCTAGTACAAGTCATCTGGGTCGAAGCCACCGTCTTCGGGGTACAGGTTGTCGGGGTCGTATCCACCGTCTTCTGGGTACTCCTACTTCGCGTACGCGTAGACTCCAGCGTCTGGGTGGGGTAGCAGGGGGTTCAAAGAGGAAGGGTGAGTACATCGAAATGTCCTCCGCAAGTGTAGGAAATATATGCTTATGAGGCTATTAACAAATGTAGGCTGACTCAGTTTGACTCAAGCGCCTAAAGCAACACATCCTATTAAATCCTATTTCCAATGCACCTATTTACTAGGTTATAACCACAGTCTCCATCTGTAACAGTAACCACACTCGGAGTCGCACCGAGCAAACCACACTCGGAGTCACACCGAGCAACCAACACTTGGAGTCCACCAAGCAACCACACTTGGAGTCACACCAAGCAAAACCCACACCTGAAGTCCATCAGGCAAACCACACCTGAAGTCCATCAGATGACCCGAACTAGGCCGTTACAAGGAGTCCTATGTGTATTAGTTCCATACGTCACGACATAGAAAGCTACCTTCCGTAATAACACCAGGTCTGCGCCCGAGCCTGGGAATCACTCCCGTACCAAGCAGTAACCCGCGTAGAAGAAGCCTCTGTACCCATGTCATATGAGACTAATAACCACATAAGGCTTCTCTAACGAACTAGAACAAAACCACCAGCTAATCTCGAAGAAGTCCAAGCCCGCTCGTCACCGTGAGCACGGCTGATATATCAGTTTTAATACTCTGCAAAGTTCGCACATCTTTACCCATGAGTCATGCATTCCCCATCACGCTAAACACTTCCAAGGTGCACAGCAGGGTCGCACTACAAGGCCTTTACAAAGCCGCCTCCAAGTCCATTCCACACGTACCTCTAAGGTTTCACCCCGTACAAAGGTCTACGACCCCCAGGGCCCCCTCGTGAGCCACTAAAACAAACCCCGTGTGGACCCTCAACTTGGAGGAAACTAATTAATTAGCCAGTCCCAGAGCCATATAGGCCTCATGGTTTGCGCTGTTTTGCCGGGTTACAGGCTTCAAGAACTGGGTCCTAGGGATCTAGGCAGGATAAATCTAGCACGAGCCCAGAACCAAAAACCAAATACAGCTGCCGAGTCCCACGGCACAAAAACCACCACACGGTCCATCCTGCCGGATTTACCTACTCACCATACTACTCATTACCAGACCACATGTTCCATAAATTATTAATCAGAATAAATTATTACCATCCCATCCCAAGACTGCAAAGCTAAGCATGACTTCTACCCATATGATCCCAACCAGGTGACAAGGAAAATAGTACAAGATCTAGTAAACCATATCATGGGATTCAATTTAAGACTGCATGCATCTACTGGATCTAACTACTCTAACTCAAAATAAAATAAATATGGGAGCAAGATGTTCAAGAACACTTGCCTTCGGGTTGGGTCGGATCGACGAAGGCACAAGCTGGATCAGAAGGTTCCACGTAGCTCGCACTCGCTGGATCAAACATCATCACGTGGCCCAATACATAGAAAATAAATAACAGTACATCAACAGTATAAAAACAGAATGTCAATAGATCTACTGCGTAGAGCTTGCCGAGACGAATCTAACGCAAGTTGAACGGGTCAAAACAGAGTTAAAACGAGAAAGATATGAGCGTTTGAATCTGAGTGGCATTTTTGTAAATCAACTGATGTCATTTTCGGGTTTTAAATAAATAAAACTGAAAAAGATAATGGCGATGGACTAGGCCTCATTTACCGTGAAGTACAGGGGCTAGGATGCAAGGTTTCCGTGACTCAGTGAATAGGGAAATTGGAGTGCGGGTTGAATCTGAGAATCAATAAGGGCTTATTTGCAAAACTGCCAAGGAGATGCGCCGGCTGCTTGCGTGGATGCCACGCGACGCTAGGTGGCGTGCTGCTATTGGGCCGGTGCACCGCGTGGCGGGGTGGACTCGGGAAGGTGATGTGGTGGCCAGGGTCAACGGAACGGTGAACCCGGTGCATACTGATTCATCAGTAGATCTAATCTGAGCCCTTAAATCAAGATCGGACGGTGCAGGGGTGAAACAGGGGGTAAAGGTGTCGCCGGCGGGGCCGTGTGCGGCGGCGCCATGAGCTCAGCGGCGGCGCCATGGGTGTGGGCGGCGGCGCTTCTCGCAAACGGCCTACAGGACATATCCTGCCAACCTGAGGCTATGGGGAGGGAGAGGAGGTGACGGCGAGCTCACCGAAGGTATTCGCGGGGTCGAAGGGGTCTCAGGTGACGCAAACGATGGCGAAGGAGACGGGTCGGGCTCGGAGTTCTGGCATGGCCGTTGCGGTGGAGTTTCCCGGCGCAGATTCCACCCGGGGTGGATCTCCGGAACGCGGAGTGGCTCCGCAAGCTCGATGGAGGGCGGAGGGAGAGTGGTGGCAGGCCCTGCAGGGAGAGGTCGAGTTCGTGTTGCTCGGCAATGGCGGCGCGACGGCTTCGGCGCTTCGCGGCATTGGAACCGAGGATGCGTCGGGTGGTGTTCGGGCGGGTGCGAAGGAGCGTAGGGTCCCTTTATGGGCCTAGAGGGAAGGAGGGCGAGTAAAGGAGATATTGACCCCGGTGCTCCCGTATTGGATCGAGAGCGGCATCGCGAACGGGGCGCGGTTCGAGTGGTCAAGCGGCGAGCTCAGAACGCGGAGGGCAAGGTCGTCTCCCGCAAGGTACGGCGGGACGCGGGGTGCAGTCGTTGTGGCCGTGCGAAGTGCGGGGCGCGAGAGTCTCGGTCGCGACCGGTGTGCCTTGCGGGAACAGGGGAGGAGCAATTGGAGGTGGAGGGTAGAATCCGGAGGAGGGGGACAACTCTGACCTGCGGGACCCACCGGTCAGTGTGAGCGGAAGAGTTGACGAGTCGGGCCCGCAGCGCAGTGAGGGGAAGAGAGGGAGTGCGGACCGCTGCGGTGGCTTGCTGGGCCAGCTCGTGCGCGCGGTGCTCACGCGGGGGAGCGGGCCGACGCGGAGGGGGTGGGCCGATGCGGGAGAGGAGGTGGAGTGGCGGGGCGGGCCGTGAGGAGGGAATGCAGTGGGCTGGGGAAGGAGATTGAGGTCCACGTGCCCTTTCTCTTTTTCCTTTCTTTTGCAAAGCTTTTCTCAAATTCCTTCAAAATTCAAAACCCAAATCTTTTTGAAATCAAAATTGCTTTGCAAACTTTTAAAAATATTTTCCCTAGGTTTTGAAAATAAAATTCTGAGTTTGGTTTTGGAATGTTTTATAAATCTTTCATTGCTTTTCTAAATAGAATAAATTCGATTCGCCCTACTCGGGTTTAATAAATTCTTTTTCGCCCAATAAAATTATGCAACGGCATGAATGCAACAAACATCTGGTTAGAATTTTCCTCCATCTAGGATTTTGGCCATTTCCTTATTAAATTTCTAATTATTTGAATTAATTAGACACCCGGGGTGTTACAAACTTACCCCCTTAACTTGAATCTTGTCCCGAGATTCGGGGAGGCTACAGTCAATACAAAGAAGCAAACCAAACAAGTGCACAATTACATGTCAATCAGCGTGCTATGAGTTAAAACAATTATGGTGGGCATCCTACTAGTGGAGGACCTACTTTGAAACAAAGTTTGAATTTTCAGCAGAGAAAGACTACAGAAATAGGAAAAAGGGTGAGACTTTTAAAAATAGTTTTGTAAACTCGACGACTGACTAGGGTAGTGTGGGGATATTACACCCGTATACCCCCATGGCATGACTTGGGCTACTCGACACGATATAGCCCAACTAGAAGACCTTGCGTCCTGCGACCAAGCCGTCGTAGCCGCCAAGGGCTCTCCTGATGACTTGCTCGACAAGGAAGATCCAAATAGATAGACCCGGATTCCTTACCAAAAGGAACCGATTGTAATCTGTTAAGATACGGCAAGTTGTAACCCTGCTCCCCGGCTATATAAGGCGAGCAGGGACCCCCTCAAAACACATATGATCACCCAATCTCATAATACAATCCAGCCACCAGAACACAGGACGTAGGGTATTACGGCGACTTGCCGGCCCGAAGCTATCTAAATCGCCGTCTCATGTCCCTGTGTCCACGCTTTGCAGACATCTCGCACGCCTCCGCCGCTCAATCTACTACCTTGGGCATACCCCTCGGTAGACTATCGACCATATTTCGTCGACAGTTGGTGCGCCAGGTAGGGGGTGTGTGCTACGACACCATGATCTGCCAAGCGGTTACTTTCCCTCGCTCCATGGTTCTTCCGGAGTCAGGCACCACTTTTCATATCGGATCTATGATCTGGACCGTGGGCGACCACGCTCCTACTCCAGAAATCATGGAATCTGCACAGCTTCCTGCGTCGGACGCTCTGCCGTCCATCCGCAGCGTCATCAAGCCGACGCGCCGTCCGCCAAGAATCGTCCCTTGCGATGACCTGATCGAAGCCATCGACCGAGCCAACCAAGGAATTGCAGAATGCATTGACGCCATCGAGGTAGCTCGTATACAGCTTTCCGACCAATCTTGCCTTGAGCAATTTTCAGGTACACCATTGGGAGTTTCCAGCGCGCGACCCACCCACCGCCCGAGATCGAATCGACATCCGACTCATCACCGCACTTCGCCTCCAACGTCCATGCCCTTCGGGCTCCGCGGTGTGGCTCCTACATGTCAACACCAGGCGCTGCGACGGCTCTCCGACCAGCTTCAATCTTTTGGCTCCGACCAGATGGCTCCGACCAGCATGCGCGATCGAATGACTCCATCTCCACTCGTCGGCATGGTGACTCTACAAGAGATCTCCGGTGACACTGTCTCGGAGAGTTCGGCGTCCCGATCTACCACGACAAATGGCTCCACCTCCACGCGGTCCACGACCGTCATCTCCACCGACTCCGGGGCTGACTTCCCGTCATATCGCGGCGGCATCATCTTCAACGTCTCGGCCAATAGCCCGTCACCGCCGAATGAAGCGGAAGGCGAGCACGCCAATTGGGAGCAATGCAACATCGACCGGCAACGCTGGCGTGACGACGAACGACGCGACCAGGAGCGCCGCGACCGGGAGCATCGCGATAACGAACGACGTCGGGAGCGCGACCATGCTGGAGGCCGTGACATCATCTACGAGTTCGACAGGGTCGATGATCAACCCGTCTACCCGACCCCAAGCGCCAACCTCGCCGTCGTCTACAACGAACTCTCCAAGCTTTCGCTGACCCCGGAGCTACAGAAGGTGGTTGCCCATGTCAATGCTGCCACCGTGCAGTGCAACGAGAGAGGCCGCTACGCCTCACCCTCCGGATCGTCGTACAGCGGAACGCCACCAAGCCCGCATCCTTCACGCCGACGGAGATCGCCGCCACGTCGCGACCAGGAAGTCTCCCAAGGCAATCGCGCTCGCGATCAAGCTCCGGCTCCCGATGCCTCGACAGGGCCACGCCCTTTCACCTCCCGGCTCCGAGCCGTCCAATGGCCTCAAGGCTTTAAAGTCACCACGGTGGACAAGTACGATGGAAAGGCCAACCCGGAGCAGTGGCTTACCACGTACGAAATCGCGATTCAGGCAGCCGGCGGAGGATCCGACATGATGGCCAAGTACCTCCCCGTGATGCTATCGTCTTCGGCCAACAGCTGGCTCCACAAGCTCGCCGAGAACACCATCGACACCTGGGAGCAACTGAAGGAAGTCTTCATCAAGACATACAGCACCACCTGCGTTCAGCCAGGAACGCGCTATGATCTCCAAAACGTCCACCAGGAGCACAACGAAGGCCTCCGAAGCTACATCCGACGATTCTCCACCATGCGACTCATGATTCCAGAGATCGCCGATGTTGAAGCCATCTCTACGTTCTCCAACGGTCTACGCCATAAGGAGCTTCGCGACAAGATCATCCAGAAAAAGGTAACCACGGTCACCGAACTAATGATGATCGCCAACTCCTACGCCGACGCCAACGCCGACGACGCCCATCGCCATCATGAACGCCCGCGTCGCCGGTCACGGTCCCAGGAGCATCGCCGCGAGGACGATCATCGCATCGAACGACGCAATGAAGGACGCGACCACCGCTCGAAGCAACATGACCACCGCGACGACCGAGATCGCCGGCACGATCGGCCAGAGTCTTCCCATCCGAGAACAGACCACCGTCGGTGCGACCGCCGTTACATCGCCAACACCAATACTCGGCCAAGGCGCACCTACGACAACGACTATGAGAAGCTCCTCAACGGCCCGTGTCCTCTCCACAAAGGCGCCAGACACTCCATGCGCGAGTGCGACACCATCGCCCGCAACGTCCGCGGGAGCGACGACAAGCGACCGCGAATCGACAACGACCAGGACAAGGACGCCCACAACAATGAGCCTGCCTTCCGTGCACCAGCGAGGACCCTCTCCATCTTCGGCGGCAACGTCGTCATCGAGACTGAGCAGAAGCAGCGCCAAGTACAACGCGACATCGCCTCCGTCGTAGCCATCACCGACGACCCCGCCAACGTTCGCTACCTCGACTGGTCGGAGCGCCCCATCACCTTCTCCAGGAAGGACCAATGGTCGGACGACAAGTATCCAGGGCGTTTTCCTCTCGTCATCGACCCGGTGATCTCCAACTGCCGCTACCGCAAAGTCCTCGTCGACGGCGGAAGCGCCCTCAACATCATCTTCTCATCGGCTTTCCACGAGCTCGACTACTCCAAGCGGGATTTGTTCCCAGCGAATTTCCCCTTCTGAGGCATCGTACCAGGTAAACCATCCATGCTAGTTGGACAGATAACCCTCCCAGTGCAGTTCGGCACCTCCGACCACTTCCGCGAGGAATACATCACCTTCATCGTCGCCAACTTCGACACCGCCTACCACGCCATCCTGGGTCGCCCGGCGCTCTCCAAGCTCATGGTTGTTCCACATTACGCCTACCTCGTGCTCAAGATGCCAACGAAGAAAGGCGTCCTCAGCGTTCGGGCAAATCTCCAAGTGGCGTACGAATGCGAGCAGGAGACAATCAACTCCGCCGAGACACGCCAACAGCTCAAGGACGCCCAAGACTGCATCACCGACGCCGCCAAGCACCGCCCCGACGATCTCGAGATCCCGGAGACCTCCGACCAGCGCTCCAGCAAGAAGTCGAAGGACACGAGGCAGGTGGCCCTGGTGGACGGCGCTCCGGAGAAGACTGCCATCATCGGCACCAACCTCGACCCCAAATAGGAAGACGCGCTCGTCAGCTTCCTGCGGAGCAATGTTGACGTGTTCGCCTGGAAACCAGCGGACATGCCTGGAGTTCCACGGAAGTTCGTCGAGCACTCCCTGAACGTCGCCTCAACCGCCAGGCCGGTTCGCCAAAAGCTCCGTCGCTTCGCGCCAGATAGGAAGGAGGCAATTAGGGTAGAGCTCACCCGGCTCCGAGCTGCCGGCTTTATCAAAGAGGTGTATCACCCGGATTGGCTCGCCAACCCGGTTCCTGTACTCAAAAAGAATAAACAATGGCGTATGTGCGTTGACTACACCGATCTCAATAAGCACTGCCCTAAGGACCCCTTCCTCCTCCCTCGCATCGACGAGGTCGTCGACTCTACCGCCGGGTGCGAACTTCTCTCCTTTCTCGATTGCTATTCCGATTACCATCAAATTGCCTTGAAGGTAGAAGACCAGATCAAAACGGCGTTCATCACGCCTTTCAGCGCCTTCTGCTACACGACCATGTCGTTTGGGCTGAAGAACGCCGGAGCCACGTACCAGCGTGCGATCCAGGATTGCCTGAAGGACCTCATCCCGGAGAAAGTCGAAGCTTACGTGGATGACGTCGTCGTCAAGACTCGCACCACCGACACGCTCATCTCCGACCTCGAGGCAACCTTTAAGGCCCTCAACAGGTTCAAGTGGAAGCTCAACCCCAACAAGTGCATCTTCGGCGTGTCGTCCGGAAACCTCCTCGGCAAAATTGTCAGCCGCGACAACATTCGCCCAAACCCCGACAAGACTTCGGTCGTCCTCCGCATGCGAGCTCCCTCTAACGTGAAGGACATCCAGAAGCTCACCGGGTGCATGGCGTCCCTCAGCCGCTTCATCTCCAGACTCGGCGAAAAGGGGCTACCCTTCTTCAAGCTCCTCAAGGCTGGCGAAAAGTTCATTTGGGACGCCAAAGCCGATTCTGCATTCTCCGACTTGAAGAAATATCTCACGCAGCCTCCTGTCTTCGCCGCACCTAAGGAGAAGGAGCCCTTGCTACTCTACATCACCGCCACGAACCGGGTCGTCAGCTCCGTTATCGTCGTCGAACGCGAGGAAGACGGTCATACCTACCCCGTCCAGCGACCCTGCTACTTCGTCAGCGAGGTACTGAATGACTCCAAAACTCGGTACCCCCAGGTACAAAAGCTCCTCTACGGGGTCCTTATTACTGCACGCAAGCTATGCCATTACTTCCAAAGCTCCGAACGGATCACCGTCGTTACGGAATTCCCCCTCGGGGACATACTTTGCAACAAGGACGCTACGGGATGCATCATCAAGTGGGCTATCGAGCTCGGCTCCTACGACATCGCCTTTCAAGGTCGCCAAACAATCAAGTCACAAGCACTCGCCGATTTCCTCGCCGAATGGACGGATCTCCAAACTCCAGTACCGCCGAAAGCGCCAGAACATTGGACCCTCTTCTTCGACGGCTCCCTCACCTTGCATGGCGCCGGCGCCAGTCTCCTCTTCAAATCTCCCTCCGGTGAAAAGCTCCGCTACGCTTTACGGCTACTCTTTCCAGCCTCCAACAACGCCGCCGAGTATGAAGCCGCCCTTCACGGTCTCTGCATCGCTAGCGAGCTAGGCGTCAAGCGCCTCATGGTGTACGGCGACTCCGCCCTCGTCATCAACCAGCTCAACAAGGACTGGAATTGCTCCAACGACAAGATGAACGCCTACTGCACTGCCATCCGGAAGATTGAAGGTAAATTCTTCGGCATCGAATACCATCATCTACCGCGGGATCGGAACCAGGCGGCCGATGAGCTCTCCAAATTGGCATCGTCAAGATCTCCGGCCCCCGCAGGCATATTCGTCCACGACCTGCTAGAGCCCTCCATCGCCGATCACTCAGGCCTCGGCTCACCTACGGACGCCACGACTCCACTTCCGCCGACAGAACAACTGGTCGCCGCCGTTCCTTCAACGCCGTCCGACTGGCGCGAGGACTTCATCAAATATCTCTCCGAGAACCTTGTCCTTGCTGACAAGACCGAAGCTGAGCGCCTTATTCACCACGTCAACAATTATGTACTGGTCGACGGCGCGCTCATGTGCAAGAACTCCAGAAACGAAGTGCTCCAAAAATGCGTCTCCAGAGAAGATGGCCTCGAAATCCTCTTCGACATCCACGCCGGCGAATGCGGGAACCACGCGGCCGCCAGAACGTTGGTACGTAAAGCCTTCCGCGCAGGATTCTACTGGCCATCAGCGGTTGCCGACGCCGAACAGCTCGTCCGCACCTGCGAAGGGTGCCAATTCTTCGCCAAGCAAACCCACGTTCCTGCGCAAGAACTCCAAGCGATACCAGCCTCGTGGCCCTTCGCCTGCTGGGGAATCGACATGATCGGCCCCTTCCGACCTGCTCCGGGAAGCTTCAAGTGGATCTACGTCGCCGTCGACAAATTCTCCAAATGGATCGAAGCAAAGCCAATCACCAAGGCGACCGCCGAAAACACCGTCTCCTTCATCGACGAAATAATCCATCGCTTCGGTCTCCCGAACTCCATTATCATCGACCTCGGCTCCAACTTCATCGGCAACGTCTTCTAGGACTTCTGCGAAGGCCACGGCGTCCTCGTCAAGTATGTCTCCGTCGCCCATCCTCGAGCAAACGGCCAGGCCGAACGCGCCAACGGCATGATCCTCGACGCACTGAAGAAACGCCTCTACCAGAAAGACGAGAAGCACCCTGGTCGCTGGATGCGCGAGCTCCCCTCCGTACTCTGGGGTCTCCGGACTCAACCCAGTTGTAATACCAACGTTTCGCCTTACTTCATGGTCTTCGGCTCCGAAGCCGTCATCCCTGTCGATGTCGTCTTCCGCTCTCCGCGCGTTGAGAACTACGATGAGGAAGCCTCCGACCAGGCTCGCTGCGACGACCTCGATCGCCTAGAAGAAGAGCGCCTGGCATCTTGCCTCTGCACCGCCAAGTATCTCGAAGGAGTCCGCCGCTACTACAACTGCAACGTGAAAGACCGATCCTTCATCGTTGGCGACCTCTTCCTCAAACGGAAACTCAAGACCGACGGCCTCCACAAACTATCTTCCCACTGGGATGGCCCGTACATGGTGAAGGAGGTCACTCGACCAGGCGCCTATCATCTCGCCGACCTTGAAGGCATCGACGTACCTAACTCTTGGAGCATCAAGCACCTCAGAAAGTTCTATGCTTAAGGGATGACCCGCCGAATTCTCCAATACGTCTCGGACGGCTCGCCGACCTCTCCACCCATCTCCAGACGGCTCGCCGACCTCTCCACCCGTCTCCGGACGACTCGCCAATTTCTCCAAACAGCCTAGCTGACGCAAATGGAGACTTAGAGCAGGGGCTGCTGTAACCACCGGACGCGTGCATGAGCGCCCGCCCTCTGCGCTATGGTGGCCAGCAGTCCTCCCAAGTGATGTCCCGACCTCTCTACGCGTGCATGAGCGCCCGCCCTCTGCGCTACGAAGGGAGGGCTAAACTTGGGCTGAGACCTCCGGAGGCTATACGCCCAGTGCCTGTATGCGCCGGTTATGCGCACGGTCTCCATTCGGTCTTCAAGCAGCCTGACTCATACTGACGAAAACTCAGAGCCGGGGCTGTTGTCACCATCGAACGCGTGCATGAGCGCCCACCCTCTGCGCTACGGTGGCCAATAGTTCTCCCAGGGGACGTCCCGACCTCTCTACGCGTGCATGAGCGTCCGCCCTCTGCGCTATGAAGGAAAGGCTAACTTGGGCTGAGAATTCTGAAGGATGTGTGCTCAGTGCCTCGCATTCGCGCCACCCACGCGCTCGACAACGGTCGCCATTCGCCCATGTCACGCGACGATCGAGCCTCTCGGAAAAGACCCTGGCCGTGGTACCTCCCTACGCGTGCACGAGCGCCCGCCCTCTGCGCTATGGGATGCCAGCAGCGGTCCCTTGGGCGACGCCCTTGACTCCTACGCGCAAACGAGCTCCGCGCTCTACGCTACGGATCCTGGGATAACCCAAGGCCGAACTGTTCATCGCTACGGCTCACGACTACTGGGTCTGCGGAATTCGGGGAACGAATGAGACACGCCGACCCGCTTCAAGTTTCATTTCAGTTTGCCCAAGAGTCTATTTACAGACTAACGCCTAACCTACAAATTATCGGTGCCCGGCACCAAACCAGTCTACACCCCCGACAAGGGCTTCGACTGCAGGCTCGGCCTCCTCCTCCTCCAGGCGCTCCATCTCGGCCTCCGACGTGTTCGCCGCAAAGCCGGCGCCCAACCTCGACATCTCCATCCGCGGGTAATGCGAACGAAGAATGGCGAGGCCATGAGCCGCCACACTCTGCGCCGCCGCCTTGGTGTACGCCTGGAAGCGCCCCCACAGGCTACGAGCCTTCTGGACGACGTGGTCGCCGATCCGCCGCTCCTTCTCCGCCGGGAAGAAAGGCTCATCGTCGATGCATTGCACCAAAGGAGCGACCTCCTCCGCCAGCGACCAGAAGCGGTCGTGGTAGCCTTCGATGCGCCGCTCCAGATCTACAAATTGTATTTGCACATTTTCGCGGTAAGCTGCACACGCCAAAGCAAGGGGTAAGAACAAACAACAATCTCCAAACACACTTCTCCAAGAGGACTCACCGGCATGCATAGCCTGCCACTTCCGCAACTCCTCATCGGATTTCGCCTTCTCTTCGGCCAGGAGACGCTTCTCCTCGCCCGCCTGCATCGCCTCTGCAACAATACCAACACGACTAAGGACTCCGACCAGATGGCGTTCTTCAGAAAAAGGGAGCAAAATGTCGTCAACTTACGTGCGGCGAACTCGTCAGCCTTATCGGCCCGCAGCTGAAGCTGGAAGTTCTTCTGCCCCTACTGCTGGATGATCTCCTCAAGCTCCCGAGAACGTGCGTGGGCATCCTCCAGATGCGCCTCTAAGCCAGCAAACTGGCCCTCGACGCGTTTTACCTCCGCCCGGAGCCGCTCGTTCTCCTCGGCCATCGGCGCCATCCGGTCAATGGCGAGCTTACGCTCCTCCCCGACCTTCAACAGGAGCTGCAGGCACACGACGACAAGGATAAACAAGACCCACATGGAAGCTACAAGCAATAGGCGTCTTCGTTCACCTGGATCTTCTCCAGCAACTTCGACGCATCTCCGACAACGGCGTCCGTCGCTGCGCTCGCCGCCTCGTCGTCAATCTCGATGACCACGTCCCCCTCGACGCGGAAGCGGCAGACAGGACGCCAATTCGGGTCCTCCTCCAGACGCTCGACCTCTTCGATCTCCGGTGAAGCAGGCGCCTCCACCTTCCTTTTCGCCCCCCGGGCACGACGGCCCAAGGTTGCGGCGACCGGCGCCGCAGCACCTCCTGCTGCTCCGCCTCCTCCGGAACTGCCCCCAGGCGTTGGGGACGCCCGCTGCTCCGCCTCCCGAGGCTCGGGGACTTCGGACACCTCCGGTTGCCCCGCCTCTCCAGGCTCGGGGACTGCGGACGCCTCAACGTCCTCCGCCGCCTTCGACGCCTCCTCCGGTTCGGCCGACCTCGTCGACCCGCCAGCGCCAGTACCTACCGGAGGGCTTGTTTCCCTCCGACCCCCGCCTTTGGTGTCCGGCACCTCCTCGGCATCAGCCGACCTGTGAAGTACTCGGCCTCATCATCACCATTCTAATCTGAACAGGTTAGACAAATGCAGGATGCGCAGGTGATACTTACAGGCCCGACACCTTCTTCTCCCGCGAGAAGCGACGAGAGCGCGGACGCGCGCCGCCGCCTGCGGACCCCTCCTGCGGCTTGGGCGCACCGGCCGCTCCACCAGGAGACTCCCGCGCCTCCGGTGCTCGCTCTGGCGTCCGCGTCACCTTCGGCTTTGGCTTCACCCTCGCCTTCGCCGCTCCGCCTCTGCGCCCCGCCGAGGACCCTTGCCCGAAACGGGCGCGGCGGCGCTTCGCCGCCTCTTCATCAATGGTGAAGGCGCCGCCGGTCTCCAGCGACACCTTCTTCTTCTTCGCAGGGGCGGCCGCGCGTTTCTCTTTCGGGTCTTCACGCGCCCTCCCTCGGCTCGACCGGGGCTCGGGGACTCGGCTCCCCTCCTCCTCGCTGCCCTCAATCTCCTCCGTGCCGACCTCCGCCGCGCCGCGACCATCGTCGTCGGCACCCCGCCGGGACGGGTCAACGCCTTTCGGCCACGCCTTCAACGGCGCCTGCAACACGAACGCCTTCCGACCCTGCGCCACAAATCCTATGATAATGAGTATCTACTTAAGCATTTTGACAAACACATATAAGGCAAAAATACTAACCTCCGGCGGAGGGTACTCCGGCGAGTACGATTTCCGCAGATATTCTAGCTTCTGCCTCTTCTGCAGGTCGAACAGCGCCTCGACCCGCAGGAACACCTCCTGCGCCGACAGCAACTCCGGCGCCTCCCGCGTCCGGTCGTCTGCGTCCCCAGCATACTCGTACGCCGGGTGCGCCCTTTCCTTGCAGAGTTGGCAGCGTCGCCTGATGAAGTTCGACGCCACCGACACTCCGTCGACACACCGCTTGTCGACCAGCTTCAGGAGCTCCTCCACCTGCTCCATCGCCGCCGCGCCGGGACGCTCCGACCACGATGGCAATACCACTGGCTTGAACGCCGGGTCGCACGGCGGCCTCGACGCCTCATGATGGATGTAGAACCACTTGGGCTTGTACTCCATCGCCTTCGAAGGCAGCGGCATCGCGATGTACTTCTCCGCCATTCCGTCCCGCAGCTGGAGGTACACCGACCCGACGATGTCCGACGTTCCCGTGCCATTGATCTTCAGGCGGAAGAAGTGGCGGAAGAGGTCGAAGTGCGGTTCGATGCCCAGGTATGCCTCGCAGTAATGGATGAAGACCGCGATGTGCAACATTGTGTTCGGCGTCAGATTGCACAGCGCGACCTGGTAATACTCCAGCAGCCCATGGAGGAAGGGGTGGACCGGGATTCCGAACCCGCACCTGAAGAAAGCTTCGAAGATGACGAGCTCCAAAGTGTTCGGCGTTGGCCAATCCTCCAGGTACGCATCCCTCCAACCGCCGGTGACGCTATCCAGAAGAAGGCCGGCGAAGATCAGCTCCTCCAGATTCTTCCGGCAGAGAACGCTCTGCTTCCACCCGCGCGCCCAGACCGGAACCTCGACGCGGTCATCGGACTCCGCCGTCGTCACTTTCTTCGTCTTCGCCGCCGCACCGCGAGCATGCTTCCCGCCAGCCATCTACAGTGACTTGGTGTGGATGTGGATCTGGATCTGGGGCTACAGTGTTTCTGCGCTCGGAATCGCTCGCGCAGAAAAAAGAAACAGAGAAGGCGAAGGCTACGAGGCGAGAGCTCAAGAAGCAAGTGAGGAACCGCCGCCGTCCACCTTCCCTTTTATATGGCGCGGCCCGACCCTTCACCTCCAGGGTTCCTGGGAACCAGTGCCCACAATTTCCACGACCGCCACGTCACCTGCGGCAACCGCACGAGCGCACTTGACCCCGCATCTGCCTTAATGGGCCGCTGGGCCATTGGTTTGCAAAAATGGCCTGTCCGTTCGCCTTCATCATTTATTCGGTTTCAATTATTTTGTGCTGCTAAATGCGATACTAACGCACGGGGACTGACCTCACACGTTAGTACTCATATTCATTTCAGGGGTACAATAAAATCTGCAGTTCCTGGCCGGCGCCACAGTAACCCTCGGGGACTGTAGACCCTCAACTTTGAATTTGGGGACTCTCCCCTCATATTTACACTAATAAATTTTCTTTGGCCCTGCTACAAGAATCATGCTGCTTCTTACAGCAGTCCCGGGGACTACGTGTACACACGTCATTTTTTTCTCTCTCGCAAAAATGACTCTGTTTTGTGCAGAAAATTACAAGCTTGGCACCACGTGCCTACAGCACCTACTCCCAAACTCTGGGACTAAGTGGATACACTTCACCTGGCGGTGAATGTATTGTTCATCTTTTTCCTTTTTTACAGCTTGATGTGGACCAGCTCAGACTTTAACCGGGACGCCATCAGCTGTTGATGTCTGGCTGCGTCCAAAGTGGATACACTTCACCAGATGAAAGATCTTCAAAAATTTTCTTGCAGCACCTTGCATCCTTTTTGCAGGACATCGCAGAATACTCCACACGGCTGCACTTCGGCTACAGCTCAGGCTGCTACGTTCGCGACCAGCCTAACCTGGTCGGAAGCCTACTACAAGTGCAACCGCGACCTGGTCGGAAGACACCTACACTGACGTGCGACTAGACCCAACCTGCTCGGAAGACCTCACGACGCCCAGCACAATGGATGCAAAGTGCTCGGGACTAGCTGTGGGGATATTACACCCGTATAACCCCATGGCACGACTTGGGCTACTCGACACGATACAGCCCAACTAGAAGACCTTGCGGCCTGCTACCAAGCCGTCGTAGCCGCCAAGGGCTCTCCTGATGACTTGCTCGACAAGGAAGATCCAAATAGATAGACCCGGATTCCTTACCAAAAGGAACCGATTGTAATCTGTTACGATACGGCAAGTTGTAACCCTGCTCCCCGGCTATATAAGGCGAGCAGGGACACCCTCAAAACACATCTGATCACCCGATCTCATAATACAATCCAGCCACCAGAACACAGGACGTAGGGTATTACGGCGACTTGCCGGCCCGAACCTGTCTAAATCGCCGTCTCATGTCCCTGTGTCCACGCTTTGCAGACGTCTCGCATGCCTCCGCCGCTCAATCTACTACCTTGGGCATACCCCTCGGTAGACTATCGACCATATTTCGTCGATAGGTAGCGTCATACGGTCAACACAGCTTTGATACCACTCTGTGACACCCCAATTTTAAGAACAAAATTAGAGCACAATATATGTATGTCAGGATCAATTTTCATACATATATCGACATCAAAGTAAATATCAAAACAATGCTTTATTAATATATCAAACTTTATACAAAAATGACCCTCGGGTCTGAAAGAAAAGTACAGACTCTCAGTCTAACTCTCATGTAGACTCGCGGAAACTGGACGCCATCTCCACAGGAAGGTCGGCCGGGGGTTGCGTCATCCTAGTACAAGTCGTCTGGGTCGAAGCCACAGTCTTCGGGGTACAGGTTGTCGGGGTCGTATCCACCGTCTTCTGGGTACTCCTACTTCGCGTACGCGTAGACTCCAGCGTCTGGGTGGGGTAGCAGGGGGTTCAAAGAGGAAGGGTGAGTCCATCGAAATGTACTCCGCAAGTGTAGGAAATATATGCTTATGAGGCTATTAACAAAGGTAGGCTAACTCAGTTTGACTCAAGCGCCTAAAGCAACACATCCTATTAAATCCTATTTCCTATGCACCTATTTACTAGGTTATAACCACAGTCTCCATCTGTAACAGTAACCACACTCGGAGTCCCACCGAGCAAACCACAATCGGAGTCACACCGAGCAACCAACACTTGGAGTCCACCAAGCAACCACACTTGGAGTCACACCAAGCAAAACCCACACCTGAAGTCCATCAGGCAAACCACACCTGAAGTCCATCAGATGACCCGAACTAGGCCGTTACAAGGAGTCCTATGTGTATTAGTTCCATACCTCACGAAATAGAAAGCTACCTTCCGTAATAACACCAGGTCTGCGCCCGAGCCTAGGAATCACTCCCGTACCAAGCAGTAACCCGCGTAGAAGAAGCCTCTCTACCCATGTCATATGAGACTAATAACCACATAAGGCTTCTCTAACGAACTAGAACAAAACCACCAGCTAATCTCGAAGAAGTCCAAGCCCGCTCGTGACCGTGAGCACGGCTGATATATCAGTTTTAATACTCTGCAGAGTTCGCACATCTTTACCCATGAGTCATGCATTCCCCATCACGCTAAACACTGCCAAGGTGCACAGCGGGGTCGCACTACAAGGCCTTTACAAAGCCGCCTCCAAGTCTGTTCCACACGTACCTCTAAGGTTTCACCCCGTACAAAGGTCTACGACCCCCAGGGCCCCCTCGTGAGCCACTAAAACAAACCCCATGTGGACCCTCAACTTGGAGGAAACTAATTAATTAGCCAGTCCCAGAGCCATATAGGCCTCATGGTTTGCGCTGTTTTGCCGGGTTACAGGCTTCAAGAACCGGGTCCTAGGGATCCAGGCAAGATAAATCTAGCACGAACTCAGAACTAAAAACCAAATACAGCTGCCGAGTCCCACGGCACAAAAACCACCACACGGTCCATCCTGCTGGATTTACCTACTCACCATACTACTCATTACCAGACCACATGTTCCATAAATTATTAATCAGAATAAATTATTACCATCCCATCCCAAGACTGCAAAGCTAAGCATGACTTCTACCCATATGATCCCAACCAGGTGACAAGGAAAATAGTACAAGATCTAGTAAACCATATCATGAGATTCAATTTAAGACTGCATGCATCTACTGGATCTAACCACTCTAACTCAAAATAAAATAAATACGGGAGCAAGATGTTCAAGAACACTTGCCTTCGGGCTGGGTCGGATCAACGAAGGCGCAAGCTGGATCAGAAGGTTCCACGTAGCTCGCACTCGCTGGATCAAACATCATCACATGGCCCAATACATAGAAAATAAATAACAGTACATCAACAGTATAAAAACAGAATGTCAATAGATCTACTGCGTAGAGCTCGACGAGACGAATCTAACGCAAGTTGAACGGGTCAAAACAGAGTTAAAACGAGAAAGATATGAGTGTTTGAATCTTAGTGGCATTTTTGTAAATCAACTGAAGTCATTTTTGGGTTTTAAATAAATAAAACTGAAAAAGATAATGGCGATGGACTAGGCCTCATTTACCGTGAAGTACAGGGGCTAGGATGCAAGGTTTCCGTGACTCAGTGAATAGGGAAATTGGAGTGCGGGTTGAATCTGAGAATCAATAAGGGCTTATTTGCAAAAGTGCCAAGGAGATGCGCTGGCTGCTTGCGTGGATGCCACGCGGCGCTAGGTGACGTGCTGCTATTGGGCCGGTGCACCGCGTGGCGGGGTGGACTCGGGAAGGTGATGTGGTGGCCAGGGTCCACGGAACGGTGAACCCGGTGCATACTGATTCATCAGTAGATCTAATCTGCGCCCTTAAATCAAGATCGGACGGTGCAGGGGTGAAACAGGGGGTAAAGGTGTCGCCGGCGGGGCTGTGTGCGGCGGCGCCATGAGCTCAGCGGCGGCGCCATGGGTGTGGGCGGCGGCGCTTCTCGCAAACGGCCTACATGCCATATCCTGCCAACCTGAGGCTATGGGGAGGGAGAGGAGGTGACGACGAGCTCACCGAAGGTATTCGCGGGGTCAAAGGGGTCTCAGGTGACGCAAACGATGGCGGAGGAGACGGGTCGGGCTCGGAGTTCCGGCGTGGCCGTTGCCGTTGCAGTGGGCTGGGGAAGGAGATTGAGGTCCAGGTGCCCTTTCTCTTTTTCCTTTCTTTTGCAAAGCTTTTCTCAAATTCCTTCAAAATTCAAAACCCAAATGTTTTTGAAATCAAAATTGCTTTGCAAACTTTTGAAAATATTTTCCATAGGTTTTGAAAATAAAATTCTGAGTTTGGTTTTGGAATGTTTTATAAATCTTTCATTGCTTTTCTAAATAGAATAAATTCGATTCGCCCTACTCGGGTTTAATAAATTCTTTTTCGCCCAATAAAATTATGCAACGGCATGAATGCAACAAACATATGGTTAGAATTTTCCTCCATCTAGGATTTTGGCCATTTCCTTATTAAATTTCTAATTATTTTAATTAATTAAACACCCGGGGTGTTACAGCGCACAAATGTTTTCTCATAGATCATGGGCATTTTTGTGCTTCCGGAAACGGTTGAACACATCCTTGCAAATGCATCTAAAAAGGATGTTTTTGGCCTTCGCATTCCATTTCTCATTTTCCTCCTCATTAGGAGTAAGGCTTGTGCCTTCCTTGGGCTTGGCAAAGTCGGTGATCGCGGCATTTAACATCAACCGCTTCTAGGTACGACTCCATACGGATTTTCCAATATGGGAAGTCGTCTCCCTCGAACATGGGAGGTGGTCCATCACCTCCGGACATCTTAACTCTAGGCGGTTAAGCCTAAATCGAGAGCACGAGGCTTTGATACCAATTGAAAGGATCAAGATGCCCAAGAGGAGGGTGAATTGGGCTTTTCTAAAACTTTAGCAAGAATCAAAACCTATTAAGCCCAATTAACCCCCTTGTGCCTAGAAGTGTATTTCTCTCTATTCTACAGCACAAAAGACCAAGTCTATGCCACTCCTACTCTAGCAAAGCAATTCAATAGTGAATGAACAACAAGTATAATGCGGAATTGAATTGCTTGAAAGTAAATGCGTAAGTAAGGGAGTAGAGATGACAAGACGATCTTTTTGCCGAGGTATCGAGGTGTCGGCACACCCCCCTAGTCCTCGTTGGAGCACCCGCGCAAGGGTATCGCTCCCCCTTGATCCGCGCAAGGATCAAGTGCTCACTACGAGCTGATTCTTCGCCACTCCGGCCCGGTGAATCGCTCGCTACCGGTCACAACTTGACTTGGGTCATCCACAAAGCCTCCGGATGATCACCAAGCTCTTCGATCACCACCAAGCCGTCTAGGTGATGCCGATCACCAAGAGTAACAAGCTAGAACTCTCACTTGACCAACACAAGGCCAAAGGGATGGATGGATGCACACTTGCTACTCAATTCTCACTAGGAGGTCACTAATTCTCTCAATTAGCAATTCACTCAACCTCACTAGGGCTCTTGCACTCACTCACACTCACAATGTGTCTCTCAGCAGATGGAAGTGGCAAGAACACTCTAATGGATGGAGGGAAGGAGTATAAATACTCCCCCAACCGGTCATCCAAAACAGCACCAAACTGGTGCTACTGCGGGGGCATCGGACGCTCCGATGCAGGGCATCGGACGCGCCGATGACCTCGACCAACGGTCGACTGTACCATCTTGTCAGACATGTTAAAGGAGCATCGGACGCTGGGCAGCGTCTGATGCCTCCACATCGGATGCGTCTGATGCCTCCACATCGAACGCGTCCGATGTGGATTTACCCTCTCTGGAACCTCTCTGGATGGCCATCGGACGCTGGCCCTCAGCCTCCGATGCCAGCGTTCGATGTGCCCCTCAGGGCACCCTCTCTGGAACAGTGGCACAGGCGCGTCCGATGTGACAACATCGGAGCGTCCGATGCCACCAGGCCAGCACACTCAAGTCTAAGTGACATCGGACGCGCGTCCGATGCCACTAAGGCCAGCGTCTGATGCTCAAAATAGGGCCGAAATGACTTCGGATCGCGACGCTGCCTTAACGACTTTTCATCCTTGCGATATAAGGCATCTCTCTGAGCTACCTAGGGCTATGAAATAACAAGTGTGCACCACACCTACTTCAATAGACTCATCTAGGTCAAGCTACTGATTCACGCTCCCCTTTATAGTACGGCCAAACGAAAAACAAAGACCTAAGACTACCTAAGTGTCCTCCAACACCATGTGACACTTAGCCTAGTCTACCACCGTCTTCGTCGTCCGTCCTTTTAAAAACCGAAACGATATCCATCGTCAGGGGACATGAACTCCATATGCCCGTATCGTCGCCATTACCGTGACCTAACTCAATCTTGTTTCTGCAAAACACACGTTAGTCACAGTAATCTTGTGTTTCATCCAATCACCGAAACCCACTAGGGGCCAAGATGCGTTCAGAGGACCTGGGGACATGTGTCTGTGGACGGGGTGCACGGACGGTGCATCCCCTCTACAGCGTCGGTTTGATGGTTGAGCCACAGAAAAACCATCGGTGGACGGTTTCTAGGTTTGGGCCTCAAAACCTGGGTGCGGCCGGTTTCCGAGTTTGGACCACAAAACTCGGGCTGAGGACAGTTTCCAGGTTTGAGCCTCAAAACTTGGGCGCTGATGGGTTTCTGAGTTTGGGTCATAAAACTCAGGCGTTGGACGGCTGGTTTCTCGGTTTGGGCCTCAAAACAGGCGGTTGGTCGGGAAGACAGGTTTCCCGGTTTCGGCCACAAAACCGGGGGCGAGGTCCGGGAAAAGGACGGGCAGAGCGAAGGCGGCACGTGGCGGCAATCGGTGAGGTTGCGTCGAGGCAACGCTACCAGTTTGTGCGGGCGTGGCCGTCAGATCAGCATCTACTTCGAGTTGGTCCAGAATAACCCTAGGGTTTAGCTGGTTCGCTCTGTAATTAGTTAGGGGTAGAGTGGGAAATAGAATTAGGATAAATAGGGGGAGACACCCACCTCCCAAACTACCTCAGTCATTTGCTATTTTGTCTTCTAGGTTTTCCTGCTCTCCATATCCCCTGCTGTAGCGAACTGAGATCCACAGAGAAGACAATCATACCTCTATGTTCGTGAGATTTTGAGGAAGTGAGACCGTAACCTCACTGTTGTAGCGTGTGGTAGTCACACAGTTGCAAATTCATGGTTGTGATTCGCGTTTTGGTGTTGTTCTTCGCGGGTTGCTTTTGTCACGATTTTCCCGTTGATCGATCTCTCTACTCGGTACATCTTTTGCGATTTCGTTTGAACTGAGTTGTTCTAAATCGTGAGGCGCATCTTTCCACCGAAGGAATTTTCCTCTAACCTCACGAGCTAGTAGATCGGTCGATTTTTGTTTCGAATCGAGTTTTGCTCCTTTTCCCCCGAATTCTTTCGATTCACTGATTTGGAGTTAGATTCGAGCCATGTTCTCTTTGGGATAGCTCACTAACCTCCTTGGAACTCCTCATACCAAGTCTAAGCCTTAGAGCTTTTGATTCGGAGGAGATCGAGTTGAATCCGCGAAAGAACAGTGCAGTTTCGGGGGCATCAGACGCTCAAGTCATGAGCATCGGACGCTGTGTTCATCACAGCGGACGCGTCCGATGCCACGTGTCATCTGACAGCGTTTTTGAAGGAGCATCGGACGCTGACCATCGGAGCGTCCGTTGTCATCGGACGCACCGGGGGTCAAGCATCGGACGCTAGGGTTTCACTGTAGCAGCGTCTGATGCTTGTCCAGTAAGGTCCCAGACTTGTCCTGTTTGCATCGGACGCGTCCGGTGCCTGACCATCGGACGCACGCAGCGTCCGATGTTGTGTCTTCAGCACGTTTTCGTCCGCGGCTTGTTCGTCCGTTGTCGGTTTTGATTTTCGGCTTTTGCGTTGGGTTTCTAGAGTTGTGTAGTGTCTCGCTGTGCTATTTGGAAGCATTCACCCTACATTTAGGGTCGTGGACACTTGCAAGCTCTAGGTTTGCTCTTGGGGTTAATTCTCGGAACAGTAGCAACAAGTTTCTGAAAAGAAATTTGAAGCTCTCATTCACCCTCTCTAGTCGCTTTGTGGTAGCACTTTCGGTCCTTCTGGCTGCAGTAGTGAGGAGCAGTTCGCCCGCGCTCGCTACCTCGTGGCATCCCGCGGGGAAATGCTGATGGTCGTCAGGCTTGCTCCCCACCATCACGCGCCGACGTCCTCGTTCAAGGTGTTCCAGATGACGCCTTTGAATATCATCAAGCGAGGCGAGAACAAGGAGGAGGCTGATGAGTGCCGTTGGACCTGGAGCGAGCTGCCCGCATTGGGTGGTCGGATGCTGTTCGTGGGGCGAGGATGCTCCAGATCCTACGAGGTGGCTGAGTATCCGGGGTTCAAGGACGGCATCTTCTTCCTGGATGATCGGAGTTTCTACGACGACGAGATGATGTTCGGCGGTGTCAATGAGAGACAGTACCCCTGCAGCGACATCGGCAGGTGGTCGCCGGAAGGGCCGCCTCCCCATGTCCACCTCTACTTCCCGGAGCGGGCTCCTTCGTACAACTCTCCTCCAGCTTGGCTTTTCTATTGATACGGCAGGTTTGTGGCTACGAAATCTGTAGTGTTTGGGTGCGATAAATGATGGGAGTGTTCGTCTTGCAGTACAATTGTTGGTTGCGTTAACAGTGAGACAGTAGATGATATCATATGAGATGTGCTCTGTTTGCTGTGCCTAGCGTTGCAACTGTTCTGTACTTGTGTCACTATTGTCAGTTTACATACATACTCCCTCCGTCCCATTCTCGTTTCCCAAAAAGTCAGCAGACTTTAACTTTGACCAAATATATATAATAAAGTATTGATATTAATGGTACATAATTAGTATCATTAGATAGATCTTTGAATATACTTTTATAATAAATTTATTTGGAGATAAAAATATTGCACACATTTTGTATAAACTCGGTCAAAGTTGAGAAAGTTTGACCAACACGCATCCCATAGCGACTCTTTTTATGGGACGGAGTAGTATGTGCAGAATTCTGGTTGCCGGTTTATGACATCCTTGCGTGAATTAATGGGGAATCCGGGTTGAAAATGTCTGTGATGGTTCCTTCTGATTTCACCCTGTCTTGGAACTGGATTGATATGCATGGAAACTGAACTGATTTGGAACCAGTATCCTTCATTTTTTTTTTTTTGATGAAGTATCCTCCTATTCATTTGCCATGGGCACTGTAAGAAGGAATTCATGTTTGTGAAGGAATTCTGATGCCCTAAGAAGAAATGCAAAACCTAGGATGGCTGAGTAACAATTACTTCTTTGGTAGTATTTCCGAGTGTTAGGCTTTACATGACATGCTTCTCTAGTTTTATTACTGAATATTCAGTGTGTGTTCTCGGCATTGTTCATCACATGTTGCTTTTCATTAGTCACTTGTAAGAAGATTATTTCAGTCCCTTTATGATTTATCCTTGTGACTCGATATCTCATTCTAGAGCTAGGTTCACAATCCAGGATCGTTAAATCGTTAATATTATTTTGAATTTGGTAGACTGTTTTTTAAATGTGTGGACCCTGATGAAGAATTGTTATTTGCCCATAGTACTTTTAGCATTTGGTTGCTATATACGTACTTGTTATCATGTATTTTTGGTCATTCGGTTAATTTTATAGCAGAAATGGGGGTTGATTGGAGTTTCAAATTGTATAATCCATTGTGTAAATGTTCATTTTATATCCATGTCTTTTTCCCATAAATGTTTGCTTGTGCTTATATTTCCTGATTCATAATTGCTTTCTGAAAGATCGCGATCTATACATGTATGCCATGGATTTGCACTGAAGCTGAATTCTGCAGCTCGCTTACATTTCGTTGTCAACAAGTAGCATTTCAACATAGTGGCTCTCTTCGCTCTCTGTCATAACGCAAAATAGGTGATGAAGTAATTGGCCTTCTTCCCTCACGCAGAATGCCCACTGCAATCTTCCTTTGATCATGTACTACTGAAACTCCTGAGTTTCATTCGTGTCCATGTTCGGTCACATATTATGCGCGAATGCAAATTCTTTTTTCTATGTTTTGCGGGCTTGCATGAATTGCACGCTACACGATTACTGATCCTGATATAGAAACGATTCTGCTGGGATATGTTGATTATTGCCGCTTACTAGAGGATGATGGTTTGTACTTCGCTTTAGCTTCCCATATTGTGAACTTGTATGCCTCTGCATACTAGTGGCCAGAGTGGGCCAGGAAGGCCAACTTTTCATCTTCCGATGGATAATGGGATTGTGGCGCTGACATCTAACTGGTGTGGCCTCTCTACAAATAGGACGTGTTTGGTTGGTTGACTAACTTTAGCCATGGCTTCCTGGGCCAAATTTGATGTGTTTGGTTGCCCGTAGACCCTCCAGAGCCTAGCCAGAGTTGGCCAAAAGTGCCTCCTTAACCTGGCCCAACTCGAACAACCAACTCTTTCGTTCAATCCTGGCCAGGCCAAGGCCAACAACGTGTCACTTGCCTGTCACCGCCCGATGCCCGTGGTCCTCACCGTCAGGCCATGGAGAACGAGCCGCCCCCTCGCCGCCGACAACGCGTAGACGCGTGGGGAGTCGCCCACCCGCCACTGCCGCGGGCTCGCGCGGAGGAGCCCCCTCGCCGCCGACAACGCGGACGCGCGCGGGGAGCCGCCTGCCCGCCACTGTCGCAGGCTCGCGCGGAGGAGCGCCCTCGCCGCCGACAACGCGGACGCGCGAAGGGAGCCGCCCGCCCGCCACTGCCGCGGGCTCGCGCGGAGGAGCCCTCTCGCCGCTGACGACGTGGACGCGTGTGGGGAGCCGCCTGCCCGCCGCTGTCGCAGGCTCGCGCGGAGGAGCGCCCTCACCGCCGACGCGGATGCGCGCTGGGAGCCGCCCGCCTGCCACTGCCGCGGGCTCGCACGGAGGACCCCCCTCGCCGCCGATGACGCGGACGTGCACGAAGGAGCCGCCGCTGCAGACGTGTGCCGGCCACCGTCGCACGGGCGCACGCGAAGTAGCCTCCACGCCACCACCAGCGCGGACGGGAAGTCGCCGTGGGCGCGGGCGCGAGCACGTGGTGTAGCTCACCGTGAGTCCATCCTCCGCGGGTGCGGGCGCAGTTGCCGGCCGACGAGCTCTGTCCAGACCTCTTGCGGTCGGCTGACGAGCTGCTTCTCTGGCTGAGATCCATGGTTCGGGCGTGGGGCTCGTGCTAGCTAGCTTGCCTGCGCCATGCCTTGCACCTGTTCAGGCTGTGTTTGGATCACGGGAATTTCAAAGGATTTTCAAAGGAATTGGCATTCCTGTAGTTTTGGCTACTGTAGCTATGTTTGGAAAAAGGATTCATTGATTCCTTTCCCGAGGAAAGATTTCTATACCTGTACGTTTTAGAGGAAATTTAAAATCCACTTCAACCTCTTGTTTTTTTTCCTTTGCGAAGTCCAAGAGAAACTCGCTCGTTGAGGCCAATGTCAGTGGTGAGTTTCATTACGTTGTTTCTGTCATGTCATATGAAATAAAATGAAACTTGAATGAAACTCTCCATTGAGAGTGAGAGTTTTATTATATAGTTTCATATGCATTTAATTTCATGACTCACAGAGAGTTGGTAATTGTGTCAAAAGAGTTTCATCTAGATGAAACTCATTTCTTCTCTCACTTCTTAAATACACCGCCATATCATCAAATATGCCTATGTGACAACCTATTTAATGCAAATGAAACTCATATGAAACTCTCATTGAGATTGGCCTAAGACACACTGCATGTGCGTCATCTGTGGGAGTATGACCATTTGCAAGTATTGTAATTGATTAGTAGCATCTAATACGACAGTAAAGTTTTGATTTATAAGCATTATATTCATCTGTTCCAAACACCCACTTCTATAAAATTTCTGTATCTTTCCTTTCCTCTGTTTTCTTACTGCATTCCTATGTTTTTCGTCTATAAAATCTCACTTCTATTCCTTTGTCTATTCCCAACAGGTTCTCAATGGATTGTTTCAAAGGAGGTGAACATACCAGTTGAGAAAGGGGTGAGTGTATCCAAGCCGAACAAGCTAACCAAACACACTCAGACTTAGCCAGGCTTGAGCAATCACTCCAACCAAACAAGTGACTATTGGCTTGTGGGAGGCAGACTAAGTCTAGCTTAGGGCATGTTCGTTTCAGGGCAAAAAAATTTTACCCTGTCACATTGAATATTACGGCCCTAGTTTAGCCTATTAAAAATATACTAATTAAAAAACTAATTTGTTAGCCAGAGACTAATTCATGAGACAAATCTATTAAACTTAATTAGTTCATGATTTGACAATGTGATGCTACAGTAAACATTCGCTAATGATAGATTAATTTACCTAAATAGATTTGTCTTAGTAATTAGCATATGGCCATGTAATTAATTTTATAATTAATTTATTTTTAATAGACTAAACTAGTGCTGCAATGTCTGATGTGACAGACAAAAAAAATTTGTCAACCAAACGAACACCCCCTTAGAAAGCTAGTCAGGCTTAGAACTAAAAGAGAATCAAAGGGTGCGTTTGGGAGAGCTCCACGGAGCTGATTCTCAGAGAGAATCACTCTCTGGCTGCCAAACGTATTTTTCAGTGTGAAGTGATTCTTTGCTGATTCTGTGAAGTGATTCTCTGAAATGAACTGGGAGGCTGAGAGCTGAAAAAAGTAGCTTCACCTGATTCTGTGAAGTGATTCTCTATCCTGATTTTGAAAGTTTAGGCTAAAGAATCAAAGAGAATCTACTTTCAGCCACAGAATCACTTCACCAGAGAATCTGAGAGCACAGCTGAAGAATCAGGGAGCACAGCTCTCCCAAACAGACCCAAACACACCCATATACTGTATGGTCGGAGCGGAACTCAGTTTCCAGAACAGTTTTAGCTCCGTACTTTGCTGGCCAGAAGACCTTCTCTACCTTCCTGAAAATCAATGTTGATGGTAGTCTCAGGCTGGAGGACAAGGCCGGGGCCCGTGGCTTCATCATTCGGAATCACATGGGTGGGCCGGTGCTTGCTGGAGCAGTAAATTTTAGTCCTATCTGGGACGCTTTATCAGCAGAAGCAATGGCCTGCTTATTTGTGTTGGAAGAGGCTGAAAAGATGGTGGATTGAATTGGAAAGAGACTGTAGTCAACTGAAAGAAGCGATCACCTCTGTGTCAAGAGACTTAGGGCGTGTTTGGACGCCAGCCACACACTGCCATGGAAGTATGGCGGCAGGCTCAGTTGTGGCGAGAGAAAAGACCGCCTAAGTTGTGGCGTCGTATTGAACTGAAAAAGCTGGTGACCGACACAGTTAAATACTAAAGCAAACAGCAGCCATTCAAGCGTGGCACGCCGTAGCTTAGGCTGGCAAAGTGTGGCGCCATCCAAACACCCCCTTAGCTCCCGGTGGGGAGCTTTTCTAAGCATTAGAGAGCTTTTAACCGATTGGTTTTATTGTAATAAGATAGTTAATATTCTCCGCTCTTGTAACTCGTTTGCGCACGAGATTGCCAAAGTTGGTTTGAGTTGGCACCATCGTCAATTTCATGTGTGGAATGACTCTCCTGGAGTTTGTAAATAGTTTGGTAGCTCGCGACTTTGTCGACTTTATGTCTATGAATGAAAGGCCATGATGGTCGAGTTGTGCTTAAAAAAAAGCTTCTCTGCGTTGGAGTTATAGATGTCCATCGCATGGCATGACCAGGCACGGCGCGCCCGATGGTGATCGAATGACACATGGCGCCTCTTAGGGCGATGGGCTTTAGCGGGGGCCTAAGCACGACACTATGTTTTTTACCGGGTCCATACTTTGAATAACACAATGAAATTTAAAGGTCGCGCCAACACTACTGCAGAGAGGGGTTTTAGCCCCGTGGGTACAGGCTTTAGCCCCGGTTTCCCAACTGGGGCTAACAATCCGGGACCTTTAGTCCCGGGCGCTCCCAACCGGGGCTAAAGGCTCTCACGAGAAAAAATAAATGTGCGTCTGTGAGATTCGAACTCAACACCACTCACCCCGTGCACACTTACCAACTCGGTTACACAACTCACGTGATATAGTTCTAAACGTTTTCCTTTTGAATTCACTCGGCTACACTAATCGGGATTAAAGGGGGACCTTTTTCCGGTTGGTGTTACTAACCGGGACTAAAGGTCCTTTTAGTCTCGGTTGGTGTTACCAACCGGGACTACAGGTTGAGGACCTTTAGTCCGGGTTGGTAATACCAACCGGGACTACCTTTAGTCTCGGTTGGTTTTACCAACCGGGACTAAAAGTCTTTAGTCCCGGACGTAATTGCGGATACATGGGTGTATGCCGAGTCTCTGAGTGACGAGTGATTGTCAACTGGGATGATGCGCATGTTCTTTGGTTTGTGTTGTGCAGGTGTCGAGCACGGATACAGTGATCAGAGGCAAGGTGAAGGTCAAGTAGAGACGTGTCGTGCCGATGGACCGAGAGTGGCGAAGGGCGGACGTGAGGCTTGACTGAGGGACCGGTGGCCTGAGGATCAGCTGTGGTGGCTGACAGCCTAGGACAGCGACGAGCGAAGACTTGCGGTCATGTGTTGCCTGAGTCGTGGACTTGGGGACACGTGTCGGTGGACTGGGTGCACGGGAGGTGCATCCCCTCTACAGCTTCGGTTTGGTGGTAGAGCCAGAGAAAAACCATCGGGTGGACGGTTTCCAGGTTTGGGCCTCAAAACCTGGGTGCGGACGGTTTCCGAGTTTGGCCACAAAACTCGGGCTGAGGACGGTTTCCAGGTTTGGGCCTCAAAACCTGGGCGCTGCGGGTTTGCTGAGTTTGGGCCACAAAACTCAGACGCTGGTGGGCTGGTTTCCCGGTTTGGGCCTCAAAACCGGGGGTTGGCTGGAAAGGCTGGTTTCCCGGTTTGGGCCACAAAACCGGGGGTGCAGAGCGGTGGCGGCACGTGGCGGCAATCGGGAGGTTGCGTCGAGGCAATGCTACGAGTTGTGCGGGCGTGGCCGTCGGATCCACCTACCTTCGAGTTGGTCCAGAATAACCTTAGGGTTTAGCTGGTTCGCTCTGTAAGTAGTTAGGGGTAGAGTGGGAATTAGAAATAGTTAGAATTAGGATAAGTAGGGGGAGACACCCACCTCCCCATTTATCTCAGTCATTTGCTCTCTGCTTCTAGGGTTTTCTGCTCTCCCAATCCCCTGCTGTAGCTAGCTGAGATCCGCAGAGAACCATACCTCTGTGTACTGGAGATTTTGAGGAAGTGAGGCCGTAACCTCACTGTTGTAGCGTGTGGTAGCCACACGGTTGCAGATCGATGTGTTGATTCGCGTTTTGGTTCGTGTTCTTCGCGTTCTTCATTTCTCCGCGTTTTTCCCGTCGCTCGATCTCTCCCTATACTGCGTCTTTGCAAAATCCGTTTGAATCAACTTGTTCGTATTTGAAAGGAGATCATTTGCACCGAAAGAATTTATCTAACTCCTTACGAACAAGTAGATCGGGTTGATTTCGTTTTCGTGGCGCTTTTCGGTTCATCCTTCTCCCCTTTTGATTTCCCAGTGTTTGAGTTGATTTGAGCGGATGATTTCTTGGGGATAGTCTCCTAACTACTCCGTGATCATCCTCTCCAAGTTTGGGAATGTTCGATTTTGGTTTGAATCATTTTGGAGGAGATTTGGGTGAAGGGCGACCGAAATCGTCTTCACTGGGTGTTGGCGGACAGTCCGCCACCCCAGGCGCGGACAGTCCGCGCGTCGGGGACGAGCCAGACCAGTGGCTGTGTTCTTCCGCTGTCTTGTCTCTGTTTGACCGGCGGACAGTCCGCCGTGGTGATCCGCGGACAGTCCGGGATCACTCAGGGAGGTTTCAGAACCTTTGCATTTTTGGGAGTTTTGCCGGCGGACAGTCCGCCACTCGCTCGCGGACAGTCCGGCAGTATCGCGGACAGTCCGGGACCCCAGGTCCGGACAGTTCGGGAATTGCCTGAAGCTTCCGGTTTTGAGTGTTTGCTCTCCCGACTTCCTCGCTTGGTTTCCGGACTTCCCGTTTGGCCTTGTAGTTGACCAAGGAACCTCTCTAGGTATCTTTGCTACTTGTTAGCATAGGTATTTGGAGATTTCTCGACGTAGCCGTCTATCTACGTTCGGGACTTGGTTTTTGAGGGTCGAACTTGATCCGTTGCTTTTGCCGTTTGGTTTGCTATCGCTTTGTGGTGCCTCGGTGTGATCTTAGGGATCATCCACCCTCTTCCAAGGGTCGTGGGCATCACGTTCTCGGTCGTAGCTTTTGGGGGTTGATTTTGGGACAATCGGCCAAAGTTTCGAAAGAAATTTTTGAGCTCTCATTCACCCCCCCTCTGGTCGCCTTGCTAGTGCATTCTCGGTCCTTCAGTAATTTTTTGCCGAGACTAAAGCTCAGTTGATAGATCGTCCAAAGGCCTGTTCTACAGTAGTGCAACTCATAACTTGATACCCCTGAGGCATCTAAAATTATACATAATTATTCACAAAATTCAAACTTCCACACATTCACACAGGTTCACATAATCAAAAAGAAAGTATCAAACCTGCAGAGAAGATAAACAACATAAAATATGATAAACCGGATTGTTTTGTGCAATGCTACCTCATTAAAAATCTTGTTACATAAAATTTATTCTTGTAAAAAATTGTAGAAAGAAAGAAAAAAGTACAACTAATTCTTGAATTAACTCTTATTAACCATTTTTTAAGATGAAATCTTACATTCAACTAAACCAGTTTCACAACTCACACTCTCAGTCTCTTATAGTCACATAGGAGTCACAAAAACGACTCACATACCATTTGTTGTTAGAGCCGTCCATGTTGGAGCCATCTATGTTGTTGGAGCTGACGGCGTTCCTATCCGCATCGCCGTCTCTTCACAAACTGTCGTCCAGACCGATTGGAGCAGAATGAACAAGGCAGTAGCGTCGTCACGAACGTCGTCGTCATCCTCAGGTAGCAGCCCTGCCACGATCAGACCTTCATTGATAGTCTGTGTATAGACAATATTTTTAGCAATTTTAGCTAAGTTGTTTGATGTCTAGCAACCAAAGTCAGCTAAAGTTACGCTGGTGCATCCGTGGCCATTGTCGTCATCCACCATGATGACCTCGACGACCGTAGAGGGCTTATTTCCAGCTTCATTCCTCAATGGTTCGTGTGATCGCCTTTTTACCCATTGTTCCGTGAGCCCTGCCATAATTCGTGGAAGGTGACATGTCAATTGCAGTAGTAGTATCTTCAGTATAGTTCTCGAAAAAAAAAATTCAGTATAGTACTAATTTATATTTATATTAAGACAAATATGTATCAGAAAACAAATTTAATTAAAAATATAGAAATAAAAAAAATTGTTTCCCCTGTAGCTATACTTGGCCATGAGGCACGAGGCCCGCCAGCCCAGCCCACAGCCCGGCCCACGCCCGGCCCGGCACGGCGGCTGGCGGGCCCGGGTCGGCCCGACCCGACCCTAGGGCCGTGCCTGGGCCTTACCCTGGGCACGGCGGGCCGGCCCTGGGCCTTACCCTGGGCACGGCGGGCCGGCCCGGCACGACCCGATATATAAAAAAAATATTATATAGAAATATATATACATCTATAAAAATAAATGTATATAAATATACATAAATACATATAAATATATATAAATACATATAAATATACATATATTTATATATAAATAAATAAATATAAAAATATAGATTTAAAGGCTAAATATTACCATGGGCCTCACGGGCCCGGTGGGCCCGACGGGCCTTCGGGTCGGCCCGACGGGCCTTCGGGTCGGCCCGAGGCCTGCCTGGGCTGGGCCTGGGCTGGTGCAGAGGCATGAGGCCCGACCTCGGCCCGGCCCGGCGGCCCGGCCCAGTCGGGCCGTGCCTTGGTCGGGCCCGGGCCAGGGAGGGCCAGGCTGGCCGGTTGGCCATGTATACCTGTAGCTGTAGGAAACTGCAACAACCTCTTCTGCCTGCCCACGGCTTCCTCTTCCTCGTGAAAGCGACGCTTCCATTCCAGAGTTCTCGGCGACTTCTCTTCGGCCTTCCGCCGAACGCCATCCACAGCGCCCAAGCCACCAACTCCCAATCCCTCGCGGCCTCGCCCCGCCTTCCCCGCCTCCATGGCCGTGGCTCGGCAGTGGGCGAACCTCCACATCGACATGGTGACCGAGATCGTGAACCGCCTCCCGTGCGCGATCGACCGCGCACGCATGGCGGCGGTCTGCCAGACGTGGCTCGCGGCGGTCGCGCAGGCCCTGCTCCCGCCACCTTGGCTCCCGTCGCTCCTCCTCGCGCCCGCGGACGCGACTGGCGTCTACTGCTACCTCAGCGGCTGCCGCGACCACAACATGTTCCCCGGGCCCCGCCACTTCGGCTCCTTCGACGGCGGATGGCTCTTCCTCGCCTACGGCCAGACTCGCGGGCACCGACTGCTCAACATCCGCACCGGAGAGTACCATCCGGTACCGTACATGCTCGCGGATGACGACGACGGTGACGAAGTCCACGCCATGGTCGTCCTCGCCGCCACCCTCTCGTTACCGCCTCATCACCGGGGATGCATCGCCGCGGGCATCGTCACCTACCAGCCGGACCCCAACGCGCCGCGCCGCCGCCACCTCGCGTTCTGGCTACCAGGGGATGTGATGGCCGTCGGCAACGTTGTGCCCGCCGCGCCACTTGGGCCGGGGTGGGAACAGGAGGACGTCGTGTACCACCGTCACGCCTTCCATTTCCTGACCCAAGCTGGGCATATCCTCGTGTGCAGACCGATCGTCTTGGGCAGAGATGGACCTATCCAGTCAGTGATGTCGGAGCTACTGCGCTTCCAGGAAGGGGAGCGCACTGACGGGCAGTTCGCCCGCGCTCGCTACCTCGTGGAATCCCGCCGGGAACTGCTGATGGTCGTCAGGCTCGCTCCCCACCATCACGCGCCGACGTCCTCGTTCAAGGTGTTCCAGATGACGCCTTTGAATACCATCAAGCGAGGCGAGAACAAGAAGGACGAGGCTGATGAGTGCCGTTGGACCTGGAGCGAGTTGCCCGCGTTGGATGGCCGGATGCTGTTCGTGGGGCGAGGATGCTCTAGATCCTACGAGGTGAGTCGGTACCCGGGGTTCAAGGACGGCATCTTCTTCTTGGATGATCGGAGCTTCTACGACGACGAGATGATGTTCGGCGGTGTCAACGAGAGACAGTACCCCTGCAGCGACATCGGCAGGTGGTCGCCGGAAGGGCCGCCTCCCCATGTCCACCTCTACTTCCCGGAGCGGGCTCCTTCGTACAACTCTCCTCCGGCTTGGCTTCTCCCTTGATACGGCAGGTTTGTGGCTACGAAATCAGTGATGTTTGAGTGCGACAAATGATGCGGGTGTTTGTCATGCGGAAATTGTTGGTTGCATTAACAGTGAGATAATAGATGAAATCATATGCATTTGCAATTGTTCTGTACTTTGTGTCACTCTGGTCAGTTTGCAGTTTGCATACATATGTATGTGGAGAATTGGTTGTCGGTTTATGACATCTTTGTGTGAAATAATGGGGAACCCGGTTTGAAAATGTTTGTGATGGTTCCTTCTGATTCCACCCTGTCTTGGAACTGGATTGGTTTGCATGGAGAGTTGGAGATTGAACTAATTTGGAATCCGTATCCTTCAATTCAAATTTTTGAGGAAGTTTCCTCCAATTCATTTGCCATGGGCACTGTAAGAAGGAATCAGTACCTCTGTTCTTAATTCTGATGCGCTAAGCAGAAATGCAAAGCCTAGCATGGCTGAGTGACAACTATTTGGTAGTCTTTCCAAGTGTTATACTGAATATTCAGTGCGTTCTCGGCGTTGTAGAAGGCAGATTGTTTCAGTTCCTCTATTTGTTGTCATGGAAACGCACAAGTTAGTGCTGAATTTGATCCTTGTGACTCCATGTCTCAATCTGGCGCTAGGTTTGGAGTGCAGGATCCTTTTTTTTTTTCTCGATCACGCAAAAGCTTTGCGCGTTTTTGTATTAAGAAGGAGTTTTAGAGATTACAAATGGGGGTTTTGTCTTATAAATTGCTCACTAAGCGCGTGCCCCCTCAACTGAAACAAGATCCTTAAAATTATTTTCAATTTGGTCGACTGTTTTTTAGATGTGTGGACTGATGAAGAACTGTTATTTGCCCATAGTAGTTTGAACATTTGGTTGTTATACTTGTCATCACGTCTTTTTGTCCATTTGGTTAATTTTATTGCAGAAACGGGGGTTGATTGGAGTTTCAAATTGGATAGCTCGCTTTGTATTCACGAGTGAAATGGAAAAGCATGAAATCTGTGGCTTGATTTTATAATTCGGTGCAGTGAGAGTTTGCTTGTGCTTATATTTTCCTGATTCATAATTCTTTTCTGAAAGATCCCGATCTATACATTTATTACATGTCATGGATTTGCACTGAAGCTGAATTCTGCAGCTCGCTTACATTTCGTTGTCAGCTAGCAGTACAACAGATGCTTAGTGGCTCTCTTGGCTCTATGGCATAACGCAAAATAGGTGATGAAGTAATTTGCCTTCTTGCATCACGCAGAATGCCCACTCCAATCTCCCCTTGATCATGTATTATTAGTCTATATTACTACTGAAAAGTCTCCCCTTGATCATGTATTATTAATCTATTACGTACTAGTGAAACTCCTGAGTTTTGTTCCTGTCCATGTTCGATCACGTATTATGTGCGAATGCAGATTCTTTTTTCTATGTTTTGCGGGCTTGCGGCAAAGCATGAATAGCGCGGCAGATGATCACTGATCCAGATAGAGCAATGATTCTGGGTTATGTTGATTATTGCCGTTTACTGGAGGATGGTTTGCACTTCGCTTTAGCTTCCCCTATTCTGAACTTGTATATGCCCTATTGCCCTGCATTCCATTTTGTTGTGAATGAGAAAGAGACACTGGTAACCCAACGAGTGGACAGAGAATGCGCCAGGTAGGCCAACTTATGAGCTCGGCCTCGTAGGCCAACGAGGCCCTTCTTCTTTCAGTTTCAGTATGCTCCTCCATGGGTATGGAATCCCAGTATATTTTTGAAAGACAACCAATAAGTCTCGGATGTTGGTTTCTGTAAAAAAAAATTAGTCATGTCATATCGGATGTTACGACACTAATTTAGTCTATTAAAAGTAAACTAATTATACCATCATATGCTAATTAACAAGACAAATATATTAAAATAAATTAATTCATTATTAGCAAATCTTTATTATAGAATCATATTATCAAATCATGAACTAATTAAGTTTAATAGATTTGTCTTTAAAAATAGTCTCCGGCTGACAAATTAGTTTTTTAATTAGTTCATTTTTAATAGATTAAATTAGGACCGCAACATCTAATGTGACACGAAAAAAATTACCATGAAAATGAACACCCCGAGTATTTTTCACCGTTCAATCTCGTGATTGGGTGTTTGGATCACCCGGACTGGACTGTCATGCCACATCAAATCAAATATTAGGAGTTAACTTAGAAGTATTAAATAAAGGCTAATTATAAACCTAATTGTACAGATGGAGGTTAATTTATGAGACGACTTAATTAAACCAAGTTAGTCCATGATTCAAATATGTGCTAATCATGAATTAATTAGTCTTTAATAGATCTTGCAAATTAGCCACCATTTGTAGTAAGTTTTATAATTAGATAATGTTTAGTTGTTCTAGTTGATCTTCAAATGGCCTAAAGTTTATTTCCTTCGTCTCTAAATATCTGTCGTTTTCGCTTCCTGGAAATATCTTTGACTAAATATATATTTAAAAATATCATTATTTATCATACATAATTAGTATTATTATTAAAAGATATTTAAATCTAGAATTTATTTAGAGATACAAATATTACATGTATTTGCTACAAATCGAATTAAACTTATGACACGTATACCAACAACGATAGTTATTTAGAGTCGAAGAGAGTAGACCGAAGAGAGGATGTTTGGATCTAGGACTAAACTCCAGCCGCTCTCACATAGCCTAAACTTTGATCCTTGATTTAGTTTCTCTCATTTAGTTTCTCTTTAGGCTCTGAAACCAAATACCGGTCTACGTTTTTTATGTTGACAAATATTTATGAAAAAACGAATTTAAGCCTAAACTTTGATCCTTGATTTAGTTCCTCTCATTTAGTTTCTCTTTAGGCTCTGAAACCAAATACCGGTCTACGTTTTTTATGTTGACAAATATTTATGAAAAAACGAATTTAGTTAAATATATATATAGAATTAAAAAATCGCTCCCCCTGCACCTTTGTTGCAACGATCTCTCCTGCGCTTCTTCACTTCTTCTCCAGAACAAAAAGGGAACCCCGCACGGCGCACCGCGTGACGCTTCCATTCTGGAGTTCTTGGCATCTTCTCCTTGGGCCTTCCGCCAACCGCCATCCATCACGCTGAGGTCCAGTCCCCCAACCCCCAATCCCCCGCCTTCCCCGCATCCCATGGATGTGCCTCCGCCGTGGGCGAACCTCCACATCGACATGGTTACCGAGATCGTCAACCATCTCCCGTGCGCAATCGACCGCGCACGCCTAGCCGCCGTCTGCCGCGCCTGGCGCGCGGTTGTAGTGCAGGAGCCGACTCCGCTACCTCGGCTCCCCTGGCTCCTGCTCGCGCCCGCCGACGCGACTGGCGTCTACTGCTACCTCAGCGGCTGCCGCGACCACAACATCTTCCCCGGGCCCAGCCACTTCGGCTCCTACGACGGCGGCTGGCTCTTCCTCGCCTACGGCCAGACCCGCGGGCACCGGCTGCTCAACATCCGCACCGGAGAGTCCCACGCGCTACCCGACGAGCTCACGGATGACGCCGCCGCCGCCGACGACGACGAAACCCACAGCATGGTCGTCCTCGCCGCCACCCTCTCGTTCCCGCCTCATCACCTGGAATGCTTCGCCGCGGGCATCGTCACCTACCAGCCGGAACTCGACGCGCCGCGCCGGCGCCGCTTCGCGTTCTGGCGCCCAGGGGATGGGGTGGCCTTCTGCAACGTTGTGCCCGCCGCGCCAGTCGGGCCGGGTTTCGAACAGGAGGACGTCGTGTACTACCGTGACGCCTTCTATTTCCTCACCAGAGGTGGGCATATCCTCGTGTGCACACCGATCTTGGATGCAGATGGGGCTATCCTGGTAATGGTGCTGGAGCTATTCCGCTTCCAGGAAGGGGCGGAGCGCACTGACGACGACCCGTTCGTCCGCGCTCGCTACCTTGTGGCATCCCGCGGTGAACTGCTGATGGTCGTCAGGCTCGCTCCCCACCATCACGCGTCGACGTCCTGGTTCAAGGTGTTCCAGATGACGACGCCCATCTTCAAGCCAGACGATGACGAGACGGTGGCTGATGAGTACGCTTGTACCTGGATCGAGCTGGCCGCGTTGGGCGACCGGATGCTGTTCGTGGGGCGAGGATGCTCCAGATCCTACGAGGTGGCTGAGTACCCGGGGTTCAAGGACGGCATCTTCTTCTTGGATGATCGGAGCTTCTACGACGACGAGATGATGTTCGGCGGTGTCAATGAGAGACAGTATCCCTGCAGCGACATCGGCAGGTGGTCGTCGGAAGGGCCGCCTCCCCATGTCGACCTCTACTTCCCGGAACGGGTTCCTTCGTCCAACTCTCCTCCGGCTTGGCTTCTCCCGTGACCGTGAGGCGGCAGGTTTGTGGCTACGAAATCTGTAATTGTTGGTTAACACTTACTAACAATGAGACAGTAACTGAAATCATATGCACCTACGAACTCTGCTCTGTTTCACTGTTTGCTGTGCCTAGCGTTGCAATTGTTCTGTACTTTGTGCCACTCTTTATCAGTTTACATATAAATGTGCAGAAATGGTTGCCAGTTTATGACATCTTTATGTGAATTAACGGGGAATCCGGTTTGAAAATGTTTGTGATGCTTCCTTCTGATTTCACCTTTTCTCGGAACTGGATTGATATATGCGTGAAAACTGAACTAATTTGGATTCAGTATCCTTCAATTCATTTTTTTTTTTACGAAGTATCCTCCAATTCATTTACCATGGGCACTGTAAGTCTGTAACAAGGAGTTGATGCAGATGAGTATCTCTGTTCTTAATTCTGATGCTCCAAGCAGAAATGCAAAACCTAGGATGGCAGAGTAACAATTATTTGGTAGTCTTTCCGAGTGTTAAGCTTACATGACTGCCTCTCTAGTCTTACTGAATATTCAGTTTGCTCTCGGCATTGCACAACATAAGTTGTTTATCATTTGTAAGAAGACTGTTTCAGTGCCTTTTAGGATTTGTTGGCAAGGAAACACACAAGGTAGTGCTGAATTATCCTTCTGACTCAATGTCTCAATCTAGCGCTAGGTTCACAGTGCAGGATTGTTACAATAATTCTGAATTGGTCTGACCGTTTTTAAGATGTGTGGACTGATGAAGAGCTGTTATTTGCCCACAGTAGTTCTAACATTCGGTTGCTATACTTGTCATCACGTCCTTTTGGTCATTTGGTTAATTTTATTGCAGATATGGGTGTTATAGTTTCAAATTGGATAGTTCATTGTATAAATGTTCATTTTGTATTCATGTGTCGAATTGGAATAGCATGAGATCTGTGACTTGATTTTATAATTCAGTGTAGAGAGCGCTTTATTGTGCTTATATGTTCCTGATTCATAATTCTTTTCTAAATCATCCCGATCTATACATTTATTACATGGCATGGATTTGCACTGAAGCTGAACTCTATTATAGTACAACAGATGCTTAGTGGTTCATCTTTCTAAAAAAAGATGCTTAGTGGCTCTCTTGGCTCTATGGCAAAATACGTGATGAAGTAATTGGCCTTCTTGCATCATGCAAAATGCCACTCAAGTCTTCCCTTTGAGGCCTTGATTATGTACTAGTACTACTGAAACTCCTTGAGTTTCATTCCTGATTTTCTGTCCATGTTCGATTCGACACATATTATGTTGTGCGAATGCAGATTTTTTCCCCCCCTGTGGGCCTGTAGCAAAGCATGAATTGCACAGCAGTTGATTACTGACCTAGATATCATATAGCAATGATTCTGGGAAATGTTCTCTTATTGCGGTTCAGTGGAGGATGGTTTGCACTTCTTCGCTTTAGCTTCCCCTATTCTGAACCTGTATATGCCTGCATTCTATTCTGTTATGAATGAGAAAGAGTACGCTGGCAAACCCTACCCAGTGGCCAGAATGGGCCAGGTAGGCCAACTTATGAGCTCGGCCTCGTAGGCCGATGGCAATGGGTCTGCTGCGTTCGGTACTTCGGATGGATAATAATAGGCCTGTGGCGCTGGCATCAAACTGGGCCAATTCGTTCGGTGCTCGGGCCTTGCTTGGCAAGATCGTAGGAGCAAACGACGACCCACGTGATGTACAGCCCTAGTGAATTCCACGTAGTCAGCAGATCACTCACTGGCTTTGCTAAAAAAAAAACAGATCACTCACTGGCTCATGTGTCTGTGTGGAGCTATAAGCAGGAGTAACATACACCCCCGTCTTCAAACTTGACTTAGGATGTTACTTACAGATGTCTAATTTTTCAAAATATACATATAGATCTTTAAAGTGACTAATCCTGTCAGTGTCACATTAGATTTAAATCATCAAAACTTAAGTTAACTCTTATGCATGGCACACTAATAGCATGATGGTATGGGGCGAGTATGCGAGAGCCATACTCTCTCCGTCCCTAAATAAATGTCATCGTTGGTGTACGTGTCACGTGTTTGACTCAATTTGTAGAAAATATGTGCAATATTTATATCTCTAAATAATTTTGTTAAAAAACTAGATGTAAAGATCTTTCCGATGATACTAATTACTTAATATAAATTTTAGTATATTATAATATATAATTGTCAGCAGTTTTTTTCTCGAAAAACGAGAACGACAATTATTTAGGGACGGAGGGAGTATCTACCGGTCTCATCTCTCTCCTACTAGCATATGGCCCCGATTTGGCTGTGCCATGAGTCAACGTGACGTAGGCAAATTAACTCACCAAAGTTATTATAATATATGGATCTCGTTTTTTAGATAATAGAAATAAAAGTTTTGGCTTTCATCGTAACTTGGTGAAATAAATCAGCTTTTTACGTGCGGGCAATTAATAAATCAGCTTGCCACAAGCTCAAATCATGACGTTGTATCTCTACGGCTACGGCAACGCGGGCACCGGGCAGTACAGTACTGCTAAAGCCTAGTACGACTGTAGCGCGGCGTAGGCTGTTGGCAGCTTGAGCACACTGCGATCTATTGGCAGCAATAATGTCGCTTCGTGCCAACATGACTAAAAGGTGCAATAGGCCCTGCCTGACCACTTTCGGCTTTTGCCCTCTTGTGGATGAACAAGATTTATCCTGTACCAGCGATAGCCGATAGATCGAGCTCGTGGCACCGTTGCGTTCCGTTGGTCCATCTCATCAATCACCTGCCATGGCCATGCATCCTGTCCGGCCGCCGGCGCACTGACGCGACCCGTCAGGGGCATCCATCGTGTCCATAGGGGTACCTTACTCAACGGTGCCATTATCATGGTGCAGCAGTGGTCACACGCGAGCTTTCGCATCGGACATGCACTCACCGTCGCGTCTTTTGATCTTCACCTGATCAAGATCGATCAACGCATCTCGCCGGTCGCCGCCCATGCATCTCCTCATCAGCTGCGGCGCACTTTGCTTGCATGGCCGGAAATACTCCAAAGCTAGAGATCCAGTGGGCGCATATCCGCGTCCGCCCGGGCGCATCTCATCATGGAATCATGCATGGCACCGCCAGTCATCATCATCAGCAGCAGCTGAACAAATTAATAAAGGACGACCCGATCCACCGGATCGCACGCACGACGGATCCCTCCCTCCTCGACCGGCACTCGCTGGGGCAATGCAATGTGGCGGCAATGTGCACGCATCTGCTGTTGCAGGAGGGAGATAGAGTCCTGGTTGGTACCTGCCTACTTGCACCCTCGCACGTACTCCCTCCGTCCCTAAATAAGTGTCGTTCTCGCTTCCCGAGAAAAGTTACCGGCAATTATATATTAAAATATATTAATATTTATGCTAAGTAATTAGTATCATCAGAAAGATCTTTACATGTAGTTTTTTAACAAAATTATTTGGAGATATAAATATTGCACATATTTCCTACAAATTGAGTCAAACACGTGGCACGCACACCAACGGCGACACTTATTTAGGGACGGAGGGAGTACTACAACAGCAACTCTGCAACTGGATTGCAGCATTGCAGCCATGATGGTGGTGGAGGCTGTACGAAAAGAACCATGGATCAGGCAACCTGCAGTCGGGCCTGTGGTGGGTGACTGATACTACTAGTGCGATGCTGCCGAGGACACGGGCGCTTTTGCAATTTGCATGCATGCCACCAGCCCGCCCGGCTGTGGCCGGAGAACGAGCGCCGCTTTGAGCTTTCATTCGCGGCCGTACGTACTCCTTGGTTCTCTTCTCATCTCATCCCAGGGGCAGGTGCAGGGGCGGGCATGCCGGATGCGGCCTCGGCAGGCCCTCGTGCGCCTCGCCTCGCGCACGACCGAGCACCCCCGATCGATCGGCCCAGCTAATCCCTCCTGTACACGGCTACACTACACAAGCACGATCCCCGTCGGGCAAGGCTAGCTAGCGCTCACCACCCGGGCACCCGCCCGGCACTACATCTACTACATTACACTACACGACCATAAAGCACGGAAAGCGGCGTCCCATCTTGCCATGCCAGTGACACTGCCGTCTGCCGCCTCAGCTCGGCGCGCGCGGCGCGCCGCCGGCCGGCCCAGGATATTTTCGCGATGTCACCGTGGCGGCTGGCGCCTGGGCTACGGCCGATCAGAGACGCGGTTCCCGCACTCACAATGCAGACTCTATCATAGAGTCTAAACCTATTTATTACACTCTTATTTATTGTATTTTGCTGATGTGGCAGTGTAGTTATTGAAGAGAGAGGAAGAAAAAACAAGACTCCAAGTCTTATTTAGACTCCAAGTCTATGATAACTTCGAGGTAATAAATGGACTTAGACTCTAAGTAAAGTCTGCATTGTGAGTGCCCTCGGTGCTGCAGTCCTATTCCCTTTTCGCAGCGGCGTGCCCCTGTCGTGGTTAGCGTGAATAATTTATTGGCGGGATAGGCCGCGTTGAGGTTGATCCGTGGGTCGGGGTTGGGGAAAAGATGCGCATACGCATGGTGATTTCTGCTGCCGCTAGCTAGTGATATGCATGATCCAGCACTCAGGTCTGCCGGTCTGGGGAGGCCGGGAGGGACGGGGTCCCATGGCGCGCCGCTGCTGGCTGCATGCTGCGCTTTATTTTTCTGTGTGCCTTCTCTTCAAGCCTTATCTCTCGAGCTCAGATGGTATGTTTCAGTGCTGACACTGAGCGAGCTAGCTAGACCAGACCGCGGTGGATTGCACGTAACGTCTCACCAGGCACGTACTGTATCATGCGCACGCACTACAACATGCATGTCTCAAGTTCGGGTCCTGTACGTACGTGTGCTTGATGATGAGTTGATGGCCGATTATTGGCCAATTTGGCCGCGTGTGTATGTCGTAGCTTGTGCTCACGCATCAAGATTTATACAGCCGGGCCCGTGTGATGATCATCAGCCAGTAATTTAGTCCGCGTGTCGCCGGTCGATGCATGATTGATCCACCCGTAGCTAGCGCGCCCGTACAGCTCTTGTTCCAGCAGTCCGTGTCGATCCTGCCGTGGAAACTGGAAAGCCGGCCTTTCGCCGGCCGGAAATGCGTGTGCGTCAACTACTGGAGCGCGGTGACACGCATGCAGAGTTTGCATCATCAGCACACGCAACTTAATACGTAGTAACTAGGAGAGCTTTGTTTAATTAGTGTTGGTGTGTGCGCGCCACGGCAGACGACGAAGCCATATATGCACGAAGTGAGCACGAGCACGACGACGACGACGCATCTATGATCTATCTGCACAAAGCCTTTTTTTTTTGCCGAAAAATATATGATTCTTGCTTCCGATCCATCCATCAATACATCCAGCCGGCTCCGGCGGGCGTATTGCATGCGTTGCGTGTCGTGTTAAACCCCGTGTGCTGAGCCTGAGCCGCCCATCGTCCGTCGTCTTGGACAGCAGCTAACCAGCTCCCTCCCGTTTTGTAGGCACAACGGACAGCGACCTCGATCGAACGCCCGTCCACATGTACATGGACACATGCATGGTACCTGCGTGCACTCCTGCAGTGCCGATTCATTTCATAGCTGAGTCAGCGGAGATGGATCGAGGTCAGAATTGTTCGTCTGATGAATGGCATTGACCCTGGTCCGCGGAGGAACAGTACTAGTACGTACGGTACAGGCTAGTGGTACGGAGTACATTAGTTTACGCCTACAAGTCAGGTTCAAAAATTCAAACTAGGGTTTGTTTAGTTCCGAGAAATATTTGGAATCTGCACTGTAGCACTTTCGTTGTTATTTGACAAACTTTGTCCAAACATGGACCAACTAGGCTCAAAAGATTCGTCTCGACATGTAGATACTAAAAGTACAATCAATTATTATTTTTACCTACATTTAATGTTCCATGCATGTAGCTAAAGATTGATGTGACGGGAAATCTAGAAATATTTGGGGGAAGTTGGGGAAACTAAACAAGGCCTAAACGATGACAGGCGACCGAATACTTTAAAACGGCAGTACGACGACAGGGGCGGCAGTAGGCACGCTGAAAACGAGCCGTGCCGGAAAGTCAAACGAGCCAGATGGACAAAGACCCGATCATCGTCGTCCTGTTCCGTCGGCACGCCGGTCGCTGCCGAACCTGACTGCAGTCGGCAGGTTTATACAATATTTAAGCCCAAGTTTTTATTTGACGACAGGGTTTAAAATGGCTTTGCTCAAACTCGAATCAAGTTGCAAAGATTCTTACAGTAAAAGTCCATTTGATTCGTTCTTGCCACTTTGCAATCTGGCCGTCAGTTTGGGCCTTTGGGGGGCTTGTTGGTTACCCCACCCCACTGGCTGACGGCTGACGCTCTCGCGCTCGCTCATCAGTCGCCCACTACTGCTGGGCGCTGGCGCGGTAGCCTCTCGCCAACCTTAAAAGGGACGGCCCGGGCGCTTTCAAATTTTATAACCACACCCATCGCGCTTGCCACCCCCGCGATCGCTCTCGCCGAGGGGCGGGTCGCCAACGACCTCGCCGAGCCACACGCCACCGGCCCTCCCGGCTGGCAGCGACGCCGACGCGCGCGCTCGCGACGGACGGCCGCCTAGCTTGACCAAGCGCGAGCGAGTAGCTAGCTAGCGACGACGCTCCTTTCTCCCGTCGTCGGTCGTCCCATGCCCCTCCCCTGCCACATATAGCGAGTGGCCGGCACAGCGCGCGGTGTGTGCGTGCAAGCGTGGTGCGCGTGCGGCTGTTGTTGTTGGCGCCGGCGAGGCGAGGCGAGGACAGGAGCAATGGCGGCGCAGGAGGCCGCGGCGGGCGGCGGGAGCCCGCAGGTGGTGACGCGGTGGCGGTACGGGGACGTGGGCGACAGCAACTTCGCGGTGCACGGCCGCGCGGTGCCGCTGCTGGTGGGCCTGCTGTGCGCCATCGTCTTCTTCGTCGCGCTCTGCCTGTACCTCCGCTGGAGGTGCCACCGCTACGCGCCCGACCCGGAGGCGGACGCCTCGTCGTCGTCGGGGGCCGCGGCGGCGGCGGCGGCGGCGCTGCCCGGACTCGACGCCGACGCCATCCGCGGGCTGCCCGTCACGCTGTACCGCCCGCCCGCGTCGCCGCCCCCCGTCCCCGGGGAGCAGGCCGACGACGACGATGACAAGCAGGCGGCGGCGCTGTGCTCCATCTGCATCAGCGCGCTGGTGGCCGGCGAGAAGGTGAAGGTGCTCCCGCCGTGCGGCCACTGCTTCCACCCGGACTGCGTCGACGCCTGGCTCCGGTCCCAGCCCAGCTGCCCGCTCTGCCGGTGCCTCCTCGCCGCCGCCGCCAAGGCCGACGCCAACGACGCCGTGTGAGTAGTGTCAAACTGTGATGAATGGCAGGCATTTCGCGTCCTCACTGGGCTCACTTGACAAGCGGGCCCCAGCTAGCAGCGTCCCACTCCCACGAGACCCGGCCTTTTAATCAGCAGCGCATTAGTTTAATGGTGATGATGGCGGCCGCCGAGACCGCGTCAGATCTACTCGTTGTGAATCGTGATGTGAGTGCGCTTGTAAAGAAGCCTTGGTTTATGTTTATTGTTAGGGCCTGATGACCAGATCACCAATGCCGTCGGAAAATGCAGTGTCGTGGCGTGCCCCCTGCCCTCCGAGGAGTTGTTTGGAGGCCCGGCGTGGGGTCACCTGACCAAGCCGGGGGTGCCTTTTGTTTTTGTAGCTTTCTCTGTGGCGCAAGGCTCTCCTCTCGTGCAAGGGAGAAGTGGTGTAAGATGTACATAGCTTTTTCAGTATTTATAACCTGAAGAGAATTTAACGTATGCGGTGGTGGTTCAGGTGGAATCTACTACTCGATGTTATGTTGGCGCAAGAATAATACGGACTAGTATGCTAAACGTTGAGGTGAAGGAGAGAGGAGAAGTGAATTGATGTAAGCTTGTAATCGATTTAGCCATAAAAGCTATTTTTTTTATTATGTGTAAGATAGATAAATGAGTTATATATTACTTATAAAAAGCTAACTAATATATAAACAGACTAAAAAAAGTCTATAGGGAACTTGCTAGTTGTATTATTAACCTTTCTCTTAGACAACACTCATATACGAGCAAAGCCGCCTTTAATTTTCCTAGCAACACTACAACAGAAATGACCTTTGGACGATCTATCAACTGAGCTATAGTCTCGGTTAAAAATTGCGTTCGGGGCTAAAGACTTTTAAAGGTTCACCTTTAATCTCAGTTGGTATTACTAACCCGGACTAAAGGTCCCCCAACTTTTAATCCCGGTTGGTAATACCAACCGGGATTAAAGGGTGACCTTTTAGCCCCGGTTGGTATTACCAACCGGGACTAAAGGTTCTTTTAGTCTCGGTTGGTGTTACCAACCGGGGCTAAAGGTCCTTCACGAGTGTATTCAAAAGGAAAACGTCTAGAATTGTATCATGTGGGTTGTGTACCTCAGTTGGTAAGTGTGCGTGAGGTGAGAGGTGCTAAGTTTGAATCTCACAAACGCATTTTATTTTTTCTCATGATTGCTAGTTCCGGTTTTCTAGATTGCTAGTCCCGGTTGGAAAAACCGGGGCTAAAGCCCCTTCCCAATCGAGGCTAAAGACTGTTGTAGTGCAAGTTCCCTGGTAGCAAGTACTACTCGATGTTTATGCTATGCCTTTTTGTTTTTATTCGACAGAGCACAGTCCACACGGCGTACACTTTCGTAAAAGTGGCATTTGCAAATATCTCTGTCGTACATTACATATGAACTAAAATGTACTAGCCGTATCTCTGTCGTACATTACATGAACTAAAATATTAGCATACATCTAACTATGGTCTAGCGAGGTGGAGGGATAAACATATTCTGAAAATTTTCATTAGCATCAAAAGTTTTGTAGTCTTGATGGTGTTCTTCTTCTTCTTCTTCTTCTTTAGGTGAATGTTTATTAGGGTACAACGCCAACAGTTCAAGAAATATACTGGCTTTCTTTTTCTTTTTCACCGGAACAAAGGCAAAAGGCTTTGTCGACTGCAAATTTATTATTACATAAAAGTAAGAAAATAGTACAGGTGGGTCAACTACAAGAAACGAAAAGAAAGGTGCAACTGAAAGGCCAAAAACAAGAATAAAGTTTAAAGACCACACAACTCGGGCAAATTAACAGGGCAGCGCACAAAGGACGTCCGAGATTGCAGCGTACTGAAAAGTGGTCCTAAGAACTGTTCTTCAAACACTTGTTAGAGCAAGTACAATTCATTCATGATATATCTCAGCTTGGCTTATAGCCAAAACAACTCAGCAAATTTTTCACAAGCTTACCATATTCATTCATTGCAACTAGAACACTTCCCCCTTTACCCTACAATTTTCAGCACATATATTTATGATTAATTAGAAATATAAAGCTCTTTACCTATTGCAGAATTGTTTAAAAAGCCAAGCTAAATGCTTCATCATCATCCGTTCTGAGAGGACTAGTACTAACAAAAAAATATCTCTGAAGGTGTCAATTCAGCCACAATTATAGAATATATTTGGGATCTAAAAAAACAAAATAAACACCACACAACATTGTACTTTAGATTGATTAGCTAAAAAATAATATGTGACAATTAGATTGTTGAAGAACTAAGGAAAATATTACCTTTGCTTGTTGCATGTATCCAGTCTTTGACACAAATCAGTGCTTGGCCATCTCGGGATCTAGACGATTACGATGAGGATCAACAACTTGCCCAGCCCCACTAAATCCAGACTCAGAAGATACACACTTGTATATTGCTATCATATTTCGCGCAATTTGTACAAGAATTGGATATTTATCTGTATTGTTCTTCCAGTACACTCAAAACCTGGAATAAAGACTACAAATCCGAGAACATAGAGTGTGGGAGGAGGTTTACCTAAATCTAAAATAGATCCACTTGTGGTGCCTTTGACAGAGGGAGGTGTCATTGGCAGTTCTGGAAAGCGAAGGTAGCTTGACAGGACCAAGTGCTTATCAGGTGACATGGGACCACCACAACCTCTTCTTCCTCCAGCCTGTGACATTAGCAGGATGCCACGAAAGCCGAGGGACAAAGGGTGCAGCAGAGTACAAACGGGAAAGTGGGGACAGGGGGAGGCAGTGTCACCGGTGGGGGAAGACAGTGTCGTCGGCGAGAGGAGGTAGCGTTGCCGGTGAGACCGGGGAGAGCGGTGGAATGAACGAGCCGTGCGGGACTATTGGTGCGACTGGCTGGATTCCTATATAGCGATAAATAGGGTTTCCGAGCCACATTGGGCTTAGAGGCTATGTTGGTTTGTCTATCCCATGTTCATGACAAACAAGATGAAAATAGAGCATAATCGCAGTTGAAAATGGATTACGTAAATATGGACGAAGAAACGGTCTATTGTCTTTGGTCCCGCTTCCGGCTTACTCCGTCCCGTTTTCGGTCCGTTTCTGTGTACCCTGAAAAAATGAAAATGGTCGAAACATAATACGATTGCAGACAGAACGAGATTCAGAGGCCCATCATGGTCCAGTGGGTTTGGTTATGGTACACTAAAAGAGAGGATGAAGAGACGTACTCACTAGGTCTAGAAATAACTATCGTTTTCACTTCTCGAGAAATATTTTTAATTAAATATATATTAAAAAATATTAGTATTTATTATACATAATTAGTATCATTGAAAGATCTTTGGATCTAATTTTGTAACAAATTTATTTGGAGATACAAATATTGTACGTATTTACTAAAAATTGAGTCAAATTTTTGACACACACTAATGATGACAGTTATTTAGAGACTGAGGGAGTATATGTTTTATAAAACAAATAATGGCCATGATGATGTATGATTGATTTTCTTAAAAAACGGTGTACTTTTCCATGTTTAAAAAAAACGGTGTACTTTTTGTAGGGCTAGTAGTACTACGGAATAATAGATAAGTTTTCAGAGACAAATTGTTATTAAAACTTCCATTGTCTAAGATTTTTCCTTTTAAGGATTTCTAATTGCCAAGATTTTTCATGGCTGCCACAGGCACAAAGGTACGTGCACATTTACACATGAAGAAGGCATTAATCAACTTTATTAGACAGCAGAGCACTACCACTTGCAGGTTCTAAGCAACTTGGATTCAGGATGGAGTTCGAGATGTTCTATATACTGTCTGGCTGGATCCTTGGAGTTATCACGAACACGCAGCACTTGACCAATTCTTTTATGGTATTGGTATCGATCAGTTTGATTAGTTTTCACGCATGCGACTTCACGTCCATCATCATCATGCCGTCTCCCGCTTTCCCCCAACTGGGACATTCGTTCTGATCCAAAAAAGAAGTTTTGTAAGAGCAAACTACAAACTACACTACTTAGGGCACCCGCAATGGTTAGAGTCAACTGCTAGCTCTAAGCTAACTTCTACAACAATACTAGCTCTTAGTACATAACTTTTAACATGGATGACCTCACATAACAATCTTACGTGACCTTGAAATGCGTGTAGCTCTTAACTAAGAGCTAGCTTTTCTCTCTCCTCTATTAAGATATAAGAAAAATGCTTAAAGCTAGCTTAAAAGCTAATTGTTAGAGGTGCCCTTATTAAGCCGGTACTAGCAGCTAGCTACTACCAGCTAGCGAGTCGATCGGGTGAAGATATTCTTCTCTGGCGAAAAAGGTGAGAGCAGATATCAAAACTGATGTCGCTCAGTTGTGCTCCTTGTCTGCCACACAGTGCACTCGCTAGCACGCAGTATTTAAATTCAGCCTGGATGTCATGCGTGTAGATTTGAACAAAAGGAGACCACCGTGTTAGTATTGATCTCCCTAGTTACTGGGCCCAACGGCCCTTTATCTAACTTGATCCGCTCCTGATCGGGGAGCCCAACCCATTAATGGTTGGAGGGCCCCTGTCACACTGCGGGATATAAAAGGGAGGTGGGGGCCAAGGCACAAGGCACGAGGTTCGTCTGAGCCGCCAGAGACCCCACCGATATTCCCCAACCCTAATCCGATCTAGGGTCTCGCAGCCAGTGACGGGAAGCCCTCCCCGCCGCCGCTGCGTCGACTTCAACCGGCGCGACCTTCACTGCACCGAGCTCTTCCCCACGCCCTCATCCGGATCCGCAAGACCGACGACAGAGACCTATGGCGGACGCCGGATCAAGTTCCAAACCCACCGGAGATGGTCGATTCTCTAACCCTATTGTTCTTTACTTTCACTGTCTAGCACATTAAGCTTTTGTTCATCCATTGTTTAACCTAATCCCGAGCCTATTAACACTAAGTGATCCGATTGGATTTAACATTGGTATCAGAGGACTAAGACTCTAAGTAAATAGATCGGGATTTCTAAGAAAACCACATCGGTTTTGGCCGCCGAGCGACATACCATGAGTATCGTCCCGGGCCAGGGGAGGGAACCGCATCCCCAACTCAGATCAGCGACCCAAATGGCGTTTCCCCAAACCCTAAGAACTCAGAAATCCGATCCGGTTCTGGATCGGGAGCAGAAAGGGGAAGAATCGATTTACCCTAACCCTAAGAATCAGAAAGGGGAAGAATCGGTTTCACCCAAATCCCTAACCCTAAGGATCAGAAGGGGAGAAGTGGTTTCGCCCAAACCTACCTGAGATCAGACGGCGTGCTCCACCGCCGTCGTGCTCGCAACCCGCGGCGTGGCACAGGCAGCCGCCGGGTTCGTCCTAAGGGTGCCGACACGAAACCACTCGACGGCAACGCGCTCAATCCAACGGGCGAGCGCGTGCACCGGCGAGGGGCTCCGCGGCGGCACCAGCTCCTCTCCTGCGCCGTCGTCGTGTCCGGCGGCGGCGCCCCCGTTTTCTTCTGCTCCGCGTAGAGAAGGCGAGAGGGAGAGGGAGAGAGAGCAAATGAGTTTAGGGTTTGGGGGAGGAGCCGCCGGGACCGGTTTTTGTTCGCGCGACATGCGCGCCTGGCCGTCCGATGGCGATGGACGGCCAGGGTTGGTTGGGCCCGATCTGGCCCATGCGGGCGTCCGCGCTCGCGCTGGCGAAGCGGGCCGCGACGGCCCAGGCGAAGGGGTCGCCTCCGTGCGCGCGCGAGGCAGGCCGTGGGCCATTTTCCTCTCTGGTGGCCCATTAGAATTAAGAAAAGGTTTTCCAATTTCAGAGAAATTTTAAGTTAAAATCTCTGTAAATTTTGAACCAACGGAATAAATTTTCAGAGAACATCAGAAAATAAGTATAAGTTTATTCAGTCACGTTTTCCGCTGCAAAGTTTATTTTTGTTCTTTAATTAAATTCGAACCAACGGGAGAATTTAATTGTTAGAACAATTATTAAAATAAGATATTCAGAAAATTTGTAATATTGTTATATATTCTGACCAACGTTGATTATATCAATATTATAAATGTTTTAGCTTCATCAGTTTTATGCATTATTTTTATTTTCTGCCCAACGGTGATATAGAAATAATGCAGAAGGAATTGTATGTTTTAATACTGACCAACGTTGTTTTAAAACATGCAATTTTTTTATGGATAAGATATTATTTGTGTTAAAGTATCTCACTATTCTGTCAATGGTTTTCAGGAATCAACTGGATCGCTCAGATTCCACCTCTGACTGGGAACAACTATAAGAAGTGGCGCGAGCAGCTTGAGTTAGCCTTGGTCATGACGAACAATGACCTTGCTCTCTCATCACCGTGTCCCGTTGCTCCAGAGGAGCCCGTGAGAGAGGAGAATGAGGAAGATGCCGCTTTTGCGACACGCAAAAGGGATCATGCTGATAAGAGGATGTCCTATGACCTTGAGAAAAGGCAATGGGATAGTTCCAATAAGAAATGTCTCACTTTAGCTAAGGCTACTATTTCAGAGCCTATCAGAGGGTCCATCCCTGAGACACCCACCATTGCTGAGTATTTAGATCATGTTAAGAATCAGTTCTATGCAACTACTAAGTCTCAGGCAAGTGCTCTTATCAAAGAGCTTTGCAATAAGAAATACAATGGTGGTGGCGTTAGAGACCACATACTAAGAATGAGCACCATAGCTGCTAAGCTTGAGTCCATGAAAATTAAGTTACCTGATCCTTTTGTCATTCACATGATCTTTGCCTCACTGCCAAGTGAGTTTGACACTTTTAGTGTCAACTATGACATGTTGCCTGATGACTGGAACATGGACAAGCTCATTAGTATGTGCGTTCAAGAGGAAGAGCGCATTAAGGATTCACGTGGGGACTCTGCTCTCTATGTGAAGGATAATAAGAGAAAGTTTTTTAATAAGAATGCTAAACCACAAGGGAAACCAAAGTGGGATGGCAGCTCATCCTCTAATACTAATGCCAAGGGAAAGGCACCTCAGTTCCAACCTCAGCCTCAGTTCCCTCCTCAGCCTCAGTTCCCAGCTCAGTCTCAGTCCCAGCAGGGAAAGAAGATCACTGTAGACAAAGATCAGTGCATGTATTGCAAGGAAAGGGGCCATTGGATGAAAGATTGTCCTGGATTCCTGAAGTTCCTGAGTAAGAATGGTGAGGATATTATTACATTTGTAGATGAATCCTTGTTTCTAAGTTATGACAAATCCACTTGGTGGGTTGATTCAGGTGCAACTACTCATGTTGCTAATTCTTTTCAGGGATTCGCTACGAGGAAGATCCTGCAAAGAGGAGAAAGAACCATTAAGGTGGCTAATGGAGTACAAGCCGACGTCCAAGCCATTGGAGACGTATCATTAGAATTAGTAAATGGTTTTGTACTTAGGCTTCATGATGTACTCTATGTTCCTTCTTTGCATCGAAACTTAATAAGTGTGTCTAAGTTAGATGATGATGGATTGGCTTGTCATTTTGGAGATGGCAAGTGTAAGATATTTTTTAATAATCAGTGTGTTGGTCTTGCCTTCCAACAAGACAAACTTTATTTGTTATCCATCTCTGAGAATGTTAATGTTATAAGTTCTGAGAATAAGATTGCTTCCTCGTCTATGAATGTAAGTAAAAAGCGTAAGAATATTCAGATTGACTCTTCGAAATTGTGGCATTGTAGATTAGGCCACATTTCGAGGGGGAGAATTGATAGATTAGTCAAAACTGAAATTCTTCCGCCATTAGAACTATCAGAATTAGACCAATGTGTTGATTGCATTAAAGGTAAGTACGTTAAGAAAATTAAGAAAAATGCCAAACGAAGTGCGGGGATTTTAGAAATAATTCACACCGACATATGTGGACCGTTTCCCGTCATGAGTGTGGATGGTTATGACTCGTTTATAACATTCACTGATGACTACTCACGTTATGGCTACATCTATCCGATTAAAGAAAGATCAGAAGCTTTAGATAAGTTTAAGATATTTAAGGCAGAAGTAGAAAATCAACACAATAAGAAAATTAAGATAGTAAGATCAGATCGTGGTGGAGAATACTATGGGCGACATACCCCGTATGGTCAAGTTCCAGGACCTTTTGCAAAGTTCCTTCAGGAGCATGGCATAGTTGCTCAGTATTCAATGCCAGGAGAACCTCAGCAAAATGGAGTGGCTGAAAGAAGAAACCGTACCCTGATGGATATGGTAAGAAGCATGGTCAGTTACTCCACTTTACCGATAAGTCTGTGGATGGAGGCTTTAAAAAACCGCCATTCATATCCTTAATCGTGTACCCAGTAAGTCGGTGCCTAAAACACCGTATGAGTTATGGACAGACAGAGTACCCTCACTTAAGCATTTAAGGGTGTGGGGCTGTCCAGCTGAGGCTAAAGTCTTTAACCCAAATTCAGGAAAATTAGATCCTAAGACTGTTAGTTGCCATTTTATTGGCTACCCAGACAGATCAAAAGGCTACCGCTTTTATTGCCCTGACAGGCATACAAAGTTTGTAGAGACAAGACATGCTGAGTTTTTAGAACATGATGTGATCAGGGGGAGCAAGGTGGTTCAAGAAGTTAACTTAGAGGAAAAACGGGTTCACGCCCCTATTCCAATGTTTCAGGAACCATACTTCATGCTACCTGTTGTTGCTGTGCCAACGGTGTCAAGTACTGTAGTGCCAGCGCCTGTTGTTGAGCCTCCCTTGCCGACAGAAAATCTGGAACCTGTCCTTCAGGAGCCATTAGAACTACCTGTCGTGCATGGGGAAGAACAACAACAGCCCCAAATGGCGCCAAATAATGAGAACATTAGAAGGTCACATAGAGTTCGAAGATCAGCTATCTCAGATGATTATGAAGTCTATGAGGCCGAAGAGTTTCATATGGAGGATGATCCCACTACATATGAACAAGCCATGAGCAGCGAGCACTCAGATAAGTGGTTAGAAGCCATGAAAGATGAGCTAAGATCCATGGATTCCAACAATGTTTGGGATTTAGTGGAAATTCCTAAAGGAGCCAAAACAGTAGGCTGTAAATGGGTCTACAAAACCAAATGTGACTCCCAAGGGAACATTGAGAGATATAAGGCGCGACTTGTGGCAAAGGGTTTTACCCAAAGAGAAGGAATTGATTACAATGAGACCTTTTCTCCTGTCTCATGTAAGGATTCTTTTAGAATTATAATGGCGCTAGTGGCACATTATGACTTAGAGTTACATCAAATGGATGTTAAGACGGCATTCCTTAATGGGGATCTAGAAGAAGATGTTTACATGGCACAACCGAAAGGTTTTGTTGTGGAAGGAAAAGAAAAGATGGGATGTCGACTAAGAAAGTCCATTTATGGGTTAAAACAAGCTTCGAGACAGTGGTACTTGAAGTTTGATAACACCATAAGACGTTTTGGGTTTAAGGCTAATGTTGAGGACAATTGTGTGTATGCAAAGTTTAAGAATAGTAAGTTCATCTTTTTGGTTCTATATGTGGACGATATTTTGCTGGCAAGCAATGATGTCGGTCTGCTGATGGAAACAAAGAAGTTCTTGTCCTCGCATTTTGATATGAAGGATCTCGGTGAAGCCTCTTTTGTTCTGGGGATAGAGATTCACCGTGATAGAAGCAAAGGGGTATTAGGTTTGTCTCAGAATGCATACATAGATAAGATTCTTAAGAAATATAGTATGCATAAATGCAGTCCATCACCTGCACCCATAGTCAAGGGCGATAAGTATGGGGAACATCAGTGTCCCAAGAATCAGATAGAGCTCGAGCAAATGAGATCAGTTCCTTATGCATCCGCTGTCGGAAGTTTACAATATGCTCAAATTTGTACTCGCCCTGACATAGCTTTTGTTACCGGGTTACTTGGCAGATATCAGAAAAATCCAGGCATAGAGCACTGGAAATTAGTAAAGAAAGTCTTGCGTTATTTGCAGGGCACAAAAGGCTTCATGCTAACCTATAAGAGATCAGATTCCCTTGAGATAGTAGGGTTCTCAGATTCAGATTATGCGGGGGAGGAAAGAAAATCCACTTCGGGTTATATTTTCACCCTTGCAGGTGGGGCTATATCGTGGAAAAGCTCCAAACAAACTCTCGTTACATCATCCACAATGTATGCGGAGTTTGTAGCATGTTATGAGGCCTCGGGGCAGGTGAACTGGCTTAAGAAGTTCTTACCCGGATTAGCAGTGGTAGACAGCATTCAGAAACCACTTAAGTTATACTGCGATAATAATCCTGCAGTTGAATATGCTCACAACAATAGGTCAAGTGGTGCTGCCAAACACATTGACATTAAGTACTATGTTGTGAAAGATAAAGTTCGGGATCATGTCATTAGTCTTGAGCATATAAGTACAGATAAGATGTTAGCGGATCCGTTGACAAAAGGCTTACCACCCAACGTGTTTAGAAGACACGTAGCCGGCATGGGGTTAAGGGAAAGCCTATGATTCCTGAACACTTAGGGCCCAAGTTAGAACTCTGTTTCAAATTAGAGAGATGTATTGTAGCCGTCAAGTCCAACGACGCATGGTTGTGACGACGAGACGTGCTCGACGCTTTTCTCTATAATGGAATAGAGCCATATAAGTTGAGTATTTAAGATAAGAATAAGATAAGTTATTAGGAGATCAAGGGGGAGAATGTTAGTATTGATCTCCCTAGTTACTGGGCCCAACGGCCCTTTATCTAACTTGATCCGCTCCTGATCGGGGAGCCCAACCCATTAATGGTTGGAGGGCCCCTGTCACACTGCGGGATATAAAAGGGAGGTGGGGGCCAAGGCACAAGGCACGAGGTTCGTCTGAGCCGCCAGAGACCCCACCGATATTCCCCAACCCTAATCCGATCTAGGGTCTCGCAGCCAGTGACGGGAAGCCCTCCCCGCCGCCGCTGCGTCGACTTCAACCGGCGCGACCTTCACTGCACCGAGCTCTTCCCCACGCCCTCATCCGGATCCGCAAGACCGACGACAGAGACCTATGGCGGACGCCGGATCAAGTTCCAAACCCACCGGAGATGGTCGATTCTCTAACCCTATTGTTCTTTACTTTCACTGTCTAGCACATTAAGCTTTTGTTCATCCATTGTTTAACCTAATCCCGAGCCTATTAACACTAAGTGATCCGATTGGATTTAACACACCGCAGGACAGGATTGGGTTATCGCTAACCATGTCATGATCTCCTCAGTGGCTCCAGTGCAGGTGCACCGAGCTGATCGCTTTTGATGGGATCCAGGGTTTGTTTAGGCCAGTGCAGGTGCAGCGGCCGTCGGCCGTCGGCCGGCGCCTAGGAGGAATTTTCCCAAGGCACGCCGGGAAAAACGAGAAACGAGACCGACCTGCCCAAATTCGAATTGAATTTCTTATACAGAGGAAAAGAACATGAAACCATGCAAACTACCCAAATTCGAGTTGAATTCTTATAGTACTGTATAAGAGAGGGAAAAAAAATGAAACAAAACTACACAAATTCGAGTTGAATTCTTAAAAGGAGTCCGGATCTAGCTAGGTGGTCGGGATGCGTACTTCCGAGTTTTGAGGTTAGAAAAATATTGGGGGGACTTTTAAGGAGCCGGAAGACACGCTGGGGCGATCGCCATGTTTCAGAGCAACTCTAACCGTTTGACATTTGACTTTGTCATTCTTGTTTTTTTGCTAAAAAGCACAAAAACTTCTCTCCAACCGTTTGACAATTGGCTTTGGCAATTTTGGGGAGTTGGCATATGAGAGCAACTCCAACCGTTTGACATTTGACTTTGGCATTCTTGTTTTTTTGCCAGAAAGCACAAAAACTCCTCTCAAACCGTTTGACAATTGGCTTTGGCAATTTTGGGGAGTTGGCATATGAGGCCGAACCCGCGCATATATGCGCGCGTACTCGACGCTTGGCATCTGCGCGAAGGGAAACTGCGCCAAGGCCTAGGGTAATGCTTCGTTGAGGGGATCTACTAGTTTGTGCTAACAAGTAGATCGATGGTCGCCAGGGACGATGTTCACCTTTTCTGCTTGCACATGTTTAAGTGTCTAATGACACTGTCTGCTACTCCTACGTCTCATGAAGCCGATCATCATTGATAGTATACCCCCATCAGTTGCTGCCAGCGCAGCACTCTGCTGGATCCGCTCTTTACATAACATGTTGCTATGCTCTTTATAACATGCTCCTGTACTCTCTAGTGCAGCAAATCATTTGGTCAAAGCTAGTACAATATATGGTTCAGAAAATATGCACTCCATCCTAGTATATGGGCTGTTCAATATATTGTCTTTGATCTATTGGTGTTAATTTGAAACAAAACATGCGCGACGGGAGATCATGGAAGAAAACAAAAATCATGGCCAAAAACACCTCCGTCTACAATTTTGGTAAATGTCAAGTCAATTTTGTCAAACCCTTGGAGATGACTTTATTTTCTCCTCCCCATATCATTTTGGGACTTAGCAAACAACAACAAATGCCAAAGAAAATTTGCTTTGGAGTTGCTGTAGCACGAGGCTCTGGCTCGGTGACCGCCAGCCACCACGCACCCTTGGCTTGCCACACGACCGAGCAGCGAGACCGCCGCGCACGACGCCGATTTTGCCAACTACGGACCGCGCGGCTCGCCGGGGACGGGAAGCGCCGGCCCGCGCGCAAGCGGCGCGGAAGCAGCAGCGATTGTGGAATGGGCTAGATTGTGGCCCAGGCGGGCTAGACCGTAGCCCATATATTGGCCTTCTTAGCTCACGTGGGCTTCTAAGTTCTAACTTGGAAGCACGGACAGGACTTTTCTGCTTCTGCCCACGAAACGACTTGGGTCTTTCTCGGCCTGGTTCTGAAAGTTTCAGGTCCAGTCGGCTGGCTACATGCATGCAGGGCCGAGGCGTTTTCATCGTTTCATACTACCGTTCGTCAGTCAGTCAGTCACGTAGTACATCCTGACAGCTCACACAGCTACAAATCTACAGTACGCGTACGCATGACAAAAAAGTTGCCGAACAACCATTTGCACACACATACTACAGTTCGTCCAGCACCCGCAACTCCGCAAGGCCACAAAAGATCTATATATTCGCTGCATTTTGTTTGCACGGACATCGCTGGATATTTGCTATACCGGTCTATTCGTTTTAACTTATCAGCTGTATCTATTTAAAACGATCGAAATTAGCTAAAATGATTTAAGCGAACATGCTTTCATGTTGTCATGTTGAGGTCAGAGCACATCACGCCTCCGGTTGCTTCCGTTAATCCATCAGCGGCCTGCCCCTCTGTCACGAGAAATATCCTCGGCGTCGGCGGTTTTTTGTCGTCATGTTTTCTAGCGCCTGTAGGCTGTGTAGCTTGGGCTTTGTGCATGTCTCCAAGTGTCACTCTCACTCAGCACACACTTCTTTTATTTTCATCAATCGCATATTCGATTCGCATGGGAAGAAGCACGTCGATCCGCCATAGCTGACGGCTGCTGCGAACCTACACTTGCTGCGTAATCCACATTTTCTGATCTAAAACAAAGGGAGTTCCTTTGGGTCCCTTTCCCAATATGTATAAATAAATAATCTTATTTTCGCGTGAGGGGCAACTTTCGCTATGATGAGACCATACTATATACCCAAAATAATTAAATAAATAAATTGCAACAGGACGTATAAAAAATGGGCAGCAAAGCTTCGCAGCTACTACACTCTCATCCGGCTCTCTGTGCATGCCATGCCCCCATGCATGCCACTAAAAACTTCTGAAAACATGTTGCTGCGTACTAGCGCCCATGATTTTCTGTCGGCTGCTTGTACTATACTAGTACTAACTACTACTGTCACGGCGAAGGAGATGTCAAACCATATGCGTACAGTTATTATTATACAGTAATAAGCAGAAAAAGAGGGATGAAAATGACCACCGAACTGGCCTGTTACGCATTTAGAGAGTCTAGCACACACAAGCTAGTATGTATCGCCGCGCGTCCAGCCAATGCCCGGCGTGACTCGTGCTCGGCTGCCGGCCGGGCCGACTCCACGCCGCCACTTTTCAGTTCCGGCGTGGGGTGGCACACGCGAGTTTTGACATTGTGACGTGCGCCGCGTACGTCGCCGTCGGCTTTGACTCCTCGTCGTCCCGGCCCGTTGCGCGCGAGAGCGCCGCCCGCGCGGAAGCCTGTCGAATATTTCCGGCCGACGATCCCAAGCGTGTCGCTGGGTTGGATGGAACGCGGCACGGAATCCGCAGATCCTCCCTGCGGCTCTCGCGCCGTCGCCGCTCCCGGGTTTGCTTGCTCGTTCCGGCGCCCGCAGACTGCGCGCGACAGCGTGGCGGCTACTTCCCTGCGCGTGGCAGGCAAGCGTTCGCATGCATGGGACTCGGTTCGGAGGCGTGTCGGCCGCTAGTACAGTGTACAGCCACCCATGCATGGGCCATGGCCCATGGGATGATGGATCGTGGTCGTGGACAGATGGATCCCTGAACCAACCTGAATGAATAGGATATTCTATTACTAGTACAGTACGTTGCCGCGGACCTCTTTCCGTCTTTCGAACAGATTGACAATCTTGTGGCAGTAACAGGCTTGATTCGTGCTCTTTCCGTGTCTTTCGAACAGATTGAGAATCTTGTGGCTGTAAAACAGGTTTGATTCGTGCCGCCCAGGCTTGTGCAAGTAGCCGCAAGTTGGCTGCCTAGTTCAAACTAGGCACGGAAGCGTCCTTTAGTGGCGTATAAATCTACGTGAGTCGAAAAGAGATTGAAATATAATTTAGTTTAACTTCTATTTTAGTCCACTTCAAACTACATGAATTGAAGCGCATTTACTCCGGTAGGAGCCTGATCGTTTGGCTTATTAATCGGCTTATTAGTTATACTTTGATTTATTCTCTCTCACATAATGTCGGTGTTTCTACCCGGGGTATGACACTAACTAGTAATATGATCGCGTGCTCTCTTTCTGGATGGTGATGCAAGATGACACAAGGATTTATCCTGGTTCGGGCAAAGAAGGCCCTACGTCCAGCGGGGGAGGATGTTCTTGTATTACTTGCACCTAAGTGCTTGTACAGGGGCAAGTCAAGCTTAACGAGCGTGGACCGGAGTCCAGACTCGTATGCGTGTGAAGTGAGCGCTTGTGCGGACTCGCGCGTACGCGTGTGTCTAGCCGTATGTATGCAACCGTCTATCCGTGCGCGTGAAGGGCCCTGGTGTCCTCTTTTATAGAGCAAGAGGAGGCCAGGGTTACACAGGAGCGGTGTGTACAACGCTTGATACGGCGTAGGTTAGGAATTCTGTCTTGTCGGAGTCACTGGAGCCGACGTGGGGGTTGCTGTTAAAGCGTCCTTGAAGCATGGCCTTTCTCCCGGGCGCGGACGTGGAGGCGTGGCGACGTGAGGTCGTGCAGCGTCCATTCCGGCACGTACATGACGTGGCTGGGTCCCTCCGAGTTTTGGGGTACCTGTCTTCCAATAGCATGAAAGCTGTCAGGGCTCGAGGGGCGCGGGGCCGGCCTCGAGGTGGCGTCTAAGGGGGGGCTCGAGCCCTCGCAGGTATGGGCAAGTCCCAGAAAACCCGCCCGCACAGCGGGAATCCAGGTCTCGAGATATGGCTCGAGGGTGCTACAGTGCAGGGTATGGCCCAACAGTGCTGTACTTGTGCCCTTTTGACCATGCTTGTGGTGAAAACGAGGTTTGACCCTGACCCTGGTTTGCTGTGGCACGCATCATGTACCAGTGGATGTGACTGGAGTAGGTGGAGGCATTAAGTGCGCTGCATGGGGTTGGTACGGTCGTCAGAGCTGGGGAGCAGGAAGCTTCCTCTTCGTGGGGGGCTTCGAAGGGTAGTGGAGCGATCGCCCGAGGCCTGGCGCGGAGGGCTCGGGTGAGCGGAGGTCGGGCTCCAGCTCGAGGCCTGGGGTGTGATGAGCCTCGAGGGATAGGCTATCCTGCTGGAGAGGCTCGAGGTTCCCGCGCGGGGTCCCGAGGAGCGGTGCACGGCTGTAGCGGATTCGAGGCCTACGCGCCGGGGCTCGAGGGGTAGGCTACCAGGAGGCGGTCGGTAAGGCTTTGGCGAGCCTAAGCTCCCTGGCGGTGGGCCAGCGTTGCAGGCCTCGAGGGGTTGGTTTTTTGGAAGGTTAGTCTAGCTGGGTTTATTAATTGGTGTTCTAGGTTTAACCTATTTGTTTTGCGTTGATTGGGGGTACCCCTTTTGTGGACCCCCGACAGTAGCCCCCGAGCCCTTGTTTGAGTGCTTGCACTCGAGCAGGGGCTCCCGACTGGGATCTCGAGGGTTAGCTAGCCGGTTCTCGAGGGTTTGGTTGCTTTGATTCCGTAGGAGTCGCGCGAGCGACACCTGCGGGTGTAGCCCCCGAGGCCACGGGGGAGTGGTTAGGGCTCCCTCGTGGGCCTTTTCTTGTGTGAGTGTTAGTTGCGTTTTTTAGGTTCGGGAGTGTCGAGCCCCCGAGTTTTTAGACCTCCTTTCGTCGAGGGGCGCCAGGCTGAATCGACCGGCCGACTCTTTGAGCTGTCCGGCACGCCGGTTGCCCTGGCTTGTCATCCCGCGAGTCCTTTCGATCGGATGCGAGGGGGGATGCCTCGTACTACCACGAGTGGGCGAGTATCGAGGTTCCCGGTGAGCTGGTAACGGGGGAGTCCAAGTGAGACCTCGTGCCCTGTTCGATGGGGTCGACTGTAGGCCGGAGGCGATCTCATAAAGCATGGGTGCTCGGTCTGCAGGAATGTCGGGTCCATTCGATAGGACCCGGTGGCTCGATGCCTCCCTCCGAGGGGATCTCACGGCATGTCGTGCTCCCTGCCTTGGATACACATGAGGGGCCTCGAGGGCTTGGCCCTCGAGCGATGCTGCGAGTGGCGCCCCTTGGTGTCCCTGACTCGGGTGCTCGAAGCCGGCTGTCGAACCCTCTTCGAGGGCCAGCCTTCGCTGCTTCGAGGCTTAGGGCCGGGGCCCGTTTTTACCTTCTTGGAGAAGCCTCCGTCGCTTGGAATCCTTCTGCTCGTTGGGCGCGCCTTTTTAGGCGAGGTAGTGGAGATGGTGGCGCTAGGGCGACTGACAAGAAGTCAGAGCGGCGGCCGTGGTGGGCCCGGAGGAGCGGAGCGAGTGCGGAGTTGCCGCGTGTACCTGTCGATCAGCTCGAGATGCGGTTAGGTGGGCACATTAAATGCGTGCGGTTACCTTTTCGCCGCCGTGGGAGACCTCGCCCGTTGGGGTTTTCTCTTATAAATATCGAAAGAGGGGTGAGGGTTTCTTTTACTTTGCCTTTGCCTTCACCGCCGCCGTAGCTTCCACACGCCTTCTTCCCGAGCCCGCAATTGGGAATCTTCCCGGCCGCCCGTCCGCTGCTCAGATCCGCGCCGTCGCTGCCATGGCCGCCCAAGTGCTGCCGGCCGAAGACTGGAGCCCGACGAAGACAACGCAACAAGAGCTGAAGACGCTGGTGGAGCGGGGGCTTCTCCGCCCCAACCCGCAGGAGGGTCCCGCGTGGTGGATTCTTCCGTCGGCGGACCACCGGGAGCCGCACCCGCCGGAGGGGTACGTGGTGAGCTTCACGCGCTACCACCGCATGGGGCTCGGCGTCCCGCCGAGCCGCTTCATGCGGGGCTGGCCCACCACTTCGAGGTGGAGCTGCAGCACTTCTCCCCCAACTCCATCTCGCACGCCGCCATCTACGCCGCGGTGTGCGAGGGGTATCTGAAGATTGAGCCGCACTGGGAGATGTTCGTCCACCTCTTCCGGGGCGAGCTCTTCCACAAGGCCGCGAAGCCAAGCGGGAGGAGGCTCGCGCGCGTGGGCTCCCTCACCATCACCGCGAGGACTGGGCCCTCGTCGGCCAACGTCCCCCGCGACTACCTCCGCTACAAGCTTTCCACCAACCAGGCGGGGTGGGACGACCACTGGTTCTACCTGCGGAACGAGGACGGGTTCCTTCCGTAGTACACCGGCAGGGTCATCACCCAGCGCCCGGAGAAGTGGAACTGGGGCGTCGTGGCGGACAGGCAGCGCCACCTAGAGCCGCTGATGGACACGATGCGGGTGCTGGTGGAGGAGAAGAAGCTGACCGTCCAGGCGGTCATCTGGGTGTTTCATCAGCGGAGGGTTCTTCCTCTGGCGGACCGCCCCCTCCTCATGTTCGAGATGGGGCCGAACGCCCCGCACGAGGCGCGGAACCGGTCGAGGATGGCCGAGGAGAGGTTGTCTCGGAACGAGTGTACCTCCCGGGTATCGGTCACGGTCTAGGGGCTGTTCCGCCCTGAGGAAACCAACCTGATCGCCATGGCACCCGACGCGGGGTGCCTCGACCTGGTAAGCCACCCTCGAGTCAGGTTGTCTCGAGCCCCCACCTCCTTTCTCTTTCTCTGAACCTCGTTTACTCTCTTTGTGGCTTTTCACGTCAAGTTTCTTTTTTGCAGGAGGCGTTCACATGCCGCGCGTCGAGGCCCCCGGTGAGGGAGGATGCCGCGGAAACACAGGTGAGGCGCCTCTCTGCTCAGAAAGATAAAGAGAGTAAGGATGCCAAGAGGAAGAAAGAAAAAGAGAGGAACTTGCGTCGGGCGGCCCGGGAACAGAAGCTTGCGAAGGCTCGTCGTAACCAGCAGCCTGGAGAGGAGTCCCCCGAGGCCAGTTCCTCGAGCTCGGAGGAGGAGGACGATGATGAGGAGGAGAGTGATGACGAAGGGATGGATGCGCGTCTGAGGCGCGCGGGGGTCGTCGACGTCAGGGCTGACCGCTCCTCTGTGCAGGAGAATGTCTTGGAGATCCCCCCGGCGAAGGGATCGCGCGGGACGCAGCCGCGGAAGGCCACGTCAGGCCCAGTCTCGTCGGAGGCTCAGGGCACGTCGAGCTCCGTGCCGGACGTGCCCGCTGACGCGAGGAAGCCGCGAACTAGGAGCGCCATCGCCGCGGCGCAGAAGGAGGCAACGACCGCGTCGACCCAGGCGGGGGGTCTCGAGAAGGGCCGGCCCTCGAAAAGCGGCCAACATGTCGAGAAGGACTCTGGGCCCGACCACCGAAGGTCGTCGAGGCCGACATCGAGCCCGCGGAGGAGTGGGCAACATGAGAGGGCGTCGAGCCCCCGCCACCATGACCGTCGAGGGGGGGAGCCCCCGGTCGTCTCGTGACGGGAGTCGCGAGCGACCCCGGAGCCCGTCGCCGCACCGCCGCCGGGAGAAGGAGGCAGACGCGGGGGGGGGGGGGGGCGTGACCGCCAGCACGAGCGCCGGAGTAGGTCTCGGAGCCCGCGCCGGGAAAGGCGCCGAGATGACTGCTCGAGGGAGACGCGGTCGCCCCCCCCCCGGGACAAGAGACAAAAGGAGAGCTCCCCGCCGGGGTCGAGCCACGGGAAGCATCGGGAGCCTTCCCCCCATCCGGGCCACGTGGAGACGGCTCAGGGGCGTGGCTCGAGCCAAGTGGCGGGCTCGAAGCCCTCGAGCAGGTCCGGCGATTCGGGGAAGAAGCCTCGCCGTCATTTTGGGTGAGTAACGCTTCTCAATCTCGTTGGTAGCGAAGCCTTACCTTTTTACCTTGAGTGATGTGTGCCATTTCCTGTTTTTCAGGGAAAAGCGCCCCCGGCAGGAGGCGGACCCCGCGGTGTCCAAGCGGGCCAAAACCTCGAGCTCTGCCGAGGCCCAAGCACCTCGAGGTATGGCTCCTTCTTCCGGTGGAGAGGCCGCTTGGCTGGTGAAGGCTCGAGCAGCCATGGCTCGAGGAAGCCAGATGGCCGCTGCGGATCTTGGTGAGGCCGTCACCGTCGACCACGGGGGTCGAGGCTCTTTCTTGATTCTGACGACGTTGTTTTCTTTTTAACAGGGACCACGGCTCCTGGCACCGAGCCCGCCACCACCTCGTCCGTCGCGGCTCCACCTCCACCACCTCCTCCTCCACCTCCCCCTTCAGTGGCGCCTACCGAGCAGGCCACTCTTCCCCCCATCACGATGACCATCTCGGGGGGAATACCTGAGACAGGCGCGGCCCCGTTGGCGTCTGGGACTGAGGGGGCAATGGCCCTCGAGACCCCAGTTGACGCGAGCCAGCCCGCGGAGAAGGGGAAGGAGGGAGAGGCATCGGTGGAGAAGGTGCCGACGGTGGAGGAGCTTCTGGACGAGCTGGAGCGGGAGCCGTCCCCGGTCGAAGGCTCAACGCTGGAGGAAGCGCTTGAGGCACCGGCCGGGGTCGACAAGACGCCGGAAGACCCGGCGAGGGAGGAGAGCTTGGGGACGAGCCACCCCTCGAGCGATCCGCTACCGCTCGAGTCCTCGCCTCTGCGCGAGGCCGCGCCGTCGCCTCGGGAGGGGACGGAGCAGCAGGAGCCGACGGCGGCGGGGCGGAGGGAGCCGCAGCCTGTGCCGCCGGTTGGTGGGCCGCAGCTGGCGCCGCCCGAGCCGGAGGAGGAGGGCCTGCCCATCGTCGAGATCGATCGACCGGTGTGGCCGTATCCCGACGCGCCGAGCCCGTCCGGCGCCATGATCCCCGTCGAGCGGCCGGCTCGGCAGGGGGTTCCACGGGAGGCGCGGTCCATCTTCAGGGAGGTGGCCGAGCTCGTGGCGGAGGCGGAGAGGTCCTTCTCGAAGGAGGCGGACAAGTCCACGCAGGTGGCGGCCGCCCTTGCGAAGGCGGAGGGGGAGCTTCAGGAGCTCCACGCCGAGCTGGGTCGGAATGCGCAGATGGCGAGCCGGCTCAACGCGGCGCAGGCGGAGACCCAGGCGGCTCGTGACGAGGCCGCCCAAGCTAGGAGGGAGGCCACCGCCGCTCTGGCCACGGTGGAGGCGTCGAGGAAGGAGGTCGCCGACGCCCGAAGCGAAGCCGCCACCGCCCGGTCTGCGGCAGAGGCGGCGAAGAAGGAGGCCGTCGACGCCCAAAGCGAAGCCGCCACCGCCCGGTCTGCGGCAGAGGCGGCGAAGAAAGGGGCCGAGGAGGCCAAGAGCGAGGCCGCCACCGCCCAGGCTGCAGCGGAGGCGGCGCGGCAGGAGGTGATCCGGAAGGATCTGGCCCTTGCGGAGACGGGCAAGCTGGTTGAGGACCTTAAGGGCGAAAAACTCGATGCGCTGTCCCAGAAGCGTACACTCGAGCAGCGCGTCGAGGTCCTTACCAGCGACTTCGCCGCTCTGGGCGTGCACTGCCAAGGTAATCTTCATGCCTCGTCTTGCTTTTATTTCAGGATTCTTGCCACGCCGCGGACTTACCCCCTTCTGTTTGTTGCGTAGACGTCGAGAAGACCTCCGAGGAGCTCCGCGAGACGAATAAGGCTCTCGTGGAGCAACTCCAAGGTGAAACCATGGTGGCGGAACGAGCGCGCGTCACCCTCAACAGGCTCGGCTCCATGTGGGGTGTCGACCCGGTGGCCACAGCCGAGGGCACGGTGGCTCGAGGCGACGCCCTGGTTGACGCCCTGTGCTTCTTTGACGTGGCCGCACGGGACCGCGTCCGGAGCGCTCTCCACCATGGTGTAAAGCAGGCGCTCGCGACCGTCCGCTCTGGCTTCCGCTACCCGGTCAATGTCGTCGCCAAGGGCTTCGTCGAGATCGAGGGGAAGGACGAAGAGTGGAACGACCGCCGCGTCGACAAAATCCTGGAGAAGGTGGAGAGGTCGGGAGCGGCGCTCGCGAAGCTCTTCGAGGAGGACGTGCTGCCTCCTGATGCGGACAGTGGTGCAGGTGGCCCCCCTCCTCCTGGCCCGGACGTCGAGGCTGAGCCCGCGGCAGAAGAGCTTGGGGAGGAGTACCAGACCGATGAAGATTGAGGCATGCGTGCCAAATTTGGGCGTCGAGGCCCTTGTAAGAATTCATATCATGACTTATGGCCCGTCGAGGCCGATATGTGTATATGACTTGTTTGTTTAAAGAAGTTGTTTTCTTTTCAAATTTATTCGATCATTTCTCTTTATCGCAAGCTCGAGCTTCAACCGGCTTGGTCTGTGTTCCTTCGATACGCGTCACGAGTTCCTCGAGGGGAGGCATAGGCAGGGGACCGTAGCCCCGGGGGCGTAGGTGGCCGTCTACGTCGACGCCCCCCGACTCTTGGAGGCTCGAGGTATTTACGGATTTAGACGTTGCTAGTATGCTCGAGGTGCGAATCGAGACGAGGGTCGAATTTTTTGAAAAGAAAACGCGCTTTTTCCGGAGTCTGAGGGGGGGGGGGTTCCCCCCTGTCAGCCCCCGAGGGAGGCTCGACCCTGAGCAAGGCAGGGTCGAGGCTACCTTAAGTTGCTAAGTAATATGAAAGATGGTGCACGAGTTTGCTCATTCATATTCAACGTGTTTGTACAAAGCAACAAAATGAACAAGGCCTCGAGGCCCTTAAGGGTAGAAGCGACGTAGCTGAGATATGTTCCACGCGTTCGTCAGGATCCTGCCTTGACCATCGTGGAGCTTGTATGTTCCTGGCTTGAGCACCTCAACTACGGTATATGGGCCCTCCCACGGAGGGGCGAGCTTGTGGCGCCCTCGATTATCTTGCAGACGCCGAAGCACGAGGTCCCCCACCGCCAGGTCCCTCTTGCGCACGTGCTTGTCGTGGTAGCATCGAAGTGTTTGCTGGTAGCGCGCGGAGTTGATGAGCGCCACGTCTCGGGCCTCCTCGAGCTGGTCCATGGCGTTGGCGAGCCTGTCGTCGTTGGTTTGTTCGTTGTAGGCTCGAAGTCGAGGGGAGCCGTACTCGAGGTCCGTAGGCAAGACAGCCTCGGCGCCATAGGTTAGGAAAAACGGAGTGAACCCGGTGGCTCGACTCGGCGTAGTCCTGAGGCCCCACAGCACCGAGGGGAGCTCTGCAGCCCACCCCTTTCCGAAATTCTTGAGGGTCTTGAAGAGCCTCGGCTTCAGCCCGTGGAGTATCATGCCGTTGGCGCGCTCGACCTGCCCGTTGCATTGAGGGTATGCGACCGAGGCCCAGGTCACGCGAATGTTGTTGTCGTCGCAGAAGTTGGTGAACTTTTTGCCCGTGAATTGGGTGCCATTGTCGTTGATGATGACGTTAGGCACCCCAAATCGGTACATGATGTCGGCGATGAACTCGACGGCCTTCTCAGAGGTGGGGTCGCCTACAGGCTTAGCTTCGATCCATTTGGTGAATTTATCGATGGCCACGAGCACATGCGTGTACTTTCCAGTTGTCATCTTGAGGGGACCCACGAGGTCGAGCCTCCAGACGGCAAACGACCAAGTGATGGGGATCATCTGCAGGGCGTGCGCGGGCTGGTGTGTTTGCTTAGCGTAGAACTGACACCCTTGGCAAGCTTGGACCAGGCGCTTGGCGTCTCCGATGGCGGTTGGCCAGTAGAAGCCTTGTCGGAAGGCGTTCCCTACCAGGGTCCTTGGCGCTACGTGATGGCTGCAAGCCCCCGAGTGCATGTCGTCGAGGAGCCTGTGTCCTTCCTCGAGGGGGATGCAGCATTGAAGGATCCCTGATGGGCTTCGACGGTACAGCTCTCGTTCGTCGCCGTAGATGACGTAAGTCTTGGCCCTTCGAGCGATGCGTCGGGCCTCCATCTTGTCTTCCGGTAGCACGCCTTGCGTCAGGTAGTCGAGGAAGGGCGTCCGCCAGTCGAGGGGTTGTGACGAGGAAGAAGCGGGCGTGTCAATCTGCATTGCCTCAGCGGATGTCGAGGGGTCGTTCTCGAGGGGTGGCGTTGGTGGTCGAGCCCCCGTGTCTGGCTCGAGGGGTGGCGTCGAGGGGCCAGCCTTCGGGCCGATTTTGACGGATGGCTCGAAAACGTCCCTCGAGAAGACATCTGGTGGAACCGTGCCGCGCGTGGACGCCAACTTTGCCAGCTCGTCTGCGGCCTCGTTGTACTTTCGAGCGATGTGGTTGAGCTCGAGGCCGTAGAACTTGTCTTCTAGCTTGCGCACTTCTCCGCAGTACGCTTCCATCTTGGGATCGATGCAGCTTGAGGCCTTCATGACCTGATTGATGACGAGCTGCGAGTCCCCTCGAACGTCGAGGCGTCGGACCCCGAGCTCGAGGGCGATGCGCAGCCCATTGACGAGGGCCTCGTACTCAGCGACGTTGTTGGAGGCGGGGAAGTGCAAGCGTAGCAGGTAGCGCATGTGGACTCCGAGGGGTGAGATGAAGAGCAGGCCTGCGCCTGCCCCCGTCTTCATGAGGGATCCGTCGAAGTACATAGTCCAGAGCTCGGCTTGGATTTGTGCCGGCGGGAGCTGGGTGTCGGTCCATTCAGCGACGAAGTCCGCCAACGCTTGCGACTTGATGGCTTTTTGTGGAGCGTAGGTGATGGCTTCCCCCCATTAGCTCGGCAGACCACTTGGCAATGCGCCCCGTGGCCTCCCGATTGTTGATGATCTCTCCGAGGGGGAAGGATGATACCACCGTTACGGGATGAGCGAGGAAGTAGTGCTGGAGCTTGCGCCTCATGATGATGACGCTGTAGAGCAGCTTCTGGATGTGCGGGTACCAGACGTTGGCCTCGGAGAGCACCTCACCGATGAAGTACACCGGCCGTTGGACTGGTAGCGCGTGACCCTCCTCGTGTCTCTCGACGGCTATGACCGCGCTGACCACCTGGGTGGTTGCGGCTATGTAGAGGAGGAGAGGCTCGGGAGGATCATTACCCTGAGCTGGTCGTGCTGGCACGAGAATTGGCACGGAAGTCAACAACCCCTTCAACTTGGTTAGGGCCTCCTCGGCTTCGACGGTCCACGCAAAGCGTTCCGTTTTCTTCAGCAGGCGGTAGAGGGGTAGCGCCTTTTCCCCTAGCCTTGAGATGAATCTGCTGAGAGCGGCTAGGCAGCCTGTCACTTTCTGTACGCCCTTGAGGTCTTGAATTGGGCCCATTCTCGTGACTGCTGAGATCTTTTCGGGGTTGGCCTCGATCCCCCGTTGTGAGACAATGTAGCCAAGTAGCATGCCCCGGGGCACACCAAAGACACATTTCTCGGGGTTGAGCTTCACATTCTTGGCCCGGAGGCACTCGAATGTGGTCTCGAGATCGCTGATGAGGTTCCCGACTTCCTTGGTCTTAACCACGATGTCATCGACGTAGGCCTCGACGGTTTTGCCTATATGTTTGCCAAAGATATGCTGCATACAACGCTGATACGTTGCCCCGGCGTTTCGAAGGCCGAAGGGCATTGTAACATAGCAATACATACCAAAAGGCGTAACAAAAGAGGTAGCGAGTTCGTCGGATTCTTTCATCTTAACCTGGTGGTAGCCGGAATACGCATCGAGAAACAAAAGTACTTCACACCCCGCAGTGGAATCGACAATCTGATCAATTCTAGGTAAAGGAAATAGAACTTTTGGACATGCTTTATTCAGACCAGTGTAGTCTACACACATCCGCATTTTTCCATTCTTTTTCCTAACTAGTACAGGGTTAGCTAGCCACTCTGGGTGAAATACCTCCTTGATGAACCCGGGCGCCAAAAGCTTGTGCACCTCCTCGCCGATGATCCTACGCTTCTCCTCGTCGAAGCGGCGCAGGCGTTGCTTCACCGGTCTGGACCCGGCCTGGATCTCCAAGGCGTGCTCGGCGACTCCCCTCGGTATGCCTGGCATGTTCGAGGGGCTCCACACAAACATGTCGATGTTCGCGCGGAGAAAGTCGACGAGCACTGCTTCCTATTTAGGCTCGAGGCTGGCGCTGATGGCCAGCGTCTTGCCATTGGTCGAGGTCGGGTCGACGGGTATCTGCTTGGTGTGCTCCACCGGCTCGAAGGTGCCAGCGTGGCGCTTTGCTTTAGGGGCCTCCTCGGTGGCCAGGGCAGCTAGGGCCTCGAGCGAGTCGAGTTGGACGTTTGCCTCCCCACGCTCGACGCACTCCACGTCGCAGTGGTACGCGTGCTCGTAGGAGGTGTCAACGGTGATGACCCCTTTTGGCCCCGGCATCTTGAGCTTCAAGTACGTGTAGTTGGGGACCACCATGAACTTGGCGTAGCCTGGCCTGCCGATGATGGCGTGGTAGGTCCTTTGGAACCCAACCACCTCGAAGGTGAGCGTTTCCCGGCGGAAGTTAGCCGGCGTGCCAAAGCAAACCGGCAGGTCGATGCGCCCGAGGGGATGGGCCTTCTTCCCTGGTACGACTCCGTGGAACCCCCCGACGCTGGGTCGGAGCTGGTCCCTCGAAATCCCCAGGAGGTCGAGGGTCTCGAGGTATATGACGTTGAGGCTCGAGCCCTCATCCATCAACACCTTGGAGAACCGTACGTCGACGATGACGGGGTCGACGACGAGGGGGTACGCCCCCGGATTCACGACATGGTCCGGATGGTCGTCACGGCCGAATGTAATCGGCGCATCAGACCAGTCAAGGTACCGGGGGGCGTCGAGGCGGAGTGCAAAGACCTCTCGGCGCTCCTTCTTTCTCTCCTGAGCCGAGAGCCCGACGGTTGGGCCCCCGTAGATCATGAAGCAGTCACGCACCGGGGGGAAGTCCGCGTCCCCGTCGTCGCGTCGATTGTTGTCCTTGCCCTTAGGCACGTCCTCCTTCTTGTCGCCGAGCTTGGAGTAGAAGCTCTTCATCAGTCGGCAGTCCTTCAACTTGTGATTCACGGGGCCCTTGTGATAAGGGCAGGGGTCCTCGAGCATCTGGTCGAAGACAGCCCCGTCAGGGGGGCCTTGAGGCTTCTTATGGTCGAGGGCGCCCATGAGCACTTCTTCATCGTCATCGTCATCGGCGTCGCGCTTTGCCTTCTGACCTTTGCCTTTGTTTTTCTTCTTTTTGTTGTTGTTGTTGTTGCGGTTCCTGACGTCGTTGCCCTTGTTCGAGCCCTCCGGCGCGGCCACCGCCTTGCCTTTGTTCGTGGAGCGGCCGAAGAAGGCCCCCACTGCCTCGTCGCCTGAGGCAAAGCTGGTGACACGATCCATCAGATCCTCGACCGTCCTGGGACAGTAGCGCCCTAGCTCGTGAACTAGCTCTTGGCACGTCGTGCCCGCGAGGAACGCTGAGATGACATCCTCATCAGGCACGTGGGGGAGCTCGAGGCGCTGCTTCGAGAATCACCGAGCGAAGTCATGGAGGGGCTCGTCCGCTGCCTGCCTGCAACGTCGTAGATCCCAGGGGTTGCCCGGGCGCACGCAAGTCCCCTTGAAATTCCCGTCGAAGACCCTGACTAGGTTGGCCCAGCTATGGATCCAATCCGGCGGGAGCCCCTCGAGCCACCGGCGGGCGGTGTACGAGAGGTAGAGTGGGAGCTGACGTATAATCACGCGGTCGTCGCTCTTCGCCCCGCCCAGTTGGCAGCCCAGGCGGAAGTTGGAGAGCCATAACTTGGGCTCGACCTCCCCGTCATACTTCACGACGTTGGTCGGTGGTCGAAAGCGGTCGGGGAGGGTCGAGCTGCGGATGGCCCGGCTGAAGACCCTGGGGCCCGGGGGCTCGAGGGCTTGCCGGTCCTCGTCACTGTCGTAGCGCCCCCCTCAATGGGCGCTATAGCCACGCTCCTCGGCCCCTTTGTCCTTGCGCCGGCGGTTGATGTTGTTGCAGGCATCATTGGGGTCTCGAGGTGGCCGGTTGTCGACGATCCGTTCCCGGACTGGCCTAGCTCGAGAGGCGTCCGGCTGGTGGACGGACGTCTCGCGCTCGTTGCGGGGCGTGTCCGCTGGTTTCCCCGAGGCCGCTCCGCGCCGGCACGAGGCTGAGCTCTCGGCCTGTTGCAGAGCGGCTGTCTCGAGGAGGTTCTTCATCTCTCCGAGCATGCGCCTGGCGTCAGGGTTGGAGACGGTGGGTAGATCGCGGAGCAGCATTGCGGCCGCCACCACATTCTGCCCGGCTCGCGGGAAGCGTACCTCGGGGCGTGCCGGTGTCCCATCCTCGAGAATCCGCCGGTGGACCTCTCGAGCGCGGCCACGAGCTCCGGCGCCTCGAGGCTGGGCTTGTTCCTGCACAAGAGTTTTCTCGAGCTGCTGCAGGCGTTGTCGTTCCTCCTCGGCCTTGGCAATCGCCTCCCGTAGCTGCGCGAGCTGCGCCGCCCGGTCGTCGTCGTGTTGAGGTGGTGTATCCAGCGCCGGGGGCTCATTCCTCCCTTGAACACGTGATCCGCCCGCCGCTGCCACGTCGTTGGGCCTTTTGAGGTTGAGCACCGGCCTGGCGTCACCGTCGTCATCGTCCTCGGCATCGTCCACGACCCCCTCGAGCTGGAAGCACTCCCTGGTGGGGTCCCAGAGGTCAGGGTCGTGGTAGTCATACTCGTCGGAGTCGGAGCTGTTGACGTCGCGCTGCCCTGGCTCATGCTGGGACTGCAGCTCGCGGTACCACTCTCCGATGGTGGCTCGCCGGGGTGGCTCGACGACTCGTGAGAAGCCGCGGTCGATGTGTGCGGGGTAGACGACCTCCAGGTTGGTGGTTTCTTGTAGGAGCACGCCCGGACGTTCCTCCTGCTCTGCCGCCGCCCGGCCCTGATGACGCTCATCGAGGTGGTGGGCGTAAGCAGCTGCGGGGTTGTTGAGGCTGAACGGGGGTCGCTGGCGTCGAGCGCGGTACACCCCGTGCGGGAGGAGGCCAGGTGGTGTCGACGGAGCACGGCTCGGGGGCCTCTGGCCAGGCTCCCGGTCCGTGCGTATGACGAACGCAAACTCGCTGGGGGAGTGCGCGTGCGCCCTGGAAGTCTCCGGCCGCGCGCCGGGCAGGTTTCCCCTCGGGGGCTCTGCGCCGGCCGCGGGGAAGTGGGTGTACGCCGCGGGCACCGCCTGTGCCTGGCGGCGATGATGACGACGGCGCCGCTCACGAGGTGGCGACGCGTGGTGGTGCGGGCGACGCGCCACGCCCCCCGCGCGGGGTGGCGTGACACGCCCTCCGCTTGGGCTCTCCGTGGAGAGCAAAGTCAGCTCGTTGCCGCTGCCGGTGGCCAGGAACTCGAGGCTCCCGAACCAGACGACGGCACCAGCAGAGAACGGAGGAGGGGAAGCCATCCAGAAAACAGCGAGAAATCGACTCCGACACGCGAAGACCCCTACCTGGCGCGCCAACTGTCGGTGTTTCTACCCGGGGGTATGACACTAACTAGTAATATGATCGCGTGCTCTCTTTCTGGATGGTGATGCAAGATGACACAAGGATTTATCCTGGTTCGGGCAAAGAAGGCCCTACGTCCAGCGGGGGAGGATGTTCTTGTATTACTTGCACCTAAGTGCTTGTACAGGGGCAAGTCAAGCTTAACGAGCGTGGACCGGAGTCCAGACTCGTATGTGTGTGAAGTGAGCGCTTGTGCGGACTCGCGCGTACGCGTGTGTCTAGCCGTATGTATGCAACCGTCTATCCGTGCGCGTGAAGGGCCCTGGTGTCCTCTTTTATAGAGCAAGAGGAGGCCAGGGTTACACAGGAGCGGTGTGTACAACGCTTGATACGGCGTAGGGTAGGAATTCTGTCTTGTCGGAGTCACTGGAGCCGACGTGGGGTTGCTGTTGAAGCGTCCTTGAAGCATGGCCTTTCTCCCGGGCGCGGACGTGGAGGCGTGGCGACGTGAGGCCGTGCAGCGTCCATTCCGGCACGTACATGACGTGGCTGGGTCCCTCCGAGTTTTGGGGTACCTGTCTTCCAATAGCATGAAAGCTGTCAGGGCTCGAGGGGCGCGGGGCCGGCCTCGAGGTGGCGTCTAAGGGGGGGCTCGAGCCCCCGCAGGTATGGGCAAGTCCCAGAAAACCCGCCCGCACAGCGGGAATCCAGGTCTCGAGATATGGCTCGAGGGTGCTACAGTGCAGGGTATGGCCCAACAGTGTTGTACTTGTGCCCTTTTGACCATGCTTGTGGTGAAAACGAGGTTTGATCCTGACCCTGGTTTGCTGTGGCACGCATCATGTACCAGTGGATGTGACTGGAGTAGGTGGAGGCATTAAGTGCGCTGCATGGGGTTGGTACGGTCGTCAGAGCTGGGGAGCAGGAAGCTTCCTCTTCGTGGGGGGCTTCAAAGGGTAGTGGAGCGCTCGCCCGAGGCCTGGCGCGGAGGGCTCGGGTGAGTGGAGGTCGGGCTCCAGCTCGAGGCCTGGGGTGTGATGAGCCTCGAGGGATAGGCTATCGTGCTGGAGAGGCTCGAGGTTCCCGCGCGGGGTCCCGAGGAGCGGTGCACGGCTGTAGCGGGTTCGAGGCCTACGCGCCGGGGCTCGAGGGGTAGGCTACCAGGAGGCGGTCGGTAAGGCTTTGGCGAGCCTAAGCTCCCTGGCGGTGGGCCAGCGTTGCAGGCCTCGAGGGGTTGGTTTTTTGGAATGTTAGTCTAGCTGGGTTTATTAATTGGTGTTCTGGGTTTAACCTATTTGTTTTGCGTTGATTGAGGGATACCCTTTTGTGGACCCCCGACACATAATATTATTGAAATAATTAAAATTAGTTATGAAAACAATCAGCCGAACTTCCCTGGCCTTTGACGCCTTTCGGCTTCAGAAAACGCGGGCTTGGGAGATGCGCGGTGTGTGGGGGCGGCACCTGAAACCAACAACCAACAGAAGCCGGCTCGGATGATACCTACTCCGGTCCCATATCGCGCCGCCTTCCCTTTCCGGCGCTCTGTTTGCCGTTGATGTTTGACTGCGTGCGATATATGTCGAAGCCAAGTCCGTCACTGCAAAGATCGATCTCGTGCATCCTACAGAATATGCTATCCCACTTTAATTTTGCATACGTACGATATTGTTGGACCTAAATTTTTATCATACAATTTTGTTTGACATGGTAGATGGACCCATGACATGACATGCAGCGAAATTGTGCCCCGGACGGTCGCTCTCACCGTGAGCGTACGTGTCTCAATTTAAACTGATCGGGTTAGCAGGTTGAGTACATACTACTCTACTTGATACTACTAGTAGTAATATTCAGTCGGCGGCGACCAAAAAAGGACCTAGATACTGTATGACGAGTTGGGTCGCCTGCCGACTGCCGTTACTACTATAATAAGGCTACAGGCCGGCCGCCTGCAACAACCAAGCAGCTTGCCACCCGGCATTGTGCGTAACCCGCCGACGCAAACACAGCGGCGCCCCCCAGCTGGAAACCATGGGGGGTCGTCACCGAGGGGCGCATGGAGGTTGGGGCGTGGGAACATGTCTATGTCTTCACTCTTCATGCCATCAGGGGAGACGAATATACGTACTATAGAGTTATACAGGGCATGTTCGTTTCAGGGCAAATTTTTTTTACCCCGTCATATCGAATATTGCGGCCCTAGTTTAACCTATTAAAAATATACTAATTAAAAAACTAATTTGTCAGCCGAAAACTAATTCACGAGACGAATCTATTAAACTTAATTAGTTCATGATTTGACAATGTGGTGCTACAGTAAACATTCGCTAATGATAGATTAATTTACCTTAATAGAATCGTCTTAGTAATTAGCATATGACCCTGTAATTAGTTTTATAATTAATTTATTTTTAATAGACTAAACTAGTGCTGCAATGTTCGATGTGACAGGCAAAAAAAAATTTGCCAGCGAAACAAACACCCCCATAGTAGCTCATGTTATGAATGCTCTGGAGGGAAGTTTACATTTCCCCCTTGGTTATTTAGCGGTGTTTAGGTTCACTCAGAGCCCGGGTCCCGGCTCATCCAGCACCACCTCCTCTTTTTTCTCAGCGTTCCTGTTTGCGGAAGCCAAATTAATTAGACCTTATTTAGATGTCATCTTGAAAAAATACCTATGACATGAAATATTATGTCACTTATGTAAAGTATTAAATATAGACTAATTATTTTGTCAGACAAATTCTATTTCGCTAGACGAATCTATTGAGTCTAATTAGTCCATGATTTGGCAATATGCTAAATGACAGATTAATTAGGTTTAATAGCTTCGTCTCGTTAAGTATTATGCGCCGGTGTAATTAATTTTGTAATTAATCTATTTTTAATAGACTAAATTAGTGTCATCACCTCTGATATGATATTCTACTTTTTTTTCACCCTATATCTGAGCACAGTCTTAAAAAATCAGCCACTGTTAAGGATCTTTGTGTGCGTCCTCCAGAATATCCTGTCGCACTTTTGCATACGATATTGGGAAACCCAAAATCAGTAGTCAAGAAGGCATGGAAACCCAAAATCAGTAGTCAAGAGGCATGGAACTGCGACAGCATATTCTGTAGGATGCAACCATGACATGCAAAAGTGTGCAGGCTGCAGCGAAAGTGTGCCCGGTCACGGTCTCTCTCACCCTGCGTATGTGTCTATTATACTAATTAATTTACTGATGATCAGCTTAGGTTGAGTATATTACTACTAGTAGTACCAATAATACACTACTAATATTCAGTTGACGGCGACAAAAAAAACCTAGATGACTAGTTTACAAGGCTAGTACTCAGTGGCGGAGCCAGGAGGGGCCATGCCCCCCCTAAGTAAAATCTTTTTTATAATACACTACTAACAATGTAAACTTTTTTATAATATATATATGTAGTGTAATAATCTATAATTATTTTACAAAGATATAATAAGTAAAATCTTGTTATATACATCCTCTAATGTCTAATATATCACTAGATCACAAGTATAGTAAAATATTTAAATTTATCTAATTGTCTATCATATTAGGACATATCTATTGAAGTATTTTGTTCTACCAAATCACTCGTGTTTTATTGTACTATATATTTTAAACAATGTATACTTGACTAGAAGCTGATCTTTTTTTACTATAAGTCACACTATAGATGTAGACGCTCACATATATACATGTACATTAACTTTAACAAATAAATGCATATCGTATTTTACTATGAGCACTTTTGAAATACTAAAATACTAGATTTTAAAATTTATGAGTCATCACAAGTAGCATATTGCCGACAGAACGATCACCTACCATGAATATAAGTACCTCCAAAATACTAAGCCGACCAATTTTTAATATTTATAAGTTATCTAAGCGCTCCAATATCGACCATAGTAAAAATAGCAAGCATGTTAAATCATCAAATATTAGAATAAATTTAGAAAAATAGATCTTTGACAAAAAAAACTAAATAATTAAGTTATACTTAATTTTTCATATATCGAAACTCTTTGACCGGCCTCCTTAGGGCCTGTTCGGTTTCCGGGGAATCATGTCCAGGAACCGTTCCGGCCAGGAACGCTTATACAAATTTGTATAAGCTAGCCTTGACCAAGAATCGTTCCTGGCAGGAACGACGGTAAACGAACGAGTCCTTAGGTGGAATTCGTGACTCCGACACTACTAGTACTGTATACTAGCCTACCACCACCAAGCAGCCACCCGGTAGAGCGAATCGGCGAGCAGTGCGCGTAGCCCGCCGGCCGCCGCCGACGCAGGTTTGCGGCAGTACAACAGCGGCGCCCCGGCCCGAGGCCATGTGGAAACCATGGGGGACGGAAACGGAAAGCCCGCGGGCGCAGGGCGTGGGAACACATGTCTTCACTGTTCATGAGTCATGACATCAGTGTCCAGACTCCAGAGCCCAGGGGGAACGAATGTACTACTACTGCTACGGTGCATGAGTCATATTCGTCTAAGGTCTTGTTTAGGTTCACCAACTTCCCAAATATTTCTAGATTTCCCGTCACATTAATCTTTAGCTGTATGCATGGAGCATTAAATGTAGGTAAAAAAAATAACTGATTGTACTTTTAGTATCTATATGTTGAGACGAATCTTTTGAGCCTAGTTGGTCCATATTTGGATAAAGTTTGTCAAATAACAATGAAAGTGCTACAGTGCAAATTCCAAATATTTCTCGGAACTAAATAAGGCCCAAGACGACGGCGAGGTCTCAACTCTGAAGACGCGCAAAACAACAGATAAGCTAGTGCTGCTACAGTGTATGAATGCTAGACGTAGCCGTTTTATTCGTTTAACCTGACAATCCTATCTCGGCTTATTCTTTCTCGTAAAATATTATTGAAATAACCAAAATCAATCCTAAAAACGATTAGACAAAACTGTAAATGAAATGGGATATAAGTAAATGAAATGGGACATATAAATGAACAAAAACAACTAACTACACGCAACACGCATGGAGTACCATCGTGTAGCGATCTCATAATTCATAGACATGGGTCTTAAGTGCTAATGTCTCGGGTCGTAAAAACTTGTTGAAGACAAGATCCGGTCAGATTTAAAACTGCATCGATAAATATTATTTGAAAAACAAAATTCAAAATACTTTAAAAATATTCTAACTGAAAGGATTTTAAAAATTAATTGTAAAATAGTATTGATTAAATGTGTGCATAAAAAACTAGCTGTGCAAAGTTAATGTTTTATGTGCTGTACTTTTGAATAGAGAAAGTATAATGTGCGTATACACCGCAGAAGATATGACTTTTTTATTTGCCGAAAAAATCACCATTTCTAGTATATAAAAGATGAGATACAGTATTTCCATGCATGCCTAGTAAAGTCGCAACCAAGACCGTCCTAACACTATAAAAGGTACACAATATTTGCATGCATGCCTAGTATTTCCACCGTAGAAGATTTCTTTGCTTCAGCTATAAGCCGCTTTAGAAATTTTTCGGATGAAGAGGTGGATGAAAAATTTGGGAGAGGTGAACGAAAAATGGATGAAGAGAAATTTTGCCTTAGAAAAAATATCTAGGTATAGATATAGATACAAGATACAGATACAGATTCAAATATAAATATAAATATAGATATAGATACATATATAGATATCTTAGGTCATAAAAACTTGTTGAAGACAAGATTGGATACACGTACTATATTATACTCCCTCCGTCTCAGGATATAAGGCATGCACGTATTTCAAAATTCAAACTTTATTAACTTTGACCAATAATAAGTCTAATAAAATAAAAAATATATAGTACAATAATGGTACCATTAGATTTATCTTTACAAATACTTTCTAATGATATTTTCGTTGTTTCCATTAGTTATATAAAATAATATGAATTAATGGTCAAAATATAATCTTTAAGACCGCACCAAGTCAAATCGCGCCTTATATCCTGAGACGGAGGGAGTATAAACTAATATTGATATTATAATTTATATTATTCATAGATATTAATTATATTATTTATAAAATATAGATAATATCTATATCTGTATCTACATCTACATCTATAACTATATGTAATATAATACATAGTACATTATCGATAAAGATTTATATTATTTATAGTGCATTATTTGCATTAACTATAAAATATTTCAAAAATAAATTTATACTCATAAATAGTAGTAGTGATTAAAGATGCGCATAAAAAACTAGCCCTCCAAATTCAATGTTTATTTTTTTTAGCAGAAAGAGTATATAATGTACATATACTCCCTCCATATCGGAAATAGAAGTTCTCTAGGACAACGACACGGTCTCCAAAGCATAACTTTGACCACTTATTTTTAAAAATATTTGTTAATGAAAGTACTTTTTTAAGATAAATTTATTTATATGATTTTTATGTCTCTAAACTCAATAATATAAAAGTTATTCATAATTTATATTTTCAATGTTTGACTCAAACATTGTCCAAACGACTTCTAAATACGATATAGAGGCAATATAACCTAATAAAAAAATGTTATAAAAGATATATAGTATTTACATGCATGCCTAGTATTTCCACCGTAGAAGATTTGTCCGCTTCATCTACAAGCCAACTTTGAAATTTTCGAATGAAGAGGTGCACGGAAAGTTTGGGAGAGATGGACAAAATAATAGATGAAGAGAAATTTTGCACTAGAAAAATATATAAATATAGATATAGATATAGATATAGATACATATATACATATACATATTTAAATACAGATACAGACATAAAACAGATATAGATATAGATATCTTCATAAAAACTTTTGAAGACAAGATTGGATACACGTCTATATTATTTAAACTAATATTGATATCTATAATTTATATTATTTATTGATATTAATTATATTATTTATAAAATATAGATAATATCTATATCTGTATCTACATCTACACCTATAACTAAAATATATAGTACATTATCAATAAAGATTTATATTATCTATATTGCATTATTTTGCATTAACTATAAAGGATTTTAAAAATAAATTTATACTCATAAATAGTAGTAGTGATTAAAGATGCGCATAAACAACTAGCCCTGCAAATTTGATGTTTATTCCTTTTAGCAGAAAGAGTATAATGTACATATATATCTTATTAAAAAATGTTATAAAAGATAGACAGTATTTGCATGCATGCCTAGTATTTCCATCGTAGAAGATTTGTTCGCTTCATCTACAAGCCGACTTTGAAATTTTTTGGATGAAGAGATGGACGAAAAGTTTGGGGGAGATGGACGAAAAAATAGATGAAGAGAAATTTTGCCTTAGAAAAATATATAGATATAGATATAAATATATAAATATAAATATATAAATATAGATACAGATTCAAATACAAATATAAATATAAATATAAATTTTATTCAGCACAAATCTTTATCTATAATAAAAATATATACACTACTCGTCTTTGCATGCCTAGCAATGTGATCACTCGCAATTTTAACCGTCATAACACTACGAGTAATTTGTATATATATTTTGTGCCCATATCATTGAGACATTTGCTTCAGCACATGGGCGAGTAGTGTAGTTGTGTTGTAGCCTTCAGGTTTTTTTTCTCTCTTTTCATTTTATTTTACAAAATTTCTTCCTTGGCTATATTAACGGAAGAATTGTCTCCATCCATAAATATCAATATTTCTAAGTTTCAAGAAATATTCACAAATATAAATACTTCTATTCTAATTCAATTGAATGAGCATGATTAAAATGTGTTGTTATGACATATAGAAGCTATTTTTTTCCGTGGTAAGCGACGTGTCGGTCGATAACGAGACATCTGTGGTAACTTCATCAATCTTGAGATTTGTCGGTTTAACTTATTTGTTCGAATATGCTCGTAAAGATAGAGTGTGTGTGTGCGCGCGTTCATGTTTAAGCATGTGTGTTCGTAACCGAGTCAGATCTCCAAGGCAGAATACACAAACTAGATTATTAGACACATCTACTATTGGAAATGTATGCACTTATTACAAATTACAGTTGCTTATTTCTTACGTTTTTTTATAAAACTGAATCGATTGTATAGGTACATGATTTCTATGAAATTTCTATGTTTCAAAAGGGCCCTAAGATAATATGTACTCCTAGGCCTGGATATCGAGCCAGCTTGGCTCGTTATAGCTCGGCTCGTTAGCAGGCTGGCTCGACTCGGCTCGTTATACTAACGAGCTGGAAGAGCAGCTCGGCTCGGCTCGTTATAGAGCTCGAGCTGGCTCGTTTGGCTCGCGAGCCAATCATAAAACACAATTTCTCAAAATATATGTAAATTTAACAAAGAATAATATCTACATATAAAAACATAATTTCTCTTATATGATTATATCTTCTTATCTGTACGTGAACAACATGTAAGAACAAATATAATTTAAATCACATTGTTGGATGCCTGGACATTCTACAATAGCTAATTTAAGTTTGTTGGCTTGTAAATTAATTGGCTCGTACGAGCTAACGAGCAGCTCGCGAGCCAGCTCGAGCTGGCTCGTTATAAATCGAGCTGGCTCGTTACAAAACAAGCTGGCTCATTATAAAACGAGTCGAGCTCAAGCCGAGCCATTAACGAGCGAGTCGAGCGAGCTAGCGAGTTTCGAGTTTTTCGTCCAGGCTTATGTACTCCCTTCGTCGTTAAATAACTGTCATTTTTGTTTTTTGAGAAATATTATTAGTTAAATATATATATTAAAATGTATTAATATTTATTATACATAATTAGTATTATTAGAAAGATTTTTGAATCTATTTTTTAATAAATTTATTTAGAGATATAAATGTTGCACATATTTGTTATAAATCGAGTTAAACTTACGAGACACATATCAACGATGATAGTTATTTAATGACGAGGGAGGGAGTATGTGTATGTGGTCTAATATATGCTAAGACGAAGGACTTATTTGGATCTCATGGTCTAAAATTTAGTTATCTAAGTAAAGTTTAGATAATTAATCTTTACCACTAAACTTTAGTCGATTGTGTTGTTTATATCATAGGCTATACTCCCTCCAGTTTGGTAAACAAGTCGTTTTGGACAGCGACACGGTCTCCAAAACGTAACTTTGACCATTTATTTTCTTAAAAATATTTATTAAAAAGTGGTATATGTATATTTTTATGAAAGTACTTGTTGGTAACACACTTGCCCAACCTCCGCACACGTGCAGGGGGGTGGCGAAGGTGGCCAATCGTCAGGACCAAGTTAAGATGCGGCGGGAACAAAAACAGTGCTAAAGTATGATGAGAACAGTGTCACTATGGCTCTATTCCCGAAAAACCAGGGTCTTACACTGTTCACCCCCGGTATTTATAGGGGATACCAAGGGGCGTTGACCAAATTACAAAAGGGTACAAGAAACATTCCTTCCCGCTGTACAACGGAAGGGCAGGATCATACAACACAAGAGGCGCAGGAAAACCCTAGCCTGCCTTCCATGCGCCCGCCGCCGCTCGGCTCGCGCTCACCCTCGCGGAAATGCGAGGGTCGACCTCCATTTCGCGAAGATACCCGTTCAGTTGCGAGGTCCAAGTCCCTTCGCCACCCATTGGGCCTGGGCCTCTTGGCGGAGGCGTGCGGGATGCGCGAGGGTTGCCTCCAGCGCTCTTCATGTCCTTTGCCTGCAAGAACTTGCTAAACATTCCGAAGGTTGGGTTAGCATTCGGGGGCCTGAACGGTGACTTGAGGGACTTGACAAATAAAAGGGCGGGTTTTGGCGAAGGTGCGCGAGGGCCGTTTGATCAGCCAGCCTGCACAGCGCCACTGCCGAGGGTCCATTCCCCCAACAGTAGCCCCTCGTTGCCTTGGTCCAGAAGAACAGCGTTTGGGCCCAAGCAGCGCTCTTAGACGGGAAATGTAACGGGACCCTTGGCAGCGACGCCCACGGCTGACTTGGGCCGGGCCGTTGAATTTTATTCGTACTGTAGAAGTCCGTTTTTTTTGTGTGTGTCGTGGGTCTTGGTTTTCGTGCCGGTGTCGTCAGGTGAAGTGTTTCGCCCCCGGCCTATATATAGGAGGGGTTGGTGGGGGCTTGAAATTGTGCCCTCCTTTGCTCTAGCCATCCTGCTGCCGCGCAAACCTTTTTGCGAAGGTTGCTTTAGTCTAACTGCGAAGGTTGTCTGCGTTGAGCCCTGCGAGGGTTTGGTTTGAGAGATGGCTAGGTCCAAGCAGACGGCTCGTGTAGCTTCTCCCTCCGCTGCGGATGAGGGAAAGAGTTTTGATTTTGGACTAAGCCGAGTTTGCAGTTCTGATTTAGCGTCTTATGTTAAACGCGGGTGGATTGAGGAGGGAAAGGCGAGGATTAGCAGTGGGGAGACCGTTCTGAAGCCGGATGCAGATGAGATCGTTGTTTTTGAAGAATTCTTTTCGGCTGGACTTCGATTCCCTGTTGCTTCCTTTGTGACCTCTATTTTACAGAGGTTTAATCTGAAGTTCCATCAACTGACGCCTTCGTGCTTTACGAAGATGTCAGTGTATGTGTGGGCATGCCGCTCCCAGGGCATAGTTCCTCACGTCGAGGGTTTTGTTCGCACTCATCGCGTGCATATGCAGCCTCGGAAGGTTGTTGATGGCGGAGGTAACACCAGCCTTGGTCAGTTCGCGGTGTACACCTTTTGTCACCGCGCCGGATCGGAGCTGCCGGTGCAAGCCCAGAAAAACAAATGGACCAGTGGGTGGCAGGAGTTCTGGTTTTACTACAAGTTCAGTGGCAATGCTGAACTCTGCGGTGAGCTTCTGCCACTTGGTGATGTTATCGCCGAAGCTATGATGAGCCCCGAGGCTCATGCTGCTGTTGATTGTTTGAGGGTGATGGCGCGTTCTCAGTGTGCCCGCGATTTAGTCGAGGAGTACTGCTGTGCTAAGATTTGGCCCCTTAGCCGGAAACAGGCAAGGTTTGTTGTTGAGGATGACCCCAAGTACGAGGGTAGAGGCTTGAAGAAACCGATGGTTAACCTGAACAAGGTTTGGGAGAAAGTTCTTGGGAAATTTCCCAGGCGAGAGGATGGGATCGAAGCGATATATAAGCGTGTTCAGGATTGGGCGGAAGAGCTTGTTGGTAAGCTGTCCACACTGGAGATCAAGGCGATCCATAGCTCGGTGGGTAGCGGAGGTCGGGTTAACCGGTTGTTCGACATGCTTGGGATCCAGTATGCGGACTGGCCTGCTTCGTCGAGCGAGGATGCGCCCAAGAAAAGAAAGCATGCTTCTGCGGAGGAGAAAAGGGTTGCTTCGCGGCCGAAGAGGGGTCGTGGTCGAGGTCGTGGCGGCGCCGGCAGCCGGGTGAAGGCACTTGCGATGAAAGTCGCAGTAGGTTTGGGTGCTACCGGCACTTCCTCTTCCTCGGCCATTGTTTCGAGCGGTCGAGGCGTTGGTAAAATTGGAGGACGAGTGCCCCGCGTGGGCGGTATTAGTGCTTTAATTCAAATTTCGGACGACGAAGGTGTCTCCGATGATGAGGAGAAGGAGGAGGAGGGGGAGGCTGAGAAGGAGGTGGAGACCGAAGACGAATCATCTGATGAGGTGAGTGATACCTCCAGTGGCGAGGGTAGCTCGGATGACGGAGGTGTTTCAAAAGGGGATGATCAAGGAAAAACCGTTGCTTCGTCAAGCGCTGATGCTGAGGCGGCGCGTCGAATTGATGAGCTGATGCTCGACCTCGAGCCGGAGAGTCCCGAGCGAGGGTCGGTGCCCGAGTTTGCGGGCTCACATATATGGGTCAACGGCGTCGAAGTGGCCGGTGACCTCGAGTCGGAGAGAATTCCGGGCAAAAGGCTGTACGGCGAGGCTAGCCGTTATTCTCTGCCTTATTTTGCTGCGAAGGTTGGAGTTACTGATCCGGCAACCGAGCTTTTCACGAGTCCGGACCTCCGCGAGTGCCACCTGCAAAGTGCTCCGGAGGAGAGGCGTTTTCTTGGTCGGGGTTTTAACCGGATTTGTTTACCGGAGGCGGAACTTCGATTGGCTAACCAGCCTCTGGATGATCTTCATGATGACATGGATGTCAAGGTGGCTGAGTTAATGCTCCTCAACCGTTCGGCTCACCGGAGGGCGAGTTACAATCTACACTATTTGAACGACCGGTTGTCAAAGGTTGAGGAGGTCAATAAGAACCTTTGGCGCAGTTTGGAGAGTAAAGATATTGAACTCAAAGCTGCTTTAGAGAAGGTCAAGAAGTCCCGAGAGGAGGCGCAGGCGGTTGCAAATAGTAATGCTGAACTCTTAGCGGCTGGCCGATAGAAAGATAAAGATTTGTTAACTGCAAACAGTCGAATAGAAGAGCTGTCCACTGATCTGGCTTCTCAAACCGAGGCTTGGCAGAAGAGCATGGGGAAGGATAAAGATAAAATAGACACCTGCTTGATCGAGGCCGGAGGTTCTGCCGGGGAAACCGCTGCCTGTATCCAATGCGGAGGCCTTCGAAAGTTGGCTGAGTAACGAGCTTGATGTCTTTAGCTCGTTGGTTGGCAACGCGACCGATTTTGGAGGCTATGCGGGGGCTTTGGCGATGGCCAGCACGCTTCGTCAAGCGGATTGCGAGCACCTTCGCAAGATCAAGAGGCCAAGCCATGCCTTTTCGACAGTTGACGAGGTGCGCCGGATGAAAGTTGACGACGCCGAGGTTCGGAATTGTGCGATGCGATTGCTTCGCAAGTTCTGGATTTCCGGTGGCGGCCGAGCTCTTGCTTTTGAAGAAGCTGCCGAGGCTACTCGTCAGGTTTGTGGTTTTGGTAAAAATTGTGGTTAGGTCTGTTTCTGTGATGAGGGGTTTGGTATTGATTTTGGAGGTCTTGTCGTTTATTTTTTCTTGCAGGCTCGGAAGGACGCAATGCCCTCGCCACCAGCGACTGTTGATGTCGGTGGTAGCTCCGAAGTTATTCCTGCGCCCAGCCCTGCGGGGGTTCCGCCAGTCGATGTTGGAGCCTTGGCTGAGAACGCTCCGAGCACTGAAGAAACTGTTGTCGAAGAGGCGGCAACGGAAAGGGCGCCTGCTGAAGGCTCGGGTGCTGCCATTGGCGGAGGTCTAGATGCTTCCGCCGACGAAGCCGTGGCTGAAGAGCACGGGGAAGCCGGGCAGGTGTGAACTTAGGATTGCTCGGGCGAGAGGGTCATTTTGTAAAAGGTGTGGTGGTTGTAAAAACTTGATGACGCTGAGACACTTTCTTATTTTGTGAAAAATGCAGGTTCCTGACGGAACCGTGCTAGAAGTGTTTGATGTGACGCCACTGACGCTTAACTATCAAGATACTTTTATAACTGGTGAATCGTGGGCTCGTGCTAAGCTAAAACATCCTTCGCTGGCCTTTGAACGTTTTTGGTGGTCTAAAGTGCGAAGGTATGATTTGAAGAATAGCAGGTCGAGTCGTTTTTGGCGCGAAGCAGACTATACTGATCGACAGGCCACCCGTTATTTGTTTGGTTCTTCTTCGTCCTCGCAAGCTGGCGTTGATGATGATATTGATGAGAAAACGGCTTTGGATTACTTGTTTGGGCGAAGCAAACTAGATATAGGTTCGGATGGTTCACTAGTGGTTCCAAAGGAGGAACCTTCAGATGTTAGTGATGTAGGCCGTAGATATATGTACAGGGCGAGGGTTTTGCCCGGGGAGCTGCCAATTGTCCTTGCAGCTCCTTTGTTGTGGGGACCCATAGTTCCAGTAGAGACAGGGGTTTGAGGAGGGTGACGAAGGTTACGAAGACTTAATGTTAATTGATGGAAGTGATGATTCCTTGTAATTTTATAGATTTCACCGATTGTTTGTCGTTGTGAAGTTATTTTGTAAATGAACGGGAACACTGTATGTTTTATTTGTGTCATTACGATTCACCTGAGTAATTTCTGTGATGTCCTTATCGGATATTGACGAGGCTCGTTGGCTGTCCAGCTCTGTGTTGTTTTTCATCGACGCCCCCCTTTCTTTTTAGCGAGGTTCGCTTTTTTGTTGAGGGGTGTTTTTAAGAAAAACAGCGACGCCCCCTTTTCTTTTTAGCGAGGCTCGCTTTTTCGTTGAGAGGTGTTTTTAAGAAAAAACAGCGACGCCCCCTTTTCTTTTTAGCGAGGCTCGCTTTTTCGTTGAGAGGTGTTTTAAGAAAAAACAGTGACGCCCCATTTTCTTTTTAGCGAGGCTCGCTTTTTCGTTGAGAGGTGTTTTTAAGAAAAAACAGCGACGTCCCCTTTTCTTTTTAGCGAGGCTCGCTTTTTTGTTGAGAGGTGTTTTAAGAAAAAACAGCGACGCCCCCTTTTCTTTTTAGCGAGACTCGCTTTTTCGTTGAGAGGTGTTTTTAAGAAAAAACAGCGACGCCCCCTTTTCTTTTTAGCGAGGCTCGCTTTTTCGTTGAGAGGTGTTTTAAGAAAAAACAGCGACGCCCCCTTTTCTTTTTAGCGAGACTCGCTTTTTCGTTGAGAGGTGTTTTTAAGAAAAACAGTGACGCCCCCTTTTCTTTTTAGCGAGGCTCGCTTTTTCGTTGTGAAACTGAACGTAAAGTTTGTGCGTTGCCTTGCTTTAGGTGTACGTGGGATTTTGCGTCACGGGCCCCTGGCATGTTTGCTCGACTTTTTGTACTTCGCGCCTCTCCTTGTCTTAGGTGGAGGTGAAGTTTGCTTTTTGCGAGCCCCTGGCGTGTTTTTGCGAGGGTGCTCGACTTTTGTACTTCGCGCCTCCCCTTATCTTAGGTGGAGGTGAAGTTCGCTTTTTTGCGAGCCCCTGGCGTGTTTGGCGAGGGTGCTCGACTTTTGTACTTCGCGCCTCCCCTTATCATAGGTGGAGGTGAAGTTTGCTTTTTTGGCGAGCCCCTGGCGTGTTTTTGCGAGAGTGCTCAAGTTTTGTACTTCGCGCCTCCCCTTATCTTTGGTGGAGGTGAAGTTTGCTTTTTGCCAAGTTTGTTTCGAAAAAGTTTGTTTTTCGAAGCAATCTTCGGGGTGTTTACATCGATTTTAGCATTCTTGGAGAAGAGCTGCTTTTTTCGATGTTTGCTAGCTTAAGTGAAACAGACTGGAGTTTTGCTTTTTTCGGGGGTTCTAGCCTGTATTAAGGATTTGGATGCTGCCTCGTTAAAAAACCTTACGCCCCATCGTAAGGAAAAAGAGTGCAGCTCCTTTGTTTTTTGTTACATGCATAGAAAAGGAAGAAAACATAAATGAGCTAACAAATTACATGATGCGAGAGCTCGCTAAGGCTCCGCTATGGGTAGTATTTGCGAAGGTCATCGATGTTCCAGGTGTGAGGCGGGATGTTTCCCTCGCTGTCAGAGAGGTGAAAGGAGCCGGGACGATTGCATTCTGCTATTAGGTATGGGCCCGTCCATTTTGGCTGAAACTTTCCCGCCATGTTGGCGTTTTGTTTCCGAATGAGAACGAGGTCACCCTTCTTTAGTTCTTTGATTCTCACTTTTTTGTCTCTCCATTTTTTGGTTTCTTCCTGATACTTGCGAAGGTTGTGCACTGCATTGCATCTTGTTTCCTCGAGTAGGTCTTTATCGAGCAGCTGGCTTTGTTCATCTGGTTCGAGGGTAGTTCTGAGTGACCCATGTTTCAACTCCTCTGGTAACACTGCTTCTTCCCCAAAGAGTAGCCTGAAGGGTGTGAATTTGGTAGCTCTGCATTCCGAGGTATTATGAGACCAGGTGACGGAGATTAGCTCTTCCGCCCACTTTCCCTTGGGCCTGCCTTGCAGTTTCTTTGATATGGCTTGGAAAATTGTTGCGTTGGCTCTTTCGACTAAGCCGTTGGATTGAGGGTGCCGCACTGAGGCGAAGCATAGGATTGTTCCGATTTGAGCGTAGAATTCCTTGAAGACCTCGCTGTCAAATTGAGTGCCATTGTCGACCGCTAGGAATCTGGGGACACCGAAGCGGCAAATTATTTCCTGCCAGAAAAACTTCTTCACGGCCAAGGAGGTGATGGAAGCCAGTGGTCTAGTTTCGATCCATTTTGTGAAATATTCCACAGCTACGACTGCGTAGCGAAGGTTTCCTGGAGCTGTTGGTAGTGGACCGACGAGGTCCATTGCCCATCTTTGCAACGGCCATGTTGGGCATATCAGAGTTGTTGGAGCCCCTGGGGCGTTCTGCGTTTTTGCCGTTAGTTGGCAACCTTCGCAATGTTTGACGATGCTTTCTGCATCTCTTAACGCTGTTGGCCAGTAGAATCCTTGCCGGAAAGCTTTTCCAACTAACGCTCTTGGGCCGTTGTGTGAACCACAGATGCCTTCGTGAATGGGTTTGAGAATGTCGTTTCCTTCAGACTGTGACTCGCATTTGAGCCATGGCGAGGTTACCGAAGCTTTGTACAGAATGTTGTCCACAATCTTGTACCCTCGTGCTCTTTGTTTTAGTATGTTTTCTTCCTCTTTGGAGTTGGGTTCATGGAGCCCCTTGATATAGGCTATGATAGGTGCTCTCCAGTCCTCGCTCTGGATTGCATTGATCAATTTGGCGTTTCTTTCGGAGGTTTCGAAAGCTGATTGAGTTGCAACCTCGAGGAAAACATCTGGCGACAGCTGTAGTTGTTGTGCTGCTGCTTTAGCTAGGCAGTCTGCCTCGTTGTTTTCTGACCTCGGAATCGCTTTTACTGTTATGCCGAGGAAGAAGGATTCTAACCTTCGGACATGTTGGAAGTATTTTTGTAGCTCTGAATCTTTTGCCTTGTATTTTTTCTCAATGTGCCCCGCGATGACTTGTGAGTCTGTGTTGATGACTGCCCTTCGGACTGACAATGATCGAAGCCTTGAGAGTGCTAGTATTACAGCTTCGTATTCTGCGGAGTTGTTTGTGCACTTGAAATCGAGTCTTCTTGCATATCTTAGCTTCGGCCCGGACGGCGAGACTAGAATAGCCGAAGCCCCTGCTCCAGTTGCTCCCCAGGCTCCATCGACATATACGGTCCAAAATGGATCTTGTTGAGGTCCATCGCTGCGAGGGTCAGGGGTCCACTCAGCTATGAAATCTGCTAGTGCCTGTGACTTGATTGCTGTTCTGCCGACGAAAGTTATAGCGTAGCTGTTGAGCTCAACTGCCCATTTTGCTATTCTTCCAACCGCCTCGTTGTTCCTGAAAATGTTCTCGAGGGGGTATGCCGAAGATACATGGATCTCATATGCCTGGAAATAATGCTTGAGCTTTCTTGATGCCATGACCACGGCGTACGCTATCTTTTCGAGCTCTGAGTAATTTCATTTGGGACCTTCGAGGGTTTCTGATACGTAGTAGATTGGGGCTTGCCTGGTCCTGTTGTTCTCGTGCAACTCCTTGATCAGGACTGCACTTGCTGCGTGAGGCGAAGCTGCAACGTACAGCAGTAACAGGTCCCCTTTGCATGGGCTGGTTAAAACAGTCAAGTTGGTGAGATACTTTTTCAAATCCTCGAAAGCTTTCTGCTGCCGAGGTCCCCAATTGAATGGTGCAGTGCTTCTCAATGTTTCAAAGAAAGGTAACCCTCGCTCAGCGAACCTGGAGATAAATCTGCTGAGTGCTGCTAAGCGGCCTGACAAACGCTGAGCTGCTTTTTTGGTTGTCGGGGGTTCCATATTGATGATAGCATCAATCTTCTCGGGGTTGGCTTCGATTCCTCTTGCTGAGACGATACAGACCAGCAATTTTCCTTCGCTTACCCCGAAAACACATTTTTTGGGGTTCAACTTTAACCCAGCGGACCGGATATTGTTGAACACTCTCGATAAGTCTGATATGTGGTTTTCTTTTAACTCGCTTTGGACAACCAGATCATCGACATAGGCAGAGACGGCGTGTTCATCTTTGAAGACTTCAGATGTCATGCGAGCGAAGGTTGAGCCTGCGTTTCTTAGGCCTTCTGCCATTCTTCGAAAGCAAAAAGTGCCCGAAGGTGTAATGAAGCTTGTTTTTTCCTCATCTTCTTCATTCATCCAGATCTGGTGGTATCCTGAGAAGCAATCGAGGAGAGATAGCATTTGGCAGCCAGCTGCTCTGTCAACCAAGGTGCTTATGTTAGGGAGGGGGAAGTCATCCTTCGGACAAGCTTTGTTCAGACACGTGAAATCTACACACATTCGTCATTTCTTGTTCTTTTTCTGAACAAGGACCACGTTTGAGAGCCAAGTTGGGTATTTGACTGGGCGGATGACGCCTGCGTCTAGCAGCCTTCTTACCTCAGCCTTCGCTGCCTCTTTCCTTTCTTCTGACATTTTGCGAAGCTTTTGCTTAACTGGGCGATAGCCAGGTTTGATGTTTAGGTTGTGCTCTATCAGAGTTCTGTTTACCCCCTTTAGGTCCTCTGCGGACCAAGCGAAGGTGTCGGAGTTTTCTCTGAGAAAAAAGACGAGGTTGTTTTCTGATTGGGGGTCTAGGTTGGCTGAAATAAACACATTTCTTTCGGTGTTACCCTCAAAGAGTTGGACTTGTTTAGTCTCTTCTTTGGTTTATGCCTTTACTTTGTCAGTGCAAATTTCACCTTCGTCGCTGAGGTTTGTAGCTCGAGGCTTTGATAAATTGTGGACATTGCGTTGTCCTGGTGCTACTGTTCCCTCAGCTGCCCTTGCAATGTCCTGGTCTCCAAATACTGCAACCACCCCCTTCAGAGCGGGAAGCTTCATGCAGAGGTAAGCGGGGTGGATGACTGCGTTGAATGCATTGGTGACCCCTCGGCCAAATATTGCATTGTACGGATAAAACATGTCGACCACGTCGAAGGTTATGTGCTCAGTTCTCCAGTTCATCTGGTCGCCGAAGGTCACGGGCAAAGATATTTTCCCGACGGCTCTCACTTGTTGACCGCCGAAGCCGTATAGAGGGTTGTCGGCAGGTTGCAGGAGGTTTCTATCAATTTTCATGCTGTCGAAGGTTGAGGCGAACAGGATGTCTGCGGAGCTTCCTGTATCGACCAGAATTTTGGTGATTGTCCACCCTGCTAGATTGGTTTCAATCACCATAGCGTCGGTGTGAGGGTAATCTCTCAACTTCATATCGCTGGAGTCGAAGGTTATAGGAATGTGAGACCATCGGCCGAATTTGTGTGGTCCTTCGACGGCTACATGGTGCACTCGTCTAGCATGTTCCTTCCTCTGCCGCTTGTTGCCATGGTCTTCATTTGAGCCTCCGGTGATGGCTAGTATTACACCGAAGGTTGATGTTGGGTTGTTGATGGTCGTTTGGTTCTGGGCTTCGGATTTGACAGGTTGAGGCGCTGGTAATGCGGGTATTGGTGGTGGTGGTGGTAGAGCGTTGTTGACTTGTTGGTTGGTTGGGGTTTGGGTTTGGGGGGTTGTTGGGTATGTGACTGTATATGGTGCATTTTGGCGTTGTGGGATCGCGGTTGGCTGATAAGGAGTTTGGTTGTAGTGTGGGTGGTGTGCGTAGATAGGTTGTTGCGAAGGTAGGCCGTAGTTAATGGGTGTGTAGTGGTATGGAGGATTTGGTGGGTGGAAGTTTGGTTTCCTGGTGTGGTTGATGATTCGGTTGTCTGCCGAAGCGGCTCTTTTGGACTCCTGGTACTCTTTTCCTTTGGCGAAGCACTCGCATTGTTTGGTGGTGTGCCCCTTTCCAAGACCACAAAAATGACAATACATTGTCGCGGGATCTTTCTGTTGGTTCCGTTGATCCGGCGGGGGTGGCAAACCTTGAGGGTTTTGGTTGCTCGGAGGTTGAGCGCCCCGTCTTTGGTCTTCATAGTGGACTGCTTTGTTGATAGCACCAATGTTGCTTTGTTCTTGTCGAGGGTTATTTTCTCTTGGTTGAGGCCTCGGCTGCGGCTTCTGTTGTAACCTCCGAGCATCGGACTTTGCCCTGAAGTCCATGTCCGCTCTACAGTATCTTTCCATTGTCTCATGTAATTCCTCGATTGTAGTCGTCGGCTTCCTGGCGAATTTCGACGAGCATGGGCCTGGACGCAGACCACTGACTGCAGCGAGAATGACAGCTTCGTCGGATATCCCCGGAGTTCTTGCTCTGATTTGGATAAACCTTCGCCAGTAATCTTGAAGTGGTTCGCGCTCTTCTTGTTTGCAGTTGAACAGCTCAATGGGGTTTGATGGGGCTGCTGTAATGCCTTTGAAGTTTGTACAGAGCCTATCTCTGAGATTGGCCCAGGAATCCACTGTTCCGGGGCGAAGGTTGATGTACTAAGTCTGCGCTATGTCACGAAGGATGATTACAAAAGACTTCGCCATTGTTGACTCATCCCCTCCTGCTGTGGCGACTGCCGCTTCGTAGCTCATTATGAACTGGCGAGGGTCAGTGAGTCCATCGTAACGCGGGAGGTTTTGCGGATTGTAGCAAGGCGGCCAGGGTTGGGTTTGGAGTATCTGGGAGAGCGGTGACTTTGGGTCATAGGGCATTTGGTGTTGTTGGGTTCTCCGTTGGTTGCGAAAGTTTGGCTCTCTCTCGTCTGGGTAGAGTTGGCGGAAGTTTTGTTGTCTCATGGGATATGGTTTTGGGTGATTTGGTGGTGGTGGGGGTGGCGGATGGCGGCGGAGGTTGCCCTGATCCTGCTCCTCATTTCCCTCCTGAAGCGGCGACATTTCCCCATCATTCCAACCCTCGGCTTCGGCTTCAGCTGCTGCGAGGGACTCCTCCATTCGGTGAAGCTGTTCCCTAGCCTCGTCTGCCTTTTGCCTGATAAGACGCAGCCGGTTATGCCTTTCTAGCTGGTCCAGGCGCCTCTTTTTTTCCTGTAACTCAACTTGAAGCCTCTCTAAAGCTTCGAGGCCCAACTCCTCCTCATCTCCTTCCCCATCTCTCCCGGAGGTATTCGGGTGCGGCTGTGATACCGGCCGAGTATGAGGGCACGGTACCTCCGTCCCTGGTGCGACTTCTCCTGTATCCGAGGGTGCTACATCCTCTTCCACAGGCTGGATTATCGCCGTGGCCTCTCTGGTCATGCGAGGGTCTCTGGTAGTGGGCGCTCTCCTGTTTCCTGCCATTTCGAACTTCGATCCCCACGGACGGCGCCAAACTGTTGGTAACACACTTGCCCAACCTCCGCACACGTGCAGGGGGTGGCGAAGGTTGTCAATCGTCAGGACCAAGTTAAGATGCGGCGGGAACAAAAACAGCGCTAAGGTATGATGAGAACAGTGTCACTATGGCTCTATTCCCGGAAAAACCAGGGTCTTACACTGTTCACCCCCCCGGTATTTATAGGGGATACCAAGGGGCGTTGACCAAATTACAAAAGGGTACAAGAAAGATTCCTTTCCGGTGTACAACGGAAGGGCAGGATCGTACAAACACAAGAGGCGCAGGAAAACCCTAGCCTGCCTTCCATGCGCCCGCCGCCGCTCGGCTCGCGCTCACCCTCGCGGAAATGAGAGGGTCGACCTCCATTTCGCGAAGATACCCGTTCAGTTGCGAGGTCCAAGTCCCTTCGCCACCCGTTGGGCCTGGGCCTCTTGACGGAGGCGTGCGGGATGCGCGAGGGTTGCCTCCAGCGCTCTTCATGCCCTTTGCCTGCAAGAACTTGCTAAACATTCCGAAGGTTGGGTTAGCATTCGGGGGCCTGAACGGTGACTTGAGGGACTTGCAAATAAAAGGGCGGGTTTTGGCGAAGGTGCGCGAGGGCCATTTGATCAGCCAGCCTGCGCAGCGCCACTGCCGAGGGTCCCTTCCCCAACAGTACTTTTCAAGACAAATTTATTTATATAATTTTTACATCTCTAAACTCAATAATTTAAAAGTTATTCATAATTTGTATTCTCAATGTTTGACTCAAATCTTGTCTAAAACGACTTCTTTTACCAAACTGGAGGGAGTACTTTAGATCTAATACAAAAAAAGACTTTTGTGCCCTTTGATTATTCGCGTTGTTACTCCATGAACGAGAGAGCTCCATTGTCGGCTTGTCGCGCTCTGCTCTCCAAGTCAGGCTATAAGCCGATTTTAATCTGTACAAATCAATTATGGAACAATATTTTCCTCTTACAGTAAATAAGTCGTTTCAGCTTATTTCCGACTCCTAAGTCCTGCCGAGCCACACTGCTACCTCGACCACCACTGCTTCTATCTATTAGACGCTAATTCAGGATATTCTTTTCTTGGTACGCGGATCTCATATGCGTGGAATTTAAAAACCCTTGGTACGATCCCAAGATGCATGCACAGAACATGAGAACATACGAGTACTACTTTGGTTTCTCATTTTTTTTTTCTCCGGCTGTCGGTGGTTATACCATACTCGAAGGACGAAGCAGTAGCTTCATTTGTTGGTCAATACGTAATTAAGATTGGGAGATTTCCATAAAAATCACGTAATTAAGATACAATAAGATTAGGCACAAACTATTAATGCGTGTATCTGTACTACGAAGATTTCGAGACCGCCAGCTAGGCTAGTAGCTCCACAAAGGACCAAAACAAGCCCAACAGCTCAGCCACCGCGCGGTCCGTTTAAGCCCATGGTTTCGGCACGGTCCGTTTAACCCAGCCCACAGCATGCAAACCACCTGCGTCTGCCTTGCCATTCACAGGCCCCCGCCGTAGCGGTTTCGCACAGTGCAGCGTGCTTCGGTCCTTCTGCCGTTCAGCTCCGTGCTATATAACCCCCCCGATGGAATGCCCACCACTCATCACCAGTCACCAGTAGCAGGTCAGCAACCTCGTACAATCACGAAAGCACACGAGTCGAAGTGCTCTAGCCAAATCTATCAGCATCTCACTGCCCTCCCCTCTCCTGCGTTGTTCACGTGCGTGCCACTGCCACTGCCATGGAGACCCTCCAGCTGGTCGGCAACCCCGCCGCCAACGGCGTGGTGAAGCCGATGTGCAACGGCGTCGGCGCTCTGCCCGTGGCCAACTCGCACGCCGTCATCGCCGCGGCGCCTCCTCCGCCGGTGGCGGCGGCGACGGTGGCCCCCGCGGTCGCCACGCTCGGGCGGCACCTGGCGCGGCGGCTGGTGCAGATCGGCGCCACCGACGTGTTCGCCGTGCCCGGGGACTTCAACCTCACCCTGCTCGACTACCTCATCGCGGAGCCCGGGCTGCGCCTCGTCGGCTGCTGCAACGAGCTCAACGCCGGGTACGCCGCCGACGGGTACGCGCGGGCGCGGGGCGTCGGCGCCTGCGCCGTCACCTTCACCGTGGGCGGGCTCAGCGTGCTCAACGCCATCGCCGGCGCGTACAGCGAGAACCTCCCCGTGATCTGCATCGTGGGCGGGCCCAACTCCAACGACTACGGCACCAACCGCGTCCTGCACCACACCATCGGCCTCCCGGACTTCTCCCAGGAGCTCCGCTGCTTCCAGACCATCACCTGCCACCAGGCCGTCGTCAACAACCTGGACGACGCGCACGAGCAGATCGACACCGCCATCGCGGCGGCGCTGCGGGAGAGCAAGCCCGTGTACATCAGCGTCAGCTGCAACCTGGCCGGCCTCTCCCACGCGACCTTCAGCCGGGACCCCGTGCCGCTCTTCATCTCGCCGAGGCTGAGCAACAGGGCCAACCTCGAGTACGCCGTGGAGGCCGCGGCGGAGTTCCTGAACCGGGCGGTGAAGCCCGTGATGGTGGGCGGGCCCAGGATCCGGGTGGCCAAGGCCCGGGAGGCGTTCGCCGGCGCCGCGGACGCCAGCGGGTACCCGTTCGCCGTGATGCCGTCCGCCAAGGGCCTGGTGCCGGAGCACCACCCGCGGTTCATCGGCACCTACTGGGGCGCCGTCAGCACCACCTTCTGCGCCGAGATCGTCGAGTCCGCCGACGCGTACCTCTTCGCCGGCCCCATCTTCAACGACTACAGCTCCGTCGGCTACTCGCTCCTGCTCAAGCGGGAGAAGGCCGTCATCGTGCAGCCCGACCGCGTGGTGGTCGGCAGCGGGCCGGCGTTCGGGTGCATCCTCATGTCCGAGTTCCTCCGCGCGCTCGCCAAGCGCCTCAAGCGCAACACCACGGCGTACGACAACTACCGCCGGATCTTCGTCCCCGACCGCGACCCGCTCAACGGCAAGCCCGACGAGCTGCTCAGGGTGAACATCCTCTTCAAGCACATCAAGGGAATGCTGTCCGGGGAGACCGCCGTCGTCGCCGAGACCGGCGACTCGTGGTTCAACTGCCAGAAGCTCAGGCTCCCCGAGGGCTGCGGGTACGCAACATCTGTCGTCGCTGTAGCATCTCACAAGTCAGAACCAAGCATAGAGATAGTAGGCTGTTAAAAATTCAGTAACCCAAGGCTGGTGACTTTGAACAGGTACGAGTTCCAGATGCAGTACGGCTCCATCGGGTGGTCGGTCGGCGCGACGCTCGGGTACGCCCAGGCGGCCAAGGACAAGCGTGTGATCGCGTGCATCGGCGACGGGAGCTTCCAGGTAGGTGCTGCGGCATGGGCATGGCTAGCTGATATGACAGACAATATCAGCAGATATGACAGACAATATGGCTGACAGGTGACGGCGCAAGACGTGTCGACGATGCTCCGGTGCGGGCAGAAGAGCATCATCTTCCTCATCAACAACGGCGGGTACACTATCGAGGTGGAGATCCACGACGGGCCCTACAACGTGATCAAGAACTGGGACTACACGGGCCTCATCAACGCCATCCACAACTCCGACGGCAACTGCTGGACCATGAAGGTCCGCACGGAGGAGCAGCTCAAGGAGGCGATCGCCACGGCGACGGGCGCCAAGAAAGACTGCCTCTGCTTCATCGAGGTGATCGTGCACAAGGACGACACCAGCAAGGAGCTCCTCGAGTGGGGCTCCAGGGTCTCGGCCGCCAACAGCAGGCCGCCCAACCCCCAGTGAGCTGAGCGGTCTCTTCAGTCTTCACTCCCAGCGATCCTCTGCAACGGCCGGCGCCTTCGTTCGTCTGCCTGTCCTGAACTGAACGTCCGGGTCATTTTCAGTCAGTTATTATTAGTTCGTCCGTCTTCCATTCGTCAAGCTACATCCCTGCTGATGGAAGCTGCTGTCAATCTTTTCTTTATCATTATTCAAAAAAAATCTTTTGTTTAGTTATCCTATATTCCTATGATAATGTTTGTAATTCAGTTGCATGGAATTGAATTCTTCTGTTGTAAATTTTGCAACAATATATTTCCTGCATGCATCAATAAAATTCATGTAGGGAAAAGATTTGATTTCACATGACACGAGCTTCCTCTCGCCCTCTCTGTATCAGTGCTTCGGATTCCAGCACACGCAACTCGTCGGTTACTAACTATACGCTGGGTAAGGACTCGTTCGTTATTTTGGGATTGAAATAGCGTCTCGAACTATTTCGAATCGAGAATAAGTGAATAAAGAGATTCACTTCATCTGGTTGTTTTTGTTCTTCGTCTCAAGCAGTGGGGAACAAATTCGAGTCTTGTAGTATAAGAAATAAGTTAGATTTAAACTAGGTCAAATTAATCTGTTCGAAAAAGCCTCAAAACCAGATGAGATCAAACCGCCCAAAACGGCTCTGTTCTGATATAAGCTTAAAGTTGTATGTTTGTTATTATCATATATGGAAAAGCATGGAAATTGGACAATTCACAAAATCTATTGTTCTGAACGTGCACAAAAAGCTAATAAGAGTAATTAGTCTTTCACACCATGTGCTTTACCATGCGTCTGAGTTTTCTATCAAGCAAAAGGTAAAGATTAGCACACACATTACCAAAAAGATGGTCAAGACATTTGTTTATATACATATGAGGCTCACATCATCAGGTAGAATGCTAGATTTATCTGAAAACTTTTAGTTTGTACCAATTCTAGCTTGCCAAAAAAAAATCATCATTCTATAGTGTATGGGTTGAAGCCAAATAACATGGGTAGCAATTAAATATGAAAATAAATTCATGAGAATTGCACAAAAGTAGAAAGCAACGTAAAGGGCAAATAAGGAGTTCGGTGTCCACCGAATTGTTTGGCATGGAACACATGGGCCTGTCTGCCACAAAGGAGGCTTTAGTCTCATAGGTAACTCCTCTGAATTATGATATAACAATTATAAAGCTTGGATGCACATGAAGATTATTTTTTAAAAAAATGATCCAGTAGGTATTTGAAAATTTAAGAGCGAAGGGATAGCATTTACTTTTATGTTGGCATCTTGATCTCTTGGGTAGCATCTCTACGCAAATTTACGAATTTTCATTTTAGAGTGGCCAAACCATAGGTGAATATAAGTAGATGTAAGCATGCCTGAAGACCAATCTGGAGACACTATTTACAAAGTAAAAAAAATACCGTTATTCTAACTTCTAAGCACGGTTTCAGGATTAAGTTTCGTTTAAAGGTAACCTTCTCGAAATTTTCGCTAATTAAAAAGTAAAAAAGTAGGAGTACTATGACATAATTATCTTTCTTGGTACTATAGCCTTATTAGCCTATAATTAATTTATGTTTACTATATTTTTATAAGATACTCCCTCCGTCCCTGAATAAATTGACTCCTAAAATCCGTGCCAGTCAAATTTTTTAAAGTTTGACCAACTTTATAGAAAAGAGTAAAAATATCTGTGATATAAAATTAACATATTATAAAAATATATTCTATGATGTATCTAATGATACAAATTTGATATCATAAATACTAGGAAAAATGCCCGTGCGTTGCAACAGGAGAACAAAGAGATTATCGAAAATAGTGTATCTTTTATGTTGAGTTTAATCTAAAGTTAAAATTTTTAAACTTTAACTAAAATAAACTTTTTTGGGTTTAGTTTAAAAATATGAAAGTGATGTACGTAGATCCATTTTAAAATGTAGTTTCATAAAAGTACAAATTGACTATATCTTACAAATATTTTATATTGAAAAGTAGCAGTTAAAGATGTTTTTTTTAACATTGTGTCGATGTCTAAAGATTAGGAGTATAGATTTATTTCTAATTAAAACTAACAACTTAGTAATAGAAATATTTATTTATTAAGGGTCAATGTTTCAAACGTGATATTTTTTTCTTTAATTAATATTTTTGTTTACATTTATATATAAGAAAAGTGTAGTTTCTTCGTTGGAAAAGAAAAATAAATAAAATAAAACATGGAAAGGAAAAGCATTGTATGGAATAGAGGAATAGAAAAAAAAAACCACGGACATCACCATGCATGAGCGGAACAGGCCGGAATATCCTTGAGGCCCATCACGGACAATCCGAACACCTATCGCTAGAAGAAGGAAAAAAACATAGACCAAAACGGAAAAACAAAAGACACGGAAAGAACGTTGTTAATAAGGATAGAAACCAGTGCTTTGGTTGGACGAAATTTTAAGATGGACGAAAAAAGAATATAGATTAGATTGACGTATTATTTTAAAAATTAGGTTAAAGTTTTAAAATTTGACTTAGGATAACTCTAGAAATCTATTTATTGCGGGACGGAGGGAGTAGACTATTTTTAGTCTTGACATGCAAACAGGCCCGAGTGTTCCTTTTCCTAAGCGTACCGTGAGACAGCCCAGCTGGACCCGGTTACTTAGACCAGCCTCCTCATCAGCCGTGGGGCCGGTGCACAGTGACGTGGCGCTGTGTTCCGGCAAGGCCGCAACAACAAAACCTCGCGCACGGACCGCGTGCTTCCCACCCCCTCCCTCTCTCTCCACCCCGCACCATTCCCAATTCCCCACCCTCGCCGCCGCCGCCGCCGCCCCCGCAGCCAGCCAGCCACCAACTCCACCGCATCCGAAGCCATAGCCACCGACCGCGGCCGCCGCGAGGACCGGTGCCCCTATGCGCCGAACTCCAGCGGCTTCCCCTGGCCTGCTCGCGCGTGCCCCGCGCCGGGGCCTGCCATGGTGGGGTGGAGCTAGGAAGGCGTGAGCTTCGCGACCGCGCCGGCGGAGGAAGAGGCGTGGGAGCGCTTGACGACTAAGGTGGGCGCCTCGCCCGCCGGATGGCCGCCGATGACGCGGCGCGGAGCAGCAGACGGATGGATCTGAACCTCTACCTCGGCCTCCCCCGCGCCCCGCGCGCCCGCCGCCCCGATCTCGGCTCCGACCTCGCGCTCGGCACCCCGATGCTGTCTTCATCGTCTCCCTCGTCCTCGGCTGCCTCCGCGGACGCGCCGCCGCTGGAGACGGATCCGCTCCACCCGCCCTACTCGCCGTCCCGCGCCGACCTGGTGCGCCCGCCGACCCCGGCACACGAGCCATACAACCCGTTCGCGCCCGAGGCGCACCCGCCCTACGTGCCTCCGCCACCACTGCCGGTTCCCGGGGCTTTACCTGTGCTCGCTGATGAGCTTGAGTTCGGTTTTTCCGACGCGCACCTCGGTCTGGTCGAGCGTTTAGACCGGCCTTCGTCGTCGACCGCATCCTCTCCCTTCCGCCCGGATCGTGCCGAGCGCTACCGCCGCTTAATGTCCTTGAGCGGGTCTCGCTACTTCCGGCCAAGACGGTTCCGGTCCGATCTTCCACCTCTCAGCTCAGAGGCCCCTAGCGTGGAGAATGATGTTGCAGCGCAACCGCCTGGACCGGAAGAGCCTGTCCATGATACCGTGGAGGAGAACAAGGTGGTTGCTGATGGTGCGGTTGTGGTTGTCTCGGAGGACGACGGAACTGAGCATGGTAAGAGTGCCGCAATGTTCGAGTGTAACATCTGTTTTGATATGGCTGATGAACCAGTGGTTACCTCCTGTGGTCATCTCTTCTGCTGGCCTTGTTTATATCAGTGGTTGCATGTCCACTCCAGCCATAAGGAGTGCCCTGTCTGCAAAGGAGAGGTTACTGAAGGGAACATTACACCTATCTATGGGAGAGGGAATTCAGGTTCAGATATGGAGAAGAAGGTTGCAGAGGATGGTAACGCATCTGGCCCCAAGATTCCACCAAGGCCACATGGGAATCGACTAGAGAGCTTCCGGCAGCAGTTCCACCATTTGCGGCCCATATCTAGAAGGCTTGGTGACGCAAGTTTTTTGAATACATGGAGACGCATTTTTGATCAGCATTTGGTGAATAGCATGAGTAGATTTGAAGGGCCTCCTGAACCATCTGTTTCTGAAACTGCTCAGCATGCAAGTCGTTTGGGCCGAATGACTAGGTTGAGAGCGAGGAGGTTGCAAAGGGAAGTGGAAAACCATACATCCATTGTTTCATCTGCACCAGATAGTGGGCAGCCTGGAAACAATACATCCGATCTGCCAAGGCGATCTTCAAGTCCATTTCCCTCAGAAGGGATGGATTTATTGCGACACGCCTTCGCTGGTCTTGAAGACTCAGGGTTTGCGACTGCTGTCAATGAACTTAGGCGAATTGCTAGGCCAGGCCCCTATGGGGCATCAACCTCGTCAAACCCACCAAATCCTGAGCCTATTGATGGAACTCATATTGCCACGGCACTGGCTGCAGATCAAGCTTCTAATTCGAGCACCATGGCTGTGATTCAGGAAGATGCAACTTTTACTGAAAGTGCTGGAGAACCTAATAATGCAGGTTCTTCAAGATCCCTGAGAAGAAGAAGAGGAAGTGATGCCTTAGGTTCTTTGGATGTGGATGGTGGGGACCTACATCAGAATAAGAGAAGGCGGCTGAACTAAGCTGAAGACAGCTAAAATGAAGTTAGCAGGTTGCAGCAATATTCTAATTTGATTGGTGTGCTCTTCTCAGTTTAGCCTTTTTACCTCTTTGGTAGGTAATATCTGCTGTGTGGTATGAAGTTGTTTCTCTGGTACTAGTTTACTAGGTAGCGCTTAGCTGGTTGCTTAATTCCTTCCCACCTGTTCAATTTATGCGATCGCTCAAGACATGTATACCGAGGAAACCTGGCGGTTGTCATCAGATGAATTTGCCTTGATAGTAAATTGTATGTGCAGATCTGCATTTTGCTTCATAGTAAATTGTATGTGCAGATCTGTATTTTTCTTCACAGTAAATTGTATGTGCAAATCTGTACTCAGAGAATTTGGTCTCTAGCTGACAAATAATACATGGACCGGGGTTTATTTTTGTGGATAGCTTCTGATTCTACTGAACATTGAGCTGCCGCTTGGCAGCTTGATGTGCTATTGGTCCAATGAATCATACATAGTTTTTCCCTGTTGCTCTCCACAGCTGCTCTGTGGCTAACCTTACCGGGCAATGAGGTACGCTGGTTGCAGAATCATCAGTCTTTCGTTTTTCCTTCTCATGCTCACTTTCTGCCGTTTGTTTGTCTGAATTCTCTTTGTTATATCCTATGGGTTTAGTCAATTTTGGTTATGCCAACTGTAGTCATATAATGGCTTATAGTCTTTTTGTAGCTGTAAGCCCTGCTTCCCAGGCACATTTAGTGTATTTAAGTTTTTAGTTAATCTATGTCATTAAGTCCTTGGGTAGCCCAAGAGTTGTGCGGGTACCCAGGCAGCTATTCTGTCTAGTTAAAGCTCTAGTGAGCTGTATGTAATCAATGCAGTACTTATCCTCTATATATTGCAATGCAGTCGCCTGGGAGAGTTGCCCTGGCTAATTATTTTCTCTGTTACCTCCAACAATTGGCATCGGAGCCTAGGTTAGACACCTTCTTATCTTCTCCATGACGTCAACCTCCGCTGAGCGCCGGGCTAGGAAGGCCAAGGGAGCCACTGAGGGCGAGCTGGGCGACCCCTCTGGCAGGGCTGCGCGCCTGAAGGCAGCAGAGGAGGCGGCGGCGCTGGCTGTCAAGGCGGCACAGCAGGCTGCAGCAGCCGCGGAGGCGGCGGCCAGGACAGCGCAGGAGCTGCGGGCGGAGATAGCAGCGGAGAAGGGAGATGAGGAGGAGGAGGTGGAAGAAGAAGAGGAGGACCGGAGGAACCGGCGGCCGCGGACTCCGCCGCGGGACAGGCGCCGTTCGCTGTCACCACTGCGTGACCGAAGGCGTCGTGGCGGCGGTCGCTATGAGTCGCCGCAAGGCAGGGTGGTCTACCGCGATTCCGGCAGCGGCACATCATGGCCAATGCTGGACAAGACCAATTATTATGAGTGGAGCCAGACGATGAAGCTCAGGATGCAGGCGCGCGACCTCTGGGAAGCTGTCGAAGGAGGCCCAGTGCAGTTTCGCGACGACAGGCGAGCTCTGGAGGTGATCGTCGCGGCTGTGCCCAAGGAGTTGGGGCTCCCGCTCCTCGACAAGGCGACGGCAAAGGAGGCATGGGATGCCATCGCTGCGACTCGTATCGGTGTGGACAGGGTCCGCCGAGCGACGTTGCAGCGACTGCGTCGGGAGTGGGAGAACATTGACGTCAAGCCTGGCGAGCCGGTGGAGGATTTTGCCCTGCGGCTGTCAACTCTGCACCAGCAGCTGGTGCTTCATGGAGACAGGGACATCGATGAGGCGCGTGTTGTGGAAAAGTTTCTGCGCACGGTGCCGACCAAGTACGCGCAGATCGTCGTCGCCATTGAGCAGTTCCTCGACTTCGAGGCGCTCACGCTTGAAGAGGTGACAGGAAGGCTCAAGGCGGTGGATGACCGTGAAGCGCAAGCTGTGACAGAGCCGGTGTCCATCAACGGCAAGCTGCTGTACACTGAGGAGCAGTGGCGTGCGCGTTTGAAGAAGGAGAAGAAAGGCGCAGAAGAAGCTGGCGGTTCTGGTTTCAAGAACCAGCGCGGCGGTGGCGGAGGACGCAGCCGCGGAGGTGGACGCGGACGGGGGAGAGATGCTGGCCGTGGCGGCGGACGTAGAGAAGGCAATGGCGCCGGCCGTGTTGGCCCCAACACGTGCCTCAACTGCCATCAGGAAGGGCATTGGGCGCGTGAATGTCCCCAGCCGCGCCGTGATGGAGCAGAGCGCGGCGGCGGGGGAGGAAATCGTGGTGGACGCGGCGGCGGAAACCGTGGAGGAGGCCGTGGCGGCGGTAACCAAGCTGGGCAGCAAGGAGGACATGAAGGGCGTGCCCAGTTTGCTGAGTGTGAGGAAGATGCAGCTCTGTTTCTGTCTCACGGTTTCGTTGAGATGGAACAGAGCACGCCGGAGCTCAACTATACAGCGCAGCTTGTTGAGTTCTTTGAGCCACGTGCGCGTGCTTATCTGGGAGCAGATGATGAAGAGATGGCTGGCGGCTGGTACCTTGATTCAGGCGCAACACACCACATGACTGGGCGGCGTGACCTGTTTTCAGACCTGAACACGAACGTTCGAGGCACGGTTCGGTTCGGGGACGCGTCCAAGGTGGAAATCAAGGGCGTTGGCTCAATTGTTTTTGAAGCGAAGACTGGTGAGCATCGTGTTCTTCATGGAGTTTATTTCATTCCGGCGCTGAAGAATTCGATCATGAGCCTCGGTCAACTTGATGAGAATGGCTCAAAGGTGGTGATTGATGATGGAGTACTGCGGATTTGGGAACGCAGCAGCAGTCGCTTACTGGCCAAGGTGAGGCGTGGCGCGAACCGGTTGTATGTACTGCATATGAAGACAGCACAGCCAGTGTGTCTTGCTGCGCGCAGGGATGAGGAGGCGTGGCAATGGCATGAGCGTTTTGGGCATCTGAATTTTGAGGCCCTGCGGAGGCTTGGCAAGGAGGAAATGGCAAGAGGGATGCCAAAGATCGATCATGTTGAGCAAGTGTGTGACACTTGTGTCACCACCAAACAGAGGAGGCGATCATTTCCTGCTGCAGCAACATATCGTGCTCAGGATCACCTTGAATTGGTGCATGGTGATCTCTGTGGGCCAGTTACACCAGCAACTTCGGCAGGTAATCGCTATATTCTGCTGCTTGTAGATGATGCCACACGATTCATGTGGGCAGTGCTGCTGTCATCTAAGGATGCTGCAGCAGATGCTATCAAGAAGGTGAAGGCTGCTGCAGAGGTGGAGAGTGGGCGTAAACTGAAAGTTCTGCGCACAGATAATGGAGGAGAGTTTACTGTTGCAGAATTTGCTGCTTATTGTGCCAATGAAGGAGTCAAAAGGCATTACAGTGCTCCTCATTCACCACAGCAGAATGGCGTGGTGGAGCGTAGAAATCAAACCGTGGTGGCCATGGCACGTGCCTTACTCAAGCAGCGCCAGATGCCAGCCAAGTTTTGGGGGGAGGCAGTGATGACTGCTGTGCATATTCTGAATCGGTCACCAACCAAGGCTCTAGGTGATGTCACTCCCTATGAAGCATGGCATGGCCGAGCACCCACTGTTGGCCATCTGAAGGTGTTTGGTTGTGTGGCATATACTCGCCGTTTGTCTCAGCTCAGGAAACTTGATGATCGTGGTGAAGCTGGAGTATTTATTGGCTATGCTGAAGGAGCAAAAGCCTATCGAGTTTTTGATCCAACATCTCAGCGTGTACGTGTCAGCCGAGATGTGGTTTTTGACGAAGGAAGAGGTTGGGATTGGACATCACCAGCAGCAGGTACGTCTGGGGCAGCTGGTAGTGATTTTGTGGTGGAATTTCCTTGGGAGGAAGAAGTCCCTGGAGCTGGAGGTTCAGTGCAGTCACACTCATCTCCTCCCCCCCATTCTGCCTCACCTGAAGCTTTCCCAGCAGCAGAATCGGTGCTTGATGCAGGAGAAGAGGTGTCTGAGACATCCAGAACGCCTTCACCACCACCAGCTCCAGCCAGCCCACAAGTGGAGCACGTGACTCCCTTGGAAGATGATGAGGAACGGCTGGACGCTTATCACAACGACGAGCAGCTGCGCTATCGTACCATAGATGGCATATTGGGCGGGGAACAGGAAGTTCCGCCGCCGGCGCAGCGCTTGTTCGCAGAACTCCACCTCACCCACTCTGGGGAACCCATTTCTTATGCAGAGGCAAAAGATGATCCTGCATGGCAGGCAGCAATGAAAGAGGAGCTGCGCGCTGTTGAGCGCAATGGCACCTGGGAGCTTGTGTCTCCCCGAGCTGGCCATCGGCCAATTTCTCTAAAATGGGTCTACAAGCTGAAGAAAGATGAGAAAGGAGATGTGATCAAGCACAAGGCTCGGCTTGTTGCTCGTGGGTTTGTACAGCAAGAGGGTGTTGATTATGAGGATGTGTTCGCTCCTGTTGCGCGCATAGAATCAGTGAGACTGCTGCTTGCTCTAGCTGCCCAGGAAGGATGGACTGTTCATCATATGGATGTCAAGTCAGCTTTTCTAAATGGAGAGCTCAAGGAAGAAGTATATGTCCAGCAGCCACCTGGGTTTGCTATTCCTGGGGAAGAAAGCAAGGTATATCGCCTGCACAAAGCTTTGTATGGGCTGAAGCAGGCACCCAGGGCGTGGAACGCTAAGTTGGACTCTACTCTGAAGGAAATGGGGTTCAAACAGAGCAAACATGAAGCAGCAATTTACAGGAAAGGTTCAGAGGGCTCAGTGTTGCTGGTTGGGGTCTATGTTGATGATCTGATCATCACTGGAGCAGTCAAAGATGAAGTAAAGGCTTTCAAGGAAAGGATGAAATCCACCTTTGAGATGAGTGACTTGGGTTTGCTCAGTTTCTACCTTGGCATTGAAGTGCAGCAAGGCAAGAATGGGACCACCATGAAGCAGACTCACTATGCCAAGAAAATCCTAGAACTGGGAGGCATGTCTGATTGCAATCCAGCAGCTACACCAATGGAAGAGCGCCTGAAGCTCAGCAAGCATAGCACTGCCAAGGAGGTGGATCCAACTCAGTATAGGAGGCTGGTTGGAAGCTTGAGATACCTGGTTCATACTAGGCCTGATTTGGCTTTCTCAGTGGGCTATGTGAGCAGATTCTTGGAGAAACCGACCACTGAGCACCAGCAAGCAGTCAAGAGGGTGCTGAGGTACTTGGCTGGAACATTGGACTATGGTCTGCAGTTCAAAAGAGCCCCAAATTCTGCTAGGTTTGTGGGCTACTGTGATTCAGACCTAGCCGGTGATATTGACTCCAGCAAAAGCACAACAGGTTGTCTGTTCTTCCTTGGCAACAGCTTGGTCAGCTGGCAATCTATCAAGCAGAGGGTGGTGGCTTTGTCTAGTTGTGAGGCTGAATATGTGGCTATGACTTCAGCAGCAACACAGGCCCTGTGGCTATCAAGATTGTTGGCTGATTTGTTGGGAAGAAAGGTGGAGACTGTGGAACTGAGGGTTGACAACAAGTCTGCAATTGCACTTGCTAAGAACCCTGTCTTCCATGACAGGAGCAAACATATCAGAGTTAAGCAACATTTTATCAGGGATTGTATTGAAGAAGGCAGCATCAGGACTGAGTACATCCCTACAGCTGATCAATTGGCAGACATTCTCACTAAGGCTTTGGGCAAGGCCAAGCTTGAAGATATGAGAAGCAGAATTGGCATCAAGCAGATCAAGAAGGGTTGAAGCAGGTCTTAGGGGGAGAACTGTAGCTGTAAGCCCTGCTTCCCAGGCACATTTAGTGTATTTAAGTTTTTAGTTAATCTATGTCATTAAGTCCTTGGGTAGCCCAAGAGTTGTGCGGGTACCCAGGCAGCTGTTCTGTCTAGTTAAAGCTCTAGTGAGCTGTATGTAATCAATGCAGTACTTATCCTCTATATATTGCAATGCAGTCGCCTGGGAGAGTTGCCCTGGCTAATTATTTTCTCTGTTACCTCCAACACTTTTTGCATGTATGCCACACTGCAGCTTTCTAGTCTTCCATTGATGTTTATCTGTTTGGCAAGGTCATTGCTGTCGTCCTGGACTTGAACTTTCTGTTAGTGAACTACGGCTTGTTTTCATTAGGGAGTTCGGGTTCAATTTTTTAGGAGTTCTGTCAGATTTGGAATAAAGCCCGAGAATTCCTAGGGCAATCCCCTGGCTAAATGCCCTTTCAATGTCTTTGGTTGCACGTGCCCTTTTATGTGCTCATTTTTACTTATAGACCTTGATATACATTTTCACTTTCTGCTATTTTTATTTTAGTGTGAATTTTATCTGGAGTCTAATCTTTTCCCATGTCCTCAAAAGGTCTACAAACTCCCCAATCATGTTGGGCGCCTTAAGCTTGTCTTGGGTTAAAAGGTACTCCCTCCATCCTAAATTATAAGTCATTCTAAGAATCTTGAAGAGTCAAAGTTTTTCAACTTTGACCAAATTTATATAATAAGCTAATAATATTTATGATACTAACTAAGTATCATTAGATTTTTCATTATGATACCAACTAAGTATCATTAGATTTTTCATTAGTTAATTTTTATAATATATACATATTTGATGTCATAAATATTTATTTTTCTCTCTATAATTTTGGTCAAAATTGAAAACTTTGACTTTCCAAGATTCTTGGAATGATTTGGGATGAAGGGAGTAGGTCCAAATCAATTACCATTGGCCTGCATGGTTTGGCCGTCATGCAAGTCTTATTTGCATCTAGTGTTTCCTAAAAAATCACGTCCTCCAATCCTAAACGTTGGTTCTTGGTTGTTTTAGATTTTGCACTAGGATTAGGGAAGTAGTTCAAATGACCTTAATGTCTTTCATTTATACCGCATCTGCTATTTAAGGAATTCATTGAAAATGTTGTATGTAACCCAAGTATTAGACAGCTATGGCTGAACTGGATCCGTTTGGACTTGAAAATCCATGAAAGGTTTAAGACCAGATCATGTAATTTGAAAGTTTGTGGACCTGGACCAGAATGCACAAGTCCATGGTATGCTGATGGAATTCACCTTTTTTTACCCGACCCCGTTCCATTCCATCATGTCCATTTCTATAATTGGATTCGCATTTTATTAATAATAATATAATATAATATAGCGCACTCAGTTTTTTTATTCTGCTGTTAGTTCGATGCCTAATGATCTGCTTGAACTACTGAGCTCTGCGTCTCAGTCACGTGATCATCTGGTTACATTGTAGTGTAGTAGTATGACCATCATCATCATCATCATCATCATCCTCGGGCGCTTTCTCCATGGCTGACATGACAAGGTCACACTGTCACATGGCTCACAGCCCCCCACATGTCCAGTGTTCACCCAGGCAGATCGTCCTCGGTCTGTCACCGTCTCACCGGCTTCTGCTGCTGCGCTGCCGTGCTTTTGCCGCCGCTTGGGTCCTCCTGCTGGCGCCCGCTGCGGAACGCGGATCACGGCCCCTGCAGTGCAGGCAGCGCCACCGCGAAGCTGCAGTCTTGTTGTGCCAATTGGTGGCAGTGGCACCGCACGCGATCGTTCTGCTCATCTGCTGCTATTCTGCTGGATAGAGTAGCGTTGGGCTGGATCTCCCATGTCTGTGCAGCGGTCGTCCCTGCTGTGCGCGGTGCCCCTGTGGTGTGTCGTTTTCGCCTCTTTTTTTTTCCTCCCAAAGTGTGGTTTCTCGTTGTTCGCTGGTGACAGGGCACTTTGGTTGATCCTTTGAATTCACTGAAAGAGACGGGAATGGTCGCTGTGCCCGGGACATGGCCAGCCGTGAATGGGATGTGCTGTGAATAAGTGAATGTGGCATTAGCGAGTGGAGTGACAAATCTACGGCACCAACTATATCCAGCTAGACTTTTATGTGGAAATGGATGCTAAATGGACACAAACCGGTTATTTAATTCATTTCACTTATTATCTAATAAAAGGAGTTTTGGCTCCGGCTGCTCTTCTTCACGGCGTGCGGCCGTGCGGGCCTCAAGCTGGGCAGTGGCAGCCTCGACCAGAGGCCGACACGCCCGAGAGCCACACACGGCGACGTTGACACCTTCTTGGACTCATCCTCCGTCGCCACCCGGCATCAGGCTCGTCAGTCGCCGATGCGAATGCGATCAACGAAAGCGGACCGCGGACGTCGTCGTGTTCTGAGTGGCACTCGATTGAGCGGGCCATGCCCATCTCCACGCGGCTGTGTTGAAGGCGCAAGGAGTGCACATAAACGCCGAGATCATCCCAGAGCTCCATAAGAATTAAGGTCTTGTTTAATTCTCATCCTAAAAAAACTTTTCATCCATCACATTCAATGTTTGGACACGTACATGAAATATTAAATGTCATCACATTCAATGTTTGGACACATACATGGAATATTAAACGTAGACTAAAAAAATAACTAACTACACGTATCAAGATTTTTTTATTAGAAAAAACTATTTTTACTAACTCTAACGAAAAAAGAATAATTACTGCTTAACAACTTATATGCATATAAAAAAATCCTAGTACGAGGTTCGCATGCAATTCTGCGAATGCCTGGGAACACACGCAAATAATCGAGCAAATGACACAATTGAAGAGTACAAAGTATACAACATTCTTGGCCAAAATATTTATTGTATCCACCATTGTGTAGCCGCAGCATCAGTATTTGAGTTGTGAGAGGGGAAATCCCTCGTGATGTCAAAAATAGGAATTAAACCCCCATCTCCTGAGGACACCAAAATAGGAGCAGCTCTAGGCTCAGGCTCCTCGTGCCAATGGACAAGCGTCACAAGAAAAGGGTGCATGTAAATAACTTCTTCAGTTGCTTCAGCATGGAAAGAACGAGAAGAACTGCAAGTCTACAGAGGAAAGAGAAGCTACTTCGGCTGCCATGGCAAAGTTTCTACATGGGTGACGAGAAGCTGAACTGGATTCCAGTCTTCGCGCTGTCATGCTCAGCTTGCTTTAGAATGTGACAATAGTTCACCTGGATAAAGATGGAAAATATTATGTTTGTTTTGAAACAGTATAGTGGATATCCAAAGTATCAAAATCGAAAGCGAAAAAGGGAAAAAGAAAATGTACCTCCACTCGGAAAAGTTTAGTAGGCAAAATAATGCCAACACCAGCAGAGCTCCTGAATGTGCGCCGAAATTCAGGAATTGAGAAGTTCTTATACTCACCCTCCGACAATTTTGCAAGGTTCCCAGCAGTAAGGAATGCATGGCCATGAATTCCAGCATCTCTGAATATCTTGAGAGGTAGATCAAAAGAAAGGTCAGCAAAGGCAGACACGGCCAGATCACCTCCCAAGTAATCCCTTCCTGAAGAGTCAGCCGAGCCACTCTCCGATTTATCAGGGACAAGCCTCCGTGCTTCTGTTGGGCCAACTCCCCTTAATCTGAAACCGAGCAGAGATGACAGTCCGCCCAAGCTGCAAACTGGAGAAGAATTACCTCCAAGATAAAACCTCTCTGGCACTGTTGAAGTTGAATTCATGAATCCCGCTCCAAGTGGTAAAACAACACCTGCTCCTACACCAACGTTGAGAGCAGCGTTATAGAATCCCAAAGGCAGAGCACCACGCACATCAAACTCCTGAAAGCAAAGCCAACAATAATATATTTGTAAGAAAGTGATGGTCAGAACTGAGAAGATCAGATGATAAAATTATACACTGATCACTGATGCAATTACTTCATAGTTTCACACATGAACTGTAAGGGCCAGGCGAAAAAAGGTAAGGTAGAAAGGGCAAGGGAATAACCTGCCGAAAATATCTCAATCCTTTGCTATTCCATAGACCACCAACTTGAGAAGTTGACTGAAATGCATATCCTTTTGTTGGCCTCAGATTTGAATCCCTCTTATCAAACTTGTATGTGTACTTCAATGCAGAAAGAAGGTTATGCCCTAACTGCCTCCTTATGGCCTTTGATGAGACACGCGATGGATCAGTTAAGGTACGCCATGTAAGGTTATATGACAAGTCATGGTTCCTTGTTGACAGCAAACCAAATGAAAGGCCAAGTAGGCGCTCCTTGTATGATGAAAACTTCAGCCAATCTTGCCATGACAAAGATGCCCGTGCCATCAATGGTGTTGGTATTGATTTAAACCTCGGTAGGCAGACTCCAACACCAACTTCTGATGTTTGGTCCCAACCAAAGGACCCTGATGCATCCCAGATGTCACCATAGCCAAACAAATTCTTCAACTTAAGTGACCCTTCCAGAGACCAAGATCTTGCCTGCAAGAGTAGCGAGCACAGTCACACATCAATTGTGCAAAAATCTCAGACTTCTCAGTTAGGTACCAGAATTTATTGGAATAACTATACAGTTATGCATTTTCTATGTTTTAGTCTGCATTTCCCACTCTTATGGTCATAGTTCTTAAGGCGTAAAGGCGAGGCAGGGCAATGTACCACCGCCCAGACACCTAGGCGACCATTCTGCAAGGCGATTTTGGGTGGGGGGTGGGGGGTGGGGGTGGGGGGGGGGGGAGCGCCTGGACAGCTAGGCGTCGGCGACACCTTGAAAACTATGTTTATGATGCTGGCAACACAAGCTCAGTAAGCATTTCACCAGTAAAACTGCAGAAGATATTGTTAAAGAAAACTATTTTAATTGTACTGAAGTTTTTGTATTAGGTACAGGATAAAAGTTAACAGCCCGAAAAAGATTAAACTACTTCACAAAACAAAATAATTAACCATACTGCAGAATAAAAGGATGCAGTGAGATTGCTTATTGCTGACAAAAAAACATTCATCCCAATCAACTTCTGGGAAAAGGTGCATAGTCAAGTTTCAGTGCAAATTGCATCATACATGAAAATAAAGTTAAATACAGCTGACTACAAGGAGATCATGATCTATGTAAGGCTAATAACCAGGAACAATATGGTTTCCAATCATGTATATTCCAATATGGAAGACAGGGAAAGGATTTTTCAAAAAATAAAATTCCTTGGTTATCCAAAGAGCAAAACCAACAGTCTCACTACCAGCTCCTAGACAAAATTTTGTAAATAAATATTTCACACTTCCTTTTATTTTTCCTTTCTGTACATATTTTTTAACATATATAATATAGATATGCAGTAGGTCCTAATGTCGTCCCGTGTCCATTAAAATAAAAGATGGATAAAGCAAGGGAAAACAAACATCACACACACACACACACACACACATAAATCAATATTCATCAGCAAAAAATATATTCTGAGTTCCTACAAGTAAATTCACAGCTTGACTTAGCAGGAAAATTGCCCTCTCAGCCAGACAAAATATCCTGCGTCAGACTGCCAATGTATAACATAAAAGAGCACATGTGGAAAATATTAATGCATGCAGCATATTTATCAGCAACGTAAATGGAGTAACAGGTCTCCACTATCAAGCTCAAGATCGATCAAACTATAATAATACTAGTTTTTCTTATATATATGTGTGTGTGTGCAAGTTCAACCATATTAAAACACTATATGCATGTTTTCCTGTGTGTATTTTTCTGCTCATTATTTAATTTAGACTCATGCAGTTTATTATCACTAAACAGATAGTGATTGCTAAGAAAATAAAAACAAAACAAAGCTGCACTAATTACTAGCTAGACAAAATACCTCTATGCCAGTGTATACCATGAAAGAACATATGCCACAAATACTAATGCATGCGAGCATATTTATCAGACACGTAAATGAAGTAACGGGTCTCCATTATCAAGCTCAAGATGGGTCAAACCGTAATAATACTAGCTCTCTGTAATATTGTGTGTGCAAGTTCAACAGGTTCAACCGTACTACAATATATGCATGTTTTTTTTTTAGTGTATTTGCTGCTCGTTATTTAATTCAACTCATCCATTTTATTATCATCAATGTTTTCAGGTCGTCTGGTCGAACCTGATCACCTTGGGACCGACTAGGAGATTAATCGTGATTACTCGTCAACCAGGCCGATTAATTGACCCTGGCAGTCCATCTAATCATCCATTTATATCAGGACATATACCAATATATATACCTCTACATATACTATATAGTATACACAATAAAGCAAGCATCAAGACTGCATTAGTGTTTAGCTAGTGACTTACCTGTGGGACTTGTTTTCTTCTCTTTTCTGCACTGTCTAGCCCTAAGTCCCTAACAGGCCAAACTACAGGCCCACTAGCCCACATGTCCGCCTAGTTAAAAAAGCCCGAAAACAGAGTAACAAACTGGTCGTCCATGTCCTGGTTGGACGATTAATCATGATTTCTCGTTGATGAATCAGACAACCAGCTTTCTGGTCGAGCTAATCGAGTTGGGCCTCCTAATCGAATGCCAGGAGCAATAAGGACGAGTAATCGCGATTAATCGGACGACCTGAAAACATTGATTATCATCTAACAAAACCAATAGCTAAGAAAAATAAAAACAAAACAAAGATGCACTAACCATTGATAATTATATAGGTCATGAACTCGTGATAAATGTTCATCAAACGACAACATCATATATTAACCTAGATGATCCAATATCCAGCTGGTTCCAGCATGCTACTGTCATCAACGGGTTGAGATTATACAACTAGATAAAGAGTGAAAATTTAAGAGCCCCCATTTAACTGCACTCCTTACCAACTTTGCTTACTCAATGACTTAGTAAGAGGATATCCTTTTGGAGTTTTGAGGCTTTGATCCTCTCATGCAATGTACCCAACTAGTAGGAACTCATGAGAAAAATATACAAAAGATCATAAGGAACACTTGAGAAGTCTGAACCGAAATTCATCACTGTACTAAGGATGCGCTATTTTGGGAATCCGTGCTTCTCAGCTTGCTAGTTACTACTACAAAAACAGGGTCTCAAAAACTTCTATAAGAATGAACAGCTATATGAATTCAATACCTCACAACATTGATAACCATTACCCCATGCCTTAACCACACCCAATTTTACCATCCAATGCAATACCAATACACTGAGCCAAGAGGAGATAGCTCACTTCGGGCTTCGAATAGATGCCGGCGGTGCCAGTGAGGGGGTTGGCCGCCTCGACGACCTCGATGACGATGTTGGTGGTGCCGTGAAGCTCGGGCGGCCCCGCGTCGAGCGTGATCTTGACGGCGTCGAAGACGTCGAGATTGTGCAGCCGCGCAGTGGCGACGCTGGCGGCGCGGAGCAGATCCTGCACGGTGGGGGCGGCGCGGAGCAGGTCGGCGACCTCCGCCTCGATGAGCTCGTCCCGCGTCTTGGTGTTGCCCTTGATGACCACGTCGTGGACGCGGATGCCCACGGGGTCGGATGACAGCCGCCGTAACACGGACTGCACCCGCTCCCGCTCCGCCGCCGCGGCCGCCGGCCCATCCAGCTCCTCCTCCTCCTCGTATTCCTCCTCCCCATCCTCTTCGTACTCCTCCTCGGAGAACTCGGCGTCGGATTCGGCGGTGAGCACGTGCCGCTCGGCATCCTTAGGGTTTTGGCCGGCGGCAGAATCAGCGGCGGCTGCCATGGTTGGGGTTTGGGGGAAGCCAAGGGGGAGCGGCTTTTCTTTTCTTCGTGTTTTTTTTTTTTTTTGAAAGGCTTATTTTCTTCGTGTTTAGCAAGCCGTGCTAGTGTGCTATGCGGTTGGCCGGTTCCCTTCCCGTGCGGTGAATGCTAGATTTCACCGCTCGTTTTCACGAATGAGGCCTTATTCAGCTCCGGGGAATATTTGACAAAAAGTTACTGTAGCACATTCGTTGTTATTTGACAAATTTTGTCAAAATATGACCTAACTAGACTCAAAAGATTCGTCTCGACATGAGCAGACCAAAAGTACAATTAGTTATTTTTTTACCTATATTTAATGCTGTTAACACCAGATTTTCGCACGCACGAGGATATGACAAGTGGACCCAGCCAGCAGTGAAGAAAGGGTTCGACAAGCAATCGGGCGACTATTTGATCCTCAGGGTTGCGGTGAGTGCCTGTGCGGTCGGCTATTTTGCCAAACGGTGGTTCCATTCGGGAAGTAGATATAGTAAGTAGAACCGGCTTGCACAAGAAGGTACGTGACGTTGAAGGACACCGAGAAGAATAGGGATAGGATTTGTATCTTTCCAAATATCATTATAAGTCGTAATCGTCTAGGACTCATGTTTCGTCCAGGGTATAAATATAGGCCCTCGACCATTGTAAAACTGTTCACAACCATATCAATACAAACCGGCCCCGTACCATCTTCGAGTCCTTAGTCGTGTCGTCGAGTTCTTCGAGAGGAAGCATCGATCCGTCGACCTCCGTAAGTACCGGCAACCTTGTTATCATGTCTAGTATCATGCGGTGGATTTAGATATGATGCAAGTAGTCTCGTTCGTTAAGCTTAGTATCGTGCGGCGGATTTAAGCTTATGACGGGAGGTTTTTACTTATGGCTTGTATGGTGCGGCGGATTAAGTCATGGGTAAAAATAGTTATCGGCTCTGTTAGATCTGGCAAATCTGATAGATTCATTAAGTTATCATGTGTTATATGTTTTATTATGTAATTCTTGTAACACTCTTTTGCCCAATCTAGATTGATCTTTGTTCGGCCTTGTTTCACAAGCTCGCTTGTGTTTTCGTTAATCATAAGATGATGACGGCCGAATCAACCTCCAATCTAGATTGTTACATGTTGCGGGTTCATGCATGTCAGTTACGATTAGACTTTGATAAGACTAGGTATCGTGCGGTAGATGCAGGTTTTAGATTGGTCCGATCATGCTTGCTTGTTTGTTCCTTCTTCATGGACCCCAACTCGGCTAGTTTGCCGATCTTGGTTAAGCTTACGCGAGTAACGAGCTTTTATGGATCTGTTCAAATACATACATGCTTTTAGCTTGTTATAATTAGATCGTATTATGCGGTGGATTAATCTAATTATAAGAAGTGGTGTAGACTTATGGCAAGTGGTATCATGCGGTGGATTAGCTTCGCTTGAGTTTATGCTTGATGGGTTTATGAAGACTAGATGTGCGGCAGACTAGTTGGATTAACTTATGCATGTGTTATTTGAATAGATTTATATTTGTAAGTTACCTGTTTACAATGTTTTAATGATACCTTTCATTTGTGCAAGCATGTCTTTCTTTACATGTGCATTCGGCAGTTAATATGCTTTACATGCTCTGTTTTCATACTAACCGAATGACTTTATAAACATGCTCTGACAGACAGCTTCTATAGCTGTGTGCCGTCGTGATTGGCTTTCAAAGCCGTACATATGGAACTGTCTGGTCTCACCCGGCATGTTCCATTGGTATTCTCACAGTTTTATCCCTTGTTGGTTTTCAGGTCAAACCGACTGGCACGTCTCTGGATTCAACATACTCCGGGCACCCGATTGAAGCTAGCTTTTTTGGCTTGCTGTGTGTTAGGCGTAAGGTGTCACATTTTTCGCCAACACACTTTTTGGCACGCCTGGTGGGACCACTCTGTTTCAAGATGCCGGAGATCAACGACGATCAGGTCCTGGATGTGACCATGGATGACTTGCCATCAGATTTGAAAAGTTTAGTACAACAAACTTGTGATGAACTTCAACGCGAGTGCTTGATAACTTTTTCCAAGAACAAGAGCGGCAAGATCTTCCAGAAGCAACCGTTCCCAAAGGTTCTTCCTCACCACCAACCCGAGCCATCCGACAGCACTGAAGAGGAAGCTATTCAGAAGATGACTGGGATAATGTACAAAGTTGTATCAGATGCCATGACCAATCATCAGTCGGCTTTCTTGAATACTTTTCATGCTGTCATGGTTAGTGCTTTCGGTCCAGCAGTGGATAAACGCTTTGAGGAAGCAGCTGGTCCGATGCAGGGGCCACTGACCCACTGTTGTTCCCAGTACCTCAACGTCGAAGGATTGCCGAAGATGGCGGAGCTGGCGCAAGCACAGGAGGGATGGTTCCTCATGAGACACAATAGCCTCCCCAGACTTATGGCCAGGTCACGTTCGGCACCACAGGGAACGTTCCGCAGTCCGCTTCCAGAGTGTCTCCTGCAGTGAACAGGATACAAAGGAATATGTTTGGAGATGGGTATCAAGAGTTCGTTGATTATAGCGCAATTAATGTTCTTCCAAATCCAGGCTACAAGAGTTCAGCAGGACTACATCCTGGGGGGCAAGCACAAGCAGCTCCTGATTCGAGTGTTGACCTCATCATGCATAGGATGGCTGATATGATGCAAAATCAATTCGGCCTAAAGCCAAAGAATCAGTCATACACTTACAAGTCTCCTTACCCAGAGTGGTACAACCGAGTAGCACTTCCTCCAAGGGTAAAACCTCCTACTGATTTCACCAAGTTTTCGGGTCAGGATGACACCAGCACCATAGAACACATCAGCCGATACTTGATGCAACTTGGAGAGGCATCTACCGATGAAGCTTGGAGGATTCGGTACTTCCCGTTGTCTTTGACAGGACCAGCCTTCTCGTGGTTCGCTTCTCTGCCAGCAAATTCTATCAATACGTGGGCAGAGCTGGAACACAAATTCCACTCGTATTTCTTTACGGGCACCAGTGAGAAGAAGTTGGTCGACCTCATGAGTCTAAGGATGAAACCTGGCGAAACACCGCAAGAATACCTGCGCAGGTTCAGGGAAACCAAAAATCTTTGCTATTCCTTGAATATACCAGATGATCAATTGTCGGGGATAGCCATAGCTGGCATGTTGCCGAGTATCAAGGAGAAACTATTCGGCATGGATTTTGATGACCTCGGGCAGCTATCACAACGGTTGGCAATGATGAGTAGTCAAGCCCAAGGGTTTAGAAGGAATAATCAATTCCAGAAGGGAGATGTGGCTGCCGAAATGTATCAGGCTTTCTTAGAGGAGGCAACTGAGTATGATGGTGAAGATGAGGTAGCTGCAGCCGAAATAGTCTGGGCTAAAGAGCCGACTCAAGTCAACCAGCGATGGCTAAGGCAACAAAAAGGTACTTATGACTTTGATGTTTCCAAGTCGGATAAATTATTTGAATACTTATTGAAGGAAGGGCGCATCAAGTTGCCGGAAGGACATCCTATGTTGCACCCTGAAGGGGTCAAAGACAAGAAGTATTGCGGTTTCCATAATACTAAATCCCACTCCATAAACGATTGCCGAGTGTTCAGAGTGCGGATCCAGAAAGCTATCCAGGATGGGCATCTGAGGTTTGATGGGAAGATGAAAGTCGATGGTAGCCCTTTTGGACAGAGTATTGTGTCCTTCTCTGTTAATATGGTTAACGCAGCTGATCCCAGGGGCAAAAACAAGATGAAAGTATTGACCTCTGATAGAGCGAGGGAAGCTGGTGCTGTTGACCCTGGTCGGCAGATCACAGATAAAGAATTTCAGCAAAAGGTTCGGTTCCAAAATAGCCGAACTGAAAGGGGTGAAACATCCAGGCCCAGGATCACGACGCGCGTTCTGTTGAATAAGTGGCGTCGAGAGCAGGAACGGTATCAGAAACAGAGGTTTTATGAAGAACAGAAGTTTCTAGAGAAACAACGAAGGTACGAAGAGGAGATGTACCGAGAAGAGCGAAAAAATATGAAGGAACAAGAGCAATCACATTGGGGATACTCGTTCTTCAAATATTGTTGGAACGAAGGCTTGAAGCTGCCTGCTAAAAACAATTGCCCTGAATGCAGTGATCAATATTCTGAATATAGGCAGTCTCGAGTCAACCGCCGTTCGGTCCATGAAAGACTTGGGGCATGAATCCTTGAGGACGATCGGCGCTTAAAAATAAACAGTTCCGAGAATCGGCAGCGGAAAGGATTTGCCGATCGAAGTTGGACTCGCACTGGAGAAGAAGAATACCGCGAGTATGTCTGGCAGAAAGGACAGTGGTGTCCACCAGGATTAAGAAAGAGCCAGAAAAGGAGAGTGCATCGCCTAAGAAACAGAGAGTTAGCGCAAGTGGGTGCCAAGACGAAACAGGTTTGGCGTCCTAAAGAGAAGCCGAATGGAGGTGATCATTCGGCTGATGCATGCATGGCGTTCTTTCTCCCATCAGAGTTCGTAGCTCCCAAAGGTCAAGATGTCCAAGATGAAGTGTATTCAGATTTTGATGAAGATGAATTTCAAGACTTGTTGGCTCATCTCGTCTTGGCTCAACGAGCAGTATTTGATAAACCAGCTAAGCATCGACACTTAAAGCCATTGTATATGAGAGGATATGTTAATGGCAAGCCATTGACCAAAATGTTCATTGATGGAGGGGCTGCTATAAATATCATGTCGTATACTACCTTCAGGAAACTCGGGATGACAAGTGAAGATTTATTGAAGACCGACATGGTATTAAGGGACTTTGCTGGTAATTCTTCCGACACTCGGGGAGCAGTTCATGTCGAGTTGACGATTGGGTCTAAGACTTTGATCACTACTTTCTTCGTCATTGATGGCAAGGGGGCATATAGTTTGCTATTAGGAAGAGATTGGATACATGCAAACTGCTGTGTGCCGTCAACTATGCACCAATTCCTCATCCAGTGGATTGGAGATGACATCGAAATCGTCCATGCTGATGATTCGGTGAATGTTGCTAATGCAGAGCCCATCTACTGGGAATACGATGATGTCGAGTGCTTCTCTGGAAGAGCTTGGGAAGCAGGTCCTGTGAACGTTTTCGACAAGGACCAACAGCCGATTCAAACAATCGGCTCTCAGAGCAATTTTTGAACAAATAATCCAACTAGTGGTAATGGAGAAGAGTTGAGACCAAGTTTCGTGTCGGCTGACAAGGAATAAAGTGTTGATGATGAAGCCGAAATAGGACCAATGTGTGCAAAGTTTGGGTCTCGAGCGTGTTTTGAAGTTGATGAATTTTTGAAAAGATTCTGTTTATTCCTCCATTACCGAAGCTCAAAGAAGATCAAGAGTTCACGGGAAGTGACGTACAACAGAAGATCTTGGTGAAATCGAAAAATATATGAAGGCACTTCCACAACTTGGTGATCGTTTCAAGTTGTACGTGGCGGCCGATAGCCTTACAGTAGGATCGACCCTTATTTTAAGTTTCAAAGAAAAGTGAAAGCTTTCCTTAGCCGAAAATGTTATACCCAGAGACGGGTATTCGGCTATGAACATGTTTTTGTGTTGCTTATGAAGCTTCAGCACTATTTGTTAAAAGCCGAATGCGTGGTAATTGTATGTAAGGCGGATTCAAGAATATTTGTATACAAAGATAGCCGATGCAAAGCATCGCCTTTAGCAAAAAAAATGTTCCAAGAAATTTAAGTTATAGCCGATATTTTATATATTGCCTTTAGTACGGATATTCATGGCCCTGGTAACCATAACATTTTCAAGTGGACAGGTTTATTGGGGGAAGAGAAAGGTGAGGCGCAGTAAGTGCGATGTCGAGTGACATGACATATCAAGAATGAGATCTGGTCGGCTAAAATGACATCATGCGTTCGGGAAATGTTTTTCTGAAGAAGCGTTACAATCGGAAAGATCACTGAGGGATCGAGATCATGCAAATAGACGATATTCAGAGAAGAACAAGTTCCATGAGTTACAAGCTTCATTCACGGATCTGTCCTAATACAGATTACCCTTGGAATAATTTGTTTACAACGGATTGTGGGTCGGCAATCTCAGCAATAGCAGCGGCATGGTCATCATAAATCTCGAGATCTTCAAATTCATCCGGGTTGTCACCTACGAAACCAACTGGTGGAAAGGAATGATCTTCTTTGGTCCAGGAACTCATTGCCGCTAGCCCGAGGGAGGCTCCGGCGTGTACACCTTGGATGATGGCCTGATCTATGCAGCCATCCACAACATTAAGACGAGCTTCAGCTGAGTCCCCATGAGCATTCACCTTAAAGGGCAATTTTGTTCACCGCTGTTTTCAAACGGTCATTCTCTGCAGAAAGGGCTAGCGAAAGAAGAGATGCGTCAGGCAAGTTTCTTCTGGGCCTTATCCCTTTCCTCGTGATACCGAAGGGCATCCAAATGAGTTTGCTGGAGTGAATCATCAAATTCAAAATCTGATGGCTTAAGGAAAAGATTGAGGGAAGCTTTTGAAGCTACAGTTTCTAGAAGAGGAACCCGAGCTTGTTTGGAGGAAAACTCCATCCTGGAAAGAGGATGAACGACGAATCAGAGACAGATAAGCAAGAAGGGCTATCACAAGGGGGCAAAAAATTAATTTCTTACCTATGGCGCCAGTGAGTTAGTGCCCAACTTCCTCCTGCTTCGTCTCCGATGGGGTGCCTGCCGTGGTCACCATTACCTACCATTGATAGAGACACAAGCAGAAGATTTTCTCTCTGGTTTGAGTTAGAAGCTGATAAATGGATATTTTGCGAGTTAAACTGTTTAACTGGAGATAAGAGTGGCAGCTTGTGTGGGGTCGTATTTATAGAACCATGGTTTGCGCACTGGAAGACCAAGCATCGGAATAGAGTTTTCACAGCTTATGGGCCGTTGTTGGGCTAGGTTGAATTTTGCTGACCTAGAAAGGTCATGATTCCAAAATCGGGAAGCCAATAGGATTCGACTAAGAGTTGTTCAGTTTCGGTTGATTGGGAACTTACATTACCGATTGACACTGAGGACGGAAAGCTGAACACGGGAAGAATCTTTGAGAAAAACTACCTTGATGTCGTCATGGATCGGAAAATTGAGAAAAAAACTGGAATTTCAAATCTGAAATAGCCGATTACAGCAGTTGTCCGCAAGGCAAAGGTATCTGATGCGATTTATCAGTAATAGCCGATGTAATATGCATCGCCGTTGAAGCAAAAATAGAAGTCAGTGACTAATGCACAAAACAGAACACACATTGATCTTGAAGGATCAATTACAGATTGATTTCAGGAGGGCGAACAAAGGAACTTCTTATTTACAAAAGAGAGAATAAGTTACAGTAGAAAATCAGTTCGTCCACTCTATCATGTTCCTAATCGGGAGGTCAAAGTCAAAAGAATCAGCCAGATCTGTTCCAGCTTCTTTCATATCATCAACAGAGTATGTCACCCTGTATTCTAGTCCTCGCTCACAGACATCAAAGTTGCGGTAATCGGCGCTGGAATTGCGCCGTATCCCATACCAGCTCTAGAGATGTCGGGGAGGACTCGGTTGACCTCGTTCACCCGCCTCAGGGCTGTCGTGCCCGGTACATTGGCCATAATGGCAAGATTAGCGACAGCAGCTTCGAGATTATGAAGCTTGGCCTCCAGAGCTGAAAGGAGGAAAAGTCGGTAAAAGCAGGAAGGGAGAATAGGGAAAGAAATGATGAAAAAATACTTACCGGCAGCTCGAATCCGAGCGACGTCACGCTCTCGAGAAATCCGGGTAATCTCCCAATCCTTTTCCTCCAAGTCAAATTGAAGATCTGCGATCTTCTGAGTCAGGTCCTCGGGGAGGTCATCGCCAGTCCTCCTAAACGGAAACAACAGTATGAGAACGGCTGCTTCATTTTGAAACAAGAAAAAGGAAAGAGAAAAGAGCAACCTCCTCTTAGAGGTGCTAGAAGCACCAAGCTCGGAGCTGTGTCGGCTCGCTGCTGAAGACATCTTCTAGTTGATTGGAGGATAGCAGGAGAAAAGAGGGTTTTCTAGTTTTGAGAACGAAGCAGGGGAGTTCAGAATGCACAAGCCGAAACAGAGTGAAAGAGAACTTTAAAGGATCCCAAAGGTGCATCGGGAGATAAATCGACAAGTACAGTAGTTATGGCGTGTAGAGGTGGATGCTTCCAGAGGTTCCACGTCAGTGCACAGGGAAAAAAGAATTTTGGAATAAATATTTATCCCAAAATTAAGGGGCATGTGTTAACACCAGATTTTCACACGCACGAGGATATGACAAGTGGGCCCAGCCAGCAGTGAAGAAAGGGTTCGGCAAGCAATCGGGCGACTATTTGATCCTCAGGGTTGCGGTGAGTGCCTGTGCGGTCGGCTATTTTGCCAAACGGTGGTTCCATTCGGGAAGTAGATATAGTAAGTAGAATCGGCTTGCACAAGAAGGTACGTGACGTTGAAGGACGCCGAGAAGAATAGGGATAGGATTTGTATCTTTCCAAATATCATTATAAGTCGTAATCGTCTAGGACTCATGTTTCGTCCAGGGTATAAATATAGGCCCTCGACCATTGTAAAACTGTTCACAACCATATCAATACATTAAGTCATGGGTTTTTACTTATAATACATTGTAAAACTGTTCACAACCATAAATATAGGTTTTTACTTATGCCTTGTATCGTGCGGCGGATTAAGTCATGGGTAAAAATAGTTATCGGCACTGTTAGATCTGGCAAATCTGATAGATTCATTAAGTTATCATGTGTTATATGTTTTATTATGTAATTCTTGTAACACTCTTTTGCCCAATCTAGATTGATCTTTGTTCGGCCTTGTTTCACAAGCTCGCTTGTGTTTTCGTTAATCATAAGATCATGACGGCCGAATCAACCTCCAATCTAGATTGTTACATGTTGCGGGTTCATGCATGTCAGTTACGATTAGACTTTGATAAGACTAGGTATCGTGCGGCAGATGCAGGTTTTAGATTGGTCCGATCATGCTTGCTTGTTTGTTCCTTCTTCATGGACCCCAACTCGGCTAGTTTGCCGATCTTGGTTAAGCTTACGCGAGTAACGAGCTTTTATGGATCTGTTCAAATACATATATGCTTTTAGCTTGTTATAATTAGATCGTATTATGCGGTGGATTAATCTAATTATAAGAAGTGGTGTAGACTTATGGCAAGTGGTATCATGCGGTGGATTAGCTTCGCTTGAGTTTATGCTTGATGGGTTTATGAAGACTAGATGTGCGGCAGACTAGTTGGATTAACCTATGCATGTGTTATTTGAATAGATTCATATTTGTAAGTTACCTGTTTACAATGTTTTAATGATACATTTCATTTGTGCAAGCATGTCTTTCTTTACATGTGCATTCGACAATTAATATGCTTTACATGCTCTGTTTTCATCCTAGCCGAATGACTTTATAAACATGCTTTGACAGACAGCTTCTATAGCTGTGTGCCGTCGTGATTGGCTTTCAAAGCCGTACATATGGAACTGTCTGGTCTCACCCGGCATGTTCCATTGGTATTCTCACAGTTTTATCCCTTGTTGGTTTTCAGGTCAAACCGACTGGCACGTCTCCGGATTCAACATACTCCGGGCACCCGATTGAAGCTAGCTTTTTTCGGCTTGCTGTGTGTTAGGCGTAAGGTGTCACATTTTTCGCCAACAAATACTTCATGCATGCGTGTAAAGATTCGATATGATGAGTACTGCGCAACATTTTTGGGTAATTTCGTGAACGTGGCCTGAAACGGGTCTTTCTGTTAGGTCAATCTCAACGAAGATTTTATAGTTTCATGAGCATTAAATATGTTGATATATCAATATATTAATAAAGAGAGAGGTGATGAGAGTTTTATGGGAGTATGGAACTCTTTTACATTGTTTTCAAAATTTGAGTGTGTTGAAAACTGGGATATGAAATTTGCATTGAGGATGACCTTAATACACACTTTTATTGCACAATTTCATAGACTTTTATGGGTGTTGACGCTAAAATTTGACCTTCAGGCGTCAAGCACGCTACAAGGCCCTCAGAGACCGTGTGGAGCAAGAGTCCTCATCTCCTGAACCTCCAAGGATGGAAACCGAGCTTTGACCTACAATTGACAAGGAGAAAGAAAATAACATCAAATTGTGGAGCTTGCCGGTTTGTTGTCAAACAGTTTCATAATGTACGTCTCTAAAACAGCCACTGTCAAAGCAAATTGACTAGAAAGTCAACTTCTAACATTATCATTTATAAAGCATATAATTATTGAAGCTGTAGAACGACAACTCAAGATATGTGAATATAACAAGGAAACAACTATTCGATCTAACTTAGCTGATACAAGTGTATGATCCTACATATATAGCAATACACAGTGCAAAACCAACAGGCCGACTAATTATGCTAGCAGTTTTGGTCGTTAACAGTGGAGTGTTTCCATACAACCATAATAATAACCAAATCGATAAAATAGCTTGATTATCAACAGTGAGGTGTTTCCATGCAGCCATAATGATAATCGAGCTAAATTACATCCAACATAAATAATAGATCTGCTAGTTTTAGACTGGCGCATGTGTATATGTTATGGATGAAGGCATAACTGGATCGGCTATTTAGCCGATACAGGGTCCATGAGGCACGAACAAGATCTATATATTGAGCTACAGTCTAATCCAAAACTAGGCAAGTTTGATTCGACATACCTATTAGTGGGGTTCAAAAATACAACCATAACAAGTGTATTGAATCAAATTTACTTACTTTCGAGACTATAACTGAATAGATATTTTGAATGCACAACATGTAACAATCGAGATCGACAAGTTAGCTGATATGAGTCTAGATCGACTGTTTCTATTATGACAGGCATGGAATTGCTTGAACAATAAATCTATATAGCGTTTAAGCTTAAACTAATTTATCAATCTCGATTGGACAAGATATTGGTGCAACAAATAAAATTAAACATAAATAAGCAATATCGATAATTTGATGAATCTATTAGATTGTCAGATCTAACAGAGTCGATAACTAGTCAAGATCGACTACTTGCAAGAGTTTGATCATTAGTCAATGCAGCCTTACAAAAGACGAACTTAAACCGATAACTAACTCATATCATAGCTTAACAAGAGTTTGGTCTAGGCCAAATACAACCTTATCAAACAATGAAACGAGCCATTGACAATACTTACAAGCAAACCGGTGGTCAATTCAACCGATGCAGCCCCGTTTGTTGAAGGTCTCGTCGAGATCTACTTTACTCCTACTCCTAAGGTTTTGGCCGGAGGCCGAAAAATATATTTGATTGATTGTTGAATAATCCTTTACAAAAGTCGGGACATAACTATTTATAATCCGAAAGTCTCCTAATCTAACATGATTAGGTTACAATAAAGTATACTAGATAAATAATTCGGACTCCAACTCTCCTTTGGTCGAGTCCAACACGTCTTCAAGCTCACCGACTCTGGTTCAAACAAATCTTCTAAACGTGCCTTGAACCAAAACAAGCTCTTTCCTTATCTGGCCGATTTCCTTAATCAATCTAGCCGTTTATGCCAATAAATAATAACTCTCCCAAAATCTGGTGTCAACACGGGTTCCATGAATTCTTTTTCTCCCTTTTTTTCTCTCTCTTCTTCTATCCCTTTTTACCACCCGTGGCCTGCGCAAGGCCGATGCTGAGGCCCCGCCCATGGCCGACGAACGAGGCCCTCCCATGGAGGTGTCTGCGCCCATGGCCACTGGCGGCGGCCCTCCCCACGGAGGTGCCGCGCGCCCGTGTCCGCGACTGCAGCCCTCCCCACAAAGGCACCCGCGCCCATGCCCGGCAGCAACGGCCCTCCCTGCGGAGGCGCGCGTGTCCGTGGCCGGAGGGTTGCGGCCCTCCCCGCGAAGGCGCCTGCTCCCGTGGCCGCCGCCGATGGCCCACCCCACGGAGGTCGCGCGCGCAGATGGCGGATGTCGCAGACAACACGAAGCTCCGACGGGCCCTGGCCAGCGGCGCGGCCACCAATGCCACGCCCGCGCTCCTCCTCACGCTCTCCAGGCCGCCCTGGCGGCGTTTTCCTCCGCGGAGGTGGCGCTCCTCCTCACCATCTCCATGTCCCCCGGCGGCGTGTTTCTCTGCGCCCGCGGAGGTTGCTTTTCCTGCTCTGAACACTGATCCTGGTGCTGCTCGCCCGATGAAACGAATCTACCATCGCTTACTCTTCATCTCCATGAAATGTTTTTTTTTTCTTTCTCGTCCTTTTTTCATGCAAAAAGCTTTTTTCCACCGATACATCCTATTTAATATGCATGAAACTCATTGAGACTAGTCTAATTAAATCGAAGTTGTTAAAGGATAGGCCTTGGGCTTTAGCGGGCTGAAAGTCCACTAAACGCATCAAAGCCTAAGGCCCAAGGTTTATGTATCGGTGGGCTGTTCGCGCACAAGATCACGACCCACTTAGAAATAGGAAGATGAGAGTTTTATGTGCGTGCATTACGAAGGATGATAATTGTCTACACGTTACTAAAATTTTTGAACGGTCATATGTGTCACTGTGTTAATTTTTTTTGTCATCCATACCACTTCCGTTAGACTTGGCTCTAGCAGTGTTAAACAGCTGGTGCGAACAAATCAAAAATATCCTCAAATATGAATATGCTATTAATTTTTTTAGCATCTAAACGACTTCAAATGAAAAACTTAGAACTAATTAAAAAGTTGTAGATCGAGATAAATAGTTTTTTATAAAAAATATTTTTATTTGATTCCGTAAAAAAATATGATTTAATATAATTAATATATCTTAGAGAAATTATTTTTTATACGCCTCGCGTGGGGAGGTTTAGATGTTTGGGGATGTTTTTGTCTTCGTTCCACGGTTCACAGGTAATTCTTCTTCTATCCTACAACCTCCCAAGTCCCCCATGTCATAGCAGTCTTTGCACAGTTTCGTGGAGGGAGTATAAACTCCTGAACGAACCACCGGGGAAGTGCAACACTTGCAAAAATCAGCTAATAAGCTTGACCCCACTGAAGCGCGCGCGCCTCCTCCCTTTCGGCAACCTCCATTGAGGCCTATAAACGCCTTCACGAGTAGAGAGCTCGCTCCATTAGACCGAACCAACTAATAACGCCCAACCACAAGCGCTTCTATCGCCCCCGCGCTCACGTCTCCAACCACCTATCCCCGCACACTCTGCCTTTTATACGCCTCTCGTGTTGGACGGGGACTGTTGGTGCATGCAATGCAATGCAATGCTGCTGTATTAGTTGCTGATGCTGACGGATAGGGAGAGGCGGCGCATGGCCGACGTCGTCGTGGTAACCGGGAGCTCGGACCATCGGCGGCGGCGGAAGGGTAGCAGCGGCCACGTCGTAGCTCAGCTGCTCGAGTCGCCGCTCCCAACGCCGCGCCGCTCGTGCTGCGGGCGGTCAGCCGACGACACGCCCGCCGCGCGCCGCGGCTGCGCCGACGCGTCCCCGCAGCGCGGGCACGTGCCGTTCAAGTGGGAGAGCTCGCCGGGCGTGCCCAAGAGCGCAGTGGCCGCGGGTGGTGGCAAGGCGGAGCGGGAGGTACCACTGCCGAAGCCGCCGCCGGGGCGCGGGCGCGGCACGTGCCACGCGCGCGCGCAGGCCTACCACCACCACCACAGCAGCACCACCGCCGACTCGAGCAGCGACCAGCAGGACGACGACGACACGTTCTCCGACGCGCTGGACAGGATCTCGTCCTCCGACAGGCTCGCCGCGCTCTCCGCGCGCCTGAGCGCCATCGACGGCGCCTCCGGGTCACGCCGCTCGCCGAGCTTCATCATGGACCGCTTCCTCCCGGCCGCCAACGCCATCGCCACCACGTCCGCGGACAAGCACCCGAGGCGGCGGCCGTCTCCGCGCCGCTCCAGCAAGTCCAAGCGCGATGGGGAGGCCGACGCCGCCGAGGCCGCGGCCAGAGCCAGGCTCGTGACGCACATTCGGCGCCGCGCTCTCGGCTTCGAGCAGTGCCAGCGCAAGGAGGACGCGGCGGCACACCCGCCGTGCGCCGAAGAGGAGGCGCGGGGCGAGGAGATGACCCCGAGGGCGTGCGGGTTCATGTTCTTCGTCCCCTGGAGCGCCAAGCCGGTGCTCCTCGGTTTCCAGCGGAGCCCGGCGCGTTCCCGGACGCCGCGGGCCGACTTCGCCGCCTCCGTCGTCACAACCGCGTCGTCCTCTCCTCCTCGCCGGAGCGTCACGCTAGGCGACGTCCTGGAGAAGGACCGCAGGCTACGCGACGGCGGCGTGTCGCATTGGTACGAGTACGGCGAGAAGAGCGGCAGTGGCAAGGAGTGGGCGAGCCCAGGGTGGGGCATGGCGCTCCTTGGTACGAGCAAGAGGTACTGCGCGGACGCAAGGAAGGCGCTGAGCAGGTTGACTCGCTCTGGGACTGGAATGGACAGCGGCGACAGCCCAAGGATCGGTAGGGCGCGGAGCAGCAGCAAGCGCAAGCAGGCCGCCTCGATGCTGCGCTCGACGTCGATCAAGATGCCGCCGCTTTCGCCGCCGTCCGAGTCGTGGCTCAGTAACGCGAGGCGGAGCAACGCGGGAGCGGGGAGTAACAAAAATTGATGGTGCTTGTGAGCGACGTGAGAGCCCATTTGAACATACATAGGGATCTTTCCATAGTGTTTTTTTTTCACTCTTTTTTATATATGTCATCTTGATGGTACATACATATGGTGTTTTTACATAGGGACAGCAAAACGAGCCAGTGATTATAACATGCGCAGTTTGATTTATATAAGAACAAAAAGACAAACCAGCGATTTCCATTTTAATAAATGGATCTAGGTTCTCTCTCTGTCTGAAACTTTGAATAGGCTGAGCTGTTGAAACAAATCTTTTTCCAGTAGCAATGCTGACTTGCTGTTCATTGTACTAGAATTCAAATCACACCATAAATAAATGGTATATTTGTACTCTATCTGTCGCAAAATAAGTGCACATCGCACACTTCAATGAGTTAACTAGTCTCAAATTTGACTCGATTCATAAAATATAATATTGATAATTGTATCTCTAAATATGTTTAGTATAAAAATATAACATGATTAATCTAATGATGTCTATTTGGTATCATAAACATTAGCACTATTTTTTTAAACATATTTAGTTAAATTTAAGATTGGTTGACTCAAGAAATGCGAGATGTACACTTTATTTTGAAACGGAGAGCTATTACAGGCTTTCTTAGATTTCTTTGCTTCCCATAGAACAAAGAGTGAAATAAATACTTGGTTAATACAAGCAAATAAAGAATGAAAGAATTGTGTGCCCGGGTATACCTGTACAACTTATACCCTGCCTAAAAATACTAAACTATACAGCATTTTTTTCTCAATTATAAAAAGTTAAACTGTACAATTTCCTACTCTTCTCATAGCAGATGGACAGGGCTGCAGAGAAGAGGCAAGTCAGTTGCACAATTGACAGGCTTTATGATGTTATGATTTCAAGTTCAGCCCACCAAAGCGCGCTATTCCTGGGAATCGCCTGATCTTGAGTGATCCCAGTGATCTCTTGCATCCTCTTGGCGATCTCTGCCATTGTCGGCCTCAGCCTTCGGTCCTCGCTTATGCATAACCGAATCAGCTCTGAGAATGCTCTGACATGCTCCTCAGGGACTGAATTTAGTGTTGGGTCGACCATACCCATCACAGGGCTAGCACCGCTGAGATATCTGCGTGCCCATAGAACAAGAAGGCCATCGTCGTCAGAATATGGACGCCTTCCAGAGATGATCTCAAGCAGCAGCAAAGCAAACTTATATACTGTGCTGTATTCGTCATGAGCATCACATTCATCTTCTTCTTTCTTGGCAACGCCATAGCTGATGTCTGCAACCTTTGCAGCATCATCTTCAGTCAAGTATATGCATGAACTGTTTAAGTTCCTTAGGGTTACAGGAGTGTTCTGCTGGTGCATGTAATCCAGACAGTATAGTACTCCCACAGCTATCCGTAGGCGTGATTGCCAATTGAGGTGCTCCGCTTCTTTAACTGCAACAACAATGTTTTTATGGTAATTAGAATTTGTAAACCTGCTAACATGAATTTCCTGTCACAACTGCTAATATCATGAGCCCTTGGGTGAAGACTGTTAATAACAGATAACAAGGTTTTTGCAGCTTTGCAGTACCCCACAACATACCCCTTAAAAAGAAAATTAGCCCACAATTAAAACTCACCATGCAAGCGCTCAAATAGTGATCCATTTGAAGCATACTCGAACACCATCATCCGAATGAATGGTTTTTCGTCTTCACAATAACCCACAAGGTTCAAAAGATTCTTATGGTTTACCTTTGACAAGGCTCCAACCTAGAAATGCAAAGCATAACCGTGCTCAAAACCCAAGATTTTGCAGTTTGGAAAAGAAATGGAACAGAAACCAAGTACATACCTTATTCATGTAATGTGCTTCAGCTATAGCGGACCAACCTCCTGCATAAACCACCGTTGTAGACACCACAGCTATTTCCGCTCCACATGGGAGAGTTCCTTTATACAGTGTAAATCCAGGTAGTGTGCCAATTATGTTGCTGAAACCTTCACAGGCTGTTTCGAGCTCGGATCGTCTGAATAAAGTTATCCCTGCATAAACAGGGGTTAAAAGAGGACCATAGATTCTGTTTGTGCACTGAAGCAAGCAGTATTGCAGCGTACACCTTGAGCATATGCAAACTACAGGAATGCAAAGCACTACAGCAAATTGAGCATTGAACAAATATGCATAGCAAAATATTAGCACATCAAGCAACCTTCCATGGTAGTGGTCTGTAATTGCCTGCTTGAACTGTTTGCAGACAAGGGTACAACAGTGCTAGTCTTCTTGCGGCAGTAGTAAAAGAAACATAGTGCTGCCGACGCTGCCACCAAAAAAACAATAACTGCTCCAATTGATGCATATATTGTTGCAGAACTTTTTTTCTTGTTCTCTTGGCTTGGTGGTGCAGGAGAGGGTGGAATTGGTTCAGAAGGAGATGGTGCTGCTGCAGAATTCCAGGGGAAACCCATGTGATGCTCCGTAATATTGATCATTTCAAAATCTTTTTGTTTGCTCGCTAAAAATCTTCTGATTTTGATTGTAGCAATCCTTGTGGTAGTGATAGGTTCTTGATTTTCAGGTTCACATATCCTAGTGAGCTGGTGTACTCCAACTGTTGAACACCCAGAAAATTTGTTACCTCTAAGAAATCTGCACCTCCAAAAACGAAATCAATGTCAGGTAGTGAAAGTTAATCTGAGAGAAACACTTGTTAGGTGAACATCTCACTCACAGAAATTCTAGCGACAATATGTTTTGCAGCTCTGATGGAATTGGTCCACTGAAATTATTATATCCCAGATCCAATATCTTTATATCCTGCAGGTCTCCTATTTCTCTAGGTATGATACCATAGAACGAATTGTTGTGCAGAACTCTGTACCAAAAAAACAAAATAAAATCAGGATACAAAGTAGTTGGGAATTGTTCCAACAAAAAAAGGCAAATACAAAACTGCAGATATAAATCTGTACATTAAGATGTTTTTGATTCAACACTATTCGTCAGATGGAGTTAGGACACCAGCTAATAACAGGAAGTTCTTTAAGCATCAAATTCGCAAATCAGAGGCTAAATGTAGTGAAGAACAAGAATAGCCATGGTTTTTTTATTTAAAACAGTCATCCAAGAAAAGATTTGTAAGTGGTTTTCCGTAAGGCAACAGCTTACCTTTCCTTTTTTTCCCCCCAAATCCATTTTAAGGTTCCCATTTGTCTTAAGTTTTAACTAAGGTTCTAAATCTCCAGCTATAGCTGCCGCTATCTCCGGCTATATCTGTTTGAGGATGATTTAGCTATTTTTTTCAATATACAATTTAGCTGCTAACTGCAGCTATAGCCGACTATTGTTGTTTCTGGAGGTAGAGCGCTAAATGTCTTATCTGGCGACTAGCTCACTAAGTCACTATAGTCGTTGATTAGCCCCTATAGCCAACTATTTGCTGTTTGTAGAGGTAGATCGCTAAAGGTCTTAGCCAGCGATTTAAAACACTGGTCTTAACTAAGCTCTTCTAAGTTCATTAGAGTAAGCAGTTAAGCACATCAAAAGAAACATCTGTACTGTATCTGACTAGATAGTAGATACTCAGAAACAAAAACCAAAATGCCAGATGAAATTCCTGAATTGACAGCTGAAAATGCTCAAGGTCTTGAGCACATCAAAATTAAGAACTAAGAAAAAGGCATACTTTTTAAAGTTTTTGAGTCAATGTGTATGAACAAAAACAAAGCACTTCTGAAGGAAGTACAGAATGTGCTTACAGAGATTTCATATGCATAAGCTTTCCAAGCTCTGTAGATAAAACACCCTTTAGACCAAGATTTGCTAAGCTCCTGCATAGTTGCATACTCAAATTTAGGGGCACACATCAGAATAGGCAAGATCAACCAGAAGTAAACACACAGTGTTATGCTCTAATTCCAAAATAAAATAATCTCTGCCACTTTACACTATAGAAAACAGGAGCGCGTAAGAATTATGTACAATCCTTAACAGCATGTGCACACATAATGTTACAGCAGCACCAAGCATGCAGCACTCAAAATGATACCTAATTCTTGAAATAACAGTTAAGCTTAATATGATGTGGATCCAATATTATATTCCCTGAAAGCAAGTGGAGGATCAACAAAACTTTGCCAAAAAAAAATGACAGATGAACTTATGAAGGATCCTTCTTGTCAGGATGATCATTAAATTGCCCACCCAAAAACAGATCGGCGCTAGATACCAGAAAATGACAGTTTTCGTTATTCCCTCTACATAAACATAACTTGCCATTTAAACAGGTGAACTGAAGGTTACTCCTTTTCACATTGCAGGAACTAGTTCTAATTTGAGGGATGCAATGTACACTGACACCTCCCAACAAATAAGGGCTTGGTTGGATGCACTTGTATTCAACTCAATCCACATGTGTTGGGGCGAATTGGAGCCTAACTAAGTTTGATTTCCACCCCAATCCACCCAAACACATGGATTGAGACTTCAATTCACCCCAACATATGTGGGTTGAGGTGGATACTAGTGCAGCCAAACAAGCACTAAGTTATGATCCCAACATCACAGACTGATTTATATAGTTCACTAATATATGCACAAATGAGTTTTCTTGTGTACTTAACAACTTACAGGGCCATGACTAGTCCATCGTCGGAGCATTCCACACCAAACCAAGAACAGGGGCTCAAACTCTCTTCATTCCAGTCCAACAAAGCACCATATGGGTCCGCTTCGATGGCTGCCTTAAATCTCAGCAGAGCAGCACCTGCAATTCAGCAAAGAAACAACCCTAAACAGAGTCAGAAACAAAAGTCGGGCAAGCACCATCCACGCAAGAGATCCAAAGCACGACACGATACCTTCATGATTCAGGGATGCACACTGCTCAAATGTCACTAGGAACCAGAAGAAAAACCATACCCCCAGAACTCTCCTCCGACAGGTCCCCATGCCTCGGACGGACGGTCAGAGCAACTTCTGAAAGAACACAGCCCTAAAGAAACGAAGCACCAAACAAAACCCGCTGCGCTAGCGCTGTTGCTCCAAGAATCGGCGCCGAAGATCCTAACTTTCCTCCGCCCTCGATGGATTCAATACGAACAAGCCGCGTGGTTTGCCTTCGGCGGCCAGAGAGGGGAAGCGGATCAAGGAAGAAGCCGCCAACAGGCCAGACTAAAAAACAAAATTCACAATAGCCGCCAAGAACTAGTCAATAAGCGGGCAACTACCAAATCCGCTCCCCCCGAAAAGAAAATTGATCCGGTGCTTTTCTTTAGTGCAAAATGGAGACCAGGACTACTAGTAGCAAACAAGAAGAGGAGGAGCAAGATTAGAACAAGGGGATTGTGAAATACAGGTGGGAAGTGGAACGGGACGCGGTGTCCGACGACGTCACGTGGAGGCGCACGCGGCACACGAAAGTGCGCGGAAACGTACAATTGCGGTGAAAGGGTGGCTTCAGCTTCAGCCTTCAGTTGATCAATTCCTTTCGTTCAAAAGAATCAAAGCTACTGTATATGCATTATACAACTGGAGTTGCCGTGTGCCCCTGTCCAGAATATATATCGTATTTGTGTATGTATAGTTGGATTGGTCAGTTCGTTCTTCCAAATTGTATTTCGAGAAATTGGTCAATGGTTGTTGAATAGCGACTGGGCATGTTGCGCGCGGGAAGCGACGTATTCCTTGTGATTCTTCTCGGGGTTTTTTTTTCCCCGGCACTCCTAGTGGCCGGACGGCGGACGCCCGCGGCTGCAGTTCTTTCTTCACGCTGACAGCAGAGCGGGCGGGCGACAGGGAATGCTGCGACGGCCGAGACCGGGAAATATCGCTATTTTTATTTTTATTATTATTACTAAGTTTCGTACGTCACTATCGGACAGCTAAACTTTTATAATAAAACATACAGATCACATGGTAAAATAACAATAATATAAAAATTAAACATCAACATTAAAATGATATTTAATAAAAATAATATTTAATGTAAAAACAAATTTTATAAAATTAACATAATCACACCTAATTAATTTAATAGGTATGTCATCGCACATATAGTTTATTAATTTAATAATCTCATATATAATTTATTAATTTAATAGTCTAATACATAGGTATGTCATCACTTCATGTCTACGGTACACAAAAGATAAGCTTACATTTCTGTAAATTTTGGTGTCGGCCTCCTCAATCTATCAATTATGTTCTTCCATATTTGCGATGATATGTCATTCATTTTTATTCTCCAATCAGCTAATTACATCATTGTCTTCCATATTTTTTTTTCCAATTATAACATTATCTTCTATATTAAAGTTCTACATTTCGTATGTATATATTTTTTTCTATATAATCAAATGAGCATTTCGTATGTATATATATTTTTCTATATAATCAAATGAGAATTAATTTTTATCTTCCTAATTTATTGCGATTGCTATGGTAATTAAAATGATCACATGCAGTGACTGTTTGTTGTTTTTCTGATTTGATCGTATGGGACGAGTGTGGGGATATAGACCCAGGGTAACACACGATGGTACATGGGCCTCACCACTGGAGGTCGTCCAGCCCGCAGGATGAAGGCGTACGGCGCACGACATGCACCGTACGACAGTTGTAATCTAGATACAGTACCAACTCGGATACTTACCATGTAACTCTGTCCCTTCGGAATATATAAGGAGGGGCAGGGGTCCTCCGAAAGGACAAGGGAGATAGGGAGCAGATCATAGACAACAAATCATAGGTCATAAGCCACAAGCCACATCGAATCAATACAACTCAACGCAGGACGTAGGGTATTACGCTAACCTAGCGGCCCGGACCTGGATAAACCTCTGTGTTCATCTACTTTTGTCTTGCGTCAACGTCTGGGTCGTCGTTTTGCGCACCTTCCCCTCTAATCTACCACCTTGGGCATACCCCTAGGTGGACTATCGACGATATTTCGTCGACAGTGGCGCCCACCGTGGGGCATGTGCGTACGGACGCCATGATGACTCAGATGGTTTTCTTCCTCGTTTCCATGACTCCTTCGGAGGCTTCACGTTCGTCGTCGGGTCGTTCTTCTGGACCATTGACGTCGACGGCGCCGCTCGAGGCGTGGAGGCGGTGCAGGCTTCCCCTGTGCCGAACGGATCTGCTTCCACCACTTCAGCATCGGCGAGACCAGCCTCGACATCTCTTCGAGGTCATCTTCCCCGGCGCTCCAACCACGCTTCCCCGCTATCGGGGGCGGCGTGTCGACAATACCGATCTGATTGAATCCATCGATCGGTTCACGGCAGGCGTCGCCGACACTCGCTCTCATAGATCTGATCAGAGATCGATCTCCCGAGCACGACATCGCCCGTACCTCTCGCTTCGACCTCCAACCACGTCATAATGATGATCGCTGCCGTAATAATCGGCGCAACGACGACCACGACCGATGTTATAATGACTGGTAGGAAAGATCGAGGGCTAGGCAACTTCATCATCATCGACAAGAAGATATCGTTGGCTCAGTCGATCAGCCACGCGGTAGATCCATCTACGACGAGGATTCCGAGAAGCTGATCGACGACCCGTGCCCTATACTCGCTCTGATCATCTACGAGCCAGAAGCGAGCCATCACGTCGTCGTCGAGCCAAAGACGAGCCATCGACGAGCCAACGAGCCATCGACGAGCCAACGAGCCATCGACGAGCCAACAATGAGCCGACGAGCCACAAGCGAGCCATCATGTCATCGTCATCGTCTCACCGCCATCCTCGTCGACCGCTCGTTGTTGACTCATCGTCGTCCTCGACGCCTCTCGTCGACTACTCCGTTCAGACAACAATCAAGCTAAGTATTATCTTTCACATCAATCAAATATTCCTTCGATCGTCATATATCTATCTCTAGATATCATTGTGTGCCTCTGTGGTCACATTATTTTTTATAATAGCTCTTCGTTATTTTTCACCATATACCATCCTGAGGATGACATATGCGTTTTTCCGAGCAGCCACGTTTACACTCGTGCTTTCCAGAGACGGCCCTGTCTCCGGCTCCTCCCTACACGTGAATGCAGCTCCGCGCTCTGCGTTATGGGTGGTCAGCAGCGGCTCCTCGGTGACGCTGGTGCTCTTACGCGTACCTGGGCTCTGCGCCTCACGCTCCGGAGTTATCGGCTAGCCGGGGCTGGCGACTCAGTTACAAACAGCTCGGGGGAATTTTATTTAATGCTGAGCGTTCAATCCAGCTGACTGACCGCTGAGCGGCACATGCTGTTTCTTTATCGTTGTTATTTTCTCTATATTTTATTTATACGTCATGTACTACCGTTCTCCGTATTTATTTTTCAGGGTCGAGGTTTAGTCAACGAGCTTATCCTTTACGCTCGGGGACTGGACCAGTCATGAATAACAAGAAGATCATCGCTTGGGACCAGCAGGTCGCTTCGTTCGGTGCTCATCACCTGGCGCTCGGACTTCATCGCCGACCAGCTGGTCGTACTCTTCGACGCTCATTGATGGCTACACCGAGAGGTCACCAGCTGAGCTGGGGACTCCTCGGTGCTCGGGATCGTCGACCACCTGGTCGGGTCGCTCGGTGCTCACCACCTAGCGCTCAGACGTCATCGCCGACCAGCTGGCCATACTCTTCGACGCTCATCGACGGCTACACCGAGAGCTCACCAGCAGAGCTGGGGACTCCTCGGTGCTCGGGTTTGTCGACCACCTGGTCGCTTCGCTCGGTGCTCACCACCTGGCGCTCGGAATTCGTCGCTGACCAGCTGGCCGTACTCTTCGATGCTCATCGACGACTACACCGAGAGCTCACCAGTTGACCTGGGGACTCCTCGGTGCCCGGGTTCTTCACGCCAACATCGTTAGCAGCGCTGGTCGGATCGCTCGGTGCTCACCGCCTAGCGCTCGGACTTCATCGCCGATCAGCTAGTCGGACTCCTCGATGTTCATCGACGGCTACACCGAGGGGTCACCAGCTAACCTGGGGACTGCTCGGTGCTTAGACTCGTCGTTCGGCAACCTGCTCGGACGACATGCTGCTTTCACCATAGTGGATTTTCCTTTTTATAAGCCTGCTACAAGATTTATTCTTCATCTTCTAGCAGCCTTGGGGACTACCGTGTATACATGGCGCTCGTTCGCACATGTATATAAGTTTAATTATTCTCAAGATCCTGGCACCACGTGACCGAGTCACCTGCTGCCAGGCTCGGGGACTAGCTGTGGGGATATAGACCCCAGGGTACCACACAATGGTACATGGGCCTCACCACTGGAGGTCGTCCGGCCCGCAGGATGAAGGCGTACGACGCACGACATGCACCGTACGACAGTTGTAATCTAGATACATTACCAACTCGGATACTTACCATGTAACTCTGTCCCTTCGGAATATATAATGAGGGGCAGGGGTCCTCCGAAAGGACAAGGGAGATAGGGAGCAGATCATAGGTCATAAGCCACAAGCCACATCCAGTCAATACAACTCGACGCAGGACGTAGGGTATTACGCTAACCTAGCGGCCCGAACCTGGATAAACCTCTGTGTTCATCTACTTTTGCCTTGCGTCAACGTCTGGGTCGTCGTCTTGCGCACCTTCCCCTCTAATCTACCACCTTGGGCATACCCTTAGGTGGACTATCGGCGATATTTCGTCGACAGTTATACTGGGGACTGGTCGGCTTCTCCGCCAGCCTTCTCAGCAAAGTTGGGGACTGGTCAGATGACCAGTTACAGGCACACACGTGGCAGAGCTACGTTGACTTCAGGACCAGCTTCACCAGTTATACTGCGGACTGGTCGGCTTCTCCACCAGCCTTCTCAGCAAAGCTGGGGACTGGTAAGATGACCAGTTACAGGCACACACGTGGCAGAGCTGCATTAGCATCAGGACCAGCTCCACCAGTTATACTGGGGACGGGTCGGCTCCTCCGCTAGCCTTCTCAGCAAAGCTGGGGACTGGTCAGATGATCAGTTACAGGCACACATGTGGCAGAGCTGCGTTGGCTTCAGAACCAGCTCCACCAGTTATACTGGTGAAGGGTCGAGATGGCGGACTAGAGGGGGGGGTGAATAGTCCTTTCTAAAATTAAACGTACCGGCTAACCGAAACAAATGCGGAATTAATAACTATCGGTCTAGCCAAGACTACACCCCTCTATCTATACTCTCAAGCACCTTATAAAAGATCCTAAACAAAGCAATTAAGGTGTCGGGCTAGCTAGAGCTCACCTAAACAATTCTAGCTTGCAAGGTTACACAAACATAAGCAACTAGTACTCAATCAATCGGGGAGCTCCTACACATTCCACTAAGCAAAAGCACAAAGCCTAAGCTCACTAGCAATGCTCAATAACAAGGCTACACAAGCCAAATTAGAGAGCTCAACTTAGCTACACAAACTAAGCAATGTGACTAGCAAGACTACAAGTCAACTAGTCACTCACGGGATTAACTTCTATGCTACACAAGCAAGGAAGGTAACTAGCAAGCTACACAAGCTAACTAATTACAAGAGCAACTACACTAGCACATGTATATGAACAAGTAAATACAAGCTAGTGAATGGAGTTTGCAAACCACCGAGAAGATGAACATGAAGTTGACACGGTGATTTTTCTCCCGAGGTTCACTTGGTTGCCACCAAGTTAGTCCCCGTTGTGTCGACCACACACTTTGGTAGTTCGGCGGCTAATAGGCACCACACCTAGCTCGACACTCGAGCGCCGCAAGAACTCACCCACAAGTGAGGGTAACTCAATGACACGCTCTGCTAGAGTTGCTCTTCGCGATCCCCGCGGGGCGAGCACAATGCCCCTCACAATCCTTCTCCGGAGCCACGCACAATCTTCACGCGGGCTTCACGACGGAGACAAGCACCAAGCCGTCTAGGAGGTGGCAACCTCCAAGAGTAATAAGCACCACCGGCTTGCAACTCGAACACCTAGTGCCAACTCTTGCAATCTCTCATGCACCGCACTAGAATCGCTCTCTCACACAATCGGATGAACACTATCAAGCATATGTGAGTTAGAGGGCTCCTAAGCACTTCCCAACCATGGACACAAAGTCCCTAGGGTGCTCAACCTCCCCAAGGGCCGGCCACCCCTCTATTTATAGAGGGGAGCCACAAACTAGCCGTTTTCCCCTTTTCCCGAACTCCCACGCCTATGGTCGGTACTACCGGGGCGAGGGTCAGTACTACCGGCGGTCCAAAAGACCGTTAAAAACAACTTTCTAACATGGGCGGTAGTAGGGTCGGTACTACCGGCCCCGGTACTACCGGCCTTATAGCGGTACTACCGGTAGGCTAAAACTTCCCCTACACAGAGAGCCTCCAAACTTCCTCCAAACCTCGGTACCACCGACCCCTAGGGTCGGTACTACCGTGCCCGGTACTACCGAGGTTATGGCGGTACTACCTCTAGGTCAAAACTCCTCCGAACAGAGAGTTTGCGCGCTGCCTACAGAGGGTCGGTAGTAGGGTCGGTACTACCGACTTCAGGGTCGGTACTACCGACTTCAGCATCCTGAACTCCTCGCTAAAACGGCCATAACTCTTAGCTCCGAACTCCGATTTCGATGATCTTGGACATTTTGGAAAGCTTATTCAGAGGGCTACACAACCCACATGAATACAAGATCCAAAGCACAAAGGATTAGTATAGTTTTCCAATCCAAGATTCATCGCTTCTCTTTTTCCAACCAAAGCTTTCTCCGAAACTTCTCCGAGTTGATCCAAATCAACTCCAACACCTTCTCCTTTGCAAATGTGCCAACACCACCAAGTGTATACAACCTTGTGCATGTGTGTTAGCATTTTCACAAACATTTTTCAAAGGATTTTCACTTGCTCTCACCACGCCACTCGATCCTAGCAACATCGCAAAGTTAGGTCGCTCAAGTGGCACTAGATGACCGATATGCAAACAAGTTTGCTCCTCTTAATAGTACGGCCATCTATCCTAAATCCGGTCATAATCTTCTCTACACACCTATGACCGGTGAAATGAAATGCCCTACAAATATACCTTTGCCTTGCGCATTCCATTCCATCTCCTTTGGTGTTGATGCAACACATGCACCAACCTAGATCAAATGATATGACCCACTTCATATCATCACATGGCCTCCATGGTCCATCGATCTTGACATCACTTGCTCTTCACCATCGCTTCGGTCCTTCGGTGCCAAGTCTTGCTTAAGCCTCCCGACACTCGGTACCAACGGCTTCAAAGCCTCCAACTTGCCCTTCACCTTCGCAACCGGTCCATCAAGCCAAGTTTTGCCTTGATCTTCACCATCTTAGCCACATGACTCCATGTCATGTCTCATATGCAATAAGCTCCTTTATTGCTCATTCACATGTGAACTAATTTCCTGTGTATCTCACATAAGCACATATTAGTTCACCTAGGTTGTCACTCAATTAACAAAACCAAACTAGGACCTTTCAACTGGGGACTGGTCGGCTCCTCCGCCAGCCTTCTCAGCAAAGCTGGGGACTGGTCAGATGACCAGTTACAGGCACACATGTGGCAGGGCTGTGTTGGTTTCAGGGCCAGCCCCACCAGTTATACTAGGGACTGGTCGGCTTCTCCAACGATAACACACGGAGGATATTGGGAGGTGTTCCAAACGCCATTCCTGCGGCCCGTCACCGGTAAGACTATCACCCTGGCACCCCCGAGTTTTCTTAGAAACTAGGTTGGTTGCCTGGGTAACAAGCTCAAGCTTGGAGAACCTTGGAGGACTCAATATGTGACAAAATGGCTTAGAGTTATTGCCGGCGTCACAAGAATCCTCCCAGGAACTCCGTCATCCCTATCTAACCACAACCAATTGGGAACAGCTCTAACAAACTATCCCCTCACAAGAATCCTACCAGGAACTTTGCACTATGCTTTAAAATCTAACCTAGGCGGGTTCACTAGTTCAGCAACACTCATTGTTGGTCCATCGGATGTTTGAAGTTTTGGTTCCATGGCTGATGGGCAAAACAAAGGTTCTATGATGTGATATTTATAGCCGAGACGCACATGCCCATGGACCATGTCCATTAAAAAGGAGGATCACATTATGTCACGGATTCAACAGAGTAAAGGTTACTTTATGTGACGGCGTACGGTTAAAATTGAAGAAAGGACAAGAAGGGTACACTTTAAAGGGAAGTGTGGCAGTAAAAAGCTGATGTTTTTGTCTGCGTCTGATGGCATATGGTGTGGTTCTTCTGTCACGGGCCTACAGTTTCTTTTTGGACCTTGGCATCACATGACCGAGTCATCTATTGCCAAGCTCGGGGACTACCGTGTATACATGACGCTTGGTCGCGCATGTATATTTTTATTTTTGCTTTCATTTTTTGACCTTGGCATCACATGACCGAGTCATCTATTGTCAAGCTCGGGGACTACCGTGTATACATGGCGCTTGGTCGCGCATGTATATTTTTATTTTTTGACCTTGGCATCACATGACCGAGTCATCTGTTGCCAAGCTCGGGGACTAAGTGGGCACACTTCACCTAATCGGTGAGTATGCAGGTGAACTTCAGCATTATCTCTCTCAAGACTGGATGGTTGTTTCTGTTATGTAACCATAAAGTGGGCACACTTCGCCGGACTCCTAGAAGTCATTTTTTCTTTTTTAAGAGCACATCACATCTTTTGGGTTCATGATATGGCAGTCAACAGAGTATAACCTGGTCGGAGATTAGGTTTGAAGTGCGGATGAAGCTGCTCGGAGATGCTGTCAAGATCTTTTTTCACCGTTCAAAGATTCAATGTGCTCGGGGACTAGCTGTGGGGGTATAAACCCAGGTACCCTTGCGGCTAGACTTGGGCTGCTTCATGAAGGCTGACCCAACTCACTATGAAGGTTCGTGACGTTAAAGCCCAGCTGGTCGGACAGGCGGCCCAGCTGGTTGGATGATGCCACGGAAGCCTTCTCAGGATCGGAAAGCAAGGAAGCGTAGTCGGTTAGGAAAGATATCGTGTTCTCCATGACATGAGATTGTAATCGACTAGGTTTCCTTATACTACCGTGAGATCCGATCTTCTAGGATCTGTAACTCTGCTCCCCACAACTATATAAGGCGAGCAGGGACCCCCTCTAGAAAACACGTTCATCAATATACAGAGTAGACAACTCGACGCAGGACGTAGGGTATTACGCTGAACTCGGCGGCCCGAACCTGGATAAACCCTGGTGTTCATCTAGTTTCGTTCCTATGTCACGTCCGGATCGTCGTTCCACGCGCCTTCCCCGCTAATCTACCACCTCGGGCATACCCCTAGGTGGGCTATCGACCATATTTCGTCGACAACGAGTGCGCTACACCATGTGGATGAAATCATACCATATGTTTTAGTTATAGAGATAGAGATAGTCAAGGAACGAGTAGACTACACGAGGCCTGTTAGGCAGGCCACGCCCAACGCTACACGCTGGTGTACAACCTACTCCCTCTGTCTCAAAATAAATATAATTGTAGGACTAGACACGGTTATCAATACAATAGTAAAATTACTAAAATACCCCTATAAATGTGCAATCATTAAGCTTTGGAGAATAAAAAATAGAAAAAGACAAATAGAATTGGCTTATTTTATATGTAGAATTGCGTTTATTTTGGAATAAATTTTAAATTCTAGAATTGTATTTATTTTGGGATAGAGAGAGTAGCTTCCACGTTAGCGCAAATAGTCCACATCAACACAAATGATAGCCCTCACAGTTTGTCATAGACTCTAGCAGAAGAATTAACAACGCTTTGGAAAATAAAAAAAAATAGAAAAAGACAAATAGAATTGGCTTATTTTATATGTAGAATTATGTTTATTTTCAAATAAATTTTAAATTCTAGAATTGTATTTATTTTGGGATAGAGAGAGTAGCTTCCACGTTAGCGCAAATAGTCTACATCAACACAAATGATAGCCCCCGCAGTCTGTCATAGACTCCAGCAGAAGAATTAACAACCGCTTCGTCTGAAAAAAAAACCTAAGCCACAATTTAAATGTGCGTTATGTCAAGCAATGACGCTTGCACATTTTCTTCTGAGCAAAACTAACAAGGAGGCAGGCAAGGCAGTACAGCAAAGCCATCAGCCTAGCCGTACTCGTGTTGCCTTTAAGGTGAGACCACACGAATCTGAGAAGAAGCCTCCGAGACAGAAAACGTCCTCATCGAAGTATTTCCGTTTTTGTGTGTGTGTATATGGGTATTTTGAAAAGTTGGATTCTTTTTCAAAGTTGTTATATATCACGCCCAAACACTACTATCTACATATTCCTAGGCAAACCCATTTATTTTAGGTACACAAAACATAAATTACTGTCTTCATTTTAAATTATAGTTTAATTTAACTTTGTCCTAAATAAAGCTTGTGTAATTTTGATTAAGTTATTAGAAAAATATATTAACATCTATGAATTCAAAATGATAACATATCCAATAGATTATTTAATGAAACTAACTTCATATTTTAAATGTCGAAGCATTTTTAAAAATCTTACTTAAAATTAGAGTTAAGATAAAGCCAACGTGAACTGTAACGGTAATCCTAAAAAGAATATAATTATAGAATAGTGTTGAGTCAAAGTGTCAAACTCTCTTAAGTTTGATTAAATTTATAAAAAGCCAGTAACATTTAGCACAATGAATATGTTCTATTATATTTATCTTGAAATATATTCTAATAGCATATCTATTTAAAATTATAAATGTTGTTGCTATTTTTTTTAATAAATTTAGATAAAATTAAGTGGGGAGCGACCGACTCTAGGTGGGATCGTTCAAAGTGATCTACCTCCCTTTGCCATTTATCTTTAGTTGGTGAGTTATCTATGACCCATATGAAGTGTGGTAAGTGAGTTGAAGTCTGATCGTTCTGTTGGATGAACCTATGGATGCTTGTGCTCTCCACCTGGCTTTATTTCATCCCTTAATGTAAACTGACGTTGAACCAACATGTGTGATGACTTCTATGTTTCTCTCCATGTGGTGAAATAGTGGGCTTGGATGGGCTAGGGTTGGGTCAACTAACCTAGAGCCAGGTCGCTCAACCTCCCAACTGACTCATCTTTCGCTTATTTGTTCCTACACTCACATAGTTACCAGAACTTATGGAGTTGAGGAGAAATGGGCTCCATGCATGTGGTGGATATCATTCATATCCTCAAATTAAACAGGAGTTGATGGCTTAAAATGATGAGTCAGTGACCATCAACAATCTTATCGTCAACCTTTACATCTACACTAGCTGCGGTGTTCATGTCGCCCCTGTTGGGTGATCCGGACCTCGACAACGAGCATGATGGCAAGGTCTCTAGTTATGGACACTGGAGTGGAGAACATCCTAGGACTGGTGGTGTTGTCTTGGGGCGATGAACCTGCCATGTTCGAGGAGCCGTGTGGCAAGGAGAACTGGCGTAAAGCGATGATGGAAGACATGACATCAATCGAGCAAAACAACATGTGGATGCTTGTTGACCTACCTCCAGGAGCTTGTGGCGAAGGGCTATGTCCAGTAGTAAGGCATCAACTATGATGAGATCTCCACACTTGTTGCTCGGATGAAGTCCACTTAGATGCCACTAACCATGGCGGCCCATGAGGGTTGGCTTGTTCATCATGTGGATGTCAAATCAACGTTCCTTAGTGATGAGTTGAGCGAGGAGGAGTATGTCCAGCAGCCATCAGGCTTCATCGTAGGTAGGCACAAGAAGGTCTTCAGGTTGCAGAAGGCTTTGTATGGGTTTCATAAAGCACCAAAAGCGCAGAACGTGAAGCTCGACAACATCCTTCAATGAGGTCGGTTTCACTCAGTGCACTAGCGAGCATGCCATGTACATGAGAGGCATCACGATGTCAAGTGTAGTGGTGGAAGTCTATGTAGATGACCTCATCATCACCAATGCAAGCTCGATGAAAACCGACAAATTCAAGGGTGAGATGTGCTGACTGTTCTGCATGAGCGATCTTGATATGCTTCTCATTCCACCTCGGGATTGAGGTGAGATAGAGCCAGAATGTCATCATGTTGAGACAAGCAACGTACCAAGGAAACTATGGAGAAGGTAGGCCTCAGGTTACAATCCTTGCTAGGCACCTATGGGAGCACCACATCGGAGGAGGATGGAATGAGGTATCACAATCTAGTCAACGGTTTGCGGTACATGAGGCTGGACACCACATTTGTTGTGGGGTATGTTAGCAGGTTCATGGAGAGGCCTCGATAGGATCATCACTATCAAACTTCTCTCGTGATACATCTCTGACATTATTAACTGTGAGATCTGCTACTCGAAACGTTCGAACAATGACAATAGGCTGGCGGGCTACAGTGACAGCGATAGGAAAGATGTGGATGAGAGTAAGAACACCAAGAGGTTCATTTCTTCCTCGGTGACACGTCAATCTCTTAGTGAAAGGATCGATGATTGGCTAGAGGGGGGTGAATAGGCCTACAAAAATTAATCTCACAAATAATTAACTGTCAGACCGAAGAACTTCTGTGCTCGAACGCAGAACCTCTCCGGTTTGTACTGAAAAATGTTAGGAGTGAGTAAAACTCCAGTGAAAAATAAATTGACTGAGATTCATAGTTTTCTTATGGTTGCAGCTTTGTTGTTCACCAGGTCCCTGCAGCTAGATAGAAGTATACAAGTAGATCGGAGGAGAAACAATTATTGCAAGTTGAATGTAAAGCAAGACAACAACAACAACAACAAGGATGACAAAGGATTTACTCTGAGGTTCAGCTTTGTCACCAAGGCTAGCCTACGTCCTCGTTGTTGAGGGAGCCACAAAGGCTTGAAGTCTCTTTCAACTCCGACCTCTTCTCAAGCGAATCACCAAGATTCAAGCCCGAGGATTTCACTAAGCTTCACAAGGGTGATACAAACTTCCTGGTGCTCAACCACAACCGATTGGGAGCTCCCGGACAACCTCTAGCCGTCTAGGAGCCGACGCCCCAAGAGTAATGAACACCAAGTGCAAGCTAGAAGGAGAACCAAGACTCTCAGTTGTAGGCTCTTGCTCAAGTGCTCTCTAATCCACTCCCTAATCCAATCTCTCACTTAGAAATCACCAAGAATGAATTGGAGAGGTTGAATCGCCAACAATGGAGGAGAGAGAGTGTTTTCACGGGTTGGGGATAAGTCTGGATAAGGTAGGTAACCGTTGGGAAGAAGAGAGGACAACATTAAATACCTCCTCACTTCCCAGCCAACGGTAGAGAAAGTTACAGAACTTCTCTGCACAAACAGAGAACTTCTGCGCTCGAACACAGAAGTGCTCGAACACAGAGATTTTGTGCTTGAATACAAAACCTCTGCGGTCTGGCGAGAACAGATTTAACAGGTAATTTTTCTGGCTTTCTTTTGGGCTTTGGGTTTATTTTTGATGTGGATGAGAGCACATGGTTCTCCAGCAGCCTGCAGTTTGTGTCCCCCTTGATAGTACGGCGTATCCTATACTCAATTTCAAAAGTATAAAACAAAAGTAAGCCTTCTTTGATCCATACACCGTATAGAAAGAGTTGAGGGATCCCACGTGACGTCATCTAATCCTTGCATATTTGTTACCTGTCTAAACTCAGCAAATCTCATTAGTCCCTTAAATTTATTGCCATCAATACACCAAAAACCACTTAGGGGATTAGATGTTCTTTCACTTAGTACTCCCACAAGCAAAAAGTGGTGGCACTCTCCTCATGTGAAGCATTATACATCGCGGACACATTAGCGACATGCCAAACGGTATGGCTTACTCAGCTACCGGGTGTCATGATCGGCAACAAGGCCTAGTCGCGCGCAATTGAAGATGGATAACATGTCTACGGTCGCACTAAGAAAGAATTGTGTTCTCCATGACAAAAGTAAGCACATTGGCACCAAGTTTCATTTTTTGATCCACGAATGCATGTACAGAGGGAGGGTAGATGTCTTGATGAAGTCACTAGGATGCGTTCAGTTCTGTGAACTGTGAGAGAAGATTGGCGTCGTCTAATTAAAGTGAACCGAGAGATTATTATTGGACAATCCAAGCTCGGTTTGGCTCTTGACCAATCCTAGGTTAATTATTCAATAATAACGCGAGCTTGGTCTTAGCCAAATCAGGCGCGCGCGTCATGTAAGGTCCGACATATGCGTCGTTCATGTGGTGGTTCTCCTTTCTTTTCTCTTGGTCGTGGCAGTGTCCGAGGCTCACACATGTCTCTTAGCCATTGTGTGATAGCACGGCTGTTTCGGGAGGCATGGCATGCAGAGTGTCGCAGTGATCGATCGTGGCCACAAACTGACAATCGAGTTGTATATAATGGATCGAGTAGCATCAAAAAATGATGTGGTCTGTTGCAACACCAAAACCCATTGCCGTGTGTGTTCCTTGTGTACATTGAAGGTGATCATTGACTCTGGATTCAGCCGTTTTCCTGCTCCCTCGCGTGTTACAAATGGAGATGACGAGCAAAGCCATGGCTTCAGGTCTCCTCGTTTTGATGCTTCTCATGAACATAGGTAAGCAGCTGCATGCCATCTTTGCGGAAACGTTTCATCAAATGGTACAAAGCTGCAAAAAGTACTACGTATTTGTTTTTGTCTGTCCCTAAATCTCTGCAGGATTTGTCCTACCTGTCTCGGCGGACTGTTGGAGCGAGACCAACCACGTCTGCACGAAGACGCACAATTGTCGGGGCATGTGCCAGGGACGTGGACTGGCGGACGGGAAATGCAAGTGGGAGTTCCCCGACCTGGTGCCCTTTTGCTATTGCCTGCGCCCCAACTGCTCTTAGTCCGGGTGCTTCAGATTGGCTCACCAGCAATGTGGAAACGAGTGACAGACCAAGAGCATTTATAAGAGTGCTTCTAATGTTTACTCTCTAATAAGTCATTGTTTAGAGAGTCATTGAGTAAAAGACGTTTTCTATATCTTGTTGTCCTCCAATAACTTTTCTATATCTTTATCACTCTATCTTTGGCTAATGAAAAATCCCGAAAAAGAGAATACCTATATTTAGATATTTAATTAAAGAGGTTGTTGAAGAGTACTTTTTTTTAATCAAAATCTATATTCCTATAAATCAGAAATGATATAGATCGAGTTCCTTGGAGTTGTTCGAAACAGATATAGGTTCTTGATTCATATGTTGTTTTAGGTAAAAATAAACGACCAACATTCAAGTATAGTAAAATAAATTTTACATGTATTTTTAAGGGATTTGTTGTGATACTCCAAAATACTATGAATCGTTGATCTAAATATCTACTACCTAATGTGATCGATAACGACCGATCTCATGCATAAGTATATCCATTGATTACATGTAACTGTAAGACCCTATATGCGATTGCTGTGTAAACGTGTGTTTGTTTTGGATTAAATGTGCATTGCAATTGGTTTATATTTTTTAAATGTAATAATACAATATTTTTAAATGTAATAATATGATGTCTTCTCTAGTAGATCAATAGGATCTAATTTTAAAGGAAGGAGGAGTTAAACCCAGGAAGACCTAAATGTTTTATTCAAATGATAACCCTATGAAGACATAAATGTTTTATTCAAATGATAACCCTATGAATTGCTCACCCTACCAATGGTCAGGAATCCTAATGGAATTTGAGTTTCCAAACTATCTCTAATATATGGTTACAGCCTTGGAGATTTGAGTTTCCAAACTATCCCTAATGGTTACTGCCTTTTGGATACTGTTCGAGCCATTGAGGTGACTAGGATATCAAATAAGGTTCCACCATGTTCTTCAATTATGAAGGGGGTTTGTTCGCTGGATTGTTGTGTGGCTTTTGTAGAATGCATTGCAGAATATCAGATGGTTCATATTAATAGATGATGTGATATCAAAGAAGGTTCCTCAATGTTGCTTGAATTATGAAAGGTATATTTATATCTGTTATTTGGATATATATCAAAGAAGGTTACTCAATGTTGCTTGAATTATGAAAGGTATATTTATATCTTTTTAGTTGGATATCAAAGAAGGTTCCTCGATGTTGCTTGATATATTTATATCTGTTCATTAGTTGGATTGTTATGTGGCTCGTATAGAATGCATGGCTGAAGATCGGTTGGTTCATATCGATAGATGATGTGGATGAATAAAGAATCATATTTAGAGATATTAATTGCAGCTAGTGGGTATAAACTATATCGATTACTAGTTATGAATGTTAAATATAGGTTTATCCGCAAATTTGCAAATAGCTTAATTTTATGGATTACATATATAACCTGTAAAATTTAAGTTTTTTTCTTTCTTGGGTTCATGGATAAAACCGTTTGCATCCCCACCCTCAACGCCCTATGTGTGGTTGTATATAAAGGTTAAACAAACAAGTAATGGTTATCACGTTTACAATCCTTGCGGTTATGATCCACAAGGTTGTTGTAATTCATTTAAGGTCATTTCGGGTCGTTTTGGACCTGAAACTGTTCCAATCGTATGTAAAACATCGAAAGAGCATCTATTTAGAACCATTTTCCACATCGAAAGAGCATCTATTTAGAACCATTCTCCCAGCTAAGCGGACGAGTCCTTGGGGTTCAACCTGTCGTGGCAGATTGACGCCAGAATTTATTCACTAGTACAGAAACAGGCTTTAGCCCCCGGTTAGGTACACGTGCGTTTGTGATATTCGAACTCAGCACCTCTCGCCTCACGCACGCTTACCAACTGACCTATACAACCCACGTGATATAGTTCTGGACATTTTCCTTTTGAATTCCCACAACCCACGTGATATAGTTCTGGACGTTTTCCTTTTGAATTCACTTGGGAAGGACCTTTAGTCCCGGTTGGTAACACCAACCGGGGCTAAAGGTTGGGGGACCTTTAGTCCGGGTTAGTAATACCAACCGGGTTTTATCAACCGGACTAAAAGTCTTTAGTCACGGACGCAATTTTTTGCCGAGACTAAAACCCAGTTGATAGATCGTCCAAAGACTTATTCTGTTGTAGTGATTCCGGCTAATGAAAACTCATACTCCCTCCGTCTTTTTTTAATTGTCGTTCAGAAAACGTGTCTATGAGGGAAACACAGATTTCTAGAGACAGTTATTTAGGGACAGAGAGGAAGTACAAATTAAGTAACAATTCCGTCCGAGAATGTTCTTGCGGGAAAAGCAAACAGGTTTACAGGACCTTATTCGTTTGCTCCTCGCTCACGATGCACACGTCTCGGACGAACTATATGCCCCCGGGATCGATATGATCCGAGCTCCGCATGGCTGGTCGCTCCGGCGCGGGCGCACTGCGGGCGCTGGCACTCGCAGAGGGGCAGCAGGTAGGGGAACCCGTGCTTGCAGCGCCCGTCGACGAAGCCGTCCTCCGCGCACGCCGCCCTGCACTTGGCCGTCTTGAAGCAGTAGCGGGAGCGGTCGCGGTCCAGGACCCAGCAGTCGTCGGCTCCGAGCGCACACGGCACCTGCACCTGCAGGCCTGCGTGCATCCAGGACCGCGTGGTGAGCTTGTACTTGTACCTCGATCACGAACAGATTCTAGCTGGTTGCATCGAAGGGCACAGTAGAGCGAGCGAGGCTCTGCGCTGCTTACATGGATGCAGAAGCAGGAGCCATACGACGAGAGTAGTGGAAGCCATTGCCTTCCTCGTCATCAGTTCCATTGCCGTCGTCTACCTTGCCTGCAGGAGCACGATGTACAAGTGTAGTGTACGACACGGCTGCGGCTGCTCGAGAACAAATATTTCTTTTCTGGATGATACGCGTTCGTGTGGGGGTGGGTATGGAGTATGGACGGATATGGAAGCAAGACCAGGAATGCTGCGTCTGTCAGTGTCAGGTTCCAGGAAAGTTCGCAACACAAAAGTACAAAACGGCATGAATTCTCCCTCCAAAATACAATACTGTATTATTATGGGATACCTACCGGTTATTTTTACAAATAATTTTGTTATAAAAATATATTCAACAATTCATCCAATAAAATTATGTCTTCACCATAAATATTATTATTTTATAATTCATCTTATGATACCATAAATATTAATATTTTTTTATTTAAATTTGGACCATTTGGTACTTTTCGGAATGTGGGAACATGTTCAGGCGCCAAATTGATTTTTGAATACGGAGTAGTACTTAAAAATCGGCGCAGCCCATATCCAAAGTAGATTCGTATTCATTGTATTCCAGTTTTAAGATAGAACCTGATCTGACCTTGATTTTCTTTTGGGTAAAGACTTTGTTCCAACCGGCCGCCCGCATCCTTCCATTTCTAGTTCCGTTCCTCTCAATCTCCATTTCTCAATTTGCTTTCTCTATATGGTTTCTCTCTCTTCCTCCCCTCGGTGATTTCTCCATAGCTCGTTCGATCTGAGCGATTTTACTTAGTGAGGAGTACAGATCCTGCTCACCAAGGTAGAGGCCACCGTCGCTTCCGCATCACCATCGCCGCCGCACCTCTCTCATCTTGTTTCCCCACAAGGCGGCGACTCCATAGATCCACCGGTCTCGTACCTCCTCCTGACGGCTCGACCCCTGCTCCGCGACGATGTGACCCCATCCGTCTCGTCTGACCATGTCGCGTCCATCTTTCCCTGTGGCGCGGGTCACCACTGCTGCCGCCATGGCGTGCCGCAGCTCAGCCATGTGCGACGGGTGCCGCTTCTTCTTTTCCCTTGCTCCTTCCACGACGGCGCTAGTGTGTTCATGGTGGGTGCTGGTGGAGGCAACGACAACAAACTGTTCAGATCTCAGGTTTCTGCAAGATTGGAGGTATGATCTAGCATGTACTTGGTTCATACTTGTACGGGAAAAAGCCTTTTATCAGATTTATGTTGAGAAGTGTGCTTGTGTGTACACAAGGTGAGAGGGGAAAGGACTTGGTTTTGGTGTTGTTCCGCTTGAGCTAGCTTCCTTGGTCGACCTCGTCATTTCCTACTGATGATGCAAATGTCAGGTTACCTCGGTACTGCTAATATCAAAATTACCATTGCTTTAGTCCATGTATAAAATTTTTGTTACAGTTGCCATCAGGTTCCTCTGCCTATATAATGCTAGAACATCCAATTTGAACTAGACATTGAATTTTATTGGACACATGCATTTTTTTCAATCATTTGGTGAACTGAAATTTACTTTTGTTTGTTCGCACTCCTCACTGAGTTGTGCCTTAATTACTAAAAAAATGTATAGGTTAATAAATCATATTAACATCTGCACCTCTGAACTTGGTGGGGAGTGCAGATTGTGCACTTTTTTTAGCTTCTTTCTAATTCCAGTATTACTTAATTTTTTGCAGGCCATTGCTGACAAATAAAATAGAGATGCAACTTGATATACTTAAGGAAGAAAAAGTCACATGGTAAGTTTATCCTGCACTTCATTTTTATTCTTTGTTGACCTGTATAGGATCTGATACTCATGCAGTTTTGTTTTCTCTGGTTTAAATGCCTACTAGGTGTTAATTTTTTCAGTTAATAATATGTATACCAGTGATACAACACACTACTCTGCTGCTCTGAGTTCCAAGTTGAGAGAATTTCACATATTCCAAGTTCTAGTAGTACAGTTTATTTGTTGTATCTGCCCATCTACAAATTTATAAGACACATTTTCACTTATGCAAATATTAGTAGATAATGGATTTTTATTTGTGTGCACAGTACCAGATTTATAACTTGTGTCAGCAAATACGATTAGATACTACATTGACAATTTAGTGGGAGAGGACAGATAATTTAGCAAAACACACTTACTGGCCTCATCTATTTATTAGATACTATGAAGCACTAACTGTACTTTGGGCCAAACTAAGAAATTACAATACATCTGATTTAGCAATACTCTGCTAGTATTTGTTATCTATTTTATCTTGTACTAGTATGCAATACATATTATTTGACTTGAAAATATTTCTGCTATTTTTTAATTAAAAAAAGACTTGAAGAGTCTTGCTACCTGAAATCAGATTAGATAGAGTAGTGTTGTTTGTTTCCATGACAATCAACAATTCAGCAGGCAGGTAGGCTGCGAATAGATTATTACGTGAAACTCTACTGATTTTCCTTCCTGGTTGCATGTTTATCTCTGAATGTTTTTCACCTATATACTATATACAGTTGCAAACTCTGAATGAAGATAATTATCAAGAATCTGGTTCCTCTTCAGAGCCCCTACCGTCGGCCCTTAACATAGCCCTGGCTTCAGGCTCAGGGACGACCGATGACGACAACGGCAGCGGCGAGGACATACCGGAGGATCTGCATGAAGACTGTCCAGGTAACTAAGTTGCATGCTCTTAGCAATTCACTGTCCAGGATATGCTGAAGACTGCATGATGGCATGATGGCTTGAAGTTTGGAAAACATTTAGTAACTGAAGTCCATCGGAATAAATTGATAGGTCCTGCAGTTTAAATGAACTATCCATTTTCTTCTATACTGATGCACTGCTATTTTACCTTGTCTTAACATTACTTCTATTAAACATTATTCCTATTTAGCAAGACCATTTTCTTAAACACGATCATTTTCTTAGGCAATTCAAGTGTCATTTGTCAGACAATTTAAGTATAATAGTTAAGCAACACTGTGGTCCTAAATAGGCAATTTAGCCTTCTCTTGCAGATTGTAGGCAGGCTGTATTTAGAACAGGCTCAACCTTAATGTTTCAGTTTGTTAAATAATCATGAGTGAGTTTTGTAATGTTTTCTTGCAATTAATATTTATGCTATAACATTAAAAAAAGCCTTTTGTGTTGTACATGTGTTGAAAATATTTGTTGCGTTCTGTATGTATCATAACATAACAACCCACTTTGAAACATTGCCTCTGTTTTTTAACAAAACTAGTTTTTTGACATCACCTTGCCTATGTTTTTGATATGTTTTTTTTTTGCAAAAAAACTGGGGATGAGGGATAGTGTCGTGGGTTTCAAATGAACGCAAATAGTGTACTCGCTTTTAAACGATACCTAAATTGCCTAATTAGAAAAGCATTGTTGCCTAATAAATGATACTTAAATTGCCTAAGAAAAATCCAGTCCATTGTTACTAGCAGCAACATTCTCATCATCAATAGGGGCTCCAGGAACATTTAGCACTTTTAGGTACTTCTTTTGAGTTACTACATCTGCATCTACACATGTATTTTAAACCGTTCAATGCACCGATTTGTTACACATGTATTTATTTACAGGAATAGTCATCTGTTTTTCTGTGTTTTGGCTTCGTCAATTGAAGATTAGTGGTATGTCTCTGGGCTTTATCAATTGAACAAGATCATTCTTTTGCATTCTGGGTTACTTTCCAGCTGTTTGGAATGGTTATTCTTCTGCGCCTCCTCGATAGATGTTGGGCAAGCTAAGGTGGATGGAGCCACGTTCTGGGTAGAGCTGTGGCTGGAAGCGACACAGTGATCTCCACCAGCGTGCATCAACATTCATGATTAATCATAAAGACAAATGACTGCATACAAAGTTGAGCAATTAATCTAGTGTCACCTATTTTTTCTAGCAGCCCCATATTAGCAACTTTGTATTTTCTTAGGCAATTTAAGTGATATTTGTTTGTCAACAATGCGTACCTAAATAGACAATTTAGTCTTTTTTTACTGGTCAAAAAGGTCATCTACTAGGATGACTATTTGTGTAATAGCATAGTATAAACTGTAAAAAAATTATAGATTATATTGATCGTTAACACTTATGTAAAAAAGTATATATTTTGAGATCCTTTATGCATTGCTATTTAATTTTTTTCTCTCATCATTTTCAATGTGTGTGTACCTGAAAGTGCATTCGCTCCCAATGTGGGTTTTGGCTAATTAATGACAATCAAATTAGGGACTAACCGGTTTATAAAAGCATGTATGCAGATGTTAGTCCTAAGAAAGATTTGAAATATTGAAATCTCGTGAACATAGCACGTTGGATACATTTGGACATAAAGATGCCTAGCTCAAGTGGTAGATTAAAATTTCAATTTTAAACTTGAGTTATAGGTAAGCCGGACTATGAAGAGGGTCACAAAGTAGGTTGGCTAGATGTGGAGAAAAGTGCTCAATATCGACTAACTATAGTTCGCTTGAGAGACACCGCACAATCACGAACACATAGAGGATATTTTTATGTGGTCGGTGGTACCGACCATGGGTGGTCGGTGGTACCGACCACGGCTTCTCCGCGCAGTGCTCAAACACCCTCTCTGTGTTGGTCAAAAAATGAGCTAGCGGTAGTACCGCCATAACCTCGGTAGTACCGCCCTCGGTGCTACCGACCCCGGTAGGTAGTAACTTGGTTTTGCGAAGCTCTCTGTGTAGAGTCGAAAATGACCTAGCGGTACACGGTAGTACCGCTATAACCTCGGTACTACCGTCCTCGGTGGTACCGACCCAGGTCGGTAGTAAGCTTGTTTTCGCAGGCCTCTCTGTTCGCGCTGAAATTGACCTAGCGGTAGTACCGCCATTACCTCGGTACTACCGCCCCCGGTGGTACCGAGCCCTGGCCGGTGGTAACCAAGTTTGCAGGGCTCTCTTGACTGACTCGCTTGTGACTTGGCGGTAGTACCGCCATAACCTCGGTACTACCGACCCTCGGTGGTACCGACGCTGGTCGGTAGTTTCCAAGGGACCAAGTCCCTAACTGAGGAGCTCTCTGTTCGTGGCCATTTTGGCCTGGCGGTAGTACCGCTATAAGGCCGGTACTACCGCCCGCGGTGGTACCGACCTGAGGTCGGTAGTTGACCTTTTGGTCAGAACTGGATCTATGCGACCGTTGTGAACTGGTCGGTAGTACCGACCATGGGTGGTCGGTACCACCGACCAGCCTCGGGACTGAGGGAGTATAAATGCTTCCTCTCTTCACTTTTCACAGTCACCCATTCATTCCACTCACTTATTGCTGACCTAACTTGAGACAAACTCTCTCCAAGCATTGACTCCTCCCCTCTCTCTCCCCCTTTGCTCCTAGATTCATTCCCTTGCAAGATTTGAGCTAGGGAAGTGAGATTAGAGAGTGGGAAGCTTCGATCTACGACTTGAGCACTTGGTTTCCATCTAGCCGGCTTGATTTGTGTCTTTTACTCTTGATCTCTTTGAGCTCTAGCCGGTTAGGTGTTCTTCGTGGTAGCCCGTATTGATTCACTTGTGAGGGCTCCCCGAAGTGTTTGTATTACCCCCTGAGATTTCTAGTAGAGAAACTCTCGTAGCCTTTGTGGTTGCTTGAGTGAGGCGAGGAGGTGAAATAGACTCCGACCTTTGTGGTCACCTCAACAACGAGGACGTAGGCACTCCTTCGTGGATTGGCCGAACCTCGGGATAAATCGCGTGTCCCGTGTGCTTGTTGTTGTCTCTACTTTCTCTATTACACTTGTTGTTGTGTTCTTCGTGTTCTTCCTATCCCTATCTTCTTCTTAGGTTGGAAAGGCTCGATCTACATCAAGGGAAGCAACCAAGGCTTGGTGAGAGTAGATTTGCTATCTATCATACTTAGGGAAGTGGGGTAGATTCTTGTATTACATACATTGGATTTGTAGTTCCTTTTAGGATCCCGGTTGTGCCGTTTGTTTGTGTCGGTAGTACCGGTGTTTTACACCCGGTAGTACCTACCCAAACAAACCGGCCTCTCCGGTTGTTATCTAACTACATTTTCTAGTTTGTGAAGTTTCAGATTGTTAAAAATCACCTATTCACCCCCCCTCTAGGCTGATTTGATCCTTTCAATTGGTATCAGAGCCTAACCCTTGTGTTAGCGCTTCACCGCGTAAGGGAGAATCATGTCGACCCTAAGTCAAGAAGAACTTGATGATATCGTGAAGAAGGTTACTGCTCAAGTAATTGAAGATCAAGCAAAGAAGCATGAAGATGAAATAAAGAAGATGAAAGATGAGATTGAGGGTTTGAGGCGAGCTTTGGACAGCAAAGCCGAATCATCCGGAAGCGGTGATAATCAGCCGCCCAAGGATGACAAGAAGAAGGGAGATGAAGAGAAAGGCAAGAGAGACCACGAGTTCTCTAGAGTGCATTATGACTATAGCCAAATGGGCAAAGTCATTCATCTGCCTAGCGTCAATCTAGGCAAACCACCCGCCTTTGATGGAATCAACTACAATGATTGGGCACACAAGATGAAGCTACACCTTCTTGCCGCAAGAGTTTGGGAGATTGTTGAGAGTGGACCAAGTCATGTTGAAGGTCAAGAGTTCACCGACAATGATGTGTTTGAGTTTCAACAAAATGTTCAAGCCGCATCATTGATTCTATCATGCCTTAAGCCTGAAGAAAGCAACAAGGTACATGGAATGGAGAGTGCCAAGAAGATTTGGGACACCCTCAGGATATCATATGAAGGTGATGCAAGTGTGAGGAAGTGCAACATAGAGCTTCTTCATGGAAAGATTGAGAACTTTGCTATCAAGAAAAGTGAGACCACTCAACAAATGTTTGATAGATTCATGACATTGGTAAATCAGATTAGAGCTCTCGGAGACAAAAAGTGGGATGACTACTCAGCTGGAAGAAAGCTATTAAGAGCATATAGAAAGAGGAACAAGAACCTTGCATCAATCATCATGGAGAGACCTAACTATGAGAGCATGGGACCTCATGAAATGCTTGCCAAGATAAAGCATCATGAAGTCTTGCATGATGAAGATATAGAAGATCAAGAGGCAAGCAACAAGAAGGTAGTGGCACTCAAGGCTAATCAAGAAGAAGGAAGCAAGGCCCGAGATGATTCATCAAGCGAAGGAAGTGAAGACTCCGATGATGAGTTGGCCCTTCTCGTGAAGAACTTTAGAAGATTCATGAGAAAGAAGATGCACAAGAAGGGCAAAGGTGGATACTTCAAGAAGTCAAAGAAGAGAAATTGCTATGAGTGTGGTGCGGATGATCATTTCATTGCCGATTGTCCACAAAAGAAGAACAAGAACAAGTATAGCAAGAGTGACGACAAGAAGCAAAGAAGAAGAAGAGGTGGCGAAGCTCATCTTGGTGAGGAATGGTTCTCGAAAGATGAATCAAGTGATGATGAGAAGAGCAAGAGCAAGGAGAAGGAGAAGGGAGCAGCCAACATCGCCATACACAAGACCTCTTCTCCAAGCCTCTTCTCCAACATGGCTACATCGACAACTTCATCACGCTTGTTCGAGAGCCTCTCCGACGACGAGGATGACTTCACTCATTCTTGCTTCATGGCTAAGAATGAGAAGGTACCATCTCACTCTCCTACTTGTTCTAGTGATGAATATAGTGATGATGACATGGATGAATTTGAACTAAGTATCATAAGTAAGTTTGGTTAGAAAGGTGGACCAAAAATATTAAAATTGCTTAATAAGTTGGAAAGTCGGAATGAGAGTCTTGTTTTGCAAGGGGACTTGATCTCTCAAGAGAGAGAAAAGAACCTTGCATTAGAAGCCTCTCTTGCCGAGGAGAAGTTGAAGGTTGAGAAATTGACCGTGGAACTATCTTTAGCTAACGACTCTAACAAGAAGTTGGCTAAGGAGTGTTCCACGAGCAATGACTCAATTGCTAGCCTAAAGAATGAGGTTAGCTTGGTTCAAGAAAGCCTCACAAGCTTTCAAGATAAATATCAAACTCTTGAACTAAGCTACAACACTCTTTGGAATAGCACTTCTTCAACTTCTTCTAAGGATTCCGATGGCTCTAATGCTTCAACTAGTAATGGTTGCAAAAGATGCTATAAAATTGATATAAATGCTTGTGCAACTAATCTTGTTGAGCTAGAGAAGAAAGACAAGGAGATTCATAGGTTGAACATGATCTTGAGGAATGGTTGCAAGTGTAAGGTGCAACAACCAAAAGATATCCTCAAGACCGCAAGACACCCATCCATCAAGGATGGAATTGGGTACAATAGGTATGGTGGTAAGGCCAATGGAAGGAAGTTGGTAAATGGGGTACCCTTTGTTAACTTTAACAAAGGGGTTCCTCTCTTTGACCTAATGAACAAGGCCAACAAGATTGCCAATCCCAAGGCTCCACTTGCTAATGGTAAGATCAACAAGGAAAAGCAAGTGGAGGCCCCCAAGCAACAAAATCCCATATCAAGAAACTACACATGTGATTACTTGTGTTGTTGGGGGGAGGATGGCAAGATAGTAGTCAAGTATGTTAGTGCCCTCAAGAAGAGGGAAATTATGAGAAATGTTTGGGTACCAAAAGCTTATGTGACTAACCCCCAAGGACCCAATCTCATTTGGGTACCTAAATCAAGAACATAATCTTGTTTTGTAGGAATATGCCTCCGGTGGGTCAAGTTGGGTGTTGGATAGTGGATGCACCAATCATATGACCGGGGCAAAAAAATGTTCTCCTCCTTCCAACCAAGCAACGACTCATGCAACAATATTGTGTTTGGTGACAATGGTAAAGGAGAAGTGCTTGGTTTGGGTAAAATTGCTATCTCAACTGACAATTCCATATCTAATGTATTACTTGTGCATTCGTTGAGTTACAACTTGTTATCCGTTTCTCAACTTTGTGAAATGGGTTACGATTGTCTCTTTATGGATAAGGGTGTGACCATCTCTAGAAGAAGGGATTCCTCTATTGCATTCAAAGGCGTGTTGAAGGGAAAACTTTACTTAGTTGACTTCTCAACTAGTAAGGTAGAACCTACAACATGTCTAATGGCAAAATCTAGCATGGGTTGGCTTTGGCACCGCTGACTAGCTCATGTTGGGATGAGGAACTTGGCCCAACTTCAAAGGGAAGGGCACATCCTTGGACTAACCAATGTTTCTTTTGAGAAAGATAGGATTTGCAGTGCGTGCCAAGCCGGAAAGCAAGTTGGAGCAAAGCATCCAATCAAGAACATCGTGTCGACCACAAGACCATTGGAGCTATTGCATGTGGACCTCATCGGACCCGTTGCTTACCAAAGCATCGGTGGTAACAAATACGGTTTCGTTATTGTTGATGACTATTCTCGTTTCACTTGGGTGTTCTTTTTAGCAGATAAAAGTGAAACGCAAGGCATTTTCAAGAAGTTTGCTAGAAGAGCACAAAATGAGTTTGATATCAAAATCAAGAAAGTGAGAAGTGACAACGGGACCGAGTTTAGGAACACCAACATAGAAGAGTATCTTGATGATGAAGGAATCAAGCATGAGTTCTCCGTTCCATATACCCCACAACAAAATGGGGTTGTGGAAAGGAAGAATAGAACTCTTGTTGAAGCCGCAAGATCTATGTTGGATGAGTACAAGACTTCCCATGGCTTTTGGGCGGAGGCGATGAACACGACGTGTCATGCAATCAACCGCCTCTACCTTCACAAGCTAAGAGCGAAGACTCCATATGAGCTTCTAACCGGTAACAAACCGAAGGTGCACTACTTTAGAGTCTTTGGCTGCAAGTGTTTCATACTTAACAAGAGGGCCAAAAGCTCAAAGTTTGCACCTAAGGTACATGAAGGCTTTCTACTTGGTTATGGTACTAACGAACATGGCTACCGTGTATTCAATAATGCCACTGGCACTATTGAGTTAACGGTAGACGTGACTTTTGATGAATCCGACGGCTCCCAAAAGGAGCAAGTCAATGATGAGCTTGTAGGTAATGACGTGCCTCCATCCGAAGCTATCAAGAGGCTTGCAATCGGTGATGTGAGGCCCGTTGAAATTCAAGATGATGAAGATGATCCATCACACACTCCACAAGATTCTCATATCCATCATGTGCATCCACATGTGCATGATGAAGCTTCCGCAACTCCGACTGGTGGTAGTGTGGGTGATGTTCAAGTGATACATCAAGTTGATGATCAAGCACAAGCTCAACATGAAGTCCGACAAGAAGATGGGGACATCAACACATATGAAGATGATGAAGATGGACCCATCCAAAGGAGATCACTTGTGCCACATCCAAGAGTTCATCATACAGTTCAACGGGATCATCCCGTTGACAACATATTGGGGAGCATACAGCGTGGGGTAACGACACGCTCTCGTTTAGCAAGTTTTTGTGAACATTACTTGTTTGTCTCCTCTTTGGAACCTCTTAGGGTGGAAGAAGCACTTGATGATCCGGACTGGGTGATGGCTATGCAAGAAGAGCTGAACAACTTCACCAGGAATGAAGTCTGGTCCTTGGTGGAAAGGCCCAAGCAAAATGTGATAGGAACCAAATGGGTCTTCCGCAACAAGCAAGACGAGCATGGCGTGGTGACAAGGAACAAAGCACGGCTGGTGGCTCAAGGTTTCACTCAAATCGAAGGTTTGGATTTTGGGGAAACCTATGCACCTGTAGCTAGGCTTGAGTCAATTCGCATATTACTTGCCTTTGCTACTCACCATGATTTCAAGCTATACCAAATGGACGTGAAAAGTGCATTCCTCAACGGCCCCCTCTCCGAATTGGTATATGTTGAGCAACCACCGGGTTTTGAAGATCCAAAGTTTCCCAACCACGTCTACAAGCTCGACAAGGCGCTCTATGGGCTCAAACAAGCCCCTAGAGCTTGGTATGATTGCCTTAAGGACTTCCTACTCAAAAAGGGTTTTGAGATAGGAAGGGCCGATGCTACTTTATTTACTCGCAAAGTTGATAATGATATCTTTGTGTGCCAAATATATGTCGATGACATAATATTTGGTAGTACTAATGTGGCTTTTTTGTGAGGAATTTAGTAGGATCATGACTAAAAGGTTCGAGATGTCCATGATGGGTGAGTTGAAGTACTTTCTTGGATTCCAAATCAAGCAACTCAAGGATGGCACGTTCATCAGTCAAACCAAGTATACAAGAGACATGCTAAAGAAGTTTGAGATGGACAAGGCCAAACCCATCAAGACCCCCATGCCTACCAATGGACATCTTGATCTAAATGAGGATGGTAAGTCAGTGGACCAAAAGGTATATCGCTCTATGATCGGTTCATTGCTTTACCTTTGTGCATCTAGGCCCAATATCATGCTTAGTGTGTGCATGTGTGCAAGGTTTCAAGCTAATCCGAAAGAATGTCATATTATGGCCGTTAAGAGAATCTTTCGATACTTAGTGCACACTCCGAATCTTGGCTTGTGGTATCCCAAGGGCTCCACTTTTGATCTACTTGGCTATTCCGATTCGGACTATGCCGGTTGCAAGGTAGATCGAAAGAGCACTACCGGGACTTGCCAATTTATTGGGAGGTCTTTGGTGTCATGGAGTTCTAAGAAACAAAATAGTGTTGCCCTATCCACCGCCGAAGCCGAGTATGTGGCAGCCGGCGCATGCTGTGCTCAACTACTTTGGATGAAGCAAACACTAAAAGACTTCGGATGTGAGGAAACCAAAATTCCACTTTTGTGTGACAATGAGAGTGCTATCAAGCTAGCAAACAATCCCGTAAACCATTCTCGCACAAAACACATAGACATCCGACACCATTTCTTGAGAGACCATGAAGCCAAAGGAGATATCGCAATACGCCATGTGAGCACCGAAAAGCAACTACCCGATATCTTCACAAAGCCTTTAGATGAGTCAAGATTTTGTGCTTTGAGGAGTGAACTAAATATCATTGATTCTCGTAATGTGGCTTGATGTCTTGCACATATTTGTTTTCACCTAGAGACCTAGTCAAATGCTTTGACAAAATATTGTGTGTGATTTCAAAATCTATTTTGCATGCTTCTCTTATGTCCATGGCTATGTACTGTTTTTATGAAATCTGGACATGTTTGAAGTATGTGTAGTATACCACTCAAAGTTCTCCTAGAATAGCCCTCTGTCCATTCTGGAAGTGCACAGTCGGTGGTACCGCCATAGGGTCGGTAGTACCGACGTCGGTAGTACCGGCCCCTATGGGCGGTGGTACCGACCGTGTGGTCCCGAGTATAAAAGGTCGTGGTGAATTCCTTTCAACCCTAGTCAATCTTGTTTTGACCGCAGCCGCCGCCTTCTTGCGCCGCCGCCGCCCGTGCCCGTGACCGTGCCAGCCGCCGCGTCTTCTTCCTCTCCGATCTCCCTCCTCCTCCACCCAAATCCAAATCCCTCCGGTGAAAAGGTGCGTAGGAGCAAGGAGATCGTCTTGGTGGTGTTCTTGAAGCTCGAAGTTTCTTCCTTCGTTGGATTTCGACCTCTTCTACACGAGTAGCAAGGTACTAGGGTGTTCTTGCCCGATCTCTTAATGTACCTTGTTCTAGGTCGATTCCTTTGGTAGGATTGCTATATCTAGTGTGTATATGCTTCTAGGATGTTTGGTTTGCAAGTTCATGGACAATTTGTGTGATTGGATTGAGGGGAACCGCACGCTGCTGTGCGGTCGGTAGTACCGCCCGCTGGGGTCGGAAGTACCGACCGCGCGCAACGAGGGGTTTTCCTCCCCAATTTCGATCGTCGTCTTTGCTACATCCTTTGAAGTTGTCTTTCTATCACCTATGTCTCACTTCGGTCTATGCTATCTTGTTCTAGATGTCGCATAACCGGAGGACCGCTAGTGATGACGATGATGAGGAATATTCTGCCTTTGAGCAAGGTGATGTGCAGCCGGGTGGGCCACAGCGGCGCAATCCTGCGCGCCGTGCTCAGTCTACCAGTGGGAGTTTGGAGGAACTCCCTCGTTAGGTCCGTGGACGTTCGTCCGGGGGCCACATGGGACGTCGCAACGTTGATAGTGCCAGGGGACGTGGGAGCGGCCATGCCGGTGGGAGTGGTCATGCTGCTCCTCCGCCTCCTCCGCCCCTGTCGCTGGTCCACCCGGGCGCCTGCACAGCGTCATTGTGGGTGGTGTGGCTCAGGCGGCTGGTGCTGAGCGTGAGGGTTGCTCCATCGATCCTCACGTTGGACCGCCGTCTCCTCCGACTTCAGGGTTGCTGCTTATCAACCGTGTATTTAATATGCACCCTGAAGCTGGAGTCGTGATGTCTGCCCCCGCTCTTCTTGGAAACACCATGGACTACTCTGACAGGAAGAAGGGGAATCTGATGAGAAGGCAGCGTGAGGAGAATCCATACCTCTTTATCAGAGATGATTCAGTTGATCGGAGGTTTTGGTCGAGGTTCCAGCATGATTACTATGTGTCAGTCCTCTGGAAGAGTCTCTGTGCTAAGGGCCATCCCCCTCTCTTTGAGCACAAGCGACGGGTTATCCGCTCCTTGACAGACAAGGACTCAGAAGACATTCAGGCTTTGGTGCAGAGGCTAGAGGAGTGGAGGATCTTGGGGTTGGTCTCTGGTGAGCGCAGCTACAACCAGGAGATAATCTGTCAGTTTTGGGCAACCCTATTCATTGATCAGGAGGCGCAGGTGCTGCACTGGATGACCCAAGGGGTCCACTACCGGTGCAACTTTGTCACCTTCGCCCGGTTGTTGGGATTCGATCATGTAGACAGGGATGCTCCTCGCTTGTCAGAGATGTATGGTGGAGGCATGTACACAGCTCAGCTGCAGGATTCAGGAGTCTACATGGATGGTGCAGTGGCAAACTTCAAGGTCCCTGGCCTGAAGCCTGCCTACTTTGTGCTCAACAATTTGATGCACCTGACTCTGGATCCAAAGGTTGGAGACCAAGACAACTTGAGGGATGATGCTGCCAAGGTCCTTGTCCAGTTTGCTTTACCAAATGGTCGGTTCAGCATCTCACATTTTCTTTGGCAGAAGATATCAGATGTGTACAATGACCCTCACAAGCTTCTACCCTATGCTCCATATCTTATGCACATCATTGAGCATGTTGTGGGAGCAACTTTTGAGTACGACCGGACGGTGAAGGACTACAGTGTTCGGAAGTTCATATCCATCGTCAAGGACAAGGGTGTCGCTGGCGACGAGGCTCCAGCAGCAGCAGCAGCCGCGCCTGGTGAGGCACATGGCCCCGAGCAGGCTGGTGGGGATGTACCTCCTGCTACCGCTCCTCCTCCGCGTCGTGAGAGGCATCGGAGTGGCGGTCTTCGCTCCGCTCTCGGCAAGATCTTCGAGTGGATGTGCTACAGGGCCGAGCGCGACGAGCGACATCATCAGGAGGTGCGTCAGCACCTTGGTCTTCCTCCGCGTTCTCCGCCCCGACCCCATCCAGATCCTTTTGCCGAGTATGATGCTCAGCACCATGATGAAGATGATGATGATGTCGGTGGTCACCACCACCAGCAGCAGCAGCAGCCCCAGCACCCCGGTGGTGGTGAGGCTGGCTTTTACAGCTCCATGCTGTTCGAGCCTCCTCAGTTCTATCCTCAGGCTCCACCACAGTACCAGGCTCCTCCTTTCTTCCCTGACTATGGTGCGGGTACGTCCTTTGCTGGCGGATCCACATCATATCACGGTGGTGGTGGTGGCTCGTACATGGGCTTTGCTGGCCCCGACGCCGATCCAGCTGGGAGTGGTGGTTTTCGCGACCCTACTCCCCCGCTGGATCCCTCTGATGCCCCTTCGTCGTCATATCCAGGAGGTGATGTTGGTGAGAGTGCTTACTCCTCTCTCTTCGGTGGTCCTTATCGTGGTGGATCTTCCAGCGGCTATTACTAGTTCTTTGCTTATCTTGGCCTACCCGTTTTGGTACTTGATGCCAAAGGGGGAGTGTTAGGCTTTATCTTGATGTAATAGCTAGCCGTGAGAGAGGGTTAAACTTTGAGAACTAAGTGTGGTATGCTACTTTTATTTGTGATGTGTTGATGAGGATGTAAAACTTTTGTGCTTAATGTTATATTCATGTATGGTTCATCCTCTATATTTATGCTCCTGTCATGGTGATTGTTGTTTTCGATATGGCTATGTGATTTGAGTCCTTTTCTTTCTTCCATAGCCATTCGCTTTTCTTATTACATTGCTATGTGAATCACCATGTCATATCGCCTATGCATCACAAATTGATATATATGATGTTGTCTCACACACTTAGACACCCCATGGATTACAAAATTTAGGGGGAGCTCTTGTTCTTGTGTATGCAACCTTGTCTTTTAATCAAGGTTTGAAATTCATATCCAAAGCATACACTAAGGGGGAGCTTGAACTAAATTTTGGAATTCAAAAGCTTCAATTCTTTCTATCCTTATTATAAGCCTAAGTTGGTTGTCATCAATTACCAAAAAGGGGGAGTTTGAAAGTGCATTCGCCCCCAATGTGGGTTTTGGCTAATTAATGACAATCAAATTAGGGACTAACCGGTTTATAAAAGCATGTATGCAGGTGTTAGTCCTAAGAAAGATTTGAAATGTTGAAATCTCGTGAACATAGCACGTTGGATACATTTGGACATAAAGATGACTAGCTCAAGTGGTAGTTTAAAATTTTAATTTTAAACTTGAGTTATAGGTAAGCCGGACTATGAAGAGGGTCACAAAGTAGGTTGGCTAGATGTGGAGAAAATTGCTCAATATCGACTAACTATAGTTCGCTTGAGAGACACCGCACAATCACGAACACATAGAGGATATTTTTATGTGGTCGGTGGTACCAACCACAGCTTCTCCGCGCAGTGCTCAAACACCCTCTCTGTGTTGGTCAAAAAATGAGCTAGCGGTAGTACCGCCATAACCTCGGTAGTACCGCCCTCGGTGCTACCGACCCCGGTCGGTAGTAACTTGGTTTTGCGAAGCTCTCTGTGTAGAGTCGAAAATGACCTAGCGGTACACGGTAGTACCGCTATAACCTCGGTACTACCGTCCTCGGTGGTACCGACCCAGGTCGGTAGTAAGCTTGTTTTCGCAGGCCTCTCTGTTCGCGCTGAAATTGACCTAGCGGTAGTACCGCCATTACCTCGGTACTACCGCCCCCGGTGGTACCGAGCCCTGGCCGGTGGTAACCAAGTTTGCAGGGCTCTCTGGACTGACTCGCTTGTGACTTGGCGGTAGTACCGCCATAACCTCGGTACTACCAACCCTCGGTGGTACCGACGCTGGTCGGTAGTTTCCAAGGGACCAAGTCCCTAACTGAGGAGCTCTCTGTTCGTGGCCATTTTGGCCTGGCGGTAGTACCGCTATAAGGCCGGTACTACCGCCCGCGGTGGTACCGACCTGAGGTCGGTAGTTGACCTTTTGGTCAGAACTGGATCTATGCGACCGTTGTGAACTGGTCGGTAGTACCGACCATGGGTGGTCGGTACCACCGACCAGCCTCGGGACTGAGGGAGTATAAATGCTTCCTCTCTTCACTTTTCACGGTCACCCATTCATTCCACTCACTTATTGCTGACCTAACTTGAGACAAACTCTCTCCAAGCATTGACTCCTCCCCTCTCTCTCCCCCTTTGCTCCTAGATTCATTCCCTTGCAAGATTTGAGCTAGGGAAGTGAGATTAGAGAGTGGGAAGCTTCGATCTACGACTTGAGCACTTGGTTTCCATCTAGCCGGCTTGATTTGTGTCTTTTACTCTTGAGCTCTTTGAGCTCTAGCCGGTTAGGTGTTCTTCGTGGTAGCCCGTATTGATTCACTTATGAAGGCTCCCCGAAGTGTTTGTATTACCCCTGAGATTTCTAGTAGAGAAACTCTCGTAGCCTTTGTGGTTGCTTGAGTGAGGCGAGGAGGTGAAATAGACTCCGACCTTTGTGGTCACCTCAACAACGAGGACGTAGGCACTCCTTCGTGGATTGGCCGAACCTCGGGATAAATCGCGTGTCCCGTGTGCTTGTTGTTGTCTCTACTTTCTCTATTACACTTGTTGTTGTGTTCTTCGTGTTCTTCCTATCCCTATCTTCTTCTTAGGTTGGAAAGGCTCGATCTACATCAAGGGAAGCAACCAAGGCTTGGTGAGAGTAGATTTGCTATCTATCATACTTAGGGAAGTGGGGTAGATTCTTGTATTACATACATTGGATTTGTAGTTCCTTTTAGATCCCGGTTGTGCCGTTGTTTTGTGTCGGTAGTACCGGTGTTTTACACCCGGTAGTACCTACCTAAACAAACCGGCCTCTCCGGTTGCTATCTAACTACATTTTCTAGTTTGTGAAGTTTCAGATTGTTAAAAATCACCTATTCACCCCCCCTCTAGGCTGATTTGATCCTTTCAGTACCAATTAGTGCAACAGTTTTTATGGTCCAGCAACTTGATTCAAATTTTTTATTAAGCGGGAGGTCATAAAACGCTTCAACGGACGAGATAGCATACAACGTGCTGGAAAACTGTAAGGAGCAGCTGGCTAGTGGTGGTTGTAACCAACTTTTACTGTAAAAGGAAAAAAACTAACTCGGTGGAAATATTATTTCCTAAAACGGACTGTGCGTGCGGGAATCTAATAGTACCGCCGGTCGTGCGTTAGGTGCTTCCTTTCTTTTGAACCTCTGACCTAACCTAAACACCTTCGAGGACTGGGCTAATAAATCATTTAGGGCTCCTTTGGTTCACGGAAACAGAGGAATACGGTGGAGGAAACTATTCTCTCTCACTGTATTCGCACGAAACAAAAAACCCAGTCCGACTTCATATTCGGTTTCCTACAATTCTCCCATCTTTGGCCCGTGAGCCAAAAAGGGCCTTAATTGTATGGGCCGTGGGATGTGACCATAGAACACACGACTTCGTCATCTCATAAGACTACTGCAATGCAACTCATGTCTGCTCCGAGCTCCGAATCACCTGTTTGATATTGCTAGGCTGACCAAATTCACTATAGTGCCTCCGATGAAAGATATAAGCACCTTTACGTTTGTCCAGAGTAAATTATAAGTCGTTTTGATTTGTTAGATACATAGCATTTGCTATACACCTAATATGTCATTATGTCCAGATACACAATAAATAATATCTACAAAAGCAAAAACATATTGTTTTTAAAGATAATTGTAAAAAAAGTTTCATCATGAATTTGATGCACCGTTGTCAATCTATATAAATATATTACTCCCTCCGTCCCTAAATGTCCGTCGTTCTCGCTTCCCAAGAAATATCTTTGATTAATTTTATATGAAAAACTATTAATATTTATAATACATAATTGATATCATTAGATAGATCTTTTAATCTAGTTTTTAATAAATTTATTTGGAGATATAAATATTGTACACATTTTTTTGTAAATCGAGTCAATTTTGTGGCACAAAAACCAAAAACGACAAATAAAAAGGGACAGAGGGAGTAGATATTTATGGTTAAAGTTTAACGAGATTAAGAGTTAAATGCATTAAAGGTCCATTTACTTATTCGGGACTTCAATTATTAGGTCCATCAACTCTAAAAGTTGACCTTTGTCCCCGACTGTGTTGCCCTTCTTTCCATTCCCTCATCAAGCCTGGCATCTGTGCATCCGCTCAATCTGTGCTCCAGTGCTTGCTACCGCCATTACTTGTCATGGAGCTCATGCTATCACAATTATTTCTTGGCTTGTGCCTCACATTTGTCCTAGAAATGATCTCTGTTGAATATGTCTCTCCCTCTACCCTTTGCTCTCGTTGGACACACAATAATCATGATGAATTCATACTATAATGGAACACTTAAATTATTTTAGATCCACCCACAAAAACGTCCTCCGTTGAGAGTCTCAACCATTGTGCACCCAGTAAAACGTACACAAAATTTCGTCTCCATTAAAATCAAAGACTGATGAATCAACTAGATCAAATCCAGTGGCCGACGTAAGAAGTTTATGTCAGGCTTCTCACCCTCCACATGAGCGACACCGCAGCTACCGCGGCTTTAACGAGATGAGGCGACCAGCGATCGAATCCATCCGTAAACAATCGCCGAATAAAAAAAGAAAAAAAAACAACGTTGAAACAACACCGAAGAAAGTCACGTGCGATGAAAAAATCGTTTCGCTTCGTCCGGTCTCCGTGCGATGCCGTCCCCGTGCGCTCGCATGCTGTCCGTGCGAATTTTTTTTTCATCACGCCTCTCGGATGTTCACGTGGCCTGCGCTTCGTCTCCTCCTACTCCGATCCCATCTGCTCGTCTGTGTGTTGAGGTCTCTCAACTCCTGATGGTTCAGCCGCAACACAGCAGAAATACAAGCTCTAAACCCTAACAGAGCTTGCCGCCCTATTTCCCTCTACTCCTCTTTGATCCACGTTGTCGCCACGCATGGTTGCGCCTTCACGACGGCAGAGCTATAGGGAGTGCGGCTCGACGTTCGATTCAGGTGCCTTCACGCGTGCAATTTCGTCCAGATCCGACCCAGATATGAGTGTGTTATGTTGATTGCTGCTTGTAGTTTTCTACATGATTTTGTGTGGTGCGGAATTTTGTGGGTTTGGTGTTGTATCTGCGATGATGGAGGAAGGCAGGTTGGGTTCACCGGAGATAGCGCCTAGAGACGTTGTGACCTAAGGCCGCTGGAGATGGAGGGAGATAGCGCAAAGGTTGCGGTGACCATGCTCGGTGTGCTCCGTGACATGAGGAAGGACTGTTGCAACCTCTCCTTGAAGGACGCGTATCTCCCAAACTACCTCTAGGTTCATACTTGTTTGTTCATCTATTCTCTAAGAATTGAATCTCTCAATTTATATTTGAGTTATATGTTTGTTGTTAAATATGAATTATAACCTTTGCTCCTAATATGCTTACACTTTTTTGACAATTTATATTTTAAACAAACTAGGAGGGGAGGTGCGTGGTAGATGGCGCGGCGTTGCCGCCTTCCCTTCGCCAAGCGTGCTAATGAGCGCACGTACGATGGGTTGGGCGCAACGTCTGAAGGTACAAGATACACGAGGCTGGCCAATTACTCCGGTACGAGATTGGAATACGACTCCATGAGCGAATGAATAAGGTAAGATAAGAAAAGATTATGCTCGGGACAAGGAATGTACGGAATGTACGAGGGACGGAGAGGGCCGGTGGGCTCCGTCATAGGAACTATGCTGAGTTGTTGGTGATGTGTCGGTGTTGGCGCCTTGGGTGTCGACGACGAGGAGCAAATCGAGATTGGGCGCCCACGGATGTGTTGCACGGTCTCGGACTCACCTTCGACCGTTTCAGTGGCTTCCTCGTCTTGCTCGCCGACCTCGAACCATAAGTGCCGCAACACACACCCAGTATCAGTGAGCTCGACTTCTTGAAGGCATGGTATAGAAAATCAAATACAAGGTCATTATTTAATATATAATAGTATAGAGTCAGAGCACAACTAGCGAGCAATCAGTTCATCTGTAGGTTTAGTAAACAACACAATCCACATTCAGTCTCTAATTCTGCTTTCTCCTTTATGCTTTTGTTTATCTAAGTGATAGTGTCTCCAAAGAAGCAATTTTTACATTCATGACGTTGACCAAAACAATCATATTCTTTTTTACAATTGAATTTGCTTATATTTTAGTTCTATTTTATATGTATCGATTATGTAGATGATTTATATTTTAAGTAAACTATGCAGAGAAATGTATTTACTACTTTTTAAAGAGAATAATCAATCAATTGTCAGTTTTCTTTTGTATCAGTTATACTATCAAATAGATATTGAAATTTGTCCTGTTTGCTTCAACATATCAGTCTGTATTATCGGTCATGGTGCAATATTTTTTCTCTCACAATAAAACAATATCAGCCGCTTATCAGCTAGACTCTCACGGGTGAGCTTTCGAGGTAGATATTGAACATTTGCTTTGTTTGATTTACGGCTATTACATGAAGGCTGGACTCTCACAGATGAGCTCTCGAGGCAATGATAAACAACACAAACATTGGAGTTGGAGGAACGGAACTGACTAGATTAAACATGTACTACTTAATTAACGCAAGATTTTGGTGACTGCATATTCTAAAAATTTGGTGTTGCTAGGTGTTGGGTTTCTATTAACAGTCATATTATATCTTCTTTCCATCAGGAATTACAATTGTTGAGTATTTTCATGATGGTCTACCACGATTGTATGATGGCTGACTATCTACCTCCTGATGGGCTAAGGAATTGTCTGAGATCTCAGGGAATTTGGTATGACAAGGTTATAGTTGTTGGTTCTTGTCATATTGTAATTATAGGTTCTTGTCATCTATGTAATGTCGGGGACCTTGTCAGTGTAGAGGTATGAAGGGGTTCATAAATTTATTTTTCTCATAATGTTGAGCATTTTTCACATGTGTTCTAAATCATGTTTTTGTTATTGCATCTCCACTTGTTTGGTATTGTAGATGGTTGAAGCACCTTTTTATATATTTGATGACAATCTTTCGATGAGACAGTCACCTGCTCTACTAAGGGTTCAAGACATGTTTGAATAAGTGAAAACTAAGCTTCTTGGAGCACCTATGTTTTTTTGTGTGTTCTGGCTGAAAGAAAGAATTCTGGTATCTATGGTTGGTTAATAATACTACTAAATTATTCTTAACCTCCAACGTATTTTAACTTATGTTGTATCATTATCTATTAAGGTTGGATGACGAGGATGGTGACGAGCCAGCTCCGGCTTCTCCAGTAGTGGAGGCGGAGGCTGACACACAAGCCTGAGAAACGAAGGAGCAGGTCGAGGAGTTTGGCGCCGGCTAGCCTGAACTCGAGAGCAAGATCATGGCCATCAGGGACTTCTTTGAGGACCCCAATCAGGTTCTCACAAAAGCAATTTTTACATTCGTCGTATTGACAAAAACAATTATATTATTTTTTTACAATTTAATTTGATTGGTTTAGTTTGCTTATATTTTAGTTCTAATTTGTATGTATCTGAATGTAACCGTAGCGTTAGCACGGGCAGTATACTAGTGATTTTTAATGGATGATGCAACTTAGTGACACAGTTAGCTTGGATGAATAGATAGGTGTCATAATTCCATGTGCTAGTGGGTTGAGGATGTGGATGACTTGCATGTTGAGAACTTGAGATATAATTCTACTGGAGTTTAGGATTATATAAGAGAGATAACAACTTGTACTATCTGATTCGAGGAATAGTATAGAAAATCATATCGTCTTTCTTTTCTATAAAATAATAAATAGTATGTGCTAGACAATTAATTTTAAAAGGGTAACAAAATATTTTAAGTCCTTGTTAAAAAAATTATACATATGCATTGGCTACTTGTTACCTTGGATAAATTGTGAGTCAATAGTTATGCATGAGTACCTTTTTTATAATTTCAAAATTCAAACTGTGACCATAAAACTCTTTAGAAAATTCATCAGGCTCAGAGATTTATTGTTTTTCATTTGCCCTCCTTCCTTGTTTGTAAAAAAAATACAAATTAGAAAGTTTATTTTTCAACCTCTGTTACTTGAGGGAAGTCATCTATTTGTACCTCATACAAAGAAAACTCATTTCTTTGTGGTGAGCCAAACCATCCTTTATACTATTTTTGCAATATATTTTTCTTAAAATTCTCCTCATCTCAATTATCTCATGATCTTGTTCAAGTATATAGCAGCCATAGCCGGTCTTAAGGGTAGGTCACTGGGTGTGACGTCCGAGGACGGGGAGGGGGCCTAATCCTAGTTATACAACCTCCTAGGTCTTATAATTTAATATAAATCAACAAACTAATTAAGAGTAAGTATAATAATATATAATAAGTTGGCTAAATGTTGAGACGGAGAAGAGAGGGACGAGAGAGAAGAAAAGTCGACTATAAGCAGGCATAAGAACTAATAAAATTTTTGAGAGAGATAAATGGAGATATATTAAAGGGAAATATCTATAACTATTATATGGATGAGCTGAGAGAAATCTATAAAGAAGCTTACAGTTAACAACTGGTCGTCTACCAGAAACTCGTTGCTAAATGATTGAAGTTTGACCCTAAATACGGGCAAAAAAACCTAGTAGTTTTGTTTTAACCGTGTTCAAACTTCAAAGCCACGGCAGGAGCACGGCGGTCGACGGGATCAGCCGATCAGGTCAGGAAGGGCCGAGATCACGAGAAAAAGGTGAAAAGCGGAGGCCTGGACACTAGCCACTGCTGGTTGCCAGTGATCGCTGCCTGCCCGCGTCCTACACCACGTGACCACTCCACCTCCATGGATCATCTTCCACTGCGGCACTGCCGGCCCACCGGCTTGTGCGGGCCGCATGGCGAACCGGGTGTCCCGGCAGTCCGGCACAAGACCCACACCATGTGCGCGCTGTTAAAGTGTTCATTTTTCTTAATTTAACGGAATCTCGAGTGTTTATAAAAATAATTTACCAGAATCCAATCGCACCAGTGCACCACCAGTCCGACCCTGGATGGCGATCTCTCTCCGCGCTCCCCGGTCGAAGACTCGAGGGCGTGGCGCGTTCATCTTCCGCTTCGCTCTGACTTCGCGCGAATGAGCATCACATGATTGGCCAACACCATCAGGCAGCAGTTGAAAGCTTGCAGATCGCACAACACATGGGAGAGACTGTGACGTGACGCATACACACCTGTCAGCGAATGGCTTCCGCGCGTCGCTTCAGGGCGACACAACGAAAGCACGGCCTTGTTCAGTTCCGATAAATATTTGGAATTTACACTGTAGCACTTTTGTTGTTATTTGACAAACTTTATCCAAACATGAACCAACTAGGCTCAAAAGATTCGTCTCAACGTATAGATACTAAAAGTACAATCAGTTATTTTTTTTACATACATTTAATGCTCCATGCATGCAGCTAAAGATTGATGTGACGGAGAATCTAGAAATATTTGGGGAAAGTTGGGAAAACTAAACTAAACAAGGCCTTAAGCAAGCAAGAGCAATCAATCGTACTGTAAGCGGACGACGGCTCCTCGCCACGCCGCGGCGTATCGTGCTGCGCTTGCAAGTTGTTGCAAGGACCAACGAGCCCTGTGTTATCCATTCGAAAAGAATCCGTCGACAAGCAATAACCACACAAGTAATGGATGGAATTATGGAAAGGAACACAAAGGCAGAGAGCTCATCATGCTTTGTGAATTCATACGATTTATAAAACGTAGTACGTGCAGATGCATGCAAGAACCAGAGCTTTTAGGAACCGTCATCTGGCTCCTACCAGTCGCCCTGCTCATTTATCTTTCAATTTATTTTCTCTCGTAGAGCACTATTGAAACAGTTAAAATTAGCTGTAAAAACGATCAACTTGACAAGGCAATTATTCTGCCAGTAGTACTGAAACTGAATACTGAACTGAAACCACTCTTCTAGTGGTACTCCTATGCTGTAATCCAAGGTCGGAGGAAAATAACTCCAGAGGACATTATAATCACTAGTAATAACTGAATGAGTACAGGAACACGAATCACTAGTACTAGCGAATTTTTTTTATTAATAACCCAATTAAATAAAAAATTTCATAAACAACACTGTCCTTTTTTTTTACAAAACTAACTTTTTTGCCGCGCCGTCCCCAATGGCGCGGTAAAAGCGTTAGCCGCGCCATGCATGGCGGCGCGGCAAAAGCGCCACCGTGGCACCGCCCGGCCACGCAGGCCCGCGTGGGCCCCGCTCGTCAGTTTGCCGCGCCAGGCGGGCTGGCGCGGCTAGTGCGTTTGCCGCGCCAGGCGGGTTGGCGCGGCAAAGCCGATCTAGATCTGGCCGCCGCGCCCAGCAGCAGCCTCCTCTTCATTCCTCTCTTCTCCTCCCAAACCAATTCAATCCAATCCAATCCAATCCAATCTATTTCATCCCTCCTCTCTTCATCTCCCTCAATCGAACTTGTTCTCTCTGCACTAGAGGTATTTTGATCCATATTGCTGTTCTTTATCCATATTTGCAATGTAGGATTAAACCATATTTTGGTAAGTTAGGGTTTGTAGACAATATTTATTTTGAAAATGTCGTGACGTTAGTTGTTAATTAATGATGGATTTGTTCATGTATTAGACTTTTTGTATCTGTTTTGCTTAATATTTTGTTCAATTTGTGTATATTTTTTTGTGTAATATTTGTTACGCCATTATGTAGATTTATAATTAATCATGAATGTATGTGTAGCGTTGACATATTTTTTATTGTTAGGATGCCGCGGCGTGGCAAAGCTAGTAAGGCAAGGTAAGATCGGTACATTGTTGATTTATTTGTCTGTTTTAATGAAGTAATTTTGTGGTATGTTCATTTGTTATTGCGTTGATGATTGTAGGCAGCCTCTCATGGGCAATGCCTATGCCCGTTTGCCATTGCCTAGCGGTGTTCCGGTGCCCATGTGCTACTGCGGCGATGATTGTAAGGTCGCAATATCTGATGAGGAGCACACATACGGTCAGAGGTATTGGATGTGTGAGAATTATGCCTTTGACCCTACACCTAAACAGATCCGTATTAGACTGATGGTGAGAAGCTGATGGCTTGTTCTATACATGAATGACAAATCATTTATATTTTATTACCTAATTGACTTAGTCGTATTTTGCAGGAGCCTCCACCACTATGTGACTTCGAGCAGTGGATCGACACTGAGATAAAGCCGGAGGACAAGGAGCACGTAGAGAGGATGAAAAAGTGGGCTGCGGAGGACAAGAAGCGTTTAGAGAAGAGACGCAAAGAAGAGGCAGCACAAAAGCAGCATGAGGAAGAGGCAAAACTGAGGGATGCAGCTAAGCGCAGGGGGGAGAGGGAGAAGAGGCTTGAGCGTGTGCGTCGTGCCAAGGCTGCCATGGAGCAGGATCCGGATGCTGTGAGAAAGGGAAAGTGGCCTCGTTGCACTCAGTAGTGTGGTAGGTTAAGTAGTCATTATTGAGTAATGAACATTGTTGTCATTTGGTGGACTTGTTAGTGTATTGTACTGTTGGTTTGTACTTCGGTGTACCGTTTATTTCGGATCCTCGATTATGTAGTCTTGAACTGCACTTTGTTCGACTTTTTTATATGTTGTTGGATTGTTTGTGGTAGTTCATGTGTTATCGATTTATTCTGGGATAAAGTACGAGAAATAGAATAGAGGAAACCAGTACACGAACAACAAACTAGTACATGGCATGTGAGGACCTTTTACCGTAACTTGGTTAAAAGGTCCTAGACTAATCCTAACATGCCTTAGGTAATTGATTGGCACAACACAACACACACATAGTGGTCTAAGTAGTCTAGAAGCCGTCCCACATAGCAAACTGAGTAGACCCTTCTCCGTAATAGCCTCTCATTGCGGGTGGTGGTGGTGGTGGCGGTGGCGGTGGTGGGGGCGGCGGTGGAGGCCCCTTGTTCTTGTGATGCGGGCAGTTGCAATATGGATCAAGGCATATTGCTTCATCTGAACCACCTGCATCGCTGTCGTCATCATCATAGTCCTTGAGCATGCTTTTAACTTCTCTTTCAAGATCGTCGATACGACGCTGCAGATAATAGATGTATTCCTGATGCGGCCATATTGGAGGAGGATCCACCCATCTGGTGAAGCCACAGTTTTCTTCGGAAATAGAAGACTGACATTCACAAAATGACTAAGTATTAGCAAACATGAGAGGCATAGCAACAACAATTAAATAAAGTTACCCATGCTCGCGGGCATTTGAAGAAACGTCGGCCTGCCTCCAGGTCATCGTGGAGCATCTGCACCAAACAGTCCTCACCATGGCGGCATTTTGGCCAGTCCTCTAAACGGTTATCGTATCCCCTAAGAGGACGGTCCCGGCTGAAATCCTTTTTTGCTCTCAACGGGAAAGTCATATAGTGCCTCTAAGAAGAAATCAGGACCAAGAGATCCCTCCCACACAATGGGAGGTTCCTTCCTCCCACCCTTTCCTCTCCCGCCTTTGGACGAACCTCCAGACATCTCTACTACGAACCTCGCAAGCTCTGCTGAAGTTGTTGAATATGCAAGGCGCTGATGGGTTTATATAGGCGGAGCCCTGGTTTTGAACTTGTGAATTATCTCAGCTGCATTATTAGTGTGTAGTTATTGCAACTGAAAAGGCTATTCGCTGAAAAATCTAATCACTGAAAAGCCTATATACTGAAAAGCCTATATACTGAAAAGCCTATACACTGAAAAGTCTATTAGAATCAAAACTGCAGAGCACTTATGAGGACAGGACACGACACTGAAAAGGCTATGCAACAAGATGCCAGCTTTTGCCGCGCCAACCCTGGGGGCGCGGCTGACACTTTAGCCGCGCCATGCGGGGTGGCGCGGCTAATGCGTTTGCCGCGCCATCCCGCCTGGCGCGGCTAAACCGTCAGCCGCGCCCCCAGGGTTGGCACGGCAAAAGCTGTACGTATAACGTAGCTTTTTTAATGCGCCGAAGTGTTGATGCTATTATTCTTCGGAATCATGATTGTGACTTGTGAGAGAATCAGCCAATCGCATAATAGCACTCCTAGAGACTAGAGTTTCTGAATCGCTATGACTGCGCAAGCCTTAGGGCATGTTTAGATCCCAAAACTTTACAAGATTTTCTATCACAAGCCTTAGGGCATGTTATGCTTATAGGTTTTGTTGTTTTGGCGCGAGAGTTGTTTTGGTCAAAATTTGAATACAATTACAAGCCATTTTATAACAGAATGAGACATGTTTCATTAGCACAAAGTACTCACATAAACTACCGAATCCTCTGTAACATGGTCTCGATATACATAATAGAGGATAAAGAGTGTCTAATACATAATATGCAGTCTAACACTAAGTCTAGCTAGGTGTGTACGGCTGACGAGGCCGCCTCCGACGCTTCGGCTGCGACAGGTCCATGTTGGGCGTGAACGTGACGTCCGTGCGGTCTCGTGCGCGTGGCTGCCGGCGTGGTGACCCTTGCGTCGGACTAGGTCCCTGCAACATTCAAAATAAATATTAGCAAACAACTTAAATGTATCCGACGAACTTAAATGAACAGAGGCCAACTTATGTACCTGCACGTCCTCCTGAGTAGGTAGTGGAGCTCCACCTAGCTGTGAGTACCCTAGCTCGTGTGCTGCGCCCTGCTCTGGCCAAGGCTGCCAGTCTGGACCGGTGTAGTAGCCACTAGGGTACTGGTATGCACCAGGTATCTGCCACGCCGTGTCGTCCGAGGAGTGGTGCGGGCCACCTCTGGAGGAGGACCCTCCAGCGTAGTGCGAGCTATGGCCGAGGGCCATGTAGCCTGCACTAGCTGTGTAGGGTGGCGTGGTGTGCTCGTCGTGCTCCTCCTCGTCCTCCCCCTCCTCCTCGGGCTGCTCCTCTATAGTGGTGCCCTTTCCGCGTGGATCCGCAGAAGTGCCTCCCGTCCGGGCGTCGGACGACGCTGCTGCTGCTGGGACAGTGTCGGACACCAAAGGGCTCGAAGGCTGAGGAAGGTGCGGTGGGGCCCACGCTGTGTCCATGCACCCTAGCTTCTGAGCAAGCTTCCTGCAACCCTTCCTGATTTTCTGCAGATCATCAAATAATATATATTAGTACAGTTTATGACTTCTTAAGATTTACTAGTGTGGTTCGAATGTGTTATGATACCTGCAGAAAAGCCTGTACCGGGCCGTGGTCCCCAGTAGAGCTGGTGTGGTGTATAAGCTGCGCTGCCTCGTCGGAGTACCGAGACAGCTGCGACGCCTGCCGAGACAAGTCGAGGGGGTAAGTCCACCAAGTACAGAAACACAAACAAGAGTTGAAGGGCATGCTATATTACCACGTAGCTCTGTAGAGGGGCTCTGTCAGGCTGAGTCGCTGCCTTAGTGATAGTGTCGTACGGGTCCTCGTCGTCGTCCGACTCAGCGGTGACCTCGTAGTACGGTGGCTTAATGTGCAACCTGGTGCTCCGGTGCAGCCACTGCAGGTATAGGTCGAAGACGCCCTGGTCGTACGGCTCGCCGTGCTCAACGTCCTGCTGGTACCTGTTTGTCCAACTCAGGACATGATCGGCGTGCTCCGCGCGCCAATCAACAGGGTTCTTCCGTCTGGTTTGGCGCTTCACCCTGTAATGCAAAGGAAACCCATCTGTTAGAGCATAAGATAGAATTTTACTAGAGTAATTGAACATGATTGTGGACGATACTTACTTGTTGTCGGGGGTCCACAAAAGGGGTACCCCCAATCAACGCAAACAAATAGGTTAAACCTAGAACACCAGTTAATAAACCCAGCTAAGCTAACCTCCCAATAAACCAACCCCTCGGAGCCTGCAACGCTGGCACACCACCAGGAAGCTTAGACTTGTCAAGACCTTACCGGCCACCTCCTGGTAGCCCACCCCTCGAACCCGCAACAGCTGTGCATCGCTCCTCGGGACCTCGCGCGGGGACCTCGAGCCCCTCCAGCACGATAGCCTATCCCTCGGGGCTCGTCTCGATCTAGGCCTCGAGCTGGAGCTCAACCTCCACTCGCCCGAGCCCTCATCGCCCGGGCTCGAGCGAATGCGCCACTACCCTTCGAAGCCCTCCACGAGGAGGAAGCTTCCTGCTCCCTAACCCCATACCGCGCATTTAATGCGTCCACCTACTCCAGTCACGTCCTCTGCCACCCGACGTGTACCACAGTAACCAGGGCAGAGTCAAGTCTCGTTTTCACCACAAGCATGGGCAAAAGGCGCCAGTACGGCACTGTTAACCCATACCCTACACTGTCGCACGTCTAAGCCACGTCTCGAGGCCCGGATTCCTGCTGCTCAATCGGGTTTCCCGGGACTTGCCCATAACTGCGGGGACTCGAGCCCCCCGTAGGCGCCACCTCGAGGCCGGCTCTGAGCCCCTCGAGCCCTGACTGCTTTCATGCTATTGGAAGACAGGTACCCCAAGACCCGGAGGGACCCCGCCGTGTCCTGTACGTGCCGGGATGGGTGCTGTACGGCTTCCACATCGCCACGCCTCCACGTCCGCGCCCGGGATGGAGGCCACGCTCCAAGGACGCCTCAACAGCAACGCCCACGTCGGCTCCAGTGGCCCCGACAAGACAGGATTCCTACCCTACGCCATATCGAGCGTTGTACATGTCATCCCTGTGTAGCCCTGGCCTCCTCTTGCTCTATAAAAGGGGACGCCAGGGCCCCTCGCGCAGACGGTTACACAACTCCAAGAGACAACACGCGAGTCCACACACACGCACACTCGAGTCCGGACTCCGGTCCACGCTCATTGAGCTTGTATTCGCCCCTGTACAAGCACTTAGGTGCAAGTAATACAAGAACCTCCTCCCCCGCTGGACGTAGGGCCTTCTTTGCCCGAACCAGGATAAATCCTTGTGTCACCTTGCATCACCATCCAGGAAGAGAGCACGCGATCATATTACTCGTTGGTGTCATACCCCCGGGGTCGAAACACCGACAGTTGGCGCGCCAGGTAGGGGCCTTCGCGTGTCCAAGCCGATTTCTCGTTGTTTTCTGGATGGCTTCATCTCCTCCTTCGTTCTCGGCTGGTGTCGTCGTCTGGTTCGGGAGCCTCGAGTTCCTGGCCACCGGCAACGGCAACGAGCTGACCCTGCTCTCCACGGAGAGCCTGAGCGGAGGGCATGTCACGCCACCCCGCGCGGGGGGCGTGGCGCGTCGCCACACCACCACGCGTCGCCACCTCCTGTGCGGCGCCGTCGCCACCATCGCCGTCGGGCACAGGCGGTGCCCGCGGCATACACCCGCTTCCCCGCGGCCGGTGCAGGGTCCCCGAGCGGGAACCTGCCCGGCGCGCGGCCGGAGACTTCTAGGGCGCTTGCGCACTCCCCCAGCGAGTTCGCGTTCGTCACGCGCACGGACCGGGAGCCTGGTCAGAGGCCCCCGAGCCGTGCTCCGTCGACACCGCCTGGCTTCCTTCCGCACGGGGTGTACCGCGCTCGACGCCAGCGGCCCCCGTTCGGCCTCAACAACTCCGCAGCTGTCGACGCCCACCACCTTGACGAGCGCCGCCAGGGCCGGGCGGCCGCAGAGCGGGAGGAGCGTCCGGGCATACTCCTACGAGCCACCACCGACCTGGAGATCGTCTACCCCGCGCACGTCAACCGCGACCTCTTACAAGCCGTCGATCGACCTCGTCGAGCCACCCTCGGGGAGTGGTACCGCGAGCTGTAGTCCCGGCGCGAGCCAGGGCGGCGCGGCACAATCAGCACCGACTTCGATGAGTACGACTACCATGACCCTGACCTCTGGGACCCCACTAGGGAGTGTTTCCAGCTCGAGGGGGCCGTGGACGACGCCGAGGACGACGGCGACGACGACGCCAGGCCGACGCTCAACCTCGAAGAGCCCGGAGACGTGGCTGCGGCAGGCGGATCACGCACTCAGGGGAGGTACGAACCCCCGGCACCGGCTGCACCATCTCAGCACGGCGACGACCGAGCGGCGCAGCTCGCGCAGCTGCGGGAGGCCATCGCCAAGGCTAGGGAGGACCGACAACGCCTGCTGAAGCTCGAGAAAACCCTAGCACAAGAACCAGCCCAGCCTCGAGGTGCCGGTGTTCGTGGCCGAGCTCGAGAGGTCCACCGGCAGATCCTCGAAGACGGGGCGCCAGCACGCCCCGAGGTGCGTTTCCCACGAGCCGGGCAGAACGTGGTGGCGGCGGCGATGCTGCTCCGCGATCTACCCGCCGTCTCCAACCCTGACGCCAGGCGCATGCTTGGGGAAATGAAGAACCTCCTCGAGACAGCCGTTGTGCAGCAGGCCGAGAGCTCAGCCTCGCGGCGGCGCGGGGCGGCCTCGGGGAAACCAACGGACACGCCCCGCAACGAGCGAGAGACGTCCGTCCACCAGTCGGACGCCTCTCGAGCTAGGCCAGTCCGGGAACGGATCGTCGACGACCGACCACCTCGAGACCCCAATGACGCCCGCAACGACATCAATCGCCGGCGCAAGGACAAGGGGGGCCAAGAGCGTGGCTATAGCGCCCATCGAGGGGGGCACTACGATAGTGACGAGGACCGGCAAGTCCTCGAGCCCCCGGGCCCCAGAGTCTTCAGCCGGGCCATCCGCAGCTCAACCCTCCTCGACCGCTTCCGACCACCGACCAACATCGTGAAGTATGACGGGGAGGTCGAGCCCAAGCTCTGGCTCTCGGACTTCCGCCTAGGCTGCCAATTGGGCGCAGCGAAGAACGACGACCGTGTGATCATACGTCAACTCCCACTTTACCTCTCGGACACCGCCCGCCGGTGGCTCGAGGGGCTCCCGCCGGATCGGATCGACGACTGGGCCGACCTAGTCAGGGTCTTCGACGGGAATTTCAAGGGGACTTGCGTGCGCCCAGGCAACCCCTGGGATCTACGGCGTTGCAGGCAGGCAGCGGACGAGCCCCTCCGCGACTTTGCTCGACGAATCTCGAAGCAGCGCCTCGAGCTCCCCCACGTGCCTGATGAGGACGTCATCTCAGCGTTCCTCGCGGGCATGACATGCCAAGAGCTAGTTCATGAGCTAGGACGCTACCGTCCCAGGACGGTCGAGGACCTGATGGATCGTGTCACCAGCTTTGCCTCAGGCGACGAGGCAGTGGGGGCCTTCTTTGGCCGCTCCACGGACAAAGGTAAGGCGGTGACCGCGCCAGAGGGCTCGAACAAGGCTCGCCAACGCCAAGGACCAGCTCGAGGAGGCCCGAGACGTGGCCCTCATCAATTCCGCGCGCTACCAGCAAACACTTCGACGCTACCACGACAAGCACGTGCGCAAGAGGGACCTGGCGGTGGGGGATCTCGTGCTTCGACGACTGCAAGATAATCGAGGGCGCCATAAGCTCACCCCTCCTTGGGAGGGCCCATACACTGTAGCTGAGGTGCTCAAGCCAGGAACTTACAAGCTCTACGACGACCAAGGGAGGATCCTGGCAAACGCGTGGAATATATCTCAGCTACGTCGCTTCTACCCTTAAAGGCCTCGAGGCCTCATTCATTTTGTTGCTTTGTACAAACACGCCCAAAATGAATGAATAAACTCGTGCATTGTCTTTCATTTTGCTTAGCAACTTAAGGTAGCCTCGACCCTGCCATGCTCAGGGTCGAGCCTCCCTCGGGGGCTGACGGGGGGACCTCCCCCCCAGACTCCGGAAAAAACGCGTTTTCTTTTCAAAAATTCGACCCTCGTCTCGACTCGCACCTCGAGCATACTAGCAGCGTCTAAATCAGTAAATACCCCGAGCCTCCAAGAGTCGGGGGGCGTCGACGTAGACGGCCACCTACGCCCCCGGGCTACGGTACCCTACCTACACCTCCCCTCGAGGTACTCGTGGCGCGTATCGAAGGAGCACGGACCAAGCCGGTCGAAGCTCGAGCTTGCGACAGAGAGAAATGATCGAATAAATTTGAAAAGAAGACAGCTTCTTTAGATAAGCAAGTTATACACACATATTGACCCCGACGGGCCATAAGTTATGACTTAAATTCTTACAAGGGCCTCGACGCCCAAATTTGGCACGCAGGCCTCAGTCCTCGTCGGTCTGGTACTCCTCCCCGAGATCTTCCGCGGCGGGCTCGGCCTCGACGTCCGGGCCAGGAGAAGGGGGGCCACCTGCACCGCTGTCCGCCTCCGGAGGCAGCACGTCCTCCTCGAAGAGCTTCGCGAGCGCCGATCCCGGCTTGTCCACCTTCTCGAGGATCAAGTCGACGCGGCGATCGTTCCATTCCTCGTCCCTACCCTCGATCTCAATGAAGCCCTTGGCGACGACATTGACTGGGAAGCGGAAGCCGGAACGGACAGCCGCGAGCGCCTGCTTGACGCCATGGTGGAGAGCGTGCCGGACTCGGTCCCGCGCGGCCGCGTCAAAATAGCAAAAGGCGTCGACCAAAGCGTCGCCTCGAGCCACTGCGCCCTCTGCCGCGGCCACCGGAGCGACGCCCCACATAGAGTCAAGCCTGTCGAGGGTGGCGCGCGCTCGCTCCACCACCATGGTCTCGTCCTGGAGTTGCTCCAGGAGAGCCTGGTTCGTCCCGCGAAGCTCCTCGGCGGTCTTCTCAACCTCTGCGCAACGAACAAGAAGGAGTGAGATCGCGGCATGACAAAAACCTCGAGATCAAAACAAGGCAAAGCATGAAAATTACCTTCACAGTGCATGCCCAGAGCGGCGAGGTCGCTGGCAAGGCCCTCGACGCGCTGATCAAGCCTACGCTTCTCGGACAGCGCGTCGCGCCTTTCGGCCCTGAGGTCTTCTACCAGCTTGCCCGTCTCTGCAAGGGCCAGATCCTTCCGGATCACCTCTTGCCGCGCCGCCTCCGCCGCGGATCGGGCGGTGGCGGCTTCGCTCTGGGCATCCTCGGCCTCTTTCTTCGCCGCCTCCGCTGCGGATCGGGCGGTGGCGGCCCCGCTTTGGGCGTCGGCGGCTTCCTTCTTCGCCGCCTCCGCTTCAGACCGGGCGGTGGTGGCCTCGCTTCGGGCATCAGCGACCTCCTTCCTCGACGCTTCCAGAGCTGTGGCGGCCTCCTCCTTAGCTCGGGCGGCCTCCCCTCGAGCCGCCTGGGCCTCTGCCTGCGCTTCGTTGAGCCGGCTCGCCATTTGGGCATTCCGGCTCAGCTCAGCGCGAAGATCCTGGAGCTCCGCCTCCGCCCTGGCGAGGGCAGCCGCCGCCCGCGCGGACCTGTCCGTCTCCTCTGAGAAGGACCGCTCCGCCTCCGCCACGAGCTCGACCACCTCCCTGAGGATGGACCGCGCCTCCCGCGGGGCCCCCTGTTGGGCCGATCGCTCGATGGGGATCATGGCTCGGGGCGGGCTCGGCGCGTCAGCAAACGGCCACGCCGGTCGATCGATCTCGACGACGGGCGGGTCCTCCTCCTCCGTCTCGAGCGGCGCCGGCTGCGGCTCACTGACCAGCGGCACGAGCCGCAGCTCTCTCCGCCCCTCCGTCGTCCCCTCCTGCTGCTCCAGCTCATTCAGGAGCTCCTCCACTGTCGGCACCTCCTCCGCCGACGCCTCCCCCTCCTTCCCCTCCTCGATGGGTCGGCTCGCGTCGATTGGGGCCTCGAGGGTCGCAATCTCCTCAGCTCCAGACGCCAGCAGGGCCGCGCTTGCCTCTGGCGCTTCCCCCGAACCGGCCGTTGCGACAGGGGGAGGAGTGGCACTTTCGGTAGGCGCCACCAAAAGAGGAGGAGGAGGTGGTAGCAATGCCGCGGTGGACGCGGTGACGGCGGGCTCGGCGCCAGAAGCTGCGGACCCTGCTGAAAATGATAACGACGTTGTCAGAGCCAAAAAGATGCTGCGGTGGACGCGATGGCGGCGGCCTCACCAAGATCCGCGGCGGCCATCTGACTTCCCCGAGCCATAGCCGCTCGCGCCTTCGCCAGCCAAGCGGCCTCTTCAGCAGAGGAAGAAGTCGTACCTCGAGGTACATGTTCCACAGCGGAGCTCGAGGTCTTAGCTCGCTTGGACGCAGCAAGGTCCACCTCCTGCCAGCGGCGTTTTCCCCTGAAAAACCAGAGGCGACACGCGTTACAAAAGAAAAGGGGTAAAACCTCACCACCAACGAAATTGAAAAATGCTACTTACCCAAAATGGCGACGGGGCTTCTTCCCCGAGTCGCCGGATTCACTCGGGGGCTTTGAGCCCGACCTGTGGCTCGAACCCTGCCCCTGAGCCGTCTCTGAGTGGCTCGGATGGAGGGAGGGCTCCCGGTGCCTCCCGCGGCCCGACCTCGACGGGGAGTCCTCCCTCTGCCCCCTGTCGCGGGGGGGGCGACCGCGTCTCCTTCGAGCGTTCATCTTGGCGCCTTTCCCGGCGTGGGCTCCGGGACCTACTCCGGCGCCCGCGCTGACGGTCACGCCCCCCCGCGTCCGCCTCCCTCTCCCGACGGTGGGGCGGCGACTGGCTTCGGGGCCGCTCGCGGCTCTGGCCACGAGACGACCGGGAGCTCCCCCCCCACGGTCATGATGGCGGGGGCTCGACGCCCTCTCGTGCTGCCCGCTCCTCCGCGGGCTCGACGGCGCCCTTGACGGCTCGCGGCGGTCGGGCCCGAAATCCTTCTCGACCTGTCGGCCGCTTCTCGAGGCCCGACCCTTCTCGAGACCCCCCGCCTGGGTCGATGCGGCCGTGGTCTCCTTCTGCGCCGCGGCGATAGCGCTCCTGGTCCGTGGCTTCTTCGTGACAGCCGGCACGACCGGCGCGGAGCTCGAGATGCCCTGAGCCTCCGACGAGGCTGGGCCTGATGCGGCCTTCCGCGGCTGCGTCCCGCGCAATCCCTTCGCTGGGGGGACCGCCAAGACATCCTCCTGCACAGAGGAGTGGTCAGCCCAGACGTCGACGACCCCCGCGCGCCTCAAACGCGCATCCATCCCCTCGTCGTCACTCTCGTCATCATCATCGTCCTCTTCCTCCGAGCTCGAGGAGCTGAGCTTGGGGGACTCATCTCCAGGTCGCCGGTTGCGACGAGCCTTCGCCAGCCTCTGCTCCCGAGCCAACCGACGCAAGTTTTTGTTTTTCTCTTTCTTCTTTCTGGCATCCTTTCTCTCTTTGTCTTTTTGAGCAGGGAGGCGCCTCACCTGTGTTCCCGCGGCGTCCTCCCTCACCGGGGGCCTCGACGCGCGACAAGTAAACGCCCCCTGCGAGGAAGAAGAAGCTCGATGAGAAAAACTACGAGGAGAGCGAACAAGGTTCGAAGAAAGGGAGAGGAGGAGGGGGCTCGAGACAACCTAACTCGAGGGTGGCTCACCAGGTCGAGGCACCCCTCGTTGGGTGCCATGATGATCAGGTCGGCCTCCTCTGGGCGGAACGTCCCCTGAACGGTGAGCGTCACCCGGGAGGTAGCCTCGTTCCGAGGCAGCCTCTCCTCGGCCATCCTCGATTGGTTCAGCGCCTCGAGCGAGGCGTTTGGCCCCATCTCAAACATGAGAAGGGGGCGGTCTGCCAGAGGGAGGACCCTCCGCTGATGGAACGCCCAGATAACCGCCTGGACAGTCAGCTTCTTGTCCTCCACCAGCGTCCGCATCGTGTTCATCAGCGGCAACAGGTGGCGCTGCCTGTCCGCCACGACGCCCCAGTTCCACTTCTCCGGGCGATGGGTGATGACCCTGCCGGTGTACTGTGGAAGAAGCCCGTCCACATTCCGCAGGTAGAACCAGTGGTCGTCCCACCCCGCCTGGTTGGTGGACAGCTTGTAGCGGAGGTAGTCGCGGGGAACGTTGGCCGACGAAGGCCCGGTCCTTGCGGTGATGGTGAGGGAGCCCACGCGCGCAAGCCTCCTCCCGCTCGGCTTTGCAGCCTTGTTGAAGAGCTCGCCCCGGAAGAGGTGGACGAACATCTCCCAGTGTGGCTCAATCTTCAAGTACCCCTCACACACGGCGGCGTAGATGGCGGCGTGCGAGATGGAGTTGGGGGAGAAGTGCTGCAGCTCCACCTCGAAGTGGTGGGCTAGCCCCCGCATGAAGCGGCTCGGCGGGACGCCGAGCCCCATACGGTGGTAGCGCGTGAAGCTCACCACGTACCCCTCCGGTGGGTGCGGCTCCCGGTGGTCCGCCGACGGGAGAATCCACCACGCGGGACCCCCCTGCGGGTTGGGGCGGAGAAGCCCCCGCTCCACCAGCGTCTCCAACTCCTGCTGCGTCGTCTTCGTCGAGCTCCAGTCTTCGGCCGGCAGCACTTGGGCGGCCATGGCGGCGACGACGCGGACCTGAGCGGCGGACGGACGGCCGGAAAATTCCCAATCGACTAGCTCGAGGGAGAGGGCGCGTGAAGGCTACGGCGGCGGTGAAGGCAAAGGCAAAGTAAAGGGTTCCTTTTCCCCTCTTTCGATATTTATAAGGGAAAACCCCAACGGGCGGGATCTCCCATGACGGCGGAAAAAGTAACCGCACGCATTTAATGTGCCTACCTAACCGCATCTCGAGCTGGTCGACAGGTACACGCGGCAACTCCGCACTCGCTCCACTCCTCCGGGCCCACCGCGCCCGCCGCTCCGACTTCTTGTCAGTCGCCCTGGTGCCACGATCTCCACTACCTCGCCTAAAAAGGCGCGCCCAACGGGCGGAAGGTTTCCAAGCGACGGAGGCTTCTTCAGGAAGGTAAAAACGGGCCCCGGCCCTAAGTCTCGAAGCAGCGAAGGCTGGCCCTCGAAGAGGGTTCGACAGCCGGCTTCGAGCACCCGAGTCAGGGACACCAAGGGGCGCCACTCGCAGCATCGCTCGAGGGCCAAGCCCTCGAGGCCCCTCACGTGTATTCAAGGCGGGGAGCACGACGTGCAGTGAGATCCCCTCGGAGGGAGGCATCGAGCCACCGGGTCCTATCGAATGGACCCGGCACTCCTGCAGACTGAGCACCCATGCTTTATGAGATCGCCTCCGGGCTACAGTCGACCCCTATCGAACGGGGCACGAGGTCTCACTTGGATTCCCCGTTACCAGCTCACCGGGAACCTCGATACTCGCCCGCTCGTGGTAGTACGAGGCATCCCCCCTCGCATCCGATCGAAAGGACTCGCGGGATGACAAGCCAGGGCAACCGGCGTGCCGGACAGCTCGAAGAGCCGGCCGGCCGGTTCAGCCTGGCACACCTCGACGAAAGAGGGTCTAAAAAACTCGGGGGCTCGACACTCCCGAACCTAAAAAACGCAACTAACACTCGCAAAAAGCCCACGAGGGAGTTCTAACCACTCCCCCGTGGCCTCGGGGGCTACACCCGCGGGTGTCGCTCGCACGACACCCACGGAATCAAAACGACCAAACCCTCGAGACCAGTTAGCTAAACCTCGAGATCCCAGCCGGGAGCCCCCGCCCGAGTGCAAGCACTCGAACAAGGGCTCGGGGGCTACTGTCGGGGGTCCACAAAAGGGGTACCCCCAATCAACGCAAACAAATAGGTTAAACCTAGAACACCAGTTAATAAACCCAGCTAAGCTAACCTCCCAATAAACCAACCCCTCGGAGCCTGCAACGCTGGCACACCACCAGGGAGCTTAGACTTGTCAAGACCTTACCGGCCACCTCCTGGTAGCCCACCCCTCGAACCCGCAACAGCTGTGCATCGCTCCTCGGGACCTCGCGCGGGGACCTCGAGCCCCTCCAGCACGATAGCCTATCCCTCGGGGCTCGTCTCGATCTAGGCCTCGAGCTGGAGCTCAACCTCCACTCGCCCGAGCCCTCAGCGCCCGGGCTCGAGCGAATGCGCCACTACCCTTCGAAGCCCTCCACGAGGAGGAAGCTTCCTGCTCCCTAACCCCATACCGCGCATTTAATGCGTCCACCTACTCCAGTCACGTCCTCTGCCGCCCGACGTGTACCACAGTAACCAGGGCAGAGTCAAGTCTCGTTTTCACCACAAGCATGGGCAAAAGGCGCCAGTACGGCACTGTTAACCCATACCCTACACTGTCGCACGTCTAAGCCACGTCTCGAGGCCCGGATTCCTGCTGCTCAATCGGGTTTCCCGGGACTTGCCCATAACTGCGGGGACTCGAGCCCCCCGTAGGCGCCACCTCGAGGCCGGCTCTGAGCCCCTCGAGCCCTGACTGCTTTCATGCTATTGGAAGACAGGTACCCCAAGACCCGGAGGGACCCCGCCGTGTCCTGTACGTGCCGGGATGGGTGCTGTACGGCTTCCACATCGCCACGCCTCCACGTCCGCGCCCGGGATGGAGGCCACGCTCCAAGGACGCCTCAACAGCAACGCCCACGTCGGCTCCAGTGGCCCCGACAAGACAGGATTCCTACCCTACGCCATATCGAGCGCTGTACATGTCATCCCTGTGTAGCCCTGGCCTCCTCTTGCTCTATAAAAGGGGACGCCAGAGCCCCTCGCGCAGACGGTTACACAACTCCAAGAGACAACACGCGAGTCCACACACACGCACACTCGAGTCCGGACTCCGGTCCACGCTCATTGAGCTTGTATTCGCCCCTGTACAAGCACTTAGGTGCAAGTAATACAAGAACCTCCTCCCCCGCTGGACGTAGGGCCTTCTTTGCCCGAACCAGGATAAATCCTTGTGTCACCTTGCATCACCATCCAGGAAGAGAGCACGCGATCATATTACTCGTTGGTGTCATACCCCCGGGGTCGAAACACCGACACTTGTGCAACCTCTGATCCGTGCTAAAAAGAGGTGGAGGAAACTCCTGTCGTAAGCCAAACTGACGCATCACCCTGATGGGCAAGTGCATCTCGACCACGTAGAAGCAGATAAGAGGGACGGTGCAAAGCCAGTCCACACGGTCCAGGTCCGTGGCGGGGTCGAACATGTCCACGTACAGGTCCCAGGGCTCCCAACAGACCTGTTTTTTAATGAACAAACATAGTTAGTCATGTTTCTGTTTGACTATAAAAAATGAACTCATTCTGGACTTACCTGATGATGTGTCAAGACGTCCAGCAAGTCCGTGTACTGGTGGTAGCGGCGCTGGGGGTTGCCTCTAACTGGCTCTGCCGTGGACCAGACATACAGAGCAGTGGGGCGGGTGTCCTCGTGCGTCCACACCTGCATTCCAATTTGAATCAGTTAAATGACTGTAAACTTGTAAAAGCACACGCACGCAAGAGGTATGTACTTACCGCATCCTCTCGACAACGGGGACGACCCACAGGCAGCCGCTGCCAGGCCCAAACCTGGAGCAGGGGCAGGCACCCTCCCAAGCTAGAGGAGGCATGCCCCCGCCGGCACCCCTCGCACAGCTGTCTGTACAGCCAGGCTAGCACAGCGCTCCCCCAGCTGTAGCCAGCGATGTTCTCCCACGGCTGTGCGAGGATGGGGACGAACATCCAGCTGATCGTGTTCCCCGATGAGTCGGGAAACAGGAAGGCCCCAATAAAGTGCCACTACCACACTCTGGCATACCTCTCCACTACCTGTGGGTCAGCGTTAGGGGGGCAATACGCAAAGTGCTCGGTGATCCACGACGAAGGCACCCCAGAAGTCTTCCTGTTTGTTTTAAAAAAGTTGAAGTTAGGACATGATAGTAGCAATCGTATGCAACTAAATTAGAAAAACAAATTGTAGCTTACTTGTTCCTCTTGGCATCTGCGTCGTCCGGGGGCCTACGACCACAGAACTGGTGGACGGTGTCCATCCACGTGTCCGAGTCAACAATCCCCGTCACGGGGAGACCGCCCAGGCGTAGACCAAAAATCTTGGCCACGTCCTGTAACGTCACCGTCATCTCCCCGCAGGCGAGGTGGAAGGTGTGCGTCTCGGGACGCCACCTGTCCACCAGCGCGGTCAGGAGCGCCGGGTCAAGCGGGCACGCCGCGTCGGTGGCAACGCGGGCCAGCACCAACAAGCCCGCGCGTCGTATGAAGGGTGTGTAGCGCTCGTCCCACCGGTGCCAGAGGTGGGTGCGCGGTCTCAGCAACGTCAAACGCTCCGGAGCGGCGTAGTCCGTCAGCCTGTGCGCCCGGTGCTCGGCGTCGTAGTACGGCTCAAGGAGAGGGTACGCCGGAGGGTTCGCCATCCTGTTTATTTAAACAAAACATACGATCAGGTTAGTATAGCGTCTAAAATAATAAAGCATATGTACAAAAATAACAAAAACATTCAATTAATTAATATAACTAAAGATACAAATGAAGTGGTGTCGTTGTACACCTGTTGTCTTTGTCTACGATGGAAGGCTGCATTATGCCCTGGCATGTGGCAAACAGAGCATAGGTTCGTGCTCGGTGTCTGGTCGAAGTCCCCCCCCCCCCCCCGCCATACCTATCCATATTGTCCATGTCCCCCTTTAGTCTCTTCTTCCTCCTCCTACCCTTACCTACCTTCAGCAGCTCAGGATCAGGCATAAAGTCTCTACCCAAGTATGGAGGCCATTGAGTGGGATCAAGGTAAGGCTCGAAGCTGCTCTGCCATATTGCGACGGTGTTGCTCCGACGATAGTAGTCGGACATATATGGTAGGGCCTTGTAGTTATATCCGCGCGCTCTACAGGACGCAATCATGTGAGAGCAAGGGGCATGCATTATCTGCGGCACGTTACAACTGCATTCCACTCTTTCAAGATCAATCCGGTAGTTGCGACCACCATAACGTTCCCCGCCCAAGGTAGTTCCACCCTTTGCTCGAACATTATAGATTTGTCTGGTTGGTCCATAAGGCTCACAAGTTAGCTGCGTTGCCCAGATCTCATTATCCTGAATGTGCTCCTTTCCCGCCTTTCCAAATTCACCATCCGTTTGTAGGTTGTCTTCAGCAATGGACCACCTTTTCACGAAGTACTCGTTGGTCTTGTGAAACGAGTACTCAACGATTCCAGAAACGGGCAAGGCTCTAACACCGGTGAATACCTTGTTGAAAGACTCCGATGAGTTGGTGGTCATTATGCCGAACCGGAAACCGCCCTCATTGTAAGCAAGCGCCCACTTCTCCTTGTGTTCCATCTATCTCTCGATCCAGGCCCTGGCAACACTGTTTAACATTTTGTCCAACTCTTCCATTGTTTCTTTGAATTTGTGCTCAGTTTTAACACAACATAGCTCTTTCACCTTGGCACAAACCTCCTTTTTTCTCTGCCGACGCCAGAAATTGGCGGCAAAGTGACGCATGCACCATCTGTGCACTAGAGGAGGACAACCCTCTATCTCCTCCTCTGCGGCACGAAGCAACCCAACATGACGGTCTGAAATCAAACATATTGTCCGAGAAGGCCCTAACACTTGTATCTGTAGCAGGGCCATGAACCAAGACCAAGACTCAACGTTCTCCCCCTCAGCCAAGGCGAAAGCAATTGGAACTATCTGGTCCTCGGGATCAACAGCCGCCGCCATCATCAACACACCCTTGTACGCTCCGGTCAAGAAAGTACCGTCCACAAGTATGACTGGACGACAGTACTGATACGCATGCTCTGTTTGTGCAAAAGACCAAAATACACGCTGAAGCACATGTGTAACCTTGCCGGTGTTGCGGTCTATATACTACCCATTGGTGTGTGGAAACCATTTAAGGCCAGGGTTATAGTATGCCATTGCACACAAAATCCGAGGAATCCTGTTGTACGCTTCATCCCAACCACCCCAACGAATTGCAAGGGCGATCTGCTTCGCACGCCACGCCTTTCCATAAGTCACCTTATAGCTTGTGAATCCAAATATGGAGATAAGCAATTGTGAAACAGATACGTTGGCGTCATCATCAACAAATGCCAAAATGCGCCGTGCAAGGTATCTTGCCGTCAATTGAGGATGTTTTTCTTGTCCCTTATTTGTAAAACAGGTATGCGGTTGTACTACTTTACTGATCCTCCACTTGTCATCAGTTCTCTTGCGAGCATTCAGCCTCCACGGACAACCAAGACTCAAACACTTGACGTGGTACCTCAAACTAATATCAGAATGGCTGACCGTGTACGGTCGATGATGATGCACAACATAGTTCTCAAGGAAAAGCTTCAGCTCAGTCATAGTGTTGAAAATCATACCCTTCTGAAGAATCCAATCTGTATGGTTATGCAGTGTTTGCTTGCACAGATTCAATCCAGTATCACAAACTGCCTGGTCCACCATACTGACATCCCTATAACTTGGAACGCCTCTAAACTGCATGTTAACCGACCTCAATTGCTGCAGCTCTGTCTCAGTCAAAGGATCGGGCGCAACATAATACCTCGCTTCGCTCAAACGCCGTCACGCATCAAAATGTGTATGATCCTCTGGTATATCAGTGACTAGTCTCCCTGGAGGATGCATATTCTGAGGAACCGGTTGTGGCATAGCACGAACCGGTTGTGGAATACCACGAACCGGGTCAGGCATAGCAGAAATATAACTGTCCTCTTCTTCGTCATAATCTGAATCATCATCAGAATCATAGTTTTCATCAAACAATTGTGCCTCCTGCTCCTCCTGCTCCTGCCGCTCTAGGTCGGCCACATCAAAATCATTGTTTATTTGACCGACGTCAGCGTGGACATTTTCAAATGGATACACCGTCTCCTGCGTGGGGTGACCATCAACGTCCATACTCATCGGAGCTGCATCGTCATCATCCCCTACCTCCTGTGCTTCACCTTCGTTGCCATCATTGGACGCCTCTGCCTGCTTCCTCCAACCATCCTCTACCACGATCTCAGCCATGGTCGAATTGGATGCCATAACGATCGTCTGGTATTTTGCCCAGTCACCCTGGTTGCGCAAGGGCATTAACGCATAGTTCGCCCTAATCTTGCCACTGTCAAATCTCCCTTTCAACGAGAAATCACCATCAAACTTCTCCTTCAGACGCAACATAAGCTCCGTAAAAGGAGGACGCTCATCAAATACTTCGAGTTCTTGTTCCATGTTATCATCAAACAACCCATCTCGTTTACTAACTGTGCCTCCATAAAACAATCTGAATACAGTGTCCATCTACAAAGTCAATAGTGGAACTAAGGTCAAGTGATGGTCTTCTCAAAAGTAAAGAATGACGTAACTACTTACTAAGTTGCCTTCACTAACCTAACTAACATATTAACCTAACCTAACCTAACTAAGTAACTAACTAAATATCCTAACTAACTAACTAACTAACCTAACCTAAGCTAACCTAACCTAACCTAACCTAACCTAACGAAATAACTAACTAACTTACTTACTTAGTAACTAACTAACCTAACCTAAACTATACTAACCTAACTAACTAACTAACTAACCTAAACTAAACTAACCAAAACTAACCAAGTCAATAGTTTAACTAACTAACTAACTAACTAAACTAACCTAAACTAATAAACCTAAACTACAAATGAAAACAAAAAAGGAAAAAAGTTTACCTTCCGGTCGTGGAGGGTGGTGGAGAGGGTGGTGAAGGGTGGCGCCGGTCCGGTGGCGGCCGGCCGACCACCGCCTGGCCTAGCCGAGCCCCTCTGCGGGCGGGGCGGTCCGGGGCGGCCCTGCCTCGTCCGGGGCGGCGCGGGGTGGGGCGGGGACAGGGCCGGGGCGGGGCGGGGACAGGGCCGGCGGAGCGGCGGCGCGGCGGCAGCAGCGCGGGCGAGGAGACAGAGGAGGAGGAGGAAGGCGGGCGCGGCGGCCAGATCTAGATCGGCTTTGCCGCGCCACCCCGCCTGGCGCGGCAAACGCACTAGCCGCGCCAGCGCGCCTGGCGCAACAAACTGACGAGAGGGGCCCACCAGGGCCTGCGTGGCCGGGCGGTGCCACGGTGGCGATTTTGCCGCGCCGCCATGAATGGCGCGGCTAACGCTTTTGCCGCGCCATTGGGGACGGCGCGACAAATGGGTTACTTTTGCAAAAAAAAAAATAGACAGTGTTATTTATAAAATTTTTTATTTAATTGGGTTATTAATAAAAAAAAATTCGTACTAGCAACCCATAACTACTATAGCTTTCTCATCGAGCTGAGTACAGAGTACAGCTTCAGCTAGTCCTAGAGGATGAGTTTGAGTAATAATTAGAGAGAAAACCAGGACCAGTTGGATCGTGGATCTGGATCAGGCGGCGGGGACGACGCGGCAGGCGGCGCACCGGACGAGCCCGTTCTCGTTGCACTCGGCGCAGGCGCGGAACCCGCCGCCGCCCTTGAGGCTGTACCGCTTGTGGCTGCCGTCGCAGGCGCCGCAGAGCACGTAGCGCTCGCCGCCGCAGCGGGCGCAGTTGCCGGAGAACGCGGGGGCGGGGGCGGGGGCGGCGGGGGCGACGATGCGGCGGAGCTCGCCGGACTCGTGGAGGCGCCGGACCTCCTCGGCGCCGCCGAGGTAGCGGCCGCCGACGAAGACCTGGGGCAGCGCCACGCGGCGGTGCTGCTGCTGCTGCGCGTGGGGGAGGAGCGCGGCGAGCTCGGGCAGGTAGCCCGGGTCCATGGACAGGTCGCGCTCGTCGACGGCGGCGCGGAGCCCGCGCAGGATGGCGCGCACCGCGCGGCAGTCCTCGTAGGTGCGGCGGACGACGCGCAGGGAGGTGAAGTACAGCACCACCCGCCCGCCGCTCGGCGCTAGCTCCTTGCCGTTGCCGGCGGCGGGCGCGCCGGCCGGGGACGGGGACGGGGACTGCTGGAGCGTGCGGAGGACCCGGAGCGCGGAGGCGGCGACGCGGATGCGGTGGAAGACGCGCGGCGGCGACGGGGCGGCGGCGGCGGCGTAGTCCGGCGCGAGCAGGGACCGGAGGTCCTTGAGAGACGGGTTGGGGATGGAGAGACGCGGGGACGCGCCGGCGGCGGGGACGAGGGCCGTGGAGGTGGAGGCGGCAGCCGGGTCAGAGCTGCGCGTCTTCACCCAGGACGGCCACATGGGGACTGGCGATTGATGCGGTTGCGGGGACTCAGGCGGGAAGCGCGTCGGGGACGGGAACGGTGTGCGATGTGCTGCTTAGGGTGTTGCTCGCCTCGCCTCGCCTCGGCGTGTCGTGTCGTGCGGTGTGGGGCGTGGGTTTTATGAGAAGGGATGAGCCTCCGTCCAACGAGCCCACACTGGAACAGTTGCTATCCATTGGGCTCATTTAATCTCGGTCGCTTCCCCCACCGTCGCATCGCTGCGGCCTCCGGTCTTAGCCGTGCCTCCCCAGTCCCCGGCGGCCGGCGCTCCACACCGCGCGCGGCCGCTCCGTTCTCCCGGCTCCATCTCCTCCAGGACCCCTCTTCTCAGGTCATGTCCTCGTGCTTCGTTGGATTAGCGACGCCGTGGCACTGAGGTGTCGGTGGTGCGCTGCAGGTGCAGAGCAGCATCCACCAGATCATAAGAAAGACGAGGGCCAGAGGTGAACCTCACGGCCATTTGTCATCGATCTGTGTGTTGATCATACAAATGAAAAAGAAAGAGGTCGATCTGAAATGCTTTTGACAAAAGTCTTCAGGTGCTTACATGACCACAGCTCCACAAGGATTCAAATAGATTGAAGAGACGAAGTCCCTTGGTTTAGTTATGAGCTAATAGAGGACCATTATTTCATTTTTCATATATTCTTCCCACCTCAGTATTGCTATTCTTCCCACCTCAGTATTGCTATCATAGTACTAGTGTCTATGTAACGTATATCATGTCCTGTATGTCTCTATTCACTTCTGCTATCAATCTCACTTTTGGTGCTTATTTCTTTTGTTTTAATTGACTTTAGAGTTTAGACAATCTCATCTGATTGTTGATTCATGCGTATAGTATTAGTTTAACAATCCCGTTCTTCTTACTGCAGTACTGAAGAAAGTTTCTCTTTTATTCCATAACACCTTTTTGCAAACAGACAACAGACATACAACTTGGTTTTGCCGTTTTCCAGTGCACAATGTTGAACCGCGCGCTAAACTACTCAACACCACTGTGCAAGAATGGCAACCAACTGTGCAAGTCCATCTGGTATTCTGAAGTCTGATGGCAGTGACACGAAGACTAGGTTGATGAGCTCTAGCTACATGATGAAGGCATGAAGCACCAGCAGCTTAAAGTGTCCCTTGCCATACTGGCTGCCACAGGCACTGGTGTTTGAGTACCTGTCTACCTGTCTATGTGGTTGTTTTTCAACAAACGAAGACTGCATCTGCATGGTATGAAATGCCCAAGGCAGCATGAATTCTAATATCTCCTGTTCATAAGATTTCTTCCTTTTCCATAGCTTTGTGAGAAATTTAGGCTAGAGCTTCAGTCCTGTATTGTGCGTTCATTTGTTGTTATTTTCTCTTGCCATACCTTTATGCTTTTTTGTATATTGATACAGTTATAACCAACTACTGACACTAACCTTGGAAGCCATTTTGGACTAAAGATGCAGGTATGCTGTGTCTATATTTCTGTTCCATCTATCTCACTGTCTTACATTCTAATTACTGCAAATAACCAAATTAGTTTATAACATCTGAAGTTTGATTTGTAGTCTCCCTGTTCCACAGAGCACCGATGCCATCTGATTATCTGACTATGATTCTGATTGCGAAACTGATGGTGCTGATTGGTGAAGACAGTTGACAATGATGATAACTCCATCATAAACTACTTGTCCCCTGCTTGAGTGCTGACTAGGGATAACTTGAGTAAGAGAAGAAAAATAGAAGATCCAGTTGTTTGTTTTGCTCTGTAACAGAGTCTAGTTAACATCTCTTTTATAATAGTGTAGTCGCTAAACAGCTTTGGGATACTATATCCAAGCTGCTTAAAGTAGAGGTTGGTGGTAGGTTTGATTCTATTGGCAAGATGTGGTTAATAACAAGAAAATCCTGATTCAAAATTGCATTTCCTCTGCAGCTTAGCTAATTTTGTGTCTAGTCGACAAAACAAGGAGACCTTTCCTTGAAAATAGAGAAACTCAGAGAGCTGGCAAACTCTTTGGTGATAATTCGATGCGGTGCGCTCCAAAGTGTGCGGGCTTTATTGCGTGGAATCGTGTAATACATGGAGTTCCCAGTGATGGAGAGGTTGAAGGAGGTGTTTTGGGAGGTTTTCAAGAAAACGTTGCTGGGGATGCTCCGTTTATGCTCTTGTTTCATTTTTGCTTGTTGGCTGTCTTGTAAGCTGCTCGATAGCCTTAAGTAGGTTTGCAACTGTAAGGGTCTTTGCTTTGCACTAGCTATTAAGTTGTTTGAGGCTTGCTGTTCTGGTAGGGCCTGGGTTACTTTGGCGCTACGTTTGAAGTTTGAACCATATAAACTGCTATGGCCTTTTGACATTAATTGAAAAATAATAATAATAATTCATGTCCTCCTATCCCCACAATTTTCTTTCAGTCATATACTCTCATGGGGAATGGTTTGTTTCCAACATCTACATCGACAATACAATATGGAGACTTTTGTTTTCGGGCTTCGGCATCAAGACGGAGATGATGTCGCCGCCATGGAATAATTTTCTCCGGTCCCTTCTTCGTTTTGTTGTGGTTGGATCTGGCCACGATGAAGGACTAGGGAGAATAATTTTCAGATCAGTCTTCCTCATTCTTCAGTGGCAGAAAAAAGAAGGAAAACACAAGGAAGAAGAAGAAGTTTCTCAACTCCACCTGCAGGAATGTTGGGCGTCCGTTGGGCATCTATTCTCAGGCCGAAAACAACTGTTGCCGAGTATTTGTCTGTGCGGTCATCTATACGAAGCGTCAAACAGGTTTGGATTTGAGAGTTTGAGCCTTTCACAGCTTGGGTATAATATAGATGAGAATCAGTTTCTGGATACATGTTTTTTCCAGAGTACTTGTGATACGATGATGTACCCAGCTATTATTTAATACAATTCTTCTTTTGTCTAAAAAAAAATATCCCCACAAATTCCTTTCAGTCATATACTCTCATGGGGAATGGTTTGTATCCAAACTAGCCTTTAATTTTCTTTGTATAAATCTTTTTGTTTGATCTCAAACCTTGAGCCTGATTGGTACGAAAATGACACGACCGAATAGGGGCAGGGTAAAGGAACACTTCCTTTACCATGCAACATGTTTGGCGAGAGGCAAATTTTGTAGCACATTCTTGTGCCCGCTTTGCTTGTTCTTCTCTAGGACCTTGTTTAGATACCCACAAATTATCAACTTTTTTTCACTCTCACTCCATCACATCAATGTTTGGACACATGCATGGAGCATTAAATATTGGTAAAATAAATAAATAATTGTACTTTTAGTATGTACATGTCGAGACAAATCTTTTGAGTCTACATAGTCCATATTTTGGACAAAGTTTGTCAAATAACAACGAAAGTACTACAGTTGAGAAAAAAACTCACCCTTAGCATCTAAACAAGGCCTAGATTACCATGTTTGGTTTTCCCCTCCTAGCTTCCTGCAGCGGTGCCTGCAGTCTGATTGTAATGAACTCTATTGAGTAATGAAGCTTCTATTCCAAAAAAAAAAGAAAAGAAAAGAATAGAGGCACGGTTTATTGTCACAAGAATAGAAGGCGGATCCCTACGATTTCTAGATAGGCAAAGAGGCAGATCCATCAGCAGTACAGCTGCAGCCTGAGGTACCCCAGCACCTGTTAGGACATTGCTCAACATATCTGTGAATCCTCAAAACACTCGTTTTGAGTGCAGCTTTGTTCAATAGTAGTACACACTTCAGTAAATTGCAAGGCCAGAAAACCATGAGACACTTCCCCTAACGAATAGACAGTTGTTATTAAAAGAAACAAATAGACCGTGATTAGCTAAATCTTTCTCATTTGGGTACAGCCAAGAATCCATTATGGCGCTGCCTTCAACTGTTTTGAACACAAAAGGTATTCCTTCCCAAAGAAGAAGAGGAAGATTCACTGAAAAAGGATAAAGAAGGAAAGTTACTTGCAGAAAAACAAAATTGGATTGCCTGAAACACAGGGCCATATTGGTTCTGGCCCAGTTGATAGATATATCTTCAGCAAGGAGCGTGCTTGGAGGCCCGTGCAATGGAATCGGGCCGGGCTTGCTAGTCAAAAAAAAAAAAAAGTTGACAAAAAATGCGTTTGCCGGGAGTCGAACCCGGGTCTATTGCTTGGAAGGCAATTATCCTAACCGTTGGACTACAAACGCTTGTTGTTACGAGTGTTTAGGTTCCTTTAGTTGACACCAGTATGGGTACGGCACAGGCAGTAACGTCTTGGCTTTAGGATACTTCTTCTTTACACAGATGCCAGAAGCAAAAGCAGACAAGATAGAGAGAGAGAGTTGCGAAAGCACGCAGCTTTTGAGAATAATAATATACGTAGCCTTTCACTGTTGGAAAAGAGACCTGCCGGCTCCTAAAAGAAATTCCCCCACAGGCCACAGCTGCGCTGATTTCGTGTACTTGGGCGGGTTTCAGCAGTACAGTAGCTTTACGCCCGCCCTCGAATGGAAACTGTTGAACTGTTGATACCATCTGCTGGGCCGTGCCGTCGGTATCTCCCGCTCGCTCTCCCCTCTCTCTTCTCATCAATCATTCGAGGTGGGGCCCCAGCGCTGCACGGAGATGCGATGCCATCGGCCCATCGCCCCCGACGTCGTTGCACGTCCAGTCCGTGAAGCAGAGCAAGCGAAGATGTCGCCGGCAACGGCCCGGGCCCAGATCAGGTGGCCGCGGCCACCATCGCGGGGCCCGCCACGCTACAGCGTGATTCCAATTCCGTAGTCCACCACTACCTGATCGAGCTGCTGAGTGGGCACAGTGCGCCTCGCCCTCGCCCCCGCCCCCGCCCCCCGCAAACCAGCCTGAGCGTGACGTGGCACGGGGGCTTCCATCGGGCGCTTGAAACTGTGGGTGCATGCAGAAACAGATACAGGAAACCTCTCTTCTCTGAATTCTGAATTCTGAATAATAATAATAGTACAGTACTAGCAGTAAAGCAAAAGGGCCCGAGTCGTTCAGATTTTATTTTATTTAATTTAGCTGTGATGCTGCTGTCCCAGTCACCTGGCTGATGATGCCCGGATTCGATTGGAGCCGTCATCCGATCCGTGGCAGATCGCGCACCGAGAGCAAGAGAGTTTAATTTCGCCCACTGTTTTAGTCAAAAAAAAAAAAACATCGTCAAACATTCTACAGCCGGGGATGTCGATTGTTGTGAAGAGTGATAGACACGTACTCCGGATATATGCATGGAGTATTGGAGTGGATAATTTCGCCAGTTGTTTGAGAGGGCTAGCAAGCTGTCAAGTTGCTTGGGTGATGTGAACCCTGTCTGTCTGCAGATTTGGGATAAATAGTAGATTGGGGATGTTTGAAAAGGCAGTGGCGATTACTGCTGGTAATATATGTAATGTCGTTGTAGAGCAAGCTACATGTGTTGGCCCTGTTTGGTTACCTCCTTCTAAAGTTTAATCACTAAAATACCAAATATTGCACTAAAGTTTAAGAGCTTTTAGTCGTGAAGAAGTAGTGGTCTTTAGTCACTATAACTAAACAGAGGTCACTAAACTTTAGGGTATTCAATTTTAGAGGGTGAAACAAATAGACCCTTAGTATAATAGTATACTATTACTATTATGCAACATGTACAATAAATGTTTGGACAACCCAAAAAAATTTACTCTCACACGAGAATTAGCTTAGTTTCTATTTCAAAAACTTTTCACCTATCATATCGAATGTTTGACACATACATGAAGTACTAAATGTAGAATTCAAAATAACTAATTAGTCCATAATTTGATAATATTATGGTACAGTAAACATGTTTTAATGATAGATTAATTAGTCTTAATAATAAATTCATCTCACAATTTCCTGACGTAATATGTAATTTGTTTTCTTATTAGTCTATTTTAATAGACTAAATTGGTACTAAAATATTCAATATGATATCCAAAACTTTTCACACTAACTACACAAGATATATTTCTCATGTGAATAGTGGCGGAACCAGAACTTTTAATTAAGAGGACCGGATAATACGATTTCACCTCGTAAATAAGATAAATATATATATATATATATATATAGATTTTCAATATTTTTACATATATATTTAATATTCGTAACGAAAATACACAGTATTATCATAAAAAAATAGTGAAGTTGTATATTTTTTGTATCTATATAATTGAATTTTTTTATACCTAATAAATAATTTTTATTCTGCATGGGGTCGCCCCTATTTTTGTCACTACATGTGAATAGCAGCAGTCTAATCTTGAGGTCTGTTTGGTTATACGCCATGCTCTGTCATGATTCAGTTGATGCGAGCTGTGGCACCACCGCACATGTGGTGAAGAAGTCGATCGCCACAGTTTGTGACAGGAACTGAGTCTACAACTTTCGTAGCAGCCTAAGCTTTCACATCAACCAAAAACCAGCTGAGAAACCGTGGCGAGCCACAATGGTGGCGTAGCGAGGTGTGACTGAAATCCAACGGTCTTTCCAAACCTTACTGTCTCGACGGACGACCAACTTGCTGCCATCGTCGTCGTGGATCTTGATCAGATCATCAAAATTAAAAAGTGATACGGAGTACTGTATATGAATCACACAGGCTGCCGTCAGTGTCAGTGGCCTCTGATGTTTGTTCACGTCACGTTGATCCGTATTTGGACGGGTTCACTAGCGGTAGCAGTACGTACTACTGACCAGTGGCTCATGTCAGTAGGTACGCAGACACACCACAACGTACTGTACGTACACCTGCACGTCTCAAGGGGCACCGTACGCTCCGCACGCGCGCGTGCTCCGCCCTATAGCATGCAGCAGCACGCCAGTCCAGTCAGATCACCTGTGAAACCGGTGCCCGTGCCGCCGTGCCGACGACGTACCCGCTGTTTCCCTGCCACCTCCGTGCACGATGATTGTCCGCGTCATGTCCTGCTTGCTACGCGTATGCATTTTACGTTGCACAGCATAGCATGGTGCTGCATGCTGATCCCTCCGCCAAAAAAAAATGTAACTATAGGTTCTATATAAAAAAAAATACTTCACATTTGACCATATCTGTATTCTAGTGAATAGTATTAACATTTATTAATCCAAATAAATTTATTATGAAAATACATTTCGTAATTAATGCAATGATATTTATTTGATATCATAAATATTAATATATTTTTATCTATAATTGTTTAAACTTTTTTTGAGCATATATATTTGTTTAAACTTAAGATACTGAAATGTAACACTGTGTTAGAATTATATTTTTTTTTTTACGGAGGGAGTACTTTGTCTTGTTTATTTTTTATTTTAAAACAAACACTTTATTTGTTAAGGCAAAACATTACAACCGATGCAAGAAGCTAGGGGGGATTGCCAAACAAAACCAAGAAGAGAAACAAGGAGTGTTGAACACATAGATGAGCTGCATGGTTTACCATTTCCGAATGATGTATACCTCTATTCTTCCAAAGAGAAACCAACACTTGCAATCTGTCAATATGATCTTGAGTGTTTGTTGAAATTAGACGGACCTCGGACCCCTTCCCTAAGTGCCTCTGCTTCAGCTAATACAGCCGATCTAACTAAGCTCAGTCGTCGTGCAGAGACCACCCGTAGTTGACCTAAGTTGCATCGCACCACTGCTTCGGCATATGAGTCTTGCACAAAAGCACCATCTATATTAAGCTTGAGCAAAAATAACTGAGAACTGAGAACTGAACACCGAAATAACTAGAACCGAAACAGAAAAATTCGGTTTTATGTTCGGTTCCTACTTCTCAGGAACCGAATTTAGCTAGGTCAATTCGATTCTCCACCTCGGTTAACTGAAATAACTTAACCGAACCGAATTTCATAAATAAGCCTAATAAACCTTATAACATAGGCCTAATACCATCTTAACCCTAGATATAAAAGGTGGATAACACCCACTGATAGCCTCATGGCCTCATTTTTAAAAAAATTCAACATTGTGTTTTTTAAAAAAAAAAAATCCCCAATTTTTCAATTATTATTTTTTTGCTACGTGAGTAAATTTTCGGTTAGTTCGGTCGGAACCGGAACCGAACTAATCGAAACTGATTTTGCTTGATTCCAAGATTTGCGAAGAACCGATCGGTTTCTATTTTTAGAGAACTGAATTTATGTGAAGAACCGAACCAAAACTGATCTGTTAACCGAATGCCCAGGTTGAATCTATATTGACTTTCAAAAAACCTTCTCCTTCGCTTTTCTCCATCTCTACTTAGAGTAGAGGAGTAATGTGTGGTTGTCGTGCTAGTAACTCCTAAATTAAATTAAAGAAATGTAAATATAATTGTTTTTTAGTAGTTATACACAATCTTTTAAAAATATCTTTTTTGTGAGACCCAGTTACAGGCGTAGATGCTCAAACATGAACACACACTTATCTCTATTCCCTCGGTTCTCGGTTCGGTTTCAGTTCGGTTCCCTCGGTTATTGATGAAATTCAGTTCCTAGAAAATGGAGAACCATCAGTTCCAAAAACATTTATATCTTTAATTTCTAAAACATTTACTCCCTCCGTCCCTAAATAAGTGTCGCCGTTGCTGTACGTGCCACGTGTTTGACTCAATTTGTACAAAATATGTGTAATATTTACATCTCCAAATAATTTTGTTAAAAAAATAGATGTAAAGATCTTTCCGATGATAATAATTACTTAGCATAAATATTAATATGTTTTAATATATAATTGCCGGCAACTTTTTCTCGGGAAGCGAGAACGACACTTATTTAGGGACGGAGGGAGTATATCTTTAATTTCTACTATTATAAAACTCTATTCTATGATCAACCTAATAATGTTTACAATTTATATTTGATGAGTAAAACTATTTAACATTTATATCTTTAATTTATATTTAACATTTATATCTTTAATTTATATTTAACATTTATATCTTTAATTTTTACTATTATAAAATACGATTCCTTTATATTTGATGAGTAAACTGTCTTCTAAAAAAAAGATTTACAATTTATTCTTACCGGAGGGTCGGAGGCATGGAAATGGAATGGATGGTTAGCAGAGCACGGCTCGATCCGTGCGTGCAGCTCCATCATGATAGCTCCAAATAAAAAGGTGTGTTAACGACCGGTGTCATCACTCGACCTAAAATCCAGGTGTTTTGATAGGCATAGAGTAGCTTCTACAGAATTTTAGCAGTGCTCCGTATGCCGTAGCTAGATTCTGTCCTTTGCGTTTGGGATGATGATGTTTCGAAGAGGCCCCCCTGCTGGCCAAATAAAGCATCATGATCCATCACAATGCCAGCGCCTCAACGGCATCCCCGGTGACGGTGAATCATCTTCCGTGTAAGGCGATGAGCTTGACTCAATGTTCCCATTCGGCTAAAAAGGGCTCCCGATCTTTCTTTCTTTGTTTTCTTTTCTCCGTAGCTGCGGCCGTACCCACAGCAGGGTCCTTTCAGGTTTCAGCACTAAAATGTCTCTCGCCAACCTTTTCGTATGTTAATGTGTCGAGCTAGGACATCGGGATCGAATTTACTGTGTCGTCGTAACAATTGGACGTTGGACAGCGACAGAACACACAAGCTGCACCGGGAATCTAGGAATTAGCACAGCATAACCGCTGTAATAAACTGTGCGAACGAGAGCAGAAACAGGTGGTGTCAGGTCGTGTGGAAGCCGCCATCAGATTTCAGATAGCCCGTCGTAGTCTCTTGTGCATAGAGACGAGACAACACTACGGACGACGCGCGCCCTTTTTTTAGAGCGTTTATTAACCCAGAAGATGCTAACATTTTGGTGATATATTCAGCGGTTCGTCACACGTGTCGTCTAGATCCTAGTTTTCTTACGCGTAAATTCACGGTCTGTTGGCTTTAACTTATTACTTATTAGTCAACTTATTAATTAATTATATACTTTTCTCAAAAAATAAATCGGTCGTTTTAATTTAGGGAACGTGTGCTATGCAAACTAGACTTCTGTGCAAACTATGTAAACTCAAATCAAGACCACAAGAATCTAATCTGATGGCTGGTAATTTTAGCAATCAAACCCCTCCACTAATGGGGTGTTTTGCAACCGCCGGATAGGATGAGTGAGGGAGTTTGAGTGCTAAAATTACTAGCCATCAGATTAGATTTACGTGGTCTTGATTAAAGTTTACGTCGTTCCCTTTAATTTATGAGCTGATTTATAACTCGAGCAGAGCCGTCGGGACGCTGTGGGGGGATCAGCTCCGTAGGCAGCCTGCAGAACTGCCACCTGGGACGGGACGGGCAGCCGCAACGTCCCTGTCGAAGGAGAGAAAACGCGCGCGGGACATGGGCTCGAGCGACTCGGATCGGTCGGTCGCCAGGCCCATCCGCCCGGTGGCCCACCAGCGCCGATCCATCTCCTGACTGATCTGATCTCCTCCCACGTTTCGACTTCGGCTTCGACGTCCAGGTGCTTTGGGCAGACAGCACACAACAGCACAGAGACGCGTTTCGTCTCGCGTTTGGTCTCACAGACACATGCCAAAAATGCAAAGAGGACCACCGTTTTTTTAGGAACGGGTAATATTTAAGCCTAACAACAATCATTTATACATGAGAACGTATGCTATAGAAACTAGACTCTTCTGCAAACTATAGAAACTCTAATTAAGACCACAGTAATCTAATCCGATGGTTAGAGGTGAAGAGGTGAAGGTGAATTATTTTAGCACTTAAATCCTCCACTGTACCCACGTCTGTTTGAATTCGGATGAGATGAATGGAGGGGTTTAAGTGCTAAAATAGTCCATCATCGAATTAGATTCCTGTGGTCTTGATTAGAGTTTCTATAGTTTGCACATGAGGTTGGTTTCTATGTTAGAAATAATAGCAATTTAGTGATGCATAAATTAATTCCGACAATGGGAAAAAGATAAACAACATGTATCGTAGATATGTAATCTACCGCTAGCAGTGTAATCTGAGACATATCCAGGCTATGTATCGCTAATAACATTAAGAACATGAAATTGAAGAACAGTGGGATTGAAGGCATGCTTACAGTGGGGTTGTCGGCGCTAGGAACTAGCGCAAGAGAAGACGAAGCAGACCGTTGAAGAAGACCGGCGAAGTCGGCGCAGAGGGAAGAAGACGTCCACGAGCAGTCGCGACGGCGCTTCCCAAAAACCTTATACGTCCCCTACCCCGTGCAGGGACGCGAAGAGACGCGGGCTTCGGAGATCCTGCTCTCCCGGCACCGATGGCACGTCGACGACGGGATGGGGTCGACAGCAGCAGCGCAGCACTAGGGTAGAGGAGGAGGAGAGGACGACGTCTCGTCCCTCTTTATACACACCGCAGCTGCATCTTTAAAAAGAGACAACCGTGTAATCACAATATTAATGTGATTGAACCTACCATTAGTGTGCGAGTCAATCACCATTAATACGAGAATATCGAGTGGCAAAAGGAAGCTGCGCACCCACAAGGCCTCGGTCGAGCCATTCACGCGCATGTCGTACGCCCTGCACGAGTCGCCACGCCACGCCCGGCGAGGCGAGCGAGCGCGCGCGTAGGTTTCTTCCTTTGCCTCTCCTCAATAGCTTCAACCAGTTGGAGATAGCTCAACTATATAAGTTGGCCTCCCTCCTTCTAGAGTAGCAATGTGGGACTAAAGTCTCCGACCATACCATGCATGTGTGAGTGAGCCTTTGAGATTTATTTGGAATATTCATTTGGGCCAGACCCAAATCTTCTAACATTCTATAACATACGTTCCCTTTATATATATACTTAGGAAGGAATCTAAGGGTTTGTTAAAAACTACTTCCTCTATATCCATATTAGTTGTCACTTAGGACAACGACACAGTCTTCAAAACATAACTTTGACCTTTTGTTTTTATAAAAATATTTATGAAAAAGTGATATATGTATATTTTTATGAAAGTATTTTTCAAGACAAATCTATTCATATAATTTTCAAATTTGCAAACTTAAAAACTTAATAGTTATTGATGATTTATATTTTCAATGTTTGACTCAAATCTTGTCTAAAATGACGACTAATATGGGTATGGAGGGAGTAGTTATTATCTAAAGTTTAGTTCTCGAGAATTCAAACAAATAGACTAGTGAGTGGACTAACAACTAGTCTAACCCTTGATTAGTTGTTAATTCACTGGTCCATACAACCCACCTATTTCAGGCTAACATACTCTTCCCGATTTTTATTGTCACATTTAGATGTACCTTTGATCATTAATTTTAATATATATATATATATAGTTTTATATCATAATATTTATATTTTTAGATTTATTATTAGAAATAATATCATAATATGAAATTATACGGTTTTTAAAAAATGATTGATCAAAGATTAAAATATTTGACTTAAAACAAACTAAATGTGACACTTAAAAAATAGACCATTTACACTGACGGTTGCTTAAATGAACGCCTGTGGAAATCGATTTCCACACGCGGTTCACAACTAACCGCCTGTGCTGTTGTAGACCAGTTTTATATATATTGTTTATTATAATTATTATATTATTAAATTAAATATATACATTAATACAGGAACATGCAATTATATTGTTAAATTAAATATATGCATATACATTAATATAGCAACATGCAATTTACATATTTCATACATACACTTATATACATCAAAGTTTCGTGCTCACAAACATAGAGTTGCAAGTTTGCACATTACATACATCCAAGTTTGCACAAGTGGTCTAATAACCATTCCGAGTTAGTTTTAGCCTAGAAATCTCTGTTAGCACTCGATACTCTGGCTTCGATAATTCACTCTCATCATCATGATACCTCCCTTCCGTTGAAATGACGTGCTTCAATAGAAAAAGGCTCAGGTCCTCAACTATGTTGTACAAAGTACGTTCGGTGATGCGCTTTGCCTTGTCTTCCTTATATTCCTGCAAAGAAAGTTTGTCAATACCTTATATTCCTGCATATACATAGTTTGTTAATACTATGGTGTACAATACTACATACACGACTATTACTTGTATTACCTCGGAAGGGTTGCTGACGTATCGACCGGTCTCTCTCATGTGCTCGCACACGTAGTATCCACAGAGGACAGATCCAGGTGGTTGCTTGTGGCACTATATAATGGGAAAGTGGATATTTATACATGCAACCATGGTCTTATGTATAGTACATATATGCTTTGTATTCATAAGAGTAATTTTTTACCAACTTACCGGCCAGTCATAAAAATTTTGCAATGGTGAACCTTCGGTGTTGGACTCGCACTTTCCACCTTTTATCTTATAAAACCTATATGCCCTATGATCTCGAATAGAATCACTATGTTAATTATACACAAACTCTCATAATACTAAAGTAAGAATGCATATCTCGACTTACAGCTCTATCATTTCAATGAATTTTGCATAGCTTGATGGCGGGTAATTTACAGAGTCTAGTACCAGCACCCTTCCTTCCCTAGGATAAATAAAAAGGCAGATCCAGTGGTCCCTGTACGAATCAAATTCATGATGCATTTGTGTATTCGAATCAAATTCATAATGTAAATATGGAAACTCACACTTACCCAAAGTGGTACGGCGCCACTACCGATTCCCTATGTTGATACTTGAGCAATGACATTCCAATGTAGAAGGCGTACTGGGATTCATACGCCAACTTCAACTTTGCGATTTTCTTGTCCCGTTCCTCACCTTCTAAGCCCAATAACTCTACGTTGTCATCTCCGATTCTGAAAGTGTGTCGTTCTTCGCATATATCAATTGGGTTTAGATAGCCAATTTTTTCATTGGCACAATAATTGAAATCTTGCCCATAATACAACTCCTGCTGATCATATAGCATTCTGCAAGACACATGTGCAAGTCAGATATTCAACATTGACGCAACTATAATGCATTTTAAACTATGTAACACTTACAGTGCAAACGTTGTTACGATCTGTACGTCCAGTCTCTCGAGGTTCATCATCAACCAAATGTCTTCAAAGTTAATGATGCACATATTATTTTCACTTAGAAATGCTTTTTGGGATACACACGTTGATGGTGTCGATGCCAACAGAAGCGGCTCTCATATACCAGTCATGCAACATTTTTATATTGCTTGGAATCTTTAAGAGTGTCTTCCGCTTGAGTAGAGGCCTTCCCAACACAAAATTTTTAGGGATAGACTTGTAATCTTCTGCAGTTGGGACCTTGATAGTGTATTAACTAATTTCCAATTTTTTTAAAATGCAATTTGCAGATATTGCTTAAATTCTTCAAAAATCCATATCTTAAAAGATATTGGTCCAAAAATTATGAAATAAATTTTGTGTTGTTTCTCTATAAAAGATCTACATGTTAAAAATATTGGTCCACAAATTTTGTGCTTCAGAATCTTTTATGATCAAAGATTTGAAATTCAAAATTCGCAGATGAAATATGGCACACTTAATGACCTCTAGTGAGGAACTGTTGAATACCAAAGTTTTAGGTAACAACATAGTGCACATCTTTTGTATAGGACATCCCTTCATTTATTATATTTTTTATGTTCAGAGTTTTGAAATTCAAATTTTGAGAGAGTTTTGTGCGGCTTAGGGATTTAAAACTGGCTCTAATGAGAAAGTTTTGAATACCAAAGTTGAAGGGGACACCATGATCTACAACTTTTGTTTTGGTCATTACTTCATTTAACACTGTTGTACCACACGTTGTCCACATCTACTCCAATCTTCCGTAAAACTCACTTAAACTCTCTAAGAGATGTGCCCACTTATGAAACATCTATGTTGTCACTTTGTTCAAATCATTTCATTTTTTTTCCTGGAGTTTAGTTGGACAATACATGCCACCACACCAAAATTGAGGATTTTTTGATAATCTAGTGAATTACTGAATTTTTTTAAAGTTATAGTGTTAACACTGGATTTTGGTCAACATTGAGAAGATGACAGGTGGACCCAACGAGCAGTGAGAAGAGCATTCGGCAGACGGCCAAGCGGTCGGTTAATTCTCGGAGTTTCGACAAGTGCCTGTGCGGTCGGCTATCTTGCAAGGCGGTGACCCTATTCGGGAAGCAAATATGGCAAGTGAAGCCGGCTTGCACGAGAAGACACGTGACGATGGAGGACACTGAGAGGAAAATAGAAATAGGACTCGTATTTTCCAAGTTTCATTGTGCAAATCGTAATCTTTTAGGACTCATATTTCGCCCAGGGTATAAATATAAACCCTCGGTCATTGTAAAAAGTGTTCACAACCATATCAATACAAATCGGCCCCGTGCCATCTTCGAGTCCTTTGTCGTGTCGTCGAGTTCTTTGAGAGGAATCATCGATCCGTCGACCTCCGTAAGTCCCAGCAACCTTGTTATCATGTCTAGTATCATGCGGTGGATTTAGATGTGATGCAAGTAGTCTTGTTTGTTTACAATGGTCGTGCGGTGGACCTTTGTTAATGATCAGGAAGTCTTTGCTTGTGCTTTGCTTATGAGTAAATACCGTGCGGCAGGCGTTTATTGATACGTTTAGCAAAAGCAAGATAGTTATCGGCTCTATTAGATTTGGCAAGATCTAGTAGATTCATTAAGTTACCTTGTGTTGCATGATTTATTTAATTAAGTTTTACAACACTCTTTTGCCCAATCTAGATTGATTTTTGTTCGGCCTTGCTTTACAAGTTTTTACTTGTTCCTTCCGATAATCGAATAACCATGATGGCCGAATTAATTTCTAATCTAGATTGTTACGTGTTGCGGGTTCATACATGTCAATTATGCTTAGGCTTTGATAAAACTAGGTATCGTGCGACAGATGCAGGTTTTAGATTAGTTTAATCGTTTTTGGTTTGCATGTTCCTTCTTCATGGACCCTAACTCGGTTGTTTTGCCGAGCTTGGTTATACATTATTTTATAATCTATCTCTTGTTCAAGCATGTCTTTTACGAATGTGCATTCGGCAACCAATTGTTTACATGTGCTTGTGTTTGGAGTTAGCCGAATGATCTTTTAAAACTTGTTGACAGATAGCTTCTATAGCTATATGTCGTTGTGAGTGGCTTCACAGCCGTAAATATGGAACTGTCTGGTCTCATCCGGCATGTTCCAGTTTTATTCTCACAGTTTTATCCCTTGTTGGCTTTCAGGTCAAACCGACTGACACGTCTCCGGATTTCAAACCGTCCGGGCACCCAATTGAAGCTACGCTTTTTCGGCTTGCTGTGTGTTAGGCACGGTGCGACGCATTTTGTGCCAACATATAGGAATTTAAAAGACCGACAACTCGCAGATGAAATATGGCACACTTAATGACCTCTAGTGAGGAACTGTTGAATACCAAAGTTGTAGGTAACAACATAATGCACATCTTTTGTATAGGACATCCCTTCATTTATTACATTTTTTATGTTCAGAGTTTTGAAATTCAAATTTTGAGAGAGTTTTGTGCGGTTTAGGGATTTAAAATTGGCTCTAATGAGAAAGTTTTGAATACCAAAGTTGAAGGGGACACCATGATCTACAACTTTTGTTTTGGTCATTACTTCATTTGACACTGTTGTACCACACGTTGTCCATATCTACTCCAATCTTCCGTAAAACTCACTTAAACTCATGATTTGAATACATAAAAGTGGCTCTAATGTGGCATAAAGATTACATAAATGGATTACAAGGCAAATGACAAAAATAATCTAGGCAGCTACTATTCTTCCTTCTCCATCATGTCGCACCCAGGGCAATGATTTCTTTGGGATGCTTCGCTCAACATTCCTTATCCTTACTGGATGGTCGTCTACAAAGAGAGACATATCGCTGAACTCATTAAATTCATCCAGGTCAGATACACCATCAACTCCTATAGCTTGTTGCTTTCCAGGAAAAACTACATGTCTCGGCTTGTCAGTACTTTTCTTCTTATTACGAGAAAGGATCTGTTCGGCATAGAAGACCTGTGCAGCACGGTTAGCCATTATCCACGAATCACCTTTGTAGCCAACCTTACTTAGATCAAGAACTCTGACCCCATAGTTGTCCACTGTAACATGTTTGTCTTCAACCCATTGACATCGAAACACAGGGATCTGAAATGAACCATAGTCAAGTTCCCATATGTCCTCAACGAAGCCAAAGTATGTAGTCTCATTACCAGTTTCAGAGTCTAAGGCCTCACATCGAACACCACTATTCTGTGTCATGCTCTTGTTGTCCTTGGACTTCGTACAGAACGTGAAACCACTAATGTCATAAGTTTGCCATGTCGTGACTTGGCGTGATGGTCCAGATGCCAACACCTTGATGGTGCGTTCCTCAGTTGTTTCCCCATCTGGTATGTCATGCTCCCGAAGCCATGAGGTGAACTTTTTTTTGTGTTCCTTCATTAACCAATCATCCGTGCACCCATGATTATGTTCGTGAAGCTCATTAATGTGTTTCTCGATCCAAGGCTCCATTATCGAGAGCTGATGTAGGATGTTGTGATGTGCCTCGAGGATTGTATTGTAATCAAGAGGGACGATTGATTTCTTTCCCATCCTCACTCTTCCATTCAGCCTGCCCTCATGTCTTGACGGAGGTAAACCTATTGCAACCTGGTCTTTTAGGACCTTGTTGCAGAAAGGACCTCCGGACTCAATTGCCTCTTCGGTTAAGTACCCCTCTACCATGGACGCCTCAGGACGAGCACGAGTTGATACATAGCCATTTAGTATTGACATGAAACGCTCATATGTCCACATCTCATGCAAGTACATGGGACCCAGAGCCTCTATTTGTGGAACCAAGTGGACCACAAGGTGAACCATAATATCAAAGAATGCTGGGGGGAAACACATCTCAAACTGTGACACTGTCTCCACTGCGAATTCCTTAAGGGACGCCAACTCATCATGGTTAATCACTTTTTGTGAGATCCTGTTGAAGAAGTAGCACAACCGTGTGACTGCAACCTTGATCCACACTGGATTTATAGCCCTGATGGCAATAGGGAGGAAAGTAGTCAGCATGACATGACAATCATGTGAGCTGTAGTTGGTGAGTTTAAGGTCTTTCATTGACACAATACTCTGTATGCTAGAGCAGAACCCAGATGGGACTTTCAAATGCTTGAACCACACACACATCGCATGTTTTTCTTCATTGTTGAGGTTGTAGCTTGCTGCCGGGAGGTGGTACTTCCCATTTTCTTGAAGCACAGGGTGAAGTTCATTTTTTATGTCTAACTGTACCATGTCCATGCGTGATTTAAGTCCTTCCTTTGGCTTCCCCTTCATGTCTAGTAAGGTTCCAATTAGGCTTTCAAACACGTTCTTCTGAACTTGCATACCATCGATTGCGTGGCGAACGTCTAATTCTGGCCAGTATGACAGATACTCAAAGAAAATAGACTTTTTCTTGAATGTAGCCCCTGGAGTTGGTTTGACATCCTTTCTTGGTTTTCCATCTTTTGTCTTCTTCCCAAAAACAAAATTGAGTTTGCTAACTAGGTTGAAAACTCTTTTGCCTTTACTATTACCTGATGGAGCAGTAGACTGTAGTTCAACATTATCGTCGAAATACTTATCCATCTTTTTCTGGTGGTACATGTGTCCTTTCGATAAGAAGCGTCTGTGTCTCATGTACACTATCTTCTTAGATGCATTAAGGGACACGTAAGCGGTTTCATCTATGCATACGACACAACCAACCTTTCCCTTGAACTGCCCTGATAATGTGAAGAGAGCAGGGTAATCGTTGATCGTAACAAAGATAATTGCTCTCAGTGTGAATGATTCTTTGTGGTACTCGTCGAACATTTTAATACCTGTTTCCCACAATATCTTCATGTCCTCCATTAAGGACTCCAAGAAAACATCCATGTCAACTCCAGGCTGTGTAGGTCCAGAGATAAGGATGGTTAGCAAAAGGTACTTTCGCTTCTGCATCAACCATGGAGGAAGGTTGTAGATGATGAGGATCACCGGCCATGTGCTGTGCTTGCTGCTCCTATCAGCAAATGGATTCATTCCGTCAGTACTCAATGCGAAACTAACATTTCTTGGTTCCTTTGCAAAGTCCATGTGGTTTTTATTGAAATCTTTCCACTGCTGGCCATCGGCTGGGTGCCGAAGCTTCCCATCGTCTTTGTAGTCATCAGAAGCATGCCAGCTCATAAGTTTGGCATCCTCTGGGTTAGCGAACAAACACCTCAATCGATCGACCACAGGTAGGTACCACATCACCAAAGCAGGAATCTTTTTCTGCGCATAATAGTCTACTTCTTGTTTTTCTTTCCTGGTGGATTTTGAACTACTCTTTAGGGTCTTTTGTTGGGTCCTCTTTCGCTTGGTTTCTTTACACACTGAGGCAGCACACTCTTCCTCTTTGTAGTCTTTATTCGTCTTGTATCTACTTGCACCACAATTTGGACAGCTATCCAAATCCTTATAATCAGCACCTCGATACAGGATACAATGATTTCTGCACGCGTGGATCTTCTCAACACCCATCGTCAGTGGACTAATTAGCTTCTTGACATAGTATGTGTTAGCAGGCACTTTGTTCTCCTTAGGAAGCATGTCTGCAATAATACTCAAGAACGCATCGAAGCCAGCATCAGAAAGACCATACCTAGCTTTGCACACCAACAACTTAAGCACAGACCGCAGCGTCGTGAACTCTTTGGTGAAACCCTTAGACTCATCATACAAAGGCTCTTCTGCTTTCTTCATCAAGGTCTCCATACCTTTCATGAAGAACATTGATGGATCTTCAACATGACGACGCAACATTGCCTCTAGAAATTCTGCATCTTCCGCAGCCATATTATTTGGCAGCACATTAGTTCTGACATCTTCATTTCCTCCTGCGAAACCATGATCTCCAACTGTCGGTGTTTCTACCCCGGGGGTATGACACTAACTAGTAATGTGATCGCGTGCTCTCTTTCTGGATGGTGATGCAAGATGACACAAGGGTTTATCCTGGTTCGGGCAAAGAAGGCCCTACGTCCAGCGGGGGGAGGAGGTTCTTGTATTACTTGCACCTAAGTGCTTGTACAGGGGCAATACAAGCTCAATGAGCGTGGACGAGAGTCTGGACTCGTGTGTGTGTTGTGTGGACTCGTGTAGTGGTCTCCCTTCGCGTGAAGGGCCCTGGTGTCCTCTTTTATAGACTAAGAGGAGGCCAGGGTTACAGGAGAACATGCACAACGCCCAATACGGCGAAGGGTAGGAATTCTGTCTTGTCGGGGTCACTGGAGCCGGCGTGGGGGTTGCTGTTGAGGCGTCCTTGAAGCGTGGCCTCCATTCCGGGCGCGGACGTGGAGGCGGGGCGACGTGGAGGCCGTGCAGCGCCCATTCCGGTACGTACGGGACGTGTCAGGGTCCCTCCGGGCCTTGGGGTACCTGTCCTCCAATAGCATGAAAGTAGTCAGGGCTCGAGGGGCGCAGAGGCCGACCTCGAGGTGGCGCTTACGGGGGGCTCGAGCCTCCGCAGGTATGGGCAAGTTCCGGAGAACTCGGTCGTACGGCGGGAACCCAGGTCTCGAGATGTGGCTTGAGTATGCTATAGTGCAGGGTATGGCCCAACAGTGTTGTACTTGTGCCTTTTCGCCCATGCTTGTGGTGAAAAAGGAGGTTTGACTCTGGCTCCGGTTCACTGTGGCATACGTCGTGTACCAGAGGATGCGACCGGAGTAGGTGGATGCATTAAATGCGCAGTATGGGGCTGGTACCCAATGTCTGGCGCTGCTCGAGGGGGGGTACGATGCATCTCGAGGGATAAGTTACTGCGTTAGAGATGCTCGAGGTCCCCACGTTGGGCCTTGAGGAACGGTGCACGACTGTAGCGGGCTCGAGGCCCATGCGCCAGGGCTCGAGAGGTAAGCTATCATGAGGCGGTTGGCAAGGCTTTGGCGGGCCCGGGCTTCTCGGCGGCGGGCCAGCGTTGTAGGCCTCGAGGGGTTGGACTAGTTAGGTCTCTTATTAATTGGTGCTCTAGGTTTAATTTATTTGTTTTGCGTTGATTGGGGGTACCCCTTTTGTGGTCCCCCGACAGTAGCCCCCGAGATCACGGGGGAGTGGTTAGGACTCCCTCGTGGGCTTTTTTTTTACGAGTGCGAGTGTTAGTTACGTTTTTTTAGGTTCGGGAGTGTCGAGCCCCCGAGTTCTTCGACCCTCTTTCGTCGAGGGGTGCCAGGCTGAACCGACCGGCCGGCTCTTCGAGTTGTCCGGCACGCCGGTTGCCCTGGCTTGTCATCCCGCGAGTCCTTTCGATTGGATGCGAGGGGGGATGCCTCGTACTACCACGAGCGGGCGAGTATCGAGGTTCCCGGTGAGCTGGTAACGGTGGAATCCAAGTGAGACCTCGTGCCCCGTTCGATAGGGTCGACTGAAGCCCGGAGGCGATCTCATAAAGCATAGGCGCTCGGTCTGCAGGAGTGCCGGGTCCATTCGATAGGACCTGGTGGCTTGATGCCTCCCTCGGAGGGGATCTCACGGCATGTCGCACGCCCTGCCTTGGATACACGTGAGGGGCCTCGAGGGCTTGGCCCTCGAGCGATGCTGCGGGTGGCGCCCCTTGGTGTCCCTGACTCGGGTGCTCGAAGCCGGCTGTCGAACCCTCTTTGAGGGCCAGCCTTCGCTGCCTCGAGACTTGGAAGGGCCGGGGCCCGTTTTTACCTTCTTGAAGAAGCCTCCGTCGTTTGGAATCCTTCTGCCCGTTGGGCGCGCCTTTTTAGGCGGAAACCGTCAGGGGGTGGAGATCGTGGCGCCAGGGCGATGGATAGGAAGTCGGAGCGGCGGTCGTGGTGGGCCCCGGTAGTGGAGCGAATGGGGAATTGCCGTGTGTACCTATCAACCGGCTCGAGACGTGGTTAGGTGGGCGCATTAAATGTATGCGGTTACCTTTCCTCTGTCGTGGGAGATCCCGCCCGTTGGGGTTCTCTCTTATAAATATCGAGTGAGGGGTGAAGGACCCTTTACTTTGCCTTTGCCTTCACAGCCGCCGCAGCTCCCACACGCCTTTTCCCCAAGCTAGCGATTGGTAACCTTCCCGGCCGTCCGTCCGCCGCCCAGATCCGCGCCGTCGCCGCCATGGCTGCTCAGACCCAGGTGCTGCCGCCCGAAGACTGGCGCCCGACGAAGATGACGCAGCGTGAGCTGGAGTCGCTGGTGGACCAGGGGCTTCTCCGCCCCAACCCGCAGGAGGGGCCCGCGTGGTGGGTTCTCCCGTCGGCGGACCACCAGGCGCCGCACCCGCCGGAGGGGTACGTGGTGAGCTTCACGCGCTACCACCGCATGGGCTTGGCGTTCCGCCGAGCCGCTTCATGCGAGGGCTGGCTCACCGCTTCGAGGTGGAGTTGCAGCACTTTTCCCCCAACTCAATCTCGCACGCCGTCATCTACGCCGCGGTGTGCGAGGGGTACCTGAAGATCGAGCCCCATTGGGAGACGTTCGTCCACCTCTTTCGGGGCGAGCTCTTTCATAAGGCCGTGAAGCCGAGCGGGAGGAGGCTCGCGCGCGCGGGCTCCCTCACCATCGCCGCGAGGACCGGACCCTCGTCGGCCAACGTCCCCCGTCATTACCTCCGCTACAAGCTTTCCTCCAACCAGGCGGGATGGGACGACCACTGGTTCTACCTGCGGAACGAGGACGGGCTCCTTCCGCAGTACACCGGTAGGATCATCGCCACGCGCCCTGAGAAGTGGAGCTGGGGCGTTGTGGCGGACAGGCAGCGCCACCTGATGCCACTGATGAACACGATGTGATCGCTGGTGGAGGAGAAGGGACTGACCGTCCAGGCGGTCATCTGGGCGTTCCATCAGCGGAGGATCCTTCCTCTGGCGGACCGCCCCCTTCTCATGTACGAGATGGGGCCAAACGCCCCGCTCGAGGCGCTGAACAGGTCGAGGATGGCCAAGGAGAGGCTGCCTTGGAACGAGGGTGTCTCCCGGGTGTCGGTCACGATCCACGGGCTGTTCCGCCCCAAGGAGACCAACCTGATCGCCATGGCACCCGACGCGGGGTGTCTCGACCCGGTAAGCCTTCCTCGAGCTAGGCTGTTTCGAGCCTCCCCTCCTTTCTCTTTCTTCGAACCTTGTGTACTCTCCTTGTAGTTTTTCTCACCAAGTTTCTTTTTGCAGGGGGCGTTCACATATCATGCGTCGAGGCCCCCGATGAGGGAGGACGTCGCGGAAAGTCAGGTGAGGCGCCTCTCTGCTCAGAAAGATAAGGAGAGTAAGGATGCAAAGAAGAAGAAAGAGAAAGATAGGAACTTGCGTCGGGTGGATCGGGATCAGAGGCTTGCGAGGGCTCGTCGTAACCGGCAGCCTGGAGAGGAGTCCCCCGAGCTCGACTACACGAGCTCGGAGGAGGAGGATGACGACGAGGAGGAGAGCGATGATGAAGGGATGGATGCGCGTCTGAGGCGCGCGGGGGTCGTCGACGTCAGGGCTGACCACTCTTCTGTGCAGGAGAATATCCTGGAGATCCCTCCAGTGAAGGGATCGCGCGGGACGCAGCAGCGGAAGGCCACGTCAGGCCCTGCCACGTCGGAGGCTCAGGGCACGTCGAGCCCCATGCTGGTCGTGCCTCCTGACGCGAAGAAGCCTCGAACTCGGGGCGCCATCGCCGCGGCGCAGAAGGAGGCCACGACCGCGTCGACCCAGGCGATGGGTCTCGAGAAGGGCCGGTCCTTGAGGAGCGGTCAACACGCCGAGAGGGACTCTGGGCCCGACCACCGTAAGTCGTCGAGGACGACATCGAGCCCGCGGACGAGCGGGCAACATGAGGAGGCGTCGAGCCCCCGCCACCATGACCGTCGAGGGGGGAGCTCCCGGTCGTCTCGTGACGGGAGTCACGAGCGGTCCCGGAGCCCATCGCCGCACCATCGCCGGGAGAAGGAGGCAGACGCTGGGGGGGCGCGACCGCCGGCACGAGCGCCGGAGCAGGTCCCGGAGCCCGCGCAAGGAAAGGCGCCAAGAGGACCGCTCGAAGGAAACGCGGTCGTCCCCCCGGGACAAGAGACAGAAGGAGAGCTCCCCGCCGGGGTCGAGCCATGGGAAGCACCGGGAGCCTTCCCCCCATCCGAGCCACGCGGAGACGGCTCAGGGGCATGGCTCGAGCCATGAGGCGGGCTCGAAGCCCCCGAGCGGGTCCGGCGACTCGGGGAAGAAGTCCCGCCGTCGCTTCGGGTGAGTAACGTTTCCCAATTTCGTTGGTTGTGAGGCTTTACCTTTTTACCTTTTGGTGATGCGCGTCGTTTCTGGTTTTTCAGGGAAAAGCGCTCCCGGCAGGAGGCGGACCCTGCGGCGTCCAAGCGGGCCAAGACCTCGAGCTCTGCTGAGGACCAAGCACCTCGAGGTATGGCTCCTTCTTCCGCTGAAATGGCCGCTTGGCTGGTGAAGGCTCGTGCAGCCCTGGCTCGGGGAAGTCAGATGGCCGCCGCGGATCTTGGTGAGGCCGAGATCGTCGACCGCGGGGGTTAAGGCTTTTTCCTGATTCTGACGACGTTGTTTTTCTTTTTCAGCAGGGACCACGGCTCCTGGGGCCAAGCCCGCCGCCACTGCGTCCACCGCAGCACCACCACCTCCTCCTCCTCCTCCTCCTCCTCCGGTGGCGCCTACCGAGAGGGCCACTTCTCCCCCCGTCACGACGACCATCTCGGGGGGCGTACCCGAGACAGGCGCGGCTCTGTCGGCGTCTAGGGTTGAGGAGACAGCGGCGCTCGAGACCCCAGACGACGCGATCCGGCCCGCTGGACAGGATCCCCTACCGACGCAGCCTCGCGCGCCCGCGGAGAAGGAGAAGAAGGGGGAGGCGTCGGTGGAGAAGATGCCGACGGTGGAGGAGCTCTTGGACGAGCTGGAGAAGGTGCCGTCCCCGGTCAAGGGCTCGGCGCTGGAGGGGGCGCTCGAGGCACCGGCCGGGGACGACAAGACGCCGGAAGACCCAGCGAGGGAGGAGAGGCTCGAGGGGCCGGCCGGGAACGAGGCGGAGGGGACGACCGGTCCCTCGGCCGGCGCGGAGGAGAGCTTGGAGGCGAGCCACCCCTCGAGCAATCTGCTACCGCTCGAGCCCCCGCCTCCATGCGATGCCGTTATCCCCGCCGAGCGGTCGGCTCAGCAGGGGGTTCTGCGGGAGGCGCGGTCGCTCTTCAAGGATGTGACCGAGCTTGTGGCGCGGGCGGAGAGGGCCTTCGTGGAGGAGGCGGACAAGTCCGCACGGGTGGTAGCTGCCCTCGCGAGGGCGGAGGGGGAGCTCCAGGAGCTCCGCGCTGAGCTGGGCCGGAACGCGCAGATGGCGGGCCGGCTCAACGACGCTCAGGTGGAGACCCAGGCGGCTCGGGATGAGGCCGCCCAAGCCAAGAGGGAGACCACCACCGCTCTGTCCGCGGTGGAGGCATCAAAGAAGGAGGCTGCCGACGCCCGTAGCGAGGCCGCCACCGCCCGGTCTGCAGCGGAGGCGGCGAGGAAGGAGGCCGAGGAGGCCAAGAGCCAGGCCGCCACCGCCCTGGCTGTGGCGGAGGCCGCACGGAAGGAGGCCCAGGAGGCCTTAGCTGCCGCTCGGCAGGAGGTGATCCAGAAGAATTTGGCCCTTGCGCAGACGAGCAAGCTGGTCGAGGAGCTTAAGGGCCAAAATCTTGATGTGCTGTCCCAAAAGCATACACTCGAGCAGCGCGTCGGGGTCCTTACCAGCGACTTTGACGCTCTGGGCGTGCACTGCCAAGGTGCTATCGCAATCTTCAGGCTTTGTCTTGCTTTTGATTTCGAGATTCTTGCCGCGCCGCGGACTTACTCTTTTCTGTTTGTTGCACAGATCTGGAAAAGACCGCCGAGGAGCTCCGCGAGACGAATCAGGCTCTCGTGGATCAACTCCAGGGTGAGACCATGGTGGCGGAGCGGGCGCGCGGCACCCTCGACAGGCTCTGCTCCATGTGGGGTGCCGACCCGGTGGCCACGGCGGAGGGCGCGGTGGCTCGAGGCGACGCCCTGGTCGATGCCCTGTGCTTCTTCGACATGGCCGCACGGGACCGTGTCAAGAGCGCTCTCCACCATGGCGTAAAGCAGTCGCTTGCGGCCGTCCGCTCCGGCTTCCGCTACCCGGTCAACATCGTCGCCAAGGGCTTCGTCGAGATCGAGGGGAAGGACGAGGAGTGGAACGATCGTCGCGTCGACAAGATCCTGGAAAAGGTGGAGAAGCCGGGGGCGGCGCTCGCGAAGCTCTTCGAGGAGGACGTGCTGCCTCCCGATGCAGACAGTGGCGTAGATGGCCCCCCTCCTCCTGGCCCGGACGTCGAGGCTGAGCACGCGGTAGAAGATCTTGAGGAGGAGTTCCAGACTGACGAGGAATGAGGCCTGCGTGCCAAATTTGGGCGTCGAGGCCCTTGTAAAAAATTATGTTATGACTTATGGCCTGTCGAGGCCAATCATATGCGTATGACTTTATTTATTTAAAGAAGTTGTTTTCTTTTCAAATTTATTCGACCATTTCTCTTTGTCGCTAGCTCGAGTTTCTACCGGCTTGGTCTGTGTTCTTTCGATACGCGCCACGAGTTCCTCGAGGGGAGGCGTAGGTAGGGTACCATAGCCCGGGGGCGTGGGTGGCCGTCTACGTCGACGCCCCCCGCCTCTTGGAGGCTCGAGGTATCTACGGATTTAGACGTTGCTAGTATGCTCGAGGCACGAATCGAGATAAGGGTCGAATTTTTGAAAAGAAAAGCGCGCTTTTTCCGGAGTCTGGGGGGGGGGGGCGTCAGCCCCCGAGGGAGGCTCGACCCTGAGCAAGGCAGGGTCGAGGCTACCTTAAGTTGCTAAGTAGAATGAAAGACAGTGCACGAGTTTGTTCATTCATATTTGACGTGTTTGTACAAGGCAACAAAATGTAAAAGGCCTCGAGGCCCTTAAGGGTAGAAGCGACGTAGCTGAGATATGTTCCACGCGTTTGCCAGGATCCTGCCTTGTTCGTCGTAGAGCTTGTATGTTCCTGGCCTGAGCACCTCAGCTATGGTGTACGGGCCCTCCCATGGAGGGGTGAGCTTGTGGCGCCCTAGATTATCTTGCTGCCGTCGAAGCACGAGGTCCCCCACCGCCAGGTCCCTTTTGCGCACGTGCTTGTCGTGGTAGCGTCGAAGTGTTTGCTGGTAGCGCACGGAGTTGATGAGGGCCACGTCTCGAGCCTCCTTGAGCTGGTCCTTGGTGTTGGCGAGCCTCTCGTCGTTGGTTTGCTCGTTGTAGGCTTGAAGTCGAGGGGAGCCGTACTCTAGGTCCGTAGGCAGGACAGCCTCGGCGTCGTAGGTTAGGAAGAACGGAGTGAACCCGGTGGCTCGACTCGGCGTAGTCCTGAGGCCCCACAGCACCGAGGGAAGCTCTTCAGCCCAGCTCTTTCCAAAATTCCTGAGGGTCTTGAACAGCCTCGACTTCAGCCCGTGGAGTATCATGCCGTTGGCGCGCTCGACCTGCCCGTTGCATTGAGGGTATGCGACCGAGGCCCAGTTCACGCGGATGTTGTTGTCGTCGCAGAAGTTGGTGAACTTTTTGCCCGCGAATTGTGTGCCATTGTCGGTGATGATGACGTTAGGCACCCCAAACCGGTACATGATGTCGGAGATGAACTCGACGACCTTCTCGGAGGTGGGGTTGCCTATAGGCTTAGCCTCGATCCACTTGGTGAATTTGTCGATGGCCACGAGCACATGCGTGTACTTTCCATTTGTCATCTTGAGGGGACCCACGAGGTCGAGCCCCCAGGCGGCAAATGACCAAGTTATGGGGATCATTTGCAGGGCGTGCGCGGGCTGGTGTGTTTGCTTGGCGTAGAACTGACACCCTTGGCAGGCTCGGACTAGGAGCTTGGCATCTCCAATGGCGGTTGGCCAGTAGAAGCCCTGGCGGAAGGCGTTCCCCACCAAGGTCCTTGGTGCTGCGTGATGGCCGCAAGCCCCCGAGTGCATGTCGTCGAGGAGCCTGCGCCCTTCCTCGAGGGGGATGCAGCGCTGAAGGATTCCTGATGGGCTTCGACGGTATAGCTCTCGTTTGTCGCCGTAGATGACGTAGGTCTTGGCCCTTCGAGCGATGCATCGGGCCTCCGTCTTGTCTTCTGGTAGCACGCCATGCGTCAGGTAGTCGAGGAAGGGCGTCCGCCAGTCGAGGGGTCGTGATGAAGAAGAGGCGGGTGCGTCGATCTGCATTGCCTCAGCGGATGTCGAGGGGTCGTCCTCGAGGGGTGGCGTTGAAGGTCGAGCCCCCGTGTCTGGCTCGAGGGGTGGCGTTGAAGGTCGAGCCCCCGTGTCCGGCTCGAGGGGTGGCGTCGAGGGGCCAGCCCCCGGGCCGATTTTGACGGATGGCTCGAAAATGTCCCTCGAGAAGACATCTGGTGGGACGGTGCCGCGCGTGGATGCTAACTTAGCCAGCTCATCTGCGGCCTCGTTGTACTTTCGAGCGATGTGGTTGAGCTCGAGGCCGTAGAACTTGTCTTCTAGCTTGTGCACTTCTCCACAGTATGCTTCCATCTTGGGATCGATGCAGCTTGAGGCCTTCATGACCTGGTTGACAATGAGCTGGGAGTCCCCTCGAACGTCGAGGCGTCGGACCCCAAGCTCGAGGGCGATGCGCAGCCCATTGACGAGGGCCTCGTACTCAGCGACGTTGTTGGAGGCGGGGAAGTGCAAGCGCAGCAGGTAGCGCCGTCGAAGTACATAGTCCAGAGCTCAGCTTGGATTTGTGCCAGCGGGAGCTGGGTGTCGGTCCACTCAGCAACGAAGTCTGCCAGCGCTTGCGACTTGATGGCTTTTCGCGGAGCATAGGTGATGGCCTCCCCCATCAGCTCGACAGACCACTTGGCGACGCGCCCTGTGGCCTCCCGGTTGTTGATGATCTCTCCGAGGGGGAAGGACGATACCACCGTCACGGGATGAGCGAGGAAATAATGCTGGAGCTTGCGCCTTGTGATGACGATGCCGTAGAGCAGCTTCTGGATGTGTGGGTACCGGATCTTGGCCTCGGAGAGCACCTCACTGATGAAGTACACCGGCCGTTGGACTGGTAACGCGTGACCGTCCTCGTGTCTCTCGACGACTACGACCGCGCTGACCACCTGGGTGGTTGCGGCCACGTAGAGGAGGAGAGGCTCGGAGGGATCGTCACCCTGGGCTGGTCGTGGTGGCACGAGAATTGGCGCGGAAGTCAGCAACCCCTTCATCTTGGTTAGGGCTTCCTCGGCTTCGACGGTCCACGCAAAGCGTTCCGTTTTCTTCAGCAGGCGGTAGAGGGGTAGCGCCTTTTCCCCTAGCCTCGAGATGAACCTGCTGAGAGCGGCTAGACAGCCTGTCACTTTCTGTACGCCCTTGAGGTCTCGAATTGGGCCCATCTTCGTGACTGCCGAGATTTTTTCGGGGTTGGCCTCGATCCCCCGCTGCGAGACAATGTAGCCAAGTAGCATGCCTCGAGGCACACCAAAGACACATTTCTCGGGGTTGAGTTTCACATTCTTGGCCCGGAGGCACTTGAACGTGGTCTCGAGATCGCTGATGAGGTCCCCGACTTTCTTGGTCTTAACCACAATGTCATCGACGTAGGCCTCGACGGTTTTGCCTATGTGTTCGCCAAAGACATGTTGCATACAACGCTGATATGTTGCCCCGGCGTTTCGAAGGCCGAAGGGCATTGTAACATAGCAATACATACCAAAAGGCGTAATAAAGGAGGTAGCGAGCTCGTCGGATTCTTTCATTTTAATCTGGTGGTAGCCGGAATACGCATCGAGAAATGAAAGTACTTCGCACCCCGCAGTGGAATCGACAATATGATCAATTCTAGGTAAAGGAAATGGAACTTTTGGACATGCTTTATTCAGACCAGTGTAGTCTACACACATCCGCATTTTTCCATTCTTTTTCCTAACTAATACATGGTTAGCTAGCCACTCCGGGTGAAATACCTCCTTGATGAATCCAGCCGCCAAAAGCTTGTGCACCTCCTCGCCGATGATCCTACGCTTCTCCTCGTCGAAGCGGCGCAGGCGTTGCTTCACCGGTCTGGACCCGGCCTGGATCTCCAAGGCGTGCTCGACGACTCCCCTCGGTACGCCTGGCATGTCCGAGGGGCTCCACGCAAACATGTCGATGTTTGCGCGAAGAAAATCGACGAGCACTGCTTCCTATTTAGGCTCGAGGCTGGCACTGATGGCCAGCGTCTTGCCGTCGGTCGAGGTCGGGTCGACGGTTATGTGCTTGGTGTGCTCTGCCGGCTCGAAGGTGCCGGCGTGGCGCTTCGCCTCAGGGGCCTCGGTGGCCAGGGCAGCCAGGGCCTCGAGCGAGTCGACTTGGACGTTGGCCTCCCCACGCTCGACGCACTCCACGTCGCAGTGGTACGCGTGTTCGTAGGAGGTGTCGACGGTGATGACCCCTTTCGGCCCCGACATCTTGAGCTTCAAGTATGTGTAGTTGGGGACCGCCATGAACTTGGCGTAGCCGGGCCTGCCGATGATGGCGTGGTAGGTCCCTTGGAACCCAACCACCTCGAAGGTGAGCGTCTCCTGGCGGAAGTTGGTCGGCGTGCCAAAGCAAACAGGTAGGTCGATGCGCCCGAGGGGGTGGGCCTTCTTTCCTGGTACCACTCCGTGGAACCCCCCGACGCTGGGTCAGAGCTGGTCCCTCGAAATCCCCAGGAGGTCGAGGGTCTCGAGGTATATGATGTTGAGGCTCGAGGCCCCATCCATCAACACCTTGGAGAACCGTACGTCGACGATGACGGGGTCGACGACGAGGGGGTACGCCCCCGGATTTATGACATGGTCCGGATGGTCGTCACGGTCGAACGTGATTGGCGCATCAGACCAGTCAAGATACCGAGGGGCGTCGTGGCAGAGTGCAAAGACCTCCCGGCGCTCCTTTTTTCTCTCTCGAGCTGAGAGCCCGACGGTTGGGCCCCCGTAGATCATGTAGCAATCGCGCACCGGGGGGAAGTTGTCGTCCGCGTCCCCGTCGTCGAGTCGATTGTTGTCCTTGCCCTTAGGCGCGTCTTCCTTCTTGTCGCCGAGGTTGGAGTAGAAGCCCTTCATCATTCGGCAGTCCTTCAACTTGTGATTCGTGGGACCCTTGTGATAAGGGCAGGGGTCCTCGAGCATCTTGTCGAAGACAGCCCCGTCAGGGGGGCCTCGAGGCTTCTTATGCTCGAGGGCGCCCACGAATATTTCTTCATCGTCGTCGTCATCGGCGTCGCGCTTCGCCTTCTGACCTTTGCCTTTATTCTTCTTCTTTTTGTTGTCGTTGTTGCGGTTCTTGACGTTGTTGCCCTTGCTCGAGCCCTCCGGCGTGATCATCGCCTTGCCTTTGTCCGTGGAGCGGCCAAAGAAGGCCCCCACTGCCTCGTCGCCTGAGGCAAAGCTGGTGACACGATCCATTAGATCCTCGACCGTCCGGGGACGGTAGCGCCCTAGCTCGTGGACTAGCTCTTGGCATGTCGTGCCCGCGAGGAACGCTGAGATGACATCCTCATCAGGCACGTGGGGGAGTTCGAGGCGCTGCTTCGAGAATCGCCGAGCGAAGTCGCGGAGGGGCTCGTCCGCTGTCTGCCTGCAACGTCGTAGATCCCAGGGGTTGCCTGGGCGTACGCAAGTTCCCTTGAAATTCCCGTCGAAGACCCTGACTAGGTCGGCCCAGTCGTGGATCTGATCCGGCGGGAGCCCCTCGAGCCACCGACGGGCGGTGTCCGAGAGGTAGAGTGGGAGCTGGCGTATGATCACGCGGTCGTCGCTCTTTGCCCCGCCCAGTTGGCAGCCCAGGCGGAAGTCGGAGAGCCATAGCTTGGGCTCCACCTCCCCGTCATACTTCACGATGTTGGTCGGTGGTCGAAAGCGGTCGGGGAGGGTTGAGCTGCGGATGGCCCGGCTGAAGACCCTGGGGCCCGGGGGCTCGAGGGTTTGCCGGTCCTCGTCACTGTCGTAGCGCCCCCCTCGATGGGCATTATAGCCACGCTCCTCGGCACCCTTGTCTTTGCGCCGGCGGTTGATGTTGTTGCGGGCGTCATTGGGATCTCGAGGTGGCCGGTTGTCGACGATCCGCTCTCGGACTGGCCTGGCTCGAGAGGCGTCCAACTGGTGGACGGATGTCTCACGCTCGTTGCGGGGCGTGTCTGCTGGCTTCCCTGAGGCCGCTCCACGCCGGCGTGAGGCTGAGCTCTCGGCCTGCTGCAGAGCGGCTGTCTCGAGGAGGTTCTTCATTTCCCCGAGCATACGCCTGGCGTCAGGGTTGGAGATGGCGGGAAGATCGCGGAGTAGCATCGCGGCCGCCACCACGTTCTGCCCGGCTCGCGGGAAGCGTACCTCGGGGCGTGCTGGCGCCCCATCCTCGTGGATCTGCCGGTGGACCTCTCGAGCGCGGCCACGTGCGCCGGCATCTCGAGGCTGGGCTTGTTCCTGCACAAGAGTTTGCTCAAGCTGCAGCAGGCGTTGTCGGTCCTCCTCAGCCTTGGTGATCGCCTCCCGCAGCTGCGCGAGCTGCGCCGCCCGGTCGTTGTTGTGCTGAGGTGGTGCATCCGGTGCCGGGGGTTCGTTCCTCCCCCGAACGTGTGGTCCGCCCGCCGCAGCCACATCTCCGGGCTCTTCGAGGTTGAGCGCCGGCCTGGTGTCATCGTCGCCGTCGTCCTTGGCATCGTCCACGACCCCCTCGAGCTGGAAGCACTCCCTGGTGGGATCCCAGAGGTCAGGGTCGTGGTAGTCGTACTCGTCGGAGTCAGAGCTGTTGATGTCGCGCCGCCTTGGCTCGTGTTGGGACTGCAGCTCGCGGTACCACTCTCCGATGGCGGCTCGCCGGGGTGGCTCGATGACTCGTGAGAAGCCGCGGTCGACGTGCGCGGGGTAGACGATCTCCAGGTCGGTGGTGGCTCGTAGGATCACGCCCGGACGTTCCTCCCGCTCTGCAGTCGCCCGGTCCTGACGACGCTCGTCGAGGTGGTGGGCGTAGATAGCTGCGGAGTTGATGAGGCCGAACGAAGGCCGCTGGCATCGAGCGCGGTACACCCCGTGCGGGAGGAAGCCAGGTGGTGTCGACGGAGCACGGCTCGAGGGCCTCTGGCCAGGCTCCCGGTCCGTGCGCATGACGAACGCGAACTCGCTGGGAGAGTGCGTGCGCGCCCTAGAAGTCTCCGGCCGCGCGCCGGGCAGGTTTCTCCTCGGGGACTCTGCGCCGGCCGCGGGGAAGTGGGTGTACGCCGCGGGCACCGCCTGTGCCTGGCGACGATGGTGACGACGGCGCCGCTCACGAGGTGGCGACGCGTGGTGGTGCGGGCGACGCGCCACGCCCCCCGCGCGGGGTGGCGTGACACGCCCTCCGCTCGGGCTCTCCATGGAGAGCAGGGTCAGCTCGTTGCCGCTGCCAGTGGCCAGGAACTCGAGGCTCCCGAACCAGATGACGGCACCAGCAGAGAACGAAAGAGTGGAAGAAGCCATCCAGAAAACAACGAGAAATCGACTCCGACACGCGAAGGCCCCTACCTGGCGCGCCAACTGTCGGTGTTTCTACCCCGGGGGTATGACACTAACTAGTAATGTGATCGCGTGCTCTCTTTCTGGATGGTGATGCAATATGACACAAGGGTTTATCCTGGTTCGGGCAAAGAAGGCCCTACGTCCAGCGAGGGGAGGAGGTTCTTGTATTACTTGCACCTAAGTGCTTGTACAGGGGCAATACAAGCTCAATGAGCATGGACGAGAGTCTGGACTCGTGTGTGTGTTGTGTGGACTCGTGTAGCCGTCTCCCTTCGCGTGAAGGGCCCTGGTGTCCTCTTTTATAGACCAAGAGGAGGCCAGGGTTACAGGAGAACATGTACAACGCCCAATACGGCGAAGGGTAGGAATTCTGTCTTGTCGGGGTCACTGGAGCCGGCGTGGGGGTTGCTGTTGAGGCGTCCTTGAAGCGTGGCCTCCATTCCGGGCGCGGACGTGGAGGCGGGGCGACGTGGAGGCCGTGCAGCGCCCATTCCGGTACGTACGGGACGTGTCAGGGTCCCTCCGGGCCTTGGGGTACCTGTCCTCCAATAGCATGAAAGTAGTCAGGGCTCGAGGGGCGCAGAGGCCGGCCTCAAGGTGGCGCTTACGGGGGGCTCGAGCCTCCGCAGGTATGGGCAAGTTCCGGAGAACTCGGTCGTACGGCGGGAACCCAGGTCTCGAGATGTGGCTTGAGTATGCTATAGTGCAGCGTATGGCCCAACAGTGCTGTACTTGTGCCTTTTCGCCCATGCTTGTGGTGAAAAAGGAGGTTTGACTCTGGCTCCGGTTCACTGTGGCATACGTCGTGTACCAGAGGATGCGACCGGAGTAGGTGGATGCATTAAATGCGCAGTATGGGGCTGGTACCCAATGTCTGGCGCTGCTCGAGGGGGGGTACGATGCGTCTCGAGGGATAAGTTACCGCGTTAGAGATGCTCGAGGTCCCCACGTTGGGCCTTGAGGAACGGTGCACGGCTGTAGCGGGCTCGAGGCCCATGCGCCAGGGCTCGAGAGGTAAGCTATCATGAGGCGGTTGGCAAGGCTTTGGCGGGCCCGGGCTTCTCGGTGGCGGGCCAGCGTTGTAGGCCTCGAGGGGTTGGACTAGTTAGGTCTCTTATTAATTGGTGCTCTAGGTTTAATTTATTTGTTTTGCGTTGATTGGGGGTACCCCTTTTGTGGTCCCCCGACACCAACATTTGGCACAACATGTTCGGCGTCAGGTTGTTGTGTCTCCTGTACAAACTGAAACCCACCATCAACCATATCTTCACCATCGACGTCGATGTTCGCAGGGTTTCAGTTGTATAAGGCGCAGAGCTACCCTCTCCATGTTTTGTCCAAATCAAGTAATCATTCATAAATCCTCGGCGGACCAGATGAGAAAGGATTTGTTGAGTGTTATCAAATACAACAACATTTCTGCAGTCTATGCACGGACAATGTATGTGCGTATTCTTTGTTCTCCAAGCATGATTCTTAGCAGCATCAATAAACCTATGGGCCTCAGGTATGTATAATGGATCTAGTCTTGATAACTTATACATCCAGAATGACCTCTCCATCATTACCTGTAAAAAAAACAATAAATTGATTGAAATCAATGTAAAAAAGTAACCATATCTAGAGATTATATATTTGCTAGGTGAAACCCTAAATCTAAAAATTGAATCATCAAATTGAGCAAGAATGAGCAAATTGAGGCAAGAGGGACACAAACTAACCTTTCTTGTTAATCTCCTTCCAAGAAATGAAGATCAAAACCTCTCCCCTTGTATTTTGTAAAATTTGGACCTCCAAAATCGCCTCCAATGGAAGGTGGCGGCGAGAAACAGTGCTGCTCGGGGAGGAAGAGGGGGGTATTTATACCAGAGATAGCACAGGCGGTTAGCTAGGAATTATTATTAGCTAGTGTTTAGAGTTTATTGGGGTTTAAAGTAAAAAAACTAAGTACCATAATTTAAAATACCTAAGTATTATTATTAAATAAAAAACACAATATTCATAAAACACGAAAACATAGTGAAAAAAACAATTGAGAAATAAACAACATAATAAAAAACATAAATATTATATAAAAACCTACATTTCCCTCTCTACATAAATACTTAAGAACACACCATTATACATGGAAACAAGGAAAGATATCATGCATAAACAAAATTAAAAAGTAAACACGAAGCAGTATAGATGAGAGACATTATTTAACCATCTTAAGCAAGCTCACTCATTAACCTAGGTATTCTTCTCTCTCACTCATCGGTGAAACCCTAGATCTAAAAAGTGAATCATCAAATTGAGCAAGAATGAGCAAATTGAGGCAAGAGGGACACAAAATAACTAAAAAACAATTGAGAAATAAACAACATAATAAAAAACATAAATATTATATAAAAACCTACATTTCCCTCTCTACATAAATACTCAAGAACACACCATTATACATGGAAACAAGGAAAGATATCATGCATAAACAAAATTAAAAAGTAAACACGAAGCAGTATAGATGAGAGACATTATTTAACCATCTTAAGCAAGCTCACTCATTAACCTGGTATTCTCTCACTCATGGGTGAAATCCTAGATCTAAAAAGTGAATCATCAAATTGAGCAAGAATGAGTAAATTGAGGTAAGAGGGACACAAACTAACCTTTCTTGTTAATCTCCTTCCAAGAAATGAAGATCAAAACCTCTCCCCTTGTATTTTGTAAAATATGGACCTCCAAAATCGCCTCCAATGGAAGGTGGCGGCGAGAAACAGTGCTGCTCGGGGAGGAGGGTGGTATTTATACCAGAGATAGCACAGACGGTTAGCTAGGAATTATTATTAGCTAGTGTTTAGAGTTTATTGGGGTTTAAAGTAAAAAAAACTAAGTACCATAATTTAAAATACCTAAGTATCATTATTAAATAAAAAAACATAGTGAAAAAAACAATTGAGAAATAAACAACATAATAAAAAACATAAATATTATATAAAAAACTACATTTCCCTCTCTACATAAATACTTAAGAACACACCATTATACATGGAAACAAGGAAAGATATCATGCATAAACAAAATTAAAAAGTAAACACGAAGCAGTATAGATGAGAGACATTATTTAACCATCTTAAGCAAGCTCACTCATTAACCTAGGTATTGTTCTCTCTCACTCATGGGTGAAACCCTAGATCTAAAAAGTGAATCATCAAATTGAGCAAGAATGAGCAAATTGAGGCAAGAGGGACACAAAATAACTAAAAAACAATTGAGAAATAAACAACATAATAAAAAACATAAATATTATATAAAAACCTACATTTCCCTCTCTACATAAATACTCAAGAACACACCATTATACATGGAAACAAGGAAAGATATTATGCATAAACAAAATTAAAAAGTAAACACGAAGCAGTATAGATGGGAGACATTATTTAACCATCTTAAGCAAGCTCACTCATTAACCTGGTATTCTCTCACTCATGGGTGAAATCCTAGATCTAAAAAGTGAATCATCAAATTGAGCAAGAATGAGTAAAATGAGGTAAGAGGGACACAAACTAACCTTTCTTGTTAATCTCCTTCCAAGAAATGAAGATCAAAACCTCTCCCCTTGTATTTTGTAAAATATGGACCTCCAAAATCGCCTCCAATGGAAGGTGGCGGCGAGAAACAGTGCTGCTCGGGGAGGAAGAGGGGGGTATTTATACCAGAGATAGCACAGGCGGTTAGCTAGGAATTATTATTAGCTAGTGTTTAGAGTTTATTGGGGTTTAAAGTAAAAAAACTAAGTACCATAATTTAAAATACCTAAGTATTATTATTAAATAAAAAACACAATATTCATAAAACACGAAAACATAGTGAAAAAAACAATTGAGAAATAAACAACATAATAAAAAACATAAATATTATATAAAAACCTACATTTCCCTCTCTACATAAATACTTAAGAACACACCATTATACATGGAAACAAGGAAAGATATCATGAATAAACAAAATTAAAAAGTAAACACGAAGCAGTATAGATGAGAGACATTATTTAACCATCTTAAGTAAGCTCACTCATTAACCTAGGTATTCTTCTCTCTCACTCATCGGTGAAACCCTAGATCTAAAAAGTGAATCATCAAATTGAGCAAGAATGAGCAAATTGAGGCAAGAGGGACACAAAATAACCTAAAAAACAATTGAGAAATAAACAACATAATAAAAAACATAAATATTATATAAAAACCTACATTTCCCTCTCTACATAAATACTCAAGAACACACCATTATACATGGAAACAAGGAAAGATATCATGCATAAACAAAATTAAAAAGTAAACACGAAGCAGTATAGATGAGAGACATTATTTAACCATCTTAAGTAAGCTCACTCATTAACCTAGGTATTCTTCTCTCTCACTCATCGGTGAAACCCTAGATCTAAAAAGTGAATCATCAAATTGAGCAAGAATGAGCAAATTGAGGCAAGAGGGACACAAAATAACCTAAAAAACAATTGAGAAATAAACAACATAAATATTATATAAAAACCTACATAGAAACAAGGAAAGATATCATGCATAAACAAAATTAAAAAGTAATCACGAAGCAGTATAGATGAGAGACATTATTTAACCATCTTAAGCAAGCTCACTCATTAACCTAGGTATTCTCTCACTCATGGGTGAAATCCTAGATCTAAAAAATGAATCATCAAATTGAGCAAGAATGAGTAAATTAAGGCAAGAGGGACACAAACTAACCTTTCCTGTTAATCTCCTTCCAAGAAATGAAGATCAAAACCTCTCCCCTTGTATTTTGTAAAATCTGGACCTCCAAAATCGCCTCCATTGGAAGGTGGCGGTGAGAAACAATGTTGCTCGGGGAGGAAGAAGGGTATTTATACCAGAGACAGCAGAGGCGGTTGTCTTAACCCAACCGCCAGCGAAAATGGTGGTATTTCCACTGGCGGTTGGCTTAGCTAACCGCCTGTATAAATTGTCCATTTACACTAGCGGTTGTCTTAGTCCAACCGCCAGTGCAAATATATTTCCACTGGCGGTTGTCAACTGTTCACTGCCTCCTTTTATATCACAGGCGCGTGATAACTACAACCGTCTGTGCTATGAATAGGGGGCGCTAGCTATGAGCAGTATTCTACTAGTGGCTAACTAAACAATGGATAATAAGGGCTAGTATGATCAAGATTTTCAATTAGTCAGTGGATCTAAACATCCTCGACTAAAATTTAGCTAGTTATTTTTTTTATCGTGATGGATTGATCTACGTCGTGTTACCTCAGGTGGCGGCTCCTGGTAGAGGATTTGACCATGTTTAGATGTAAGTTGAAATTTTTTTGGGATATTGTATCAGATGTTGTGACACTAATTTAGTCTATTAAAAATAAATTAATTATAAAAATAATTACACCGCCTCACAGTACTTAATGAGACGAATCTATTAAGTTTAATTAATTTATTATTAGCACATGTTTACTGTACCACCATATTATTAAATCATGGATTAATTAGGCTCAATAAATTCGTTTCACGAAGTAGACGTACTATGACTGACAAATTAGTTTCTATAATTAATCTATATTTAATACTTTATTTTTGTATTTTAATATTTGATGTGACAGAATTTTTTTTTGGGTGGCATCTAAACACGACCTAAAATCCTCCCAAGTCCAACGACGCTTCCCCTGTGGCCGCATCCTGCGGTGCCTGACTGACGTCAGGTCTCGGTGTGCATAGCGTTCGCCGTCATCAGGCAGTCTGCAGTTAGGACGCAGGTTGCTACTCTAGCTCACTGCTCACGGTCAAATTCAAATCTATCCCGCTTCCAGAACCCCGACGGCGGCGGCGCGCGGGCGCGGCGGCTGGTATGTCCCGCCCGCGCGCCCGCGCCGCCCTCTCGAACGGCAACGACGACGGCTCCTGGCGCGCGCGCAGTCGTAATCAGGGGAGAGAAAACCTGTTCGTCGCGTTCACGTTGGCAGGTTTTTCCCCCTTACTGTCCAGATGGGTTAAAGAATCAGTGTCAATTTCCGAAGTAAAATAAGCATCAATCAAGCTAGTGCGCTAAGAGAAAGCAGATTAAAGCTACTGAACGCCATCCGGCACAACCGATCTCGGAGGATCTATGACGTACGCGCAAATCGCAATCGGGACTGCAACAGCCAGCCAGCATATTAGTAGCTTTCCATAGTCGTCGACGTCGACTCGTCGTCGTCGTCCTCGCCGCCGCCGCCGCCGCCGCCGCCTCGTCGCTTCAGGGTAGAAAGGTGAGGTTTTAACCTATAGCCAGGGGAATCGTCGTAGGTATTTGACGTCTCCAGGAGCAGGCACCAAATACTGCTGTTGCTTAGGGCCATCAGCGTATGCATGGTTCACGTTTGAAACGCAGAAGAGGAGACGCTTTGTTGGCGCCGCAAAGGGCGTTGTATATTAGGGCGTCCGCAATGGTGTTCAAATCGCTAGCTATTTGGTCTCTAGGAAGAATGTTATTGGCTCTCAATGACAATTTACAAATAGCTAGCTAGATGAGACATATAAATAAATATTATTTTGATGAGGCAACTTACAAAAGTAGCACTCTTATTGGCTATCGAGAAGAGAGATCAAATAGCTAGCTATTGAGAAGTCGCTAGCTATTTGATCTCTCTCCTCGATAGCCAATAAAAGTGCTACTTTTATATTATTTTTATACGTCATCTCGCTAGCTATTTGTAAAGTGCTATTGAGAGCCAATAGAATTCCTCCTAGCTAGCTATTTGACAACCATTGCGGATGGCCTTAGCCTACTAGAAGATGATGCATGCATGTACATCCTGGCATCCCCAAACCTTCCCATAACTCTCATCAGGTACCCTCTTAATTAGATGTTTAATTATCTATAATTAGCTAGTTAATAATACTACTTATACTATATGATTTATGTTTCTACTCTGTATTAATCTCTAAAAATATCTTATGTAATTAATAATTAGATCTTCCTAATATTTTTCTCGTACCTTTTATTTTTCTTAGTCTATCAAACATAAGTTTGTTCTCATAACAAACACTCTAATTACCTAATTAATTGAAAATGAATGTTTTTTATTTATTCTTTTGAATTGATCTGCAATGAGATCTATAGTATTTGTTAGCATTAGTCTTTCTATTATCTTTTTTATGTCCTACGTTCTCGTCATTGTTCCAAAAATGATTATTAGCCCGTGTAGTACTCAATATTTAAACTACAAAGTAATACTACGATTCGTACGATTTACTTCTTACAACTTTGGATCTTCTGCTCTTGTAGTCGGATTGGATCTTCTGCTCTTGTAGTCGGATTGGATCTTCTGTTTGCAACCTTTCCAAACCAGTCTTTGCTAACTCATTACTAGCTACTAAATCAAACTCGGCTACTGTAATCTGTAAACTTACTTTTCTGCTATAGTGAAAGACTTGTCAAAAAATGGATTATTTAAATAACTAGTTTACCCATTTAAGTGACATTCGGATGTTCGAGCCTAAATGACATTGACTTATTGCTTACTATTTGATGTTTAGGATCTAGTGCTAATTAATTTTACCCCATTAACTATTTGTTATTATCGTGATTATTTTTTCTAGGTAAAAAGTTATATTGATTGGGTGAAGGTTAAAAGCATGAGACTAATTTCCTTTATTTTTATTAGTTTTTCAATTTTCTTTTTCTTCTGTGTCGCAACACACACATTTGCTTTAGGTGTTATATATACTTTTGACATATTATATTTTGACACACATGATTGTTGTCGGTTTGCACGGCCCCCTCTATGTTCAAATTCTGACTCTGCCCTGCTCGTCACATGGTCAACAATACATGCGAAATGACGTTCCTGCTCCTCGCTCCCTTCTTTACCAGCCGATCAGACTCTCAATTGTTTTCGTCTCCCCTGCTTCCTTCTTCGTGTTTCGCTCTCTGTTAATCAGCATACATATCATCCCATTGTCTAGCTGAATGTTGGTATAGCTCTAGGAGGGAGGAAAACAGGGATGAGCTAGGGAGGAAACGAGGAAATGGCTGCAAATGCCGTGAGCCTAGCCAATGGGTAAAGGAGCAGGGAGTGAGGTCTCCAGGAATGTCATTTCGCATGTACTGCTGGCCATGTGGCAAGTTTTGAAGAGGAATGGACGAGATTGACCTACAAAACCATTGGGTAAGGACTAAAGTGGACACTTTAAAAATTTAGGGACTAAACTGAGCCGCAGATAATAGTTCACGGATGAAAATGGATTTTTTGCGCCTTGACAGTTGGTTGACAGGTTGAGCTAGCTCAGTACATGGTGGTTTGGAGGGTAGGAGGACCTACTCCGTGGCATGGCCTCTGCTTGTTCGACAGAATGAAGATGACCGAGAAGGAGACGAAGCAAGAGATTTCAGCCAGACACGTGTGCGCATGTGGAACTGATCAAGCTCATGGAAATGTTCAGCTAGCCAGCTCCCTCCCAGGTGAGATAGGAGGCTCTCTTGAGTGTTGTCGAGAATGTATCAGACTAAAAATGCAGACATAGACGTCTCGCCTAATATTTCAACTGTTTGACTACTTTATGCAGGAAAGGACACCATCGAGTTGGCAGTGTTCCACTAATAATCCAATGCGGTTGCTTTCATCCTATGAAAAAGGAGGGAGGGAATAGCAAACTGACGCCAGCAATTCCCAAATTTTCCTGTTTAAAACCATGGTTTGTTGGCTGCCATGGAAACAAAAGCAAAACCGCACGTCTCTTCGTTGAGAACATGCTGCTGAATTTGCGAGGCTGCTAATAATTAAGCTGAGATGGTACGGTACACCCTCATACGTTGAATAATGCGTTGCCAAAATGTCTGTGTTTCAGCAGCGTTTTCTTTCCCAGGTAATCGTTCTATTTCTTTCTCGATCAGCGAGGGTTAGATCCAGATTAGCAGTGCTCCTGCCTTAACTTCGAAGGAAATTAAAAAGGCACTCAAGAGTGGCAGAAGCTAGCACCTTCTACTCCGTAGCGCAGAGAGTCCAATTTGCTATTGACTGGGTATTACAATGGGTTATACTCGAGTCTGATCCACCAGCCACAAAGCCACTCAGCCTACTTATTTTCTGGTCTTGTTGCAATATGCACTGGGGCGTCGCCTCTTTAAATCTAAAAAAAAGGCTATCAGTCAACTTATACGTGGAGCAGTCACGGTACACACGGATATCTCGTTAATTAAGCTAAAATAAAATACATGGTGACTGCCCCTTTTGAAAATAAAAGATAAAATGCATTAATTTTTCAACCTCCAACTTACATGATAATAATCTGTTTTTCCAACCTAGAACTAAGATCCAACTAATTCTAAATAGAGCACCATGCATAGCCCTTTTAAAATAACTGGTACTAGTTTCATATTTTTCTGATTTTCAATAAATTAATTATGTTTTTTTAGAGATCAAACTACTTTTTTAGTTATTTTTCAAAAATCGAAAACCACCCTTAAAACCAGCAAGAGGACCAAATTCACCCGATTTTGACAGTTGAAGGGACTATTATGTAAGTTGGAGGTTGAAAAATATACTTCACCCAAAAAATTTTAGTGACCAGCAGTAAAAAGATCGATCACTTGTGCCTTTGGATCAGGGCCTATAATTTTGTCCATCACTACTGATTGTTGTCATGGTCCTTAATGAAAGTGTCGGTTCTCAGTGTAACACAGAACTCTTTATTAATATCAGTCCACAACTTTAAACTCAACTCTACATTTTTAATCACGCTATTGGACAATATTTCTATCACTAAAATCTCTAGTCCTAGCAATTAGGAAGGATACAAATAGTCTCTTGGAGTTGCTCCAAGTCTAGCACGTTGTCTAATTGAGTTGTGATGTACTAGCACCTTCCTTGCCACCGCCCTACCACCCTCCATCGCCCTAACCCTGAAGTAGGTGACATTTTTGTGATGCCATGTCACCACACCAATGGTTTGGCCTTGTCACCTTACTCGGCTATGCCATAACAACATTATGCCTTCACCGTAATGGCCTTATTCCTATGATGTTGTGGCCACCACCACCACCACCATCGTATGTTTCTCCTCAACAACAATCGAATCTTCTCTTTGATCACCAATCCACCACACTAGTGGGTCATTCTCAACCTCCATCGCTATCAAATCAGACCATTCTCTACTTCTACCATCACCATGAGCGGCACCAAAACCTCCTCCCTCCTTTTCGCATGAAATGGTAGATGAATTAACTTATGGATGAATTAATGTGTGGATGACACACGAATGTAATGACGAAATAATGAATAGGTCTTTAGGATTCTACAATTTAGGGTTTATTATTAGTGTTTAGAATAGGGCCAATTTGTTTATAGAAAAGTTTGGTTAGGAAATTTAGTTAGATAAAATAGTTACATGAATTAGATATTTGGTTCTTTGTGTCCTTAAAGTGCTCCTATTGGTATTTTTATATTTTTTTAGTATATAGTAGAAAGTAACGCTCTTCATTAGGCTTTAGTGCTAGTTTCAACACTCGATGTTGCAGGGATATGTATCCTCCAAGATTGTGTTATTATTGTTGACACAAAATCTCGGTCGACAGCGCCAACACACTCGTGCGCACGGTCCTCAGAGGAGTACGGAGCAGGTCCTGACCTCCTGGACCTTCAACAAGCGGTGGAGCCAATTCTCAGCAAAATCGACCTAGGGCGTACCAGTCAATTTGACCTGTAATTGACAAGGAAAAGAAAAATATCGTTAAATCGTGGAACCTACCGGTTTGGTGCCAGACAGTTCCAAAATATACGGCTCTAATATAGCCATTTGTCTTTAGGACATTGACTACAAAGTCAACTCCCATGAGATTGCATGAAAAAAGACATTGAGAAAAATATGAAGCATAACAGCTATAACATATATGAAAGAGCGTTTATAATAAATAAACAGCCGGTAAGCTTGAAAGATGTTTAACAGAAAAAAGATCTATGCATACATCTAAATGTCATGAAAACAACGTATCGGCTAATTGCACGAGCAGTTCTATCCATTAACAGTGGGGTGTTTCCATACAACCATAATAACAAATAGATCGATAAAATAGCTTAAAACATCAATAGTGGGGTGTCTCCATACAGCCTTAATGATGATCAAGCTAGATCACGTCTCGTGCAAAAAGTAGATCCATTATTTTCAAGCCACTTAAAAGAACACATTATGAAGAAAGCATATCTGGATCGGCTATTTTAGCCGATTCAGGGTTCATGAGGCACGAACAAGATCTACCCGTTAAAACCATGATTTGATCTAAAATAGACAAACTTAATCTATTATGTATATCAATGGGGTTCGGAAATACAGCCGTAATAAACATACTAGATCAAATCTATCTGTTCTTAGATCAGATCATGATTTTATCGGGTATCTCGAACGCACAACATGTAACAACCAAGATTGACAAAATAGTCGATGAAAAGCTTGAATCGGCTATTTTCTCTGTTGTGAGCGTGTAAACCTCAAAACAGCCGAAACGAAGCATCTTTTAGGCTTGAACTACTTTGTCAATCTTGATTGGGCAGAATGTTGTTTAAAACATAAAGAAACAAGAAATAAAGCATAAAACAACATTGATAACTTAAAGAATCTACTAGCTTGCCAAGCCAGAAGAGCCGATAACTACTCAAGATCGACTAAAGCAAGAGATTGATTAGAGTCAAGACAGTCTCACAAAAGACAAACTTAGACCGATAACTAGCCATGCATAGCTTAACAAGAGTTTGGTCGATGCCAATGCAGCCTTATTACACGATGACACAAGCCATTGGTGAAACTTACAAGCAAACCGGAGGTCGGTCGATGCCGATGCAGCCCTGCCTGATTGAAGGTCTCGCCGAGATCTACGTTACTCCTACTCCTAGGGTTTTGGCCGAGGGCCGATGTATTGATTGATTGGATGTCCTTACAAAATTCCGGGTTTCTAACTATTTATAACCCGATTGACTCCTGACTCAACACAACTAAGTTACATAATAGGTGAAAATAAAGACGACCCGGACTTGAACTCCTTGATTGAGTCCGACACGCCTCCGAAGCCCATCGTGCTGGTCCATATGAATCCTCGTGGTTATATTTGACCCACATAAGCTTCCTTATTTTTAGGCCGATCTTTTTTCTCAATAAATCAGCCGTTTATTTTTACAAAAATAACAATCTTCTCGGTCCAAAATCTGGCGTAAACAATTATACACTAAGGCTACTCAACCTATGGCTTATGTGTTGTTTGGTTGGATATAGCAGGATAGAGGAAAGTTGGGAATGTCCTCCTTCGTAATGGTATTTAGTTTCGGGTCTTCTATCTACCCCTTATAGGGAATACTTCCTTTTTTCCTTGCATGAGCTCATCCCCAAATAAACAACAGACCAGTTTCCCACTTGGACGGTGTGAGCTTCTGTTTCTGGATTCCCTTGTGCCCATCTAGTTCAATTGTTGAGCGCCTCCACTACATCTACATAAGCAAACCTACTACTTCTTCATGGTCTTAATCGCATCTCCGCCGAGGTCTATTGCTTCTCCTATTTGGATGCGATGTGCCTTGATCGAGGTCTCAAGTGCCATGGATGCCACTCATGTGCACCATTGATGCTTGCGATTGAGGTCCTGATGAACATAATCTACATCTTTCTATCTCTCTCCACTTTTGTTCTAGTCATTCATGCTATGGATTTGTGAAGATGGGTAATCAAATGGGTTTGCAAGAGATCAAGGAACCTTCGAATGTGATTGATTGATCCAGGATTCACCATGGGCGACAGATTTCTCCAACAAGCATGGAAGGTGCTGGCTGCTACTAGTAATAATCTGACTCAACCCTTTAAGGCCACTCACCAACTATCTATATATACGCGCAACTCATGCAACTCTCACCAGTTTGCCTGAATCATGGAGGTGCTCGACGATCAAATGTTTGTGTCATCATCCGCGATTGTGGTCCATATGAAATTTTTTTGAGAAAGTTTCGGTCCATCTGATATCACATGTTGAGATGTCCTGGTTTGTAAGCATCGTACGTGACAACTTGCTCGAAATTTTCTCAAATTTTTTTCTCGGCATACGCATATGATGTAACAACATCTCGCCAAGTTTCGCGATTTTCGGAATTCATTTGCATTTTTTATGATTAAAAAACCGTTCGCACGTAATTTGAAGGTGTTGCCCCGTGAGCACGTTGATCGAAACCTCGGGTCAGTTTTTGGATTTGGCCTCAACATACGGTTAAGAACAAGATTAATATTTTTTAAATCATCAAAATCCATTATTCGATGTACCCGCAGTTCAAACTTGCGTCTTTCGGGAAAATTCAAGAAAATGAAATAAAGTCAAAAAATATAACAAAAGGTTTTGAAAAAATGTCCAATTTGAACATGTTGACAGTGGTAGTGTGGAAGTCCCTCAAAAAAAATTTGGTGGCAAAAATTAAAAAAACATAAAAACTTCGTCGAGTGTCAGACCTGGCACTCGTAAAAGAGGCTCTTTGTCGAGTGTCGTGCCAGCTGGCACTCGGCAAAGTGTTGTCTGCTGGCCGGGCCTGGCTGCCACGTGGCCCCGTCTTTGCCGAGTGCCAGATCTGCAGGAACTCGGCAAAGGTCCCCTCTTTGCCGAGTGTCAGATCGGCTGGCACTCGGCAAAGATCATACAAAACGGCCGGCCCGGCCGCCACCCACCCACACACACACACAATAACACACGCACCCACGCTCGCACGCCGCCGCCGCCCCCGCCGGCCGCCGTCGCCCCCGCCCGCCCGCCGCCGCCGCGCCGCCCGCCGGTCGCGGCGTCCACGCCCCTCCCCCGGTCCGCCTGCCGCCGCCCCGCCCCTCCCCCGGCCGCCCCACCTCGGCGCCCGCCCGCCGCCGCCCCGCGCCCCGCCGGCGCCCCCGCCCCTCCCCCGGCCGCCCCGGCGCCGCCGTCCACCCGGCCCCCTGTCGCGCCGCCGGTGCCCCCCACCTGCCGCCTGCCCGCGCCCCCCGGTCGCGGCTAGCAGAGGAGAGGAGGAGGTAGAGGAGGAAGAGAAGGAGAAGGAGAAGGAGAAGGAAGGAGAAGAGAGGAGAAGAAGAAGGAGAAGGAAGGACTCCGTTTCGGTCGTCACCGTCGTCGTCGCTAGAGCACGTTCTTGTCGCGAAGGTTTGTATGTGTTTGTAGGCCTTCGTGCCTATGTTTTTTTGCAGCTTTTGGGAACCTCCCCGTGTAGGGGAGGTGCTGCTGAAATTTTCGATCGAGACTAACCAATTGCTCTATTTTTGGCAGGAGGACCCGTGGGAGGGACTCGTCGACCCCGATCGTCTTCATCGGCGTTGCGGGTCTGCCTGCACCGCGTCGTCTCGCCACTGCCCCGACTCACCACTGCCCCGCTACCCTGACCTCACTGACACCTTAGGTATAACCCCTCTATCCGTATCCTTAGGTATCTGATCTTTGGTCGCGTAACCTAGTTAGACGTCTCCCGTTCGAAAGAGATACAGTCTTAGATATTCAGACCTTTGCATATCTGCGACCGTATCTCTTTCGGATTGTCCACGTGTTTTGGACAGCCCGCGGATGCATAAATGAGCTAGTTTCCATGTTTTGCTCCTATCAGAGTCGGATTTTTGGCACCACCTCCTCGTGGTTCTCCGGATACACACTCTCCCTATCAGGACGTGTATCGGGAGAACAGCGAGGAGGTGCTGCCGAAATTCTGTCTCGGGTAGGAGTAGAACATGGAAACTAACCCATCTACGCATCCTCGGGTGGGATTAGGACCTATCCTTCACCTATTAGATGGTAGGAACGCCATGTAGATGCAATTGCTGGTTTATTACTTGCTTACATATGTATATGCCAGAGGATGGATAACCGTGATTGGATGTACACGGGCCACGCAAGTAAGAGCACAGAATGGGTTACTAAGACCAATGCTTTCATAGAGCATGCATTTGGTCCGGCTGCTAAAGGGTCGAGTCGGATGTCGTGTCCCTGCAGCAAATGTGGGAACAAGAAAATAAAATATAAGGATAACATGGGGGTAGATCTTTACAAGTATGGATTCGTTGAAAACTATACTTGTTGGGTCCACCATGGTGAAGCCGATCAGATTAGAGAGGAGGTGGTGAGACAACGCCTCTGAAGGACCGAAAAGCAACCAGAAAGCGACCAGAGGGGGTGAATGGGAGCTTCAAAATTTCCTTTCGGAAACTAGTAGCCACTGTCCCGAGAATCACCCCGAAAGACAAACCCTAGAGCTTGCTAATGTCCACGACCCTAGATGTAGGGTGGATGCTTCCAAGAAGCACAGCGGGACACTACACAACGCTAGAAACCCAACGCAAAAACCCAAAACCAAATCCGAAGTCGAACGATCAAACCGCGGACGAAACAGTGAAGAACTCACTGCATCGGACGCTGGCAGCGTCCGATGGCCAAGCACCGGACGCGTCCGATGCAAACAGTGCCTCTCTGGAACCTTACTGGACTGGCATCGGACGCTGCTACAGTGAAACCCTAGCGTCCGATGCAAGACCCCCGGCGCGTCCGATGGCAACGGACGCTCCGATGGTCAGCGTCCGATGCTCCTTCAAAAACCACTGTCAGATGACACGTGGCAACGGACGCTCCGATGCGATGAACTCAGCGTCCGATGCCTACAGACTCAGCGTCCGATGGTCCCGAATCAGCACTGTTCTTCCGCGAAATTCACTCGATCTCCTCCGAATCAAAAACACTAAGGCTTAGACTTGGTGTGAGGAGTTCCAAGGATGTTAGTGAGCTATCCCATGGGAATCATGGCTCGAACCTAACTCCAAATCGAGGAATTGGAAGAAATCGGGGCAATGGAGCAAAAACTGATCCAACACGAAAATCGATCGATCTCCTAGACCGTGAGGTTAGAGGTGAAATCCTTTGGTGAAAAGAAGTGCCTCACGATCTAGAACAACTTGGTTCAAACGGATTTGCAAAACATGAACCGAGCAAAGAGATCGAGCGACGGGAAAAACGTGGAGAAAGAGGATTCCGCGAAGAACACGAACAAAACACGAATCACGACCACGATTTGCAACCGTGTGGCTACCACACGCTACAACAGTGAGGATACGGCCTCACTTCCTCAGAATCAACAGTACACAGAGGCAAGTCTCTCTGCGGATCTCAGCTAGCTACAGCAGGGGATGGGAGAACAGGAAACCCTAAGTACGAAAGAGCAAATGACTGAGATAGTTGGGAGGAGGGTGTCTCCCTACTACTTATCCTACTACTAGCCTAGGACTAATTCCTACTCTACCCCTCTCTATTCTAATTACAGAGCGACCCAGCTAAACCCTAGGGTTATTCTGGACCAACCCGGTGGTAGGTGTATCCGACGGCCACGCCCGCACAATTCGAAGCGTTGCCTCGACGCAACCTCTAGATTGCCGCCACGTGCCGCCCTCGCTCTGCACCCCCGGTTTTGTGGCCCAAACCGGGAAACCAACCTTTTCCAGCCAACCCCTGGTTTTGAGGCCCAAACCGGGAAACCAGCCCACCAGCATCTGAGTTTTGAGGCCAAACTCAGCAAACCCTCAGCGCCCAGGTTTTGAGGCCCAAACCTGGAAACCGTCCTCAGCCCGAGTTTTGTGGCCAAACTCGGAAACCGTCCTCAGCCCGAGTTTTGTGGCCAAACTCGGAAACCGTCCTCAGCCCGAGTTTTGTGGCCAAACTCGGAAACCGTCCTCAACCCGAGTTTTGTGGCCAAACTCGGAAACCGTCCACACCCAGGTTTTGAGGCCCAAACCTGGAAACCGTCCATCCGATGGTTTTTCCCTGGCTCTACCACCAAACCGACGTCGTAGAGGGGATGCACCTCCCGTGCACCCCGTCCACCGACACGTGTCCCTGAGTCCACGACACAGGCAACACATGACCACACTTCTTCGCTTGTCGTCGTCACAGGCTGCCAGCCACCACAGCTGATCCTCGGGCCTCTGGTCCCTCAGTCCAAGCCTCACGTCCGCCCTTCGCCACTCTCGGTCCATCGGCACGGCACGTCTCTACTTGACCTTCACCTCGCCTTCGATCACTGCATCCGTGCTCGACACCTGCACAACACAAGCCAAAGAACATGCGCATCATCCCAGTTGACAATCACTCATCACTCAGAGACCCGGCATACACCCATGTATCCGCAATCTCCCCCTTGATGAGTGCATTGTCAACTACTCACACAAATCATAATGGAAAGAAGAAGAGAGGAAGGAAGAAGAAGAGAGAACTCGACCAAATGACCCAAAAGCCTAGCAAAGCCGAAGAAGGTCAAGTGGAAAGAGCGAAAGAACTTGGTCCCCAAAGACATGGGCAACGGCTCAACGCAACCAAGCAAATCAAAACTAGCCCTCAAGAAGAGGTAGAACAGGCTCAACACCGCTAGCAAATCTTAATCGAAAATATCGAAGCAAAATGCTAGTCCCTCAAGATAGAGGCACAGAGGCTCAACACAACTAGCAAAGAAAGCTCGATACCAATGCCTTTTGGCCAGCAAGAGATAGCAAAACTCCCCCTGGAAACTTCCCTTCAAATGAACACTCCCCCTGGAAACTTCCCTTCAAATGAACACTCAGGAAGCACAAATGATTTGCAAATTCTCCCCCTTAGTTGAAAATGCACGAATCAAGTAAAAAGCTCTTCCCATCAGAAAATGCACCAACAAAAGTGCTAACTAGGGAGGTTCTCCCCCTTCCAACATGCATATGAGTCAAAATGCAAGTTAGCCGCTTCAGGCATATATTCAGGAGAATGCAAAGATGCTCTAAACAGTATAACTCCAATGACTCAATAACAGCATACAAGCTCAGCAAAGGCTCAAACTGATCACCAGATATGAAATATGAACATATGAGCAGAAATGAGCAGTTTTGAGTCAGAAGGTATTCACCATCAAAATAGCACTAGCAATGTATAAACAGGAGTCTGAACAAGTGCTAAACATGTATACAAGGTGAACTACCCCTAGCAAAGTTCAATCATCATGCTTAAGAATGTAACATACACTTGTGAATTCAAATTCAGATCGGAGTTGCAGCGGTGAAATTACACAAGTTCAATTATTAGCATGTGATTGCGAGAGGTTGAAAGCTTGTCATTGCCTAACTTTTCAACCGAGCGAAGCCTATGCCGAAGCAATCAGAAGCTTAAAGCTACGGTTTCGGTCATACACTACACGGCTCAAGTTTAACTCAAAGTGCAATGAGAAACAGTCTCGATACTGTGATGTGTTGACAAGCAATCCCATCTCGATCTTCTCAATTCACTAAAACTTGGTTCAAACTTTAAACATGATATGAACAGACCAAGCAAGTGAATGACTCAGAACTAGAGACATAGCAACCTAGCATATATGAAAAGCACGAGTAAACTCAACATATCTACACATGCTAGTTGCATATCTCAATGGTGAACATTTTCAGATTTTAAGTTATTAAGCAAATTCACCATTTCAAAATAGCTCAGCTCACAACATGTACTAGTGATCAGAAAGAGCATAAGCTACAAGCAACATCATAAGCATCGGAGCATACTACATAGAGCATAGTTACATTCTAGTGATTATAGACATGAAGCTCAGAATGTAAATGCGTATGCTAAATTGCAAAAGAAAAGAAAGACAAACGAAAAAGAGTCCGTCTACTGTACAAGATCCAAAATGTTTCCCCCATCTAAAAGGGGAAACACACACCAAGCTCACCCCTCAACCGGTTAAAGGTTGATTCGTCTAAAGGCTTGGTGAAAATATCAGCCAGTTGATGATGAGTATCGACATGGCGAAGGTCGATATCACCCTTCTCCTGGTGGTCTCGCAAGAAATGAAAGCGCACATCAATGTGTTTGGTCTTCGAGTGAAGCACGGGGTTCTTAGCAACGCTAATAGCACTCGTGCTGTCACAAAGCAAAGGAACACGAGTAAAGCTCAGACCAAAATCACGCAAAGTGGCCATCATCCAAAGCAACTGGGAACAGCAGCTAGCCGCAGCAACATATTCAGCCTCTGTAGTGGACTGAGCGACACTAGACTGCTTGCGAGAAGACCACGAAACAAGAGAAGAACCAATAAACTGGCAAGTCCCAGAAGTGGACTTGCGCTCAATACGGCAACCAGCAAAATCGGCATCCGAATAACCGCAAAGCGAGAGGGTGGAGGAAGCAGAATACCAAATCCCGAACTCAGGTGTGAAACGAAGGTACCTGAAAATCCGCTTCACCGCCTGACGGTGAGAAGTGCGCGGCGACGCCTGAAAGCGCGCGCACAGACACACCGCGAACTGGATGTCCGGGCGTGTCGTCGTCAGGTAGAGGAGCGACCCGATCATGCTTCGGTACTCCTTCTAGTCCACTGCTTCTCCATCCACATCCGCATCCAGGGCAGTCGTCGTTGACATGGGTGTTGGAAAAGGCTTGGCCTCACCCATATCGAACCGCTTCAGCAAGTCCTTGGTGTACTTGCCCTGGTGCACGAACGTCCCTTCCCGGGATTGCTTGATTTGCAACCCGAGGAAAAACGTCAGCTCGCCCATCATGCTCATCTCGAACTCCCTGCTCATAGTATCTGCAAACTTGGCAACCAAAGCGTGAGAAGAACCACCGAAAATTATATCATCCACGTAAATCTGGACCAAGAGAGTGTCTTTGCCTTGCTTGAGGAGAAAAAGCGTTTTATCTACACATCCCATTTTAAAACCCTTAGCAAGCAAAAAGGTTTTCAACCTATCATACCAGGCTCTAGGGGCTTGTTTCAAACCATATAAAGCTTTGTGGAGTTTAAAAACATGGTTTGGAAACTTGGGATTTTCAAAACCGGGGGGTTGTTCAACATAAACCTCTTCTTCTATGTAGCCGTTTAAGAAGGCACTCTTGACATCCATTTGAAAAAGTTTGAAACCTTTGGATGCAGCAAAGGCCAAGAGTATCCTAATTGCCTCCAAACGAGCTACAGGAGCAAATGTCTCCTCATAGTCTATCCCCTCCTTCTGACTATAACCCTTCGCTACAAGCCTGGCCTTGTTTCTAACAACGTGGCCGTCCTCTCCTTGCTTGTTTTTGAAAACCCATTTTGTCCCAATAGGCTTACACTCAGGAGGAGGTGGAACTAGAACCCAAACCCGATTTCGCTCAAAATTTTCTAACTCCTCATGCATGGCATTGACCCAATCCGGATCCGTCAAAGCGTGTCCAACATCTCGGGGCTCAAAATTAGCAACAAAAGCAGAATGAGCGAAGTGAGAAATGTGCTGTGACTTGGACCGAGTGACACGTTCGTCGATGTTGCCGATCATCTGCTGAGGGGGGTGCTGGCGCTGAATGTGTCGTGGCGCCTCCCTTGCCGAAGTGGCCTCCCCCTCAACTGCAGCTGGTGCCTCCCCGGGTACAAATGGTACTGCTCGGGGTGGCGGATCCCACGGCCCCCAGGAGGAAGAGGTGTCAGGGCCGTGAGTCGTCGTAGAAGCCGCTCTTTGCGGCACAGCAGGTGGAGGGGGTGCTGGATCATCCATACCTTCAGCACCCTCGTCCTCGTCATCAAAAAGAGGCTCACCAACCTCATGATCACCTGCACGCTCAAAATGAGAAGAGGGACAAACCATGGTCTCGTCGAAGGTGACATCTGATGTCTCCATGACTCGGTTAGTATCAAGGTTAAGTACACGATATGCGCGAGTGTGAGTGCCATAACCCAAAAATACTCCGTCAGAAGAACGAGACTCAAATTTGTCCAAGTTGCCCTTTTTGAGTATAAAACAATGGCAACCAAAAACTCGAAAATAACTCACCTTGGGCAGTTTTCCAAAACGCAACTCATAAGAAGTCTTTTTCAAGAAAGCTCGGAGAAAAATGCGATTGGAAATGTAGCATGCAGTGCTCATAGCTTCGGCCCAATATCGCCTAGGAGTCCTATGCTCATCGAGCATCGTCCTGGCCATCTCAACAAGGGTCCGATTCTTCCTCTCAACAACACCATTCTGAGGGGGTGTGTAGGGGGAAGAAAACTGATGCTCTAAACCCAAAGAGTTACAAAACTTCTCAAAATCCGAATTCTTGAATTCGGAACCATTATCACTCCGAATTGCTCGCATCGAGTTCAAAGGGAACTCGTTCTGAAGACGCAAAATCAGATTACGAGCAAAGGAGAAAGTCTTGGTCTTCTCAGCTAAAAAGAAGACCCACGAATATCTCGAAAAGTCATCAACAACAACAAGCACATACCACTTCCCCCCAACCGAGCTCACCCGAGCCGGACCAACAAGGTCCATGTGCAAAAGCTCTCCAGGGCGCTTGGTCATGACCTGAGTCACTGGATGGTGGGGAGCGGCAACCATCTTCCCGTGTCTACAAGAGTGGCAAACAAGATCCTTCTCCATATGCAACTTGGGCAATCCTCGGATTAGGCCAAGTGAACTAAGCCTTGCAAGCAAGTCGAAGCTCAAATGTCCAAGTCTCCTATGCCACCTCCAAAGATCGGAGGAGGAAGGTCCAGCCACAAGACAACGAGAAGTGCCAAAAGACTCCGAGAAATTCGCACGAAAGACTTTTCCAAAGGGCGAGATCAAACACACAAGATTGCCCTGAGGGTCCAAAATACGACTGAGATTCGGTTTAAAACGAATCTCATAGTCATCATCAAAAGTTGCGAAACAGAAAGAAGGTTAAAATGCAAGTTAGAAACAAGAGCAACATCGCGCAACACAAAGTGCTCATTAACTCGCACCGACCCGCGAGACAAAACCTTACCTTTGCTATTGTCGCCGAAGGTTATGTACTCTTTTTCGGCAACAGGGCTAAGGCTGGAGAACCACTTGGCGTTTCCGATCATGTGCCTCGAGCAACCGGAATCCACCAACCAAATGTCCTCCAACCGTTTAACCTACATCAATAAAAAGACATAGGGTGAGCATACGGTCCAACACTGGGGGTAGTGAAGTAAGGGGAATACCAGTGTTGGGCCGGCTGCTCAAAAGAATGGTTAGCAGAAAAAACATTCCTAGCACGTCTACGAGAGGAGCGATCACCACGTAGAGGAAAACGTGGTCCGCTAAGGGAGGAGCGTCCACCGCGATACTCAAAACGTGGTGGGGAAAAATGCTCAACTACAAAGCCTCCGCCACGGGGTCCATAGCCTACAATTGCAGGCTCCCGCCGGGCACGCTCTCTACGAGGCCTAGGCCTAACAACTTGAGGCACTGCGCCTCTAGTCCTAGCATCTCTCCTCGGAGCTCTCTGCTGCCTAGGCCTGGGAACTTGAGGTTCTGGACCTCTGGGCCTAGCTGCTCTCCTCGGAGCAATCCTCTGAACATTCGGCACATGTACATCATGGAAAGGATGGTACATGTCCGTGTTGTTCATCTCCCTAGCACGACGCATCTCTCTCTTGCGCCTAAAGCAGAACTCGCTCAAGTGTCCATCTCTCCCACAGAAGTCACAATGATACCTCACCGCACGCAAAGGGGGTTGTTGGTACTCATGGCTGTGGGTGTGAATCACTTTGCCCTTCTGTGGCAACTCCTCCTGGATAGGTGGCATTGTATCCAGCTTGTTCTTTAGATGGTTGGGTTTGGGATGCCACACTTGGTTCTTGGGTGGAGCTCTCGGAGGTTCCTCAAATACCCCATCCTTGGTAGTAGGCTTGACGGGCTCTTTGGGTGGAAGCTTGGTCAGTTTGGGAGTAGTGGTGGAGTTGAGCTTCTCACTAGGATTCAGACCACTCGACTCTCCAATCTTCCCAAAAGCAGAAAGATCAACACCCTGAGCAAGACCTACACCAGAACCTCCAGCAGCTCGCTTAAATTGGGAGATCATCATCCCGAGCTGCGGCTCACTACAAGAGACCCATGACAAGATGGTCCGAAGGTATGTGTTTTCCTCCTCGGTTTGCATCTTGCCATGCTTGACATTCGCAATCTCCATCTCCAGACCCTCACACAAAGCACACCTAGCCACACAAGTGCTACCTGAGTTGGCCTCCTCAAGAGACACAATCTTGGCATTCTTCTCTGCCAACTCAGATTGCAAGACAGGACAAGTCTTGCATGCACCCAACAGAGAAGGTCTAGCCTTCAGCTCATCTACCTCTCCTACCAACGCAGCATACTTACCTCTCAAAGTGAGAAGGTCAGTCATGTGCGTGGTGCACATCTCACACTCAACCTCCTCCGACACGACCACGGTGGACTTGGCAAACTCAAGCTCCCTCACCGTGTCCTCCCACTTCTGCCTAAACTCCTTGCGCTCTCTAGCGGCACGCCTAAGCAACTTGTCCTGACTAAGGAGCGCGGCAGTAAGCTTCTCGACCTCAGCAGAAAGCTCGTCGTGGGTGAGAGATACTTGGGAGGTGTCGTCGTCATCGTCGTCCCGAGGGGAGTGCTCCAGCTTGCCGTCGACCTCATCACCAAGCGCCATGGTGCAGAAGCCGTCGTCGTCGGCGAAGAAGCAGAGACCGTTCAGCTTGTCCTCGATCCTCTTCTTCTTCTCGGACTCGTCATCGCTTGAGCAAGCGGAGTCGTCATCCGAGCCGTCGACGTCGCTGAGCGTGGCGAAGAACGCACGCTGCTCAGCCTGGGCCTTCTCCAAGTACTTCTTCTTGATGTACTCCTTGTCGAAGCCGCCCCTCCGCTTGTGCCTCGCGGGGACGTACTTCTCCTTGCGCTTGCCGGAGTCGTACTTGTGCCCATGATCGCCCTTCCCAGATGAATGCTTCTTCTTGGGGCAGTTGGCGATGAAGTGGTCGGGGTCGCCGCACTCATAGCATCCTAAGCGTCCTCCTCCGCGGCGACGGTTCATGCGGTTGTTGTGGAACCGCGAGAACCGGTTGGCAAGCAAAGCCAACTCATCATCCCCCAAAGACTCAAGCTGGTCCTCTGTGACAGAAAAGAGAGACGAAAGAGCAAAACCTCCAGAGGGGTTAGAAGAGCCAGAAACCAAAGCCATAGTCGGGCCAGAAGGATTCTCATAAGAAGCCCTCGACATGGCGTCAATCTCACTAGACTTGAGCTTACTAAAGAGCTCGTCGCAAGTGAGGGTCTCATAGTTAGACGATTCGATGATCGCCTGGACCTTTGAGTCCCACACTGACCGATCAAGAGTGTGCAAAAGCTTCAAAGCCCTCTCACGATCGTCAAAAGGCAACAGCTCCTTGTTCGCTCTCATCTTGTTGACAATGACCTGAAAGCAAGCGAATAAACTCTCTATGCTCTCGCTAGGCATATGTCGAAAGTTCTCATACTCCCGCTTGTGTGACTCATAGACGCGGGATTTGACCTGAGTGGTTCCCTCGTGGAAACGCATGAGGGTCGCCCAAATCTCGCGAGCCGTGGGGAGGTGAGAAACGCGATCGAACTCAGACATGCTCAAACAGGAGAAAAGAGCATTACGCGCTCGGCTATTGGCATCGTGCTCATCTATCTGAAGCTGAATAACACGAGCAGCCAAGACAACGTAATCATCCGTGTTGCAAATCTCCCAAACAGAGGAGCCCATGCTCTGGAGATAGGCCGACATGCGTATCTTCCAATACGCATAGTTCGTCCCGTCAAAGAACGGCGGTTTGCCCACGCCGCGATCCATGTCGCCTTCTGTGGATCTGGAACCGGCTAAGGTGGAAGATCCTTAACCTGCTCCGATACCAATTGAAGGACCGAAAAGCAACCAGAAAGCGACCAGAGGGGGGTGAATGGGAGCTTCAAAATTTCCTTTCGGAAACTAGTAGCCACTGTCCCGAGAATCACCCCGAAAGACAAACCCTAGAGCTTGCTAATGTCCACGACCCTAGATGTAGGGTGGATGCTTCCAAGAAGCACAGCGGGACACTACACAACTCTAGAAACCCAACGCAAAAACCCAAAACCAAATCCGAAGTCGAACGATCAAACCGCGGACGAAACAGTGAAGAACTCACTGCATCGGACGCTGCCAGCGTCCGATGGCCAAGCACCGGACGCGTCCGATGCAAACAGTGCCTCTCGGGAACCTTACTGGACTGGCATCGGACGCTGCTACAGTGAAACCCTAGCGTCCGATGCAAGACCCCCGGCGCGTCCGATGGCAACGGACGCTCCGATGGTCAGCGTCCGATGCTCCTTCAAAAACCACTGTCAGATGACACGTGGCAACGGACGCTCCGATGCGATGAACTCAGCGTCCGATGCCTACAGACTCAGCGTCCGATGGTCCCGAATCAGCACTGTTCTTCCGCGAAATTCACTCGATCTCCTCCGAATCAAAAACACTAAGGCTTAGACTTGGTGTGAGGAGTTCCAAGGATGTTAGTGAGCTATCCCATGGGAATCATGGCTCGAACCTAACTCCAAATCGAGGAATTGGAAGAAATCGGGGCAATGGAGCAAAAACCGATCCAACACGAAAATCGATCGATCTCCTAGACCGTGAGGTTAGAGGTGAAATCCTTTGGTGAAAAGAAGTGCCTCACGATCTAGAACAACTTGGTTCAAACGGATTTGCAAAAGATGAACTGAGCAAAGAGATCGAGCGACGGGAAAAACGTGGAGAAAGAGGATTCCGCGAAGAACACGAACAAAACACGAATCACGACCACGATTTGCAACCGTGTGGCTACCACACGCTACAACAGTGAGGATACGGCCTCACTTCCTCAGAATCAACAGTACACAGAGGCAAGTCTCTCTGCGGATCTCAGCTAGCTACAGCAGGGGATGGGAGAACAGGAAACCCTAAGTACGAAAGAGCAAATGACTGAGATAGTTGGGAGGAGGGTGTCTCCCTACTACTTATCCTACTACTAGCCTAGGACTAATTCCTACTCTACCCCTCTCTATTCTAATTACAGAGCGACCCAGCTAAACCCTAGGGTTATTCTGGACCAACCCGGTGGTAGGTGTATCCGACGGCCACGCCCGCACAATTCGAAGCGTTGCCTCGACGCAACCTCCAGATTGCCGCCACGTGCCGCCCTCGCTCTGCACCCCCGGTTTTGTGGCCCAAACCGGGAAACCAACCTTTTCCAGCCAACCCCCGGTTTTGAGGCCCAAACCGGGAAACCAGCCCACCAGCATCTGAGTTTTGAGGCCAAACTCAGCAAACCCTCAGCGCCCAGGTTTTGAGGCCCAAACGTGGAAACCGTCCTCAGCCCGAGTTTTGTGGCCAAACTCGGAAACCGTCCTCAGCCCGAGTTTTGTGGCCAAACTCGGAAACCGTCCTCAGCCCGAGTTTTGTGGCCAAACTCGGAAACCGTCCGCACCCAGGTTTTGAGGCCCAAACCTGGAAACCGTCCATCCGATGGTTTTTCCCTGGCTCTACCACCAAACCGACGTCGTAGAGGGGATGCACCTCCCGTGCACCCCGTCCACCGACACGTGTCCCTGAATCCATGACACAGGCAACACATGACCGCACTTCTTCGCTTGTCGTCGTCACAGGCTGCCAGCCACCACAGCTGATCCTCGGGCCTCTGGTCCCTCAGTCCAAGCCTCACGTCCGCCCTTCGCCACTCTCGGTCCATCGGCACAGCACGTCTCTACTTGACCTTCACCTCGCCTTCGATCACTGCATCCGTGCTCGACACCTGCACAACACAAGCCAAAGAACATGCGCATCATCCCAGTTGACAATCACTCATCACTCAGAGACCCGACATACACCCATGTATCCGCAGCCTCGAGGAGTATGATGGAGATGTCGGGGTAGCAGACATGATGGGAGACTTTCAAGAGGCACAATTCGGTGAAGGAATGGAGGAGCCAGAGGAAACCGCAAAGGCGTTCTACGACATGATGTCTTCGGCACAGAAGCCCCTTCACGAAAAGACAATGGTTTCACAACTGGATGCCATTGGACGCCTAATGGGGTTCAAGTCGCAGTATAGCTTGAGTCGAGACGCCTTCGATGGCATGTTGGCAATTTTGGGCACCCTATTGCCGGAGGGTCACATTCTGCCGAAGAACATGTACGAGTCACAGAAACTTCTTCGTGCACTTAAGATGTCGTATGAGCAGATCCATTCTTGTCCAAAAGGGTGCGTCCTATTCAGGAAAGATCACGAGAAATCAACACACTGTCCAAAGTGCAAAGCCTCTAGGTATGTGGAGGTAGACCATGGAGATGGCAAGAAGGAACAACTTAATATCCCCGAGATGGTCCTACGGTACCTTCCTTTCATACCTAGGATCCAACGACTGTACATGACAGAGGACTCTGCAAAATAGATGACATGGCACAAGAATGACAAAAGATACAATCCTAACAAGATGGTACACCCATCGGATGGTGAAGCATGGAAGCCCTTCGATGCCATGCATCCTGGCAAAGCTATGGAGGCTCGGAATGTACGTGTGGCGCTGGCAACAGATGGGTTCAACCCGTATGGAATGATGGCGGCCCCGTACACTTGTTGGCCTGTGTTCGTGATCCCCCTCAATCTCCCTCCCGGTGTTATGTTTGACCTTAAGAACGTATTCTTGTCGCTGATAATTCCTGGACACCCGGGGAACAATATGGGTGTGTTCATGGAGCCTTTGTTGGATGAATTGTTCGAAGCTTGGGAAAACCCGGTACTGACATATGACCGAGCAACAATGAAGAACTTCAAAATGCATGTGTGGTACCAGTACTCCCTGCATGACTTCCTGGCGTATGGCTTATTTAGCGCTTGGTGTGTTCACGGGAAGTTCCCATGCCCAATATGCAAGGCAGCTGTGAAGTTCACTTTGTTGAAGAAGGGAGGCAAGTATTCTGCATTCGACCAGCATCGTCAATTCTTGCCCCTTGACCATCCGTTCAGACGTGACATCAAGCACTTCAGGAAAGGTGTTCAAGTCACCAACCCCATTCCTCAGTTCAAGAGCGGTTCCGAGGTCCGTGCCGATATAGAGGCTTTGAAGTTTAATGAAGACAACAGTCGTTTTTTCGGGTACAGAGAGGAACACATGTGGACCCATATATCGGGCTTGACTAGACTCCCCTATTTTAATGACCTTCTTTGTCCGCGCTACATCGATGTAATGCACACAGAAAAGAATATCGCTGAGGCACTCTTTGCAACACTCATGGACACAGAAAAGTCAAAGGACAACGTTAAGGCTAGACTGGACCTGCAAGAGATGTGCGATAGACCAAAGCTAGTGATGAAGGCTCCTGGTGCTGGCAAGAAATGGAAAAGAGGTCCGACCGATTATATATTGAAAAGAGACCATAGGAAGAAAGTACTACAGTGGATCCAGGCGTTAAGGTTCCCTGATGGGTATGCGATGAATCTGAGGAGGGGAGTGAACTTGTCTACTATGCGAATGTTAGGGATGAAGAGTCATGACTACCACATATGGATCGAGCGGCTCCTTCCTGCGATGACCCGGGGATACCTCCCCGAGCCTGTGTGGCGCGTGCTGGCAGAGTTGAGCTATTTCTTTCGCCATCTTTGTGCCAAGGAGCTATCTCATGACGTGATTGCTAACCTAGAGGAAGTGGCACCTGTGTTGATCTGCAAGTTGGAGATGATCTTTCCACCCGGCTTCTTCCTGCCGATGCAGCATCTGATTTTGCACCTACCGTACGAGGCACGGATGGGGGGGCCCGTGCAGTGCCATTGGTGCTTTCCAATCGAGAGATGTCTAAAGGTTCTTTGGAAAAAGTGTAGAAATAAAGCCAAAATAGAGGCTTCCGTGGCAGAAGCATTTATTCTGGAGGAGGTGTCAAAGTTCACAACAACATATTATAAGGATAACCTTCCTAGCGTGCACAATCCACCCTCTCGTTACAACGTCGATGAGAGTTTATCGAACCTCAGCCTTTTCAAAGGCCAACTCGGAAGATTAAGCGCATCGAGGACCAAGATGTTGTCGCATGATGAGTGGCACACTATCATGTTGTATGTGTTGTTGAACCTTGACGAAGTGACTCCTTATGTGCAGTAAGTTCTCAATGAGCTTGTTACATGCGCCGTCACTATCTTCAATATATTGATTCGACCCCCTTGTTTTTAAGGAAATTTATTGATGAATACTGGAGAGAGAGGATAGGGAACCTTCCTCTGAAGAACAAGACCATCTTCTCAAAAATGGTGTGCCCGATTTCATTTCGTGGTTTAGTACAAAGGTACCACCCAACTAACCTTGTATTTCATTTCATTTCTTGTTTCATTTCATGAAACAATCTACCCTGTCTCAACTTACAGGCCCGCACAGATGCGGAAATGATGGATGAGTTGAAACAGGTTGCCAATGGCTTCGACTATAGGGTCAAGTCATTCACCGTTTAATATGTGAATGGCTATCGCTTTCACACAAGCAGCTACGAGCAGAGTCGGCCCAATCGAAAGACCACGAATACCGGAGTTCGTACGCCCGGCACCGATGAGCGCGACTATTACGGCATAGTCGAAGAAATATATGAGCTCAACTTTGAGGGTACTAAAGCTATTAATCTAATGGTATTCAAATGTCATTGGTTCGATCCTGATGTCACGAGAAGAGCCCCTGAGATTGGGCTAGTCGAAATTCGACAGGACTCCGTTTACAAGGGAGACGATGTCTATATTGTGGCTCAACAGGCCACACAAGTTTATTATCTCCCATGGGCGTGTCAAGAAGACGACAATCTTATGGGTTGGTACCTTGTGCAGTTAGTATCGCCGCGCGGTAAAGCACCTCTCCCAAACGATGATGACTACAACTTCGACCCAAACACATATAACGGAGAGTTCTTTCAACCTAAGGGGCTAGAAGGGAAGTTTGACATTGACATTTTTGAGCTGATGGACATGGAAGAAGACGATGACAATGATATTGATGAGGACGAGGGTGATGAGGTGCACAATGCCAAGGACTTAAGAATGCTTGAGCGATTACAGTTTGGTGGTGACATTGATGAGGACGAGGGTGATGAGGATGATGGAGACGACGCCGATTGTTTCGACAATATTGACAGTGATGACGACACACGTGTGCCACGAGCGAACACACGAGGGGCACTAGCCACTGACAATCTTGGAGATAATTTTTAATTCATGTAATGCTATATTGTTATAATTATTTTGCAATTATGTTTCGTTCGTTTTGTATCTCTTTATAAATACTTATCGTTTATTTATGCTAATTGATTTTATCTTTGTAATGGCAGACACTCGATAAAATGTCGGGCGGAAGGCGACAACAGTGGCGGGTCAACTCGCGCTACCAGAGGTCCAGCTCACCACCCACCGCAGCCGAGGAGCCGTCGACGAGGAGGGCGAGGACCGGTCGCACCCGCGGACGTCCTAGGAGGGAGCCGACTCCCGACCCGACTCCCGACCCGGCGCAGACCTCCTCGAACGACGACCAAGGGGACGCCAGAGGGACGACCAGGAGGACGTCGGACGACGACACCACTTCCTCGGAGCGTCGCCAGGGGGACCAGGGGGACGAGATCGTAGGTGCCTCAGGAGGGGGTTCCACTTCCTCTGCTTCGAGCAGAGTCTACTTGCGCGGCCCCTCGCAGCTTCCGCAGCAGCGGATCGCACCTAGCCGTCGCCCGGTGATTCGACCTTACGGCGACAAGTAAGTTACCATTAATGTTTTCACTACTTGTTCACATGACATGTTCAAAATTGAACTTCCGACTAACAGTTGTTCTTAATGACTCATGCAGGAACTGGGAACTTATGGCAGGGGGCAAGACACGCCATATCAATGGCACGTTAAGTCTTCTGATTCGGAAGAACTACTCTGGCTTGGTCACCTACGTCGGGGTTAGGTCACTGCCCTGGACATGGGACCACTTCGATGCTGCTGAGGACCCCACGTACACCACCGTTGCAGCGCGGATTAGGGCCGAGTTTTGGGTGAGTCTCGCTCGCACAACATTTCTCAATGATACATATTTGTTGGGCGTTCTTGAAATAATGAAAGGGTACATGTTGTATTTATGCAGGAGTACTTTGCGTGTGAGGCGGGGAGAGAGGCCGAGGCGTTGCACGTGCAGGACAAGGTCTGCAGGTCCCAGCTCGCGGATCTATACCACGAGGCGCGGATCCAGTGCGTCATCAACTACAACGCCGACGTGTTAGGGAAGGCGGTGAAGAAGGCGGACGCTAGGCAGATGATGCTGACCAGGGAGAACGACCTCACTAGGGAGCAGTACATCCAGGTACGTACAAATCAGTAATACTGATTGGTCCATCCATCACTTAGCGGCTCTTCTAACATATTAAATACTTATTGTCTTGCAGTTCTGTCCTGGTTGGTGCGCCAATCACCTAGACTGCTGGTTGTCCATTGTGGACAAGTGGAAATCAGACGAGTGGTACGAGAGGCATGGTGCCCGCCGAGACTGCCGCCTGCAGATGCCTAGGGTGTCACACCACCAAGGCAACCTTAGCCTCAACGCGTACACCGACAGATGGATATGCTCTACTTATTTTTTATTCTAACACTCAATTACTCATTACTTGTAATCATCTGTGTGTTTTCCTCGCAGTCCCAGTCGCATGGTGGTGAGGAGTGCCTCCCTTTCAAGGCGTACCACTTGTCACACCAGGACAAGGCGACTGCACCGAGCACCCAGTACAACCCGAACGTCGGCCCCGAGGCGTACACCAACGCGAACGCCTACACCAAGGTCACCGAGTACACCTCGGCGGCTCGCGAGCGCCATGGGGAGGACTTCGATCCGGCCACCCAGGCCCTAGATACAGAACTGGTGATGAGGCTGAGAGGAGGGAAGCAGCACGGCCGGTACTGGATAGCCAACAACGCAGTTGACTCGTCCTCTGTTCCTAACCTCGCCGAGATTCGAGCTGCCAGCACGAGCTCCTCCGTCCCCATACGACCTCGGCAGCCGACCTCACAGCAGATGATGGCAGCACTTCAGGTAAGTATTGTTCTATTCGTCGTTCATTGCCTTTACACATATACCTTATCTTTGCATTGTTTAAACCTTACGAGATGAATTTTGCAGGCCCAGATGCAGGCCCAGGCGGACCAGGTGCAGAGGTTGCAGGTCATGCACGAGGCCCAGGCGGCGGCCCATCGTCGCGAGTTACTGGTCGTCCAGCAGCGGGAGGCGCAGAGGACGCAGGACATAGCTCACTTCTTTGGGAGCCTGAACATCCCGGGTGTTGTCGTGCCTCCCTCGCTGCTCACTCATTTTGTGCCTCCTGTTACTCCTTCGACAGAGACTCTGGTGAGTATATATGGTTGTTTATATTTCTTTAACTTTTACGGCCGTCCTCCAGGTGCTAACGAATTTGCTTCTCCTTTGTGCACTCACAGTCGGAGCGTTCGGCACCGACTCCTCAACCTGGCCTTCCTCCGCACACTCTGCACATCACTGGTGGCCCTCCTCCGCCCTATGGGTGGCCAGGTTACCTTCCTGGCCAGTCGGGGTACACCGGGTGGCCATCTGGACCTTCGCCGCCCGGGTGGCAAGGTTGGCAAGGTGTTCCTTCGGGCGGGTTGTGGGACGCGTGGCAAGGTGGGGGTTCTTCACAATCTGAGCACCAAGGTGAGCAGTGAGGGCCGACTTAGATTTGTCATGGACTTGTGAGATGGATGTGATGGACTTGTGAACTTGTGATAAACTTATGAGCTTGTGATGCATGGAGACTGAACGTGTGATATTTGTCTGAAATGGATATGCATGTGATATATGGATATGGATATATATATGCATGTGATATTTGTCTGAAATGGAATATGGATGTGTGGTATGTTTTCTGTGTAGGGAAATGAAAACATAAAAAAAATACCATTTTTCCCAGCTTTGCCGAGTGCCACACTCGGCAAAGATGCCACGACACTCGGCAAAGCTGGGCAAATTTTCCCCAGCTCGGCCTCTTTGACGAGTGCCTTGACCATGACACTCGGCAAAGAGGCCCTCTTTGCCGAGTGTCGGCCCACGTGGCACTCGGCAAAGAGGGCTCTTTGCCGAGTGTCGGCCCACGTGGCACTTGGCAAAGAGGCCCCCTTTGCCGAGTATCAGTACACGTGGCACTCGGCAAAGAGGCCGTCAAGTGACGGCTCCCGTTTGCTTCGCCGAGTGCTGACCTGGCACTCGGCGAAGCCTTTGCCGAGTGCCCGATATTTGGCACTCGGCAAAGAATTCGTTGCCGACTATTTCTTCGCCGAGTGCCCTTTGCCGAGTGCGGCACTCGGCAAAGCCTTCGCCGAGTGCGAGAGGCCCTTTGCCGAGTGTCGGCCCACGTGGCACTCGGCAAAGAGACCCCCTTTGTCGAGTATCAGTACACGTGGCACTCGGCAAAGAGGCCGTCAAGTGACGGCTCCCATTTGCTTCCCCGAGTGCTGACCTGGCACTCGGCGAAGCCTTTGCCGAGTGCCCGATATTTGGCACTCGGCAAAGAATTCTTTGCCGACTATTTCTTCGCCGAGTACCCTTTGCCGAGTGCGGCCTTCGCCGAGTGCGAGAGGCCCTTTGCCGAGTGCTACCAGCACTCGGCAAAGCCTGAATGTGCTGTAGTGGATATATGATGGACTTGGTATGTAATAGTTGTCGGGAGGCTACGATGGACTGGCATGTAAGTTTTCTGGATGGCGGGAGTACCTTCACTTCACAATTGTACGTTACTTATAGCTAGAACATTTGAGCAATAAAAAGGGGAGAAATATACTACTCACCGCTAGATAAGCTCAAATCACATTGGATCTACAGAAGGACAGTACCAAATCCTATAAATTAAAAGTAGCGAGCAATATCACACTCGTATCTTGTACCCCTTTCAAAAGAAAGCAACGTTTATCGTGCACAGGTATAGTATAGTTCGGTTACTGTCACGGGCCTCTACTTTTTAACAGCTACGGATCCCCTGCTCAAATATGAAATTGCAAAAACTTAATTAGTTGGAAAGTGACACCTGAAGGATAGGTGAAGATGTTTGATAAACAGAGACACGCAAAAGATCTAGATGGATCACCGGGGAGATAAAATAAACAGGATGGATATGTAGTAGCGCCTAGCTAGCGCGTGAGCAGCAGCAGCTAGTGTGTCTGTGTACAGACAGCAGTTTCCACTGTAGCTGTACACACAAAACACCCTGCAGAATGGAGAGTAAATGGAGTATTATTACTAAGAGCACACATCACATGTGCATGTGTGTTATATATATGCGTTGTCGATTTTTTAGGGGGGTAATTTTAAAAGGGAAATCACTCAGCGTGCATCATTATTGCAGATTTGAAAAGGGTTGGTTCCCATTCGGAAGGTAGTACAGTAAAGTGCAAATAAAGAAAAAAAAAGGACGAGCTTCAAACGACGTCCTTGTTGTGGTTTGTAAATACAGTACTAAGAGAGAGAGAGAGAGAGAGGTTTTAGAGAAGAAGAATGTGTTAGCCAGCCGAAGCTGGGAAATCGTACAGGGCTCATCATAGTTATTCTCGTCCGACAGGCGCTCTGGATGACACTGATGACACGGCCGGGGCCTATAAACGCTAGCCACATCTGACGACGCGCTCGAATGATACCACTGCACCGCCGGGCGCGCGCGACCCGGCAGAGACCGCCGGCCGGCCGGTATATACAGTAGGAAGCCACGGGGGACAGCCGGCACTGCTCACCCATACGCGGCGGGACCGTACGCGCGCGCGCGTGATCCCATGAATCCGCCAACCTACGCCGCGTACGTACCCGGTAGCCCTCCCCACGTCCGCCGTCGTCCCCTCCCTACGCCGAGTCGCCGAGGATCGGAGACGGAGAGAGAGAGACGCGCAAGGAACGGAATTGTGTTCTGGGCCGGGGGCCACCACGTGAATGGCCGCCGGCCCCCACCCTCCACGCGCCCTCCTCCGCCTATCGCCATCGCGCCGGCCCCTTCACTTCACTCGGCTCGTATCCTATAGCAGCAGGCCAGCAGCAGCAGCGTCGTTCAGTTCACCTCGCTCCCTTTCTCCACTCCACTCCCCACGGCCCGTCGCTCTCCCCCCGCATCCCCCGTCGCGACCCAACCCCGCGCCCGCCCCGGGCGGTGCGCGTCTCCACTGATCCGCACGATCGCGCGCCCGCCCGCGCCCCGGCCCCGGCCCCGGCCCCGGCCGGCCGGGTGAGCTCGCCGCAGTCGCAGGCTCGCAGCAGCTGCGCGCGTGCATGGATCCCTCGGGGCCAGCCGCCGGGCCGTCGTCGTCCTCGGCGGCGGCGGCGGGGGGCGGCAACGACGGCGACGACGCACACGCGGCGCAGCAGCAGCACCACCAGGTCCAGCCGCTGGCTCAGGCGCAGCCGCACCCCCAGCAGCAGGCGGCGGCGGGCGCCCCGCCCCAGCCGCCGCCGCAGCTGAGCAGGTACGAGTCGCAGAAGCGGCGGGACTGGAACACGTTCCTGCAGTACCTGCGGAACCACCGGCCGCCGCTCACGCTGGCGCGGTGCAGCGGCGCGCACGTCATCGAGTTCCTCAAGTACCTGGACCAGTTCGGCAAGACCAAGGTGCACGCCGCCGGCTGCGCCTACTTCGGCCAGCCCAACCCGCCGGCGCCGTGCCCGTGCCCGCTGCGCCAGGCCTGGGGCTCCCTCGACGCGCTCATCGGCCGCCTGCGCGCCGCCTACGAGGAGAGCGGCCACGCGCCCGAGTCCAACCCCTTCGCCGCCCGCGCCGTGCGGATCTACCTCCGCGACGTCCGCGACGGCCAGGCCAAGGCCAGGGGCATACCCTACGAGAAGAAGAGCCGCAAGCGCAAGCAGCCGCCGCCGGCTTCAGGGGAGGCGTCGTCGTCTTCTGCCGCCGCCGCGGCGGGCGCCGGGGACGGGCCCAGGGGCAGCGCGGCGGCGAAAGCTGCACCGAGCACCAGTCAGGGAAGCGCCACTGCTGCTGCACCGACCAGCACATCCCGAGTATAGTAGAATTACTTTTGCAAACCAGCATGTCTATTTGCTTATTCTGTACGTCGTCTCGCTATACCTCGAGCTTTAATTTCCAACATTTGAGCTATATATTTCTTCTGCGCGCCATTTGGTTTCAGCATCCTTCTTGGTCTTTATTACAAACCGCCTCTCTCGTCTCTCCTCTCCTCATGCCTTTTGTCGTCTCTCCTTTTGTTCAATTTGCTGGATTTCTTCCTGCTCTCTAGCTGCTTGAGCCATTTTAATTGATTTCACTATATATGCTGAATTAGCCAGCTACTAGGCCAGTCAGTCAGTAATAATAATCCATGGCAATTGGCAAAAATTTGTAGTATCCACCAGTCCAGTCCAGGATCGGAGGAAATGAATTAATATATATTTATATACATATACTGTAGGTCTTGTATGTACTCTTGGTGCTTTCCCATGTCTCTCTCATGCATACCACCCATGGTGAGATAAAACGAGCAAGATTTATTTAATTTGAGGCTAATTGCAAACTCGAGATCTTCATGTGTGTATGTATATGTTTGAGCACAGGATTTATCCATCCATCCACCTAGCTTCTTTGACCGCCGACTATTTCTCTATAGTTCTCTCTCTCGCTACATAGTACACACACACACACACACACGGAGCAGATAGTTACATATCCCTATAAATAAACATGCATGCAGTGTCGAGAGATGCAGTACAAAGTACTCGCCTGCCCCATGCATCATCTTTACTTAACTCCGTGTTGCGCTCATACTGTGCAAATAGGTGCAAATTTAAGGCTTGCATCAATGGTGTGTGCCCTCCGGTTGCGAGCTAGCTCTAGCTCGTACCAGCAACTGCTGAATCCATCCACACACTGCCAGCAATTAATTCCACCACCCCTCATCTCTGCATGCATTTCTACCTTAACACATGCTCAGAGCTAGCTCACTTGACAGTGTAGCGTCGGTCAGTAGGATAGATACAGTATATCCACAGGCGGCGGCTCCATTGGTTGATCGATCGAGAGCCGCCATGGCCAGATGAAGTACGGAGCTTGCTAGCTGCCAAGTGGCCATGCATATGCATGCACGCAGACGCAGGGTCTTCTATTCGATCAGTTCGATCTCGATCAGCAGCACGCTGGTGTACGTGTGGACCTCCTGCTGGGGCTGCTGGCGTCTGGCGGCGGCGGCGTTGTACGTGGCGGTCGTCTTAAATAAAACAACGGGGGGAGCTCGGGTGGATGTGGATCGGAGGAAGAAGATCTGCGGGCACTGCTGGTCCCCCGGCCGCGCGCGCGCCCGATTGGACTGCATGCTGGCTGCCGAGTCAGGCCCATGGCCGGGCGCTGACGGCTGACCACACGTGCGCACGCGCGCGCGCGCCCGTGTCCACCATCTCTGCAAGATCTCACTCCCGCCCGCACTGATCACCAAATCATGCACGCGCGCGCGGTCAGCAGCAGCAGCCCAGCACACTGCTGTCTCACTGTCTCAGCGCGCTGCATGCTTGATGCTTCTCCTCAGCTCCTCTCTCTTTTTTTCTTCTTCTTCCCAAGATTAAATTTTGGGTTCCAGGTATAGCTAGCTCGATCATCCGACGCATGCCCGGCCGGCGCAATTTTGAGATGAGCGTGCACGGCTAGTTACAATTTACGATAGAGAAAACAAATGAAATACAGATCGATGAGAGCATTAAGAATTCAAGTACGTATGTATGTATGCATCTTCACTCTCTCTCTGATCTCTGATGGCTGATCACTGGCATTCCCCGATCTATCTCATCCCTGCTGCCCTTTTTTTTTCCGTTTGCCGTTCTCGACTATGACGATCCCCGGTCTGGTGCAGCCGCCATGTTTCTTTTTCGAGGAAGAAAGAGAGAGTGGCAAAGCCGAGAGAGGAAGGAAGAAGAACAGTAGCTAGCCTTTTCCCCCCTCGTCCCTGTGACTTTCTCACGCGCGCGACGGGACGCGCGCGCGGTGGGCCAGCAGCGCCGGCGGCCCCCACGCTATGCTAGCGCGCCCTGCCCGCTCCGCTGCTGCCTGATGAGTGCCGAGTGCGTGCCTGAGATGCGAGGAAAAGGAAGCTAATGAATCGCTCCCCTTGTCTTTTGCATGCACGCATGGCCCCCCGCCCCCCGCCCCGGCGCCCCCTCAGATCATCAGCAGCCGCCGCGCCGCCCGCCGTCCGTCGGCCGTCGTCGGCCGTCGGCCTCTCTGATTAGCCTCCAGATCGAGTCGCCACTGTGGCTGAGCACTGTGCTTGCATTGCACTTTGGCCTGCTGCTCTCTCCGGCCCAGTACGTTTTTCGCTTCAATTGGAGCGAGACGATGACTGACCGATCGACCCCACCGGCTGCAAGCTTTGCCTGCTACTGTAGTAGGAGTACGTATATGCTCACAGAGAAGAGAAGCACAGCTCCCCGTGTCATTGCTTTCAATTCTCGCATGCCGAGTCTTGTCTGGAATCAATGCGTGGTAGACCCGGGGCTGTGCGTGCTTGCTTGATCCATCATCGATCGATCGCGATCGGCGATCGGGAGCTCTCGTCGACACAATAAGTTTTAAAATCTTGGCTTCTGCCTGTTATTATTCATTCACCCAATAATTAAAAGTGTACTGATAGCAGCTACTAGTAACTACTACTATATCGGCATATAGTATATAGCTAGATATATAAGGAGTGGCAACAGCAGGGTTAGGTTGCTTGTGCTTTTTTTTGTTTCCTTCGATTTGATTTGATTTCATCGGGCCCGGCCGTGGCTGCAACGTTCGACTGATGAATATGTCATGTATCTTTTTGTTACTATACGGCACAGTGGAGTGTACGGACGCTAGCTAGAGGAATTGTTCTTGGAGGCAGTGACGACAGGCATCATTGGATTCTCCATCTGTGATGATTGGGGCCGTGACATAAAAATTTGCGCCCGTACGTTACAACTCGCTGCGCGCATATATAGGGCTAACGTACAAGCCACCACCACCCCTCTCGCTCCTATTGCTCATCGCTTTGTTCTTTCCTGTCCTTCATCTCACTTTCTATATTGTTTTTTTTTCTTATACATGAAATGATTACTACTACTAGCAAACTGATTAGCTAGTGAAGTAGTAGTACTACTAGCTAGCTACTTGATTTTATTAGGTTGTTGCTTGTTTAGTTAAGCAACATATATTAGACGCGATCGCATTATTTATATGGTTTATGCCTTCTTCATGGTTGTCCTACGACCTACGCCTATATATATGTGTGTGCAGTGCAAATATGTCGATCGGTGGTACGTGCTGCATCTTTATAACTTTCTATTTCACTGGTGATTGAATTATATTGATCAGCATGCATGGTATACGCTATTAGTTAGCCTGTCGTGGTTGCTGACTAGATAGATAGATAGATTATTATAGATATATGCACTGCACGCAAGAGGCAACAGTATAATAGATTTCTTCTTTTCTTGTACGACGACGCGACGGCACTACTTCTGTTAGAATCCGGCAAATATGAATGGGAACTGCACAAAAAGCTTGGCAACGCTTCGTTCCACATTCTGCCGCCGTCTTCTTTTTCAGAACGAACCTGCAGCGTGTGGTGCAAACAGTACATGAGGTACTGTGTGTTGGAGCTAGCATGGGATATATATGGTAGATGAGGTATATACATGCATGCATGCAGCTTTCTGCGCGAGAATATCCATGGACCCAACCACTGTAGTGTTGGCTACTACTAGCCTACTATAGACGAAATGCATGTGACCGTTTTTTTCGTCATGAATTTGATGCTGATGACAGTATGCTGTACCCTATCATGATGCTTCCTTATTCAAGTTGAGATCAGTTGCAATAGTTTGGGCCTGTTTGGTACTGTGAGATGTTTTTTTTTTGCCAAACACTTTTTTTCTAAAACAGCTTCACTCATGAAGCTATTTTATTTTCCCTCTCACAAAACCATAAGCTAATATGAAGCTGAAAAAAGTAGTTTTTCATAGCTTATACCTCAATTTCTCTCTCCCAACCATGTATGGAGTTGTTGGTGAAGCTGTTTTACCAAACACTTTTTTTCAAAACAGCTCAGCTTCACCTAGTAAGTTACTGCCTCCGTCCCTAAATAGATGATGTTTTCGCTTCCCGAGAAACAACTACCGGCAATTTTTATAAATAGCAAGTATCATCTATTAGTCTCATAATTGGTATCATTGGAAAGATCTTTGAATCTAGTTTTTTAACAAAATTATTTGGAGATATAAATATTGCACATGTTTTCTACAAATCTAGTCAAACTTGTGGCACGAACACCGAAAACGTCATCTATTCACGGACGGAGTAGTACTCATGAAGCTATTTTCTAAAAAAAACAGCTTCACTAGTGAAGCTGAGTTGTACCAAACAAGGCCTTTATTACACCAGCCATTATACACTACTAGAAAACAGGTCTTTGGACGATCTATCAACTGAGCTTTAATCTTGGCAAAAATTTATGTCCGGGGCTAAAGACTTTTATACCAACCGGAACTAAAGGTCCTGGTCCTTTAGCCCCGGTTGGTAATACCAACCGAGACTAAAGGGTGACCCAGTGGATTGAAAAGGAAAAACGTCTAGAACTGTGTCACGTGGGTTGTGTAGCTCAGTTGGTAAGCGTGCCTGAGGCAAGATGTGCTGAGTTCGAATCTCACACAACACACATAAAGGCCGGGACCTTTAGTCCCGGATTCTTAGCCCTGGTTGGGATACCCGGGGCTAAAGGCCCGGTTCAACCGAGGCTAAAGGCCCTCTCTGTAGTAGTGATAATTAGGAACGAACTGTGATTTGAAGCCCGACCTATATGCGAGTATTTCAGCCACTTGATTCCTCAGCTGCTTGGATCTTGTTGGTAGCTAGTTGCTTTAATTTTTTGTTACTTTATTCGTTCTGCTGTTGCTTAGAGAGAGATGCAGGTGACTGCGCAGCTATATCTTACGCTTATTATAATAATATATAAGACAAGATCGTATCTGGTTATTTTATTATAAGATATACTCCCTCCGTCCCTTTTTATCTGTCGTCCGGAAAGCGTGTCTGTAAGAAAAACACGGATTTCTAGAGACAGTTATTTAGGGACAGAGGGAGCAGATACCATCAACCGTAGCACCTATAAAGAATAGAATATTACTAATTCTTTATTTATTGTTGCTCTGATGATCTAAACTCTGTGCCATCAAACTATTTCCAAAATCTGTCTATTAATGTGTTAAAAATACCTAGAATATAGTTATATTACATTATTTGTCTTTCAAATGCTTCTATCTAAAAATGTGTCAGTCCAAAAAAATTTAGTTCAAGTTGGAAACATAAACCCGGACTAAATAAAGGTGTAACTTTTAGTCTCAAACACGAACCTAGACTAAAGGTCGGTGCCTCCAGAGTGAATTTAAAAGAGCAGCATGTTTTGTCTTTGTCAGATCTAGGGTGCAGTTGAGATGACAACACATGTGCAATGGCTATATAGTGAGATGTCTTGAGTTCGAATCTCCTCACACACGCACTTTTTTTCTCCATATAAACACCTTTACTCCCGGTTGTAGAGAACCGGGACTAAAAATTAGGACCTTTATTAGTCTTGATTACGCGGTCACAGTTCTATAACCGGGACTAAAGGGGCTTACGAAGTGGGACAATAGCCTACAGCTGTACTAGTGACATATATTCATACAAGAAGGAGAGGCTTGGAGTATGTGATAGGTATTTTTTCGCGAATACGCAAAAGATTTGTGTATCCATGTATTAAGAAGAAGAAATATTGAACGTTACGATGACGTGTCATGAGCATGATACACTATAGGGGTTAATATGATATTATATAATTGACTCCGCCCTCTCTAGCATAAGGATACCCTTGAGTATTATTACTCACTAATCATACTACTTAGCCACCATCGGTGATCAGACACGCTGGCTTGCACGACGTCTCTTTCGCCCTCCGTCTGTCCCTCCTTGTGCATCCAGAAAGAGCTCACGCATCGCCTCCGCATGTGAGGGGTTGAGCTGGTCGAAGAAGATACCATCGTAGACTTCTTTAGATGTCGTGGAAGACACTGACAGTCTGTCGAGGAAGCTCATCCGCTTCATCACCAACACCTCACCCCTCTTGGAGACTGGGACGTACGCGCGAAAGTGCTTGAGCGAAAGCTTCTAGAATTGTGTCACATGTGTTATGTAGCCGAGTTGGAAAGTAAGTTACGCATGAGGCGAGAGATCCTGTGTTTGAATCTCACAAAGCGCAAGGGAGATTTTTGGGGTTTAAATAATTTTTTTTTGTCTTGAGGGTGAGCTTTAGTCCCGGTTAAGTGACTCGGGACTAAAAGCCTAGGACTGGATTGGTAGTCCCGGTTGACAAGATAAATTGGTCGTCCCAGTGAAATGATTTCATCATAAACACCTTCTTGCTTGTTTATTTACTATCTATAATTTGACGTTGATAAAGTATTTGGATCAAGTATGTTTAGAAAAAGGAATATGCATGGGAAATCAAACAAGAAAATGGATGTTGCGTTTAGTGAAAAGGCTTTCACGCATGTTAGCGTGGTCAACAAGCTTTAAGGTTCAATAGTTAAATAATAATAATTAGATCTTTTTATTTGAGAGCAAATATGTGCTTTGCTATTTTCTTCTAGGGCGCAAACACTTTGTGTGGTTACGTTTTCTGCTAGTTTCTTTATCACAAATAAGCCATTGAGAACCAAATGTACGTAGGAAGTGAGTCCTGCACCGTTGAGGACCACGCACCATTAACCTCACCACTTTTTTGTTTATTACAATAATAAACCACCGCAAATGTATATGTGCACATCCAACTAGTGTAGCTAGCAATAATAATGCTAATGCATTCCATTATGCTTCTGGTTTCGACTTCAGTCTATTTAGTGGTTCATTGGCTCTATTGTTTTCTCCTAAGATTTGACAGAGATGTGTAATCCAATAAATTATAAGCGAGTAGGAATTTTATTAGTGGTACTGGTTGATCGCCCATTACTATCCTCTCAAAATAGACTACTGTACTGTCGCATGCGCACTTCTTTTGTACTGTATAGGTTCCCTGTAAATTCCTTAGCACACATAGGAAACAGTACAGTATAATGCATGTTGTATGTACTATTTCATTTTTTATCCATTTTATATATTTGAGAACACATAGCTTCCCATACCGCTATACGAGAGCGAGAGAGAGGGATTAAGAATATATAATAGAATAGTCATAGAGAGGCCCAAAGTTTAGCAGGGTTAAGTTGAGGCAGAATGATTCTTTCTCCAGTGCAGCGAGCACTCAATATTTCAGGAGCGAATTTAATTGTGGAGGGTCCGACCATGCATGTCACCAAGATCATTTCTAATTATTTTTCTGAAATTATGCGATATGATAACATGGTACGGACGCTTTATGAGAGTAATAGGAACAACTCTAGAAGAATTTGCGTCAGCGTTAGCACGCAAGTGGCATATATTTTTTTATATACACCCCGTGGTCGTGTGGCGTTGTTCACGTACTACTGTACGTACAATAAGAACAAAAAGTGAAATAAAAAAGAATTTGCCTGTAACTAAAACCGACGTTATATTAGCTAACATATATATTTTGTTCACGCGTTGCACCACCCTATATATTCGTTTAAATTTATTCACGGTTAATTTTGATGGTATCAACAGCGTTCAATAGTAACTACTGTACCGTGTACGGTACGGTGTGTTTTTTGTTTGCTCTACTAGTGTATATGCATGTGTGCCCTAGATTTCACAACATATGGTGCGTGAAAGATGATCGATCATGCATGTGTGTTTTCATATATATATATTTACACACATTTCCTATATTTCAGGCGTCTGAATAGTTTTATCTTTATTATTTTATAGAAAAAAAAGTTATTATTTGTTTCTTGTGATTTGTACTAATAGATTTGGATCATTGGATGAAGAATTGAAGGTTGTAGTCGTCGCCTGAAAAGATGTTATATTTCAGACGCCTAAAATATAACAAATCCGATATTTATTTACAGATATACTCTCTCCGTCTCTATTTAACTGTCGTCCAGAAAGCGTGTCTGTGAGGAAAACACGGTTTTCTAGAGACAATTATTTAGGCACAGAGGGAATATATGTCTAATTATTCTCTGTGGTACGGTGCGCGCGTTCAGTAGCAATAAGTACTCATCAGTCTGGATTAAAGGACGGCTTTGCCGAACCACACGAATACGACTGCACAGTACGTACGACGACGTACGGCCGGCTCTAGCTCGTACATACAGTACCGTGCAGACGTGCAGTGCACCCCGAGAGATGATCATTAGTACAGTACCGGCCGACCTATACACGGCCACCGGCCAGAGTCGATACATAAACTCGATATCGATATGGCCTGCGTACTGTACGTACTCTCTTCGTCAAAAAAAACCATCCAATTTTAACACAGTGTTATATTTTAGTATCTTAAATTTAGATAATTATAAATAAAAATATATTAATATTTATGATATCAAATAAATATCATTAAATTAATTATAAAATATATTTTTATAGTAAATTTATTTAGATTAATAAATATTAATATTATTCGAGGGATGGAGGAACTTTATATAATATATTACTTAGGCCCTATTTAGTTTCCCGTATTTTGCAAAATTTTCCATCACATGAACCATCACATCAATGTTTGGACGTGTGCATGGGGTATTAAATGTAGGTAAAAAAATAACTAATTGTACTTTTCGTATGCGCATGTCAAGACAAATCTTTAGAGTCTACGTAGTCCATATTTGTCAAATAACAACGAATGTGCTAGGAATTTTTTTTGCAAAATTTTCCAACTAAACAAGGCCTTAATTATATTAGTTGTATGTTGTTATGGACGGAGAAATACCTGAGACTGGGGCTCGTCCGTAGCGATGCGCCCGCGAAACACTCGGTGGATGACGGGGGCACGAGCTAGTACGACGTACGGTCCACGGTAACCTGATGGGGCATGGCGGCTGGCGGCGCAGGTGATCTACGTACGCACGTACGTAGTGCACGGACGGATCGGACGTGCCGTGCGTCATCGCCTCGCCTCGTCCGCTCGTCGGTGCGTACGTACGTGCACCGTGCTGATGGTCTCCGATCACTGGTGTGGGCGGTGGTGTGCAGCTGGGGCGTGGCGGAGGTGCACCGCAGACGCAATGCTACACTGCTACGTACGCGTACGTCCTGCGGGTGTGTGTTTCTTCAGGCGGAGGCCGCGCGCATGCAGGGGTCCGGCGGCAACGGGCAACAACGGCAGGAGCCTGGCCCAGCGCGGCCGGGCGCCCCGACGGTGGATGACGGAGTTAGAGTAAATATAAGTGAAATGTGTTCGCCTTATTACGAGTATATATGATTTTATTATATGAGTGCGAATGTAGTAAAAAAATTGATTGAAAATTTTGTGGATACGCCCGCACTCAATAGATTGCATATAGATCCGTCCATGGCGGCCAGGGGGTGGCTGGGTGCGACTAAAGTTGAGCAGCCGGGCCATCCGGTTCGGTCCGACTCGGGGCCGGGTTAGGCACGGCCCGATCGGACCGGGCCTGCCAAGGCATGGCGGGCCACCAGGCCGCGCCATCGGCCCAGCCTCAGGTCCGGTCCGACCAGGACTCGGGTCGGCCCAAAAGCCCGCGGGCCCACCAGTAAAAAATACATTTTTTACATTTAAAAATATTTTGTATATGTAGTTATATTTATTTATTTATACCGGACCGGGCCGGCCCACGGGCTGAGGGTGCAGCCCAGGCCTAGTCCGATGCGGGCTTCGGGCCGGCCCGGGTTTGGGTCGAGCCAAAAAAACGGGTTCCAGACCGGGTGATCGGGCCTCGGGCCTTCTGCTCATCTTTAGGTGCGACGCTTCATGTTCGATTGTTAGGGTTCTTTGTTATCTCTCTCCCCAGAGTCGGGCCACGCAAATAGGTTACCGGGCAGGCGCCCGGATTTCTGTACTTTAATTTACCCTAAGGAGTCATTCATTCGGTTATCTTGGATTAAATCTGGAGTAATTTTAATTTCTTAAGATCAGTACAAATTAGTGAACCATTACAATCAGAAATTATTTCAGGACTCAACTCTATTCGTGAGTAACCAAACAAATCCTTATTCTGCATGGTTTCAGAGCAAATGAGAAGAATTATATGGCTATATAGGAACTATATTACATAAATTGTCTTTCGAAAATGATTTACACATGCTAGAAGGGAGGTAGACTGGGAGTCATATATGCGCGCTTAGAGCAACTCCAGCAGGCCCCCTATTTATAGCTAAATATAAGAGCTCAGGCAAAAAAACGAGCTTCAGCAGAGCCCCTACTAGAGTCCTGAAATTTGGGTGGCCTCACATCTCATTCTTGTCTTGTTGGGCCAACAAGACAGCTCTCATCCGCGCTCGCACCTCTGTAGCACGGCCGCGCAACCTCGGTCTCATCGGTCGTCACTCCGACAACTCTTCCCTTCCGGCATGCAACCATCACGGTGGTCTTCCGATCTCCATTCCGTCAAGCAGGCTTGCGGCGTCGGTGCGTCGGGAAGAGCATCGTCTGCCCGCCACTTCCTCCACTTCCTCCATGGCAGCCGCTTCCCCAGCCGCTCTCGAAGATGGCGGTACATCCTCCTCGCTCCCCAGCGCGCTCTTCGCGGCGGCTTCCCGGCGGCGCATCCTCCTCGCGCGCTCATCCGGCGGCGCATCCTCCTCGCTCCCAGCGCGCTCTTCCCGGCGGCGCATCCTCCTCGCTCCCAGCGCGTCCGATTTGCTTCTGTGTCCACCGTGTCCCTCACGTGTCATGGCGTCTGCATGTCCGAGTTCGTCCATGGTCCGTTTATCTGTGGAGAAGATAAGATGAGTAGGGCGAGTGGGTCCTATATGTCATTCTCTCTAAGAGAGATTTGAGAGTTCCAATCTAAGGGCTTATGCTGGAGTACAACATAAAAATCAGAGCCCTCATAAGTATAGGAGAAGCCCCAAAATAAAAAGTAGGGTCTTGTTTTGAGGGCTATTGCTGGACATGCTCTTAGGGCCTCTTTGGAATGCAGAATCCTCAAAACACTGAAATGTGAAAATGCTATGGTTGAAGATACATGGAACTTACACTCCTACGATAATTCAAAATGTAGTGGCCATTGTGTTATTTAATTTGGATGCAACATAGAAAAAAAATCCAGAAATTCCAAAAGAGAACGAGATAGACATAAACGGAACTTTCTATAAGGTCTAACCTCATGTTAATTTTGCTTCAAAATTTCTATGGTCCCATATTAAAATAATCCAAAGGAATTTCATAAGGTGCCATATAGAAAATTTTCCTATAAGATTGCAATCCTCTTAAATCCTATGCTTTTCCTTTAGCCCAAATACTTGTTTAGGGCATCTCCAAGGGAAACTCTTAAATTTACTCTCTAAATTATTGTTTGGAGAACCATTTAAATAATAATCGTTCTCTAAATCTTTCCACCCTCTTAACAACTTCTTTATATCTTTTACCTACTTTATAGAGTTATCTTCGCTCTCCATCTTTGGCTAGCGAGAAATCTATAATAGAGAATGTCTATATTTGGAGATATGATAAAGCTGTTGGAGGGTTTTTTTTACCAAAATCTCTATCACCCTCAATTAGGAAGGATATACCGATATAGAAAAAGCACTTGGCGCTGCTCTTACTCAACCTAGCTAGGCACACAAATAATTAAGCCTAATATGTACAAACAATACACACTTATTATTGATGAAGGATCAACAATCTTAGGGTTCCAAGCTTTGATAATTACATTTGTTTGGTCCAAAAATAATTAGATTTGTCAAGTTGGGGAAAATGTGTTTGATGGTTTTCTTTTACACTTCTCCTATATCTCAAGTGCTTGATTCTTTTGTTGATTGTTCAGACAACATGCAAGTTTATCATTATTTGGCTATATAAAAAATTGTTCATTGTCTCTTGTGAATTGTCCTTTTAATTGATGTCTCTTGTGAGTTGTTGCCTAAAAACTCCTAAAAAAATAGGCACCTAAGAGCATCTCCAAGAGCTTTTCTAAAATCTACTCTCTAAATCATCATTTAGAGAGTCTTTCGAGTAAAAATCGTTTTCTATATCTTTATAATCTTTAACAGCTTTTCTATATCTTGTGCGTAGTCTAGAGAGCTATTCTCGCTCTCCATCTTTGGCTAGCGAGAAATACGGAATAAAGAATATCTATATTTAGATATCCAATTGAAGAGACTATTGGAGGATGTTTTTTCATTAAAATCTCTATTTCTATAACTTAGGAAAGATATAAAGAGTCTCCTGGAGATGATCTAAAATATAGCAAATCTCTTTCTTTTAGCGTACAAACACTTTTGCTTGGCTACATTTGCTAGCTACCCCCTCAACTCATGGTCATCAAAAGATTATGTTATGAGAGGATAATTAGTGCAAATTTTGCACTCCTAACTATTTTATTGTATAGTAATGACTTGCTCCATCAACGTTTTGCAAGTTTGCATGTAAAAACGACTAACACATGGCCTTCCCATTGATTTCATTTAATTTCATGTTAGAAATAGAATCTTTATGCATGTGTATGCGACTACACTGACAATGTTGGCAGCATATAGAATATAGCCATATAAATGTTGAAGGCCCTGTTCAACAGGACTTATTACGGCTACGACTGCAACTATAGCTATTTGTTGTGAGAAAAAAAGAACTATTCCATAGCTGAAAAACAAGACTGATACGAGTCGATTAGCTCGAGGGAACACTGCCAATTTCCAAGCGCTTGATATAGAACGGCATGCACTCAGATCCTACTCCCCGGTTCGCTCAGCAATCCAATTTAAACTGAGCTTACTGGCTAAAAAACTGTAGCAAGCACTGAGAAAACTGACAACAATAGGGCTCCAAAAGTTCAAGAAAATATATACTAAACTTTTAGTGGACTGTTGATTGTTGAAGCCAGATACTGTAGTAACAAATTGGTAGGGCAACCTCATTCCCATTCCTTTTAACTCTATATCTATCATGAAGAGTATGAATGACGGTTCAACAATGACGGCGTCGCCGTTGCAGTTACATCTTTTGTAAAATAAAATCAATAGTTGCAAAGTTAGACACCCGTTATCTACCTGTCACTGTTAGAGGCAAACTAAAAAGGGTAAAACAGCTGATCCCATCTTCTCTATGTACATCAACTTTCAGCAGCGGATGCAGCTCTGGTAGGCGCGAGATGGTCGAGCTCAGACACCGGTGATGTAGAATTGATCTTCATATGTTAAGTCTGTACAGCAACATGCTTGTTATTCTTCAGAACTTCGACCCGTGCCCTCCAGATTCGTTGCCAAAAAATTGTTGGCTACAGGCTGCTGCAACTGTTAAACCACCTATTTCTTATCAGCCTTGCCAATTCTACAGCTGAACACCTCCATCCTTGAGCGCGGCAGTCATGGTAGCAGAAGCCTCCTCGAGGGTTCTTGCCTTCTTCACAGTATTGAATGCCTCTACGGAGTCACCTTCCTGCCATTCGTCGAAGTCATCTACCCCAATACCACACTCCAGCCCAGCACCAACCTAGTGAAAAAGAAAATTCCAGTTCACGTTGTTAACACTGGTTGTAGTCTCACAGTACAAACAGAGGATGCATAACAAAGTAATGCTGAATCACTAAGATAACTAGTTTTCCCTGTTCAGAACGTAATTTTTGTTTGTTCAATACAAGATGAAATGTGCATCTTCGATTAACTTATCAACCAGGAAGTGAACGGCGGTACAAACATTCGAAGACTCGAGTGTAACCATACCTCCTTTACAGCTTCTTTCACCCTTCTCAAGGAATCAAGTGAACCCACATATACTTCTTTCCCTTTACGAAGAACCCGAACATTACAATCTTGAACAACTTTTCCTGTAGTAATCATGCAGCCTGCCACCTTTCCACTGCCACTACTAAAAACAGCTCGGACTTTTGCAGAACCAATTGGTACTTCCTCCTGGAGAAGAAACATGTATATTCAAGATAAACAAAAAAAAAATAGCTCAATAAAGTTACTCAGTCTTTACAAAATAGAAAAACTCCCAGTTAGAATCCTAATGGAGAAATTAGTGAATATTCATCTAATTTAAGGATGAAGGATCTATCAACTTCGAAAAGATGTTGAACTACAATTAATGATGACAGCCCATTGACTTTATGGACTTCTTTCAGTCAACTGATTTAAAAACCCAAAAGTGTCTGTTACCTCAGCAGGTTCAAGAAGACCTTCCATGGCATTCCGTAAATCATCAATCAAATCGTAAATCACTTTGTACAGCCGAATTTCAACACCTTTCTTCTTAGCATAGTTTTTAATTGATCCTGGTGCTCTGACATTAAAGCCAAATATAATTCCTTCTGAAGCAACAGCCAGATCAACATCGCTAACACTCACATCTCCTGGAGCTTGAAGGAGGAACCTCAGAGAAACATTTTCTTGTGGTAGAGCTTGGATTGCTTGCCTAATGGCCTCGATTGAACCCTATTGATCAATTGTTAGTATTTTCAGAAAGAAAGAGCCATTATTATTATAAACAAAAGAACAAAATGTCCATGTTGTTTACATGTATCACCACTACCTGAAAATCAACTTTAAGGATAACATTTAGCTCATGTGTATCAATTCCAACTTGCTTCGTAGATGAAACCGATGCTGCAATAGATGAGAGTGTGACTTTTCCTTCCCCAGCTTTCGCAGATATCCTTTCTATGCGCAGTGCGTCAGCACGCTCATTTGCCCTTTCACGTGCAACATCAAGGTTGTCAACAACCTCAAATTCATCCCCGGCCAGGGGAACGTTATTGAGGCCAATGACCTGTCAATAATATTTTTTCATAAAAAATCAGGATGCTTATATCACTGTTGTTTCATGAGCGTTCAACCATTGGTTAAAGCAAAAGGAATCATCCTTCAGAGGTATAATGCAAGCTTGAAACACAGCTATTTTCATTTTGTCGTACTGCTTAGAAGAATCCATGCAGACAAAGTGAATTTCTAAAGTCCAAGCTTATCCACTTGAAATCTATATGTTTTTTCCAGGACAGAGGGCGAAACCCCTACCTGATATTTTTATATATTATGGAAGAAACAAATATGTACCGAGGAATCATAACTAATCTGGCATTTAGTCCTCAATAAAAAAAAATTAATGCAGAAAAATAAAGCAGAGTTATCATGGTGATATATGTCAGTTATCCAGATCCAGTTTTGTTGTTCCAATAACCTTATATTTTAATAAAGGTGAAATCATCGGTGCATTCTCATAGTACAACTTCACATGACTCATATTCACAAGAGTTAATGTATAATTTGCAGCAAGAGCAATGAAAATGCAATTCAAGTAAAAATCCTTCGACATAAACATGAATATGATAGAATAAGGAGAAAGTAGGAAGGAATCACAGAAGATAAAATTGAAGAAAATAGGGAAGGAAAAACCTGCACTGCATTGGATGGTCCTGCTTTGTCAACGAGCTTCCCGCGGTCATCATACAATGCACGGATCTGTCATAATGTAGGTGTGATGTTATATACCAATCAATCCACAAATTTATGTGCTAGACTATGTTTTTCTAATGCTACATTGTATTCCTGACATATTAATAAATGCAATAAATAGGAATATACGAGACCAACCTTTCCATAAGCTTCACCACACACAATAATATCAGCTTTGTTTAGGGTTCCATTCTGAACAACTAAGGTAGCAAGAGGCCCTTTGGCCTTGTCAAGGCATGCTTCAATAACAGTGCCCTTCGCATTCCTATGCGGATTGGCCTTTAATTCTTGCAACTTCAAATTTGCAACAAAAGAAAAAGTCAAAAAAGAACTTAATAGATTGCTGGAAAACATTGCGCAAACAGAAACGTACCTCTGCAACAAGCATGACAGTCTCCAGAAGTTCATCAACATTGTCCCCAGTAAGAGCACTTATCTGGTAGATATCAAATAAAATGGCTCAAATAGGTAATAAGATGCTATACTATTGAACTACTGTTTTAAATTGGCACAATCAGCAACCTGAATCATTGGGGTATCACCACCCCACATTTCTGGCATTAGCCCAATTTGGGAAAGTTCTTGCATAACTCGTTCTGCATTAGCTCCCTCTTTGTCTATCTGCTTCCATGTGAGTTGAATGAATTCTAAGAAGGGACTTGTAACAATTTATACCAATGGAATCAAGGAAATGATTTAAAAATAGACCTTGTTTATTGCTATTATAATTGGCACTCCGGCTGCCCTTGCATGTGCGATTGCCTCACTTGTTTGTGGCTGGACACCATCATCCGCAGCAACAACAACAATACAGATATCAGTTACCCTAGCTCCTCGAGCTCTCATTGCACCAAACGCCTGACATATCAAAGAATTAAGAATGGTAATGTCATATGCATAAGTGTACATACAACAGAAAGGGTGAAGTGTGGACTACATGACAACAGAAGTTATATTTATATACCTCATGTCCTGGAGTATCCAGAAAAATACAGGCTTGCGGGTTTCCATCTACTGGTACAAGAACCTGATATGCTCCAATCCCTTGTGTTATACCACCAGCTTCAGATGCCACCACCTGTAAGGAATTTAGGTTAGATCAATAATTGTTGAGAATAGGAATTTTATTCAATAAAAAACCCTCCACACATCAAAAAGAAGCTATTATAAGTTTACCTTGCTCTTCCGTATATAATCCAATAGAGTTGTCTGCAAACAAAATTAGCAGTGTCATACAACCAATACTTTAGAAAAGGTTGGAGTTCCAAGAGTAAGCATCAGTCTCGGTACCTTCCCATGATCAACATGGCCCATGATAGTCACAATGGGAGGTCTCACTTCCAATTTATCCAAATCTTCCTCATCAAGGAACTCCTTCTTCTTTGCCATTTCCTCCACTTTCGAAGGACCACTTTCTAGTACTTCAACATCATATTCCATGCAAACCATCTTAACCAAATCTTTATCCAGATTCTGAACATTGTCAAGCATAACTCCTCTCACTGATAAGAATCGTAAAATTTCTGATTCACCAACTGCCAACTCATATGCCAAGTCTTCAATCAGCATACCTTCTTCACCAACTTCAAGGATCTCAACTCTGACTGGCTCTTCAGCTTGCATAGCCTCTAGCCTTGCAGCCCGGCGTTTTGCCTTGCTCCACCTCCTACCCTTGCGCACTGGAACACCAGAAATTGGCACATCAGCAGTATCCTCATCAACTAATCCATCATCATTGGTCATACGTCGCCGGGAACCAGCTTGTGTGTCTGGTTTTTTGCGACGATCAACTCTGACTTTTGCCGGTGGGCCTCGTACTGGTTTTAGAGGATCTAACAATTCCTCAGGTACAATCGGATCAACTGCTGCCCTCTTGGAAGCAAATTTATCAATAAGGATGGGTCCCTTTTTCTCCTTTGATGTATCAGACTTGACAGGCCGACGAGGAGGCGGTGCGATAGAAGGTTTCGATAGTAGTGGAGGGGCAGGTTGCGATGGAGATGAAGATGACACTGAAGGTCTAGCCACAGGTATAGGCTGACTCCTACTTTCAGTTCGTGGTTGCTCTCTAATGACCTTACGTACAGTTGGCACAGGGTTCCCCTTCCGCCATACACTCTTTAGTGTTTTTGTCTTCCTCGAATCCCCACCTTCCTCCACTATTGTTGGTCCTGGACCATTACTCAAAACATTGTTCTGCCTTGAACTAAGGTTGCCACCATCTGCATTACCAAAGCTCGATGAGGTCTCAAGCTTCTCCGCCTTCTCTAATACAGCGTCCAATGACTCTCTGACCTTCTGTCTGTCATCTAAAGTTGCTCCTGCTGACTTCTGATCAGGCAGTGATGCTGTTCTCATGCTCTCCGGTGGTCCATTTGGCTGAACTGGCTTCTGTGGTGGTACTGGTTTCTGTGGCGGCTTCAGAAGCAGATCATTGTCATCATCAGCCTTCACACTGACACTCCCTCTTGATGAGAACTGAACGCCCTTCTCCTCAATCAGATTAGTGATGACCATACACCTGCAAAGCCTCCCAGGCTCATACTGCCACCGCCTTATGCCATCGAACCCCGTGAAGCTGATCCTCGTGACCAAGTGCGCCCTCCTTGCAGCAGCAGCCGGGAGCGGGGCAGGCCTCCCATTGCTTCCGAGGTTGGTGACCGAAGCAGGAGATGCCATGGCAATATACTCTTAGCAATACTGCCTTGCACTCATAAATGTTGAGAACACAAGGTGTTTGACAACAGGGCTACCTGTTGGAGAATCAAAAAACAAAATCAAAAAGTGTAACAAAGTTCAAGCTCAGTTAACAGCCCCAGAACAAAATGCGTGGGTCGGATCAATTCTAAGAGAATCTGCGGAAAGACCAAATTTTCAATCAGTAATCGAACTCAGTGAACACAGCAGATAAAAATCATCTCCTAAATGCTTGTTTGTGAGCGCGCAGTATTTAACTTATGGACTGCACACACTGGACTACAAGGAAAAAAATGTGAAAAATGAAAAAAAAAAAGGCCGGTTGGGCGGTGCAGGTGGCGGGGGCGGCGGCCGGAGAAGAGAAGGCCGCGTTGCGACGCGGGAGCCGGCTGGAGGCGAGGGAGCTCGAACCGGAGCCGGAGACGGAGAAGATGCTGGATTAGCGGCGGCTGCGGTCACGGTCTCGCGGGCGGTGGCGAGGGCGGCGACGCCTGACTGCTCGAATCGGGCGGGCAAGCGGCGGCGGCGGCAGCGGGGGAGCGTGGTGGAGGGAGGAAGATAAGATATAGAGAGAGAGGAGGTGAAGATTAGCATGTTTGGGCGATTCCTCTTGCACGCGCACGCGCTAGTTGAGTTCGAGGTGCAGGGTGCTCGTTCCGCACACCAGGAACGGAAGGGAAACGGCGGCGTACCTAGTGGATGATCGTCGCCGGCGAAGCGCAGATGAAACCTCGTCCAGCGCCACTGCCGCCGGCGGGGAACCGGGACGTGAACCACTGCGGATTGGGGAAGTGTCCTTGTTCCGGAAAAACTATCGGGAGAGAGCTCTCCCGATTGGCTTATCGAGAGGGCCACGCCAGAGAAATGGGGGCAGCCACAGCAGGCTTGAATGGGTGGTGATAAGGTGGCGCGCCGGAGAGCCACTCAGCATATCTGCCGTGGACCGTGGTTGCTTTTTGGCCTGAATTTTTTTTTCCTTTTTGTTTGGGGGGTGTGGGGGGAGGTGTTTAAGTGAATTCACAATAATACTGGACAAGATTGTATGCGTGTAGGAGTACACTTAGGTCTTGTTTGGATGTGCATGTATCTACCTCAAACGATATGAAATGGAGTGAAACTTAGTTCAAATACATTTCAACACATGTGGATAAAGCTAAATACATGTATATCCAAACAAGCCCTTAAGTATTCAGTGAACTAGATCATGAACGAACATTCAGAACTATATTAAACATAAACTAATCAGGAACTATGACATGTTTGGATTTCTTTCTCTATAAACTTCTATAAACTTTAGAGCTCTAAAAATTTTAGAGCATTTTAGCTCACTTTTAAGGTTTAAAACACTAATATAAGATGCGTTAAAATTTAGAGCTAAGTTTAGACTATCTGTTTGGAGCTTTAGCTCTAAACTTTAGACCTCTAAACTTCATGACCATCAATGTTACTATTAAATTGCCACTACAAAAATAAGCATCATTAATATAGCGACTAGGTCATCTTCATTACCAAAATAAGGATCGTCTGGTAGCATTATGCTATATTGTGTGTTAGACAACGTCAACCACTAAAATACTCCCTCCATATAGGAAATAGATATCGTTTAAGACAGCGACACGGTCTCCAAAGCATGACTTTGATCACTTATTTCTTTGAAAATATTTGTTGTAAAGTGATACATGTATATTTTTATGAAAGTACTTTTCAAGACAAAATTATTTATATGATTTTTATATCTCTGAACTTAACAATTTAAAAGTTATTCATGATTTATTTTCTCAATGTTTAACAAAAAAAACCGTGTCCAAAACGACATCTATTTTTTATATGGAGGGAGTATACGTTGAAGTCCTCTTTGGACTAGAAGATGGTCTAGTGGCACTTTTGATGTGATCTGAAGTTAGATATGCTTGCTAGAATTCAAAGTATGGTCTAATAGCATCTTAGTGGATAGTAGCAAAGCTAAGTAAATTAAAGAGGTATGTGATGTCTTGAAGATGTGGAAAAATTAAGCTGCAACAACCACGGTGAAAATTGAATCTATTACTGTTTTTTTTAAAAAAAAAATGTGGGTGCAACAAGCTACAACGTAACTTCACCATTGTTAGTGGGTCCAGTACTCCAGTGGATCGGCTCTGCGCAACAACTAGCTTATATTAGGGGCTGTTTGGCAAAGATCCACGGAGCAGATTATCTCCTTGTTGTCAAATGTATTTTTAAGCGAGAAGTGATTCTTTGCTGATTTTATGAAGTGATTCTTTAAAATGAATTAAGAGACTGAGAACTGAAAAAGTAGCTTCACCCTAATTCTATGAAGTGATTCTCTATACTGATTTTGGAAGTTTATGCTAAAGAATCAAAGAGAGTCACTTTTAGCCATAGAATCAGTTCACCAGAGAATCTGGGAGCACATTTGGAGAATCAGGGAGCACAACTCTTCCAAACAGGCCATTATACAGAGCTTACCAATATATACTATATGACAGGATTATACTGGTCACATTATATGAGGAGTGTTTAGAAATATTCACTGATGATAATTTAAAAATCAAGACGACAGGGCCACCAGACGATCTAGGCCTTGTTTAGATTTCATCAAACTTTCAAAAAAAATCACTCTCTCTCCATCACATCACCATCAAATCAATATTTGGGCGCATGCATGAAGCATTAAATGTTGGTAAACTTAAAAGTTTAGATAAAAATAACTATTGTAAGCTTACTAATGTCAGAATGTATTGACATTAGGGCACTCACAATGCAGACTCTATCATAAAGCCTAAACATATTTATTACACTTTTATTTTCTGTATTTTGTTGAGGTAGCAGTATAGTTATTAAAGAAAGAAGAAGAAGAAAAATTAAGTCTTCAAGTCTTATTTAGACCGGTGTTGGTAGTTCTTAACTTCACTAAAGATAGAGCTAGACAACTATCCCCGGTAACGACCCAGAAATGTTTGTTGACACTTGCTAACGTCGTTACTAGGAGTAGACTATAGAATCTATCCCTTGCAACGGCGCCAGAAATACTTGTAGCAAGTCCAGTCACTATACCTAAAGGAGTGAAGCTAAAGCAGCTATCTACTAATGTCAAATGGGGTTGCCAATCCCGACACTAGTAGGAGCTAGCTAGAGAGATTGCAATCTACCTAGAGGAGATTCTGCAAGCGCACAGAACTATCGTAGTAGCACTTCGCCTGGGAGTACCAAATGTCGATTTATTTGATCCCAAAGGAAGGCTAGAGTGGTGTATGAGTCGAGTCAAGGAGGGGATGATAGTCGAAGAATAAGAAAGGGAAAAGGAGAGAAGAGAAGAGAGGAGATGAAAGGCTAGAAAGAATTTATGAGTGGATAGGTAAGGATGAATGGAATGGCTAAGGTAAGGTGGATAGACAGGTAGATAGGGGGAATAAGATAACTAAGGATAACTAATATAACTAACTAATAACTACTCCTAGATAACTACGAAGCAAGATAGGCAAATGCCAAATAAGCAACCAAGTTAAGTATAGTTTTATTCCTATCTTGTCAAGTACCGAGGCGTACTAGCCTTTACCACTGACTTAGGTTGAACGCTAGCACAACGAGCCTTACTGTTAAACTAGACCAACTAACGTGGTGGAATTCAAGGCGCACAGGGCTGTCACCACCTGCTTGCTACCATAGCTATCCGGGGGTCTAGCCGTATCTGAAGGTAAGTCTATAACTAAGCACCAAGCCTAATTATATTCTAACTATCTCTATCCTGGCCTAGAATAGAGACACCCTTGCGGACGTCAGGGCAAATACTTGACTTAATAAGATAAACACTAAACTAACTAAGCAACCTATTGGCAAAGATCAAACACTAAGCACACTAGAGATTAACTACTATGGCTAAGTGAATTGAAATGTAGGATAGCTAGGTACTCAAGCAATCAATCAAGTATACTACTCAATACTGGCAAGTAGAATAAAGTAATACTTGAAATGATGAACTAGAATATAGTAAAGTGCTTGAGTTACAAGAGCAAAACCTGAACTGGAGATGAAGGAAGACTCTTCCCAACTCCAGGACCGATTACTCGCACGCTTCTACTCTTGAGCTAAGCCTTGAGCAGCGCTTCCGCGAGGGCAATGAGGCAAGGATGCCTTGCTCTACTAGCTACCTACTTGCCTAAGCTTGGCTAAATCCTAAGCTATTAGCTCTCTAGCTTTAGCCTTGCTTTGCTTCTTCCTTCCTTTCCTTGCTTGAAATGAAGTGACACCTCCAGGAGGGTATTTATAGCCCAAGTGAGTGAGGCGGGTACTTATAAGGGGCAGCCAACCGACCTAGGGCAAACCCTAGTGGCGGGCGCCAGCCCTAGGTGGCGGCCGTCACCCCCCTGGCCCTTGGATGCACCGTCATTGATCCTACAGACTCCAGGTACTCCTCCAAGGCGGTTCCAAGGTCGGTTGCATGTCCAAATAACCGTCACATGGGCAATTAGGTCGTGATCCACGTGACATCTCTTCTTAGCCCTCCGATGCCACCGACCTAGTGACCAAGAGCTATGATTTGGCCCTGGGGTGGTCACACGGATCAATGACGTGGCAGGGGAGAGTTTGGGCCTCTCCTTGGTGGCGGGCGCCACCCCACTAGGGCCCAAATGGGCCCTGGTGAGTGGGCTCGGCCCCTGGTGGGTCCATTCTCCAAATTTGGTCCAAATCCTGCATTCAAATAAAAATCTATGGACATGTGGAATTTGGTTAGTTTGAAACCTATTTGACTACTTTTCATGCCTTTTTGGGTAAAATGTTGATGGTAAAACAAGTGTTTAAGGACCATCAACAAGCTCCTCCAAGCTAACCTGTTGCTCGTCCCCGAGCAACAATGCGGTTTAAGCATAGAGCATGAAATAGATAGCAACTTAAGATGTATACAAGTGCATGTTGTATAGTGAGAAATAACTTAGTGTATATCATTAATCATAGCAATGTGGGGCTTATAGCTTTTCACTTCAAACATGCAAGAGTGAAATAAAGCAGTAGATAGGAAACTTTTATCTTGCTTAGGTTTGACTAGGATTCTATCTGGAGGTTTTTTAAGGTTTTCAAAAGATAAAAACTTGCTTAAGTCCTCCAAGATTCACTCAATCACTCAATGGTGTTTAAATCCTCACTTAGGCCAAAATGTAGCCTCTTCTATTTCTAAAGAATGATATGTGGAGTTATAGGTAGGCTAAGAATCATGAGCAAATTGCATAATGTTTATTGCTAAGCTAGACACTCAAATCATAAGGAGCAGCAAATCATAATCATTGATCAAGATGTGCATGTGTGGTTATGTGGAAGTGTATAGAGAGATATTTCATAATCCTTCCTAGTTAATTTCTAGGGTCTAGAGCTAATGATAACTCTCTCTGTCTCTTTTTTACTCGATACATAGTGAGTAGACAAAAATGTGTCCTCACATTTTCTAGGAAATAGTCCTCTCTTGAGCTACTTTGCTCACTTATATATATATATATCTTTTGTTTAGCTCTAGATTTTCCCAGGTTGTCTATAGGAAAGGATTTTAGAAATGAAAAGGGGGAAGAGAGAGAAATGCTTATTCCCAGTGTAGGAATAGCATAAGGCTAGCAATGGAACGTTTGGCAAGGTATTGCATATCTCCAATGTAGAGAATGAACAATTTATTTGGTGGTTGCAAACTTTCAAAGTGGAGAGTAAGCAATTTATGGTGGGTGCGTGTATCTTTATCAAAAGAAATGATAAGCTTCTTTACTAAGATCTATGAGGTCTAATAAAGCTCAACACAAACAAGGCTCTTTGTGGTTTTGACTAACAAATATTTGGCTAGTGGTGGGATGGGATAAAATCCAGGAGGAACTTTTAGCAAGGTTTTCATGATTTTTAAAAGAAATCCTCCAGATTTGGTCCTAATTTCGCCTTAGCAAGTTTAAAGAATTACTCCATTTCTAACTAACTTTATTCACTAAGCATGATTTTAGTTAAAACATGTGCAACCCACAAAAGCTACAACTTAGATAAAACTAGTTATTCTAACTATAACAATAGCATTTGCATGGCATATTTTATTTCTTATTCAGGTTCCAACATTTTTAAGCAGATTTTATCATTTTTTACTAGCTACCTACTTGCCTAAGCTTGGCTAAATCCTAAGCTATTAGCTCTCTAGCTTTAGCCTTGCTTTGCTTCTTCCTTCCTTTCCTTGCTTGAAATGAAGTGACACCTCCACGGGGGTATTTATAGCCCAAGTGAGTGAGGGGGTATTTATAGGGGGCAGCCAACTGACCTAGGGCAAACCCTAGTGGCGGGAGCCAGCCCTAGGTGGCGGCCGCCACCCCCCTAGCCCTTGGATGCACCGTCATTGATCCTACGGTCTCCAGGGACTCCTCTAAGGCGGTTCCAAGGTCGGTTGCATGTCCAAATAACCGTCACATGGGCAATTAGGTCATGATCCACGTGACATCTCTTCTTAGCCCTCCGATGCCACCGACCTAGTGACCAAGGGCTAAGATTTGGCCCTGGGGTGGTCACACGGATCAGTGAAGTGGCAGGGGAGAGTTTGGGCCTCTCCTTGGTGGCGGGCGCCACCTAGGGGTGGCGGGCGCCACCCCAGTAGGGCCCAAATGGGCCCTGGTGAGTGGGCTCGGCCTCTGGTGGGTCCATTCTTCAAATTTGGTCCAAATCCTGCATTCAAATAAAAATCTATGGACATGTGGAATTTGGTTAGTTTGAAACCTATTTGACTACTTTTCATGCCTTTTTGGTGAATTTTTGGGTAAAATGTTGATGGTAAAACAAGTGTTTAAGGACCATCAACAACTGGCCATAGTGTTGCCGGTGCTTAAAAATCATCTATGTACGCCCGCGCACATCAAAGCCAGAAACTACACAGCTTTACATTGTGAGCATCGATGCTTTTACTGTTCATGTGTTGGAATTACGCCTGCCCAACCCCCACACACGTGCAGGGGTATGGCGAGGGTGGCCAATTGTCAAACGAAGGACGAAGGTGTAAATGAACTCAAGGACACTGTTTATTTCTTTCTTTCCCAAAAAATCATCCCCTTTACACTGTTCATCCTTTGGTATTTATAGGGAATACCAAGGGGCACTATCCAATTTACAAAAGGGTACAAAAAAGATTCCATGAAGTTATACAACGGAAGGGCAAAAACGTACAATCACAGGTAGTGCGAAAACCCTAGCTCCTCTTCCCCTGTCCGCCACCGCCGGACCCGCGCGCCCCCTCGTTGGGTTGCGGAAATCAGCCATGCGTCCGTGAAACCTTCGCTGCAACGGCGAGGGTTTTCCAGAAATTGTTGAGAGTGCGAAGACGGTTTCTCCAAGACAGCTCGCATGACGTCACTGCCGAGATCCGCCCGTGGAACCTTCGCTGTTGTGTTGAAGACCAAGCTTCGCTCGCTGTCCGTTAAGTTCCCGCGCTTGATGATCCTCATTCCTACATGCAAAGACTAAAAAACCGACTTGAGGGCCGTGTCAAGGCCGAGGGTTTCTTCGAAGGTCGCTGAGAGTGCGAGGGAGGTTTCTTTATGACGGCTCGCCTGACGTCGCTGCCGAGGGTCCCTACCCCCAACAGTAGCCCCTCGATGTCTTGGATCAAGTAACAGTCCTTGGGCCCAAGCAGCGTCCCTTGTTGGGAAACGAAAAGTGGCCCTCGGCAGCGACGCCCGCTACTGCTTGTGGGCCGGGCCGTCAGGTTTGCTATGTTGTGTTAAGGTCCGTTTCGTTTTTTGTGCCACATTTTTTGGGGATTGTGCCGACTTTCTCGGGTTTCGCTGCTCATCCTTTGCCTATAAAAAGACGGTGTAGGTGATCGTGTTCTTTTAGTGATATCTCTTTGCTCTAGCCACCTTGCTGCTGTGATTTGCTTGCTGCGAAGGTTTTGGGTTTTTAGTTCTTGCGAAGTTTGCTGCGAGGGTTTTGGTGTTTTGGTCATGGCCAGGTCCAAGCAAACTGCTCGTCTGGCATCTCCATCTGCCGCAGGTGATGGGGTAACCTTCGATTTTGGTCTTGGTCGAGTTTGTGATTCAGATCTGGCGTCCTACATTAGGCGAGGCTGGATTGAGGAGGGGAAAGCGAGGGCCAGCGGTGGGGAGACTGTTCCGAAGCCAGGGCCTGATGAGGTGGTTGTATTTGAAGAGTTTTTTGCAGCCGATCTTCGCTTTCCAGTGATTTCCTTTGTGACTTCGGTTTTTCAACGGTTTAACTTGAAGTTTCATCAGCTAACTCCTTCTTGCTTCACGAAGCTTTCTATATTTGTTTGGGCCTATCGCTCTCAGGGTTTTGCTCCGCATGTCGAGGGTTTCGTGCGGACTCACCGTGTCCACATGCAGCCTCGGAAGATCACTGATGGCGAAGGTAATACCAGTTTAGGTCAGTTTGCTGTGTATACCTTCTGCCATCGCGCTGGCTCGGAGCTTCTGGTGCAGGAGTTTTGATTTTATTATAAGCTTGGTAGTGCTGCGGAGCTATGTGGAGACCTTCCGGTTCTTGGAGATGTTGGTGCCAAAGCTTTGATGACTGAAGAAGCGCATGCTGCTGTAGATAGTCTGAGAGTGGTTGCTCACTCTCAGTGTGCTCGAGATCTGGTGGAAGAATACTGTTGTGCGAAGGTTTGGCCTCTTAGCCGGAAGCAGTCCTGGTTTGAGGTTGAGGATGATTCATTGTATGAGAAGAGAGGTTTGAAAAAGCCGAAGATGGATTTGTATAAAATCTGGGAGCCTACACTTAAGAAATTTCCAATCCGGAAGAGTGGCGTTGAAGTTGTTCTAAAGCGGGTGCAACAAAAAGTGGAGGACCTAGTTGGCAAGCTTACCACACTGGAAGTTAAAGCGATTCATGGCGTGGTGGGTAGTGGTGGTCGAGTTAACAAGCTTTTTGACATGTTCGGCATTCCTTATCCTGATTGGCCGGCCCCCTTGAGCGAGGATGCTCCTAAGAAGAGGAAACGCTCATCCACCGAAGAGAAGGATGGTGCGGCAAAGACTAAAAGGGGGCGCGGTCGAGGCCGCGGTAGCGTTGGTGGTGGTCGGGTAAAAACATTGGCGACTAAAGTCGCTGTTGCGGCGGCCATCGCTGGCGCGTCGAGTTCTTCGGCCTTGGTGTCAGGCCGGGGTGGTACTAGGGTTGGTTCCGTTGCAAGCGGGCGTGTGTCGCGCGTTGGTGGAATTGGCGCTCTTATTCAGATTTCTGATGATGAGGCTGCATCCGATGAGGAAGGGGGAGGTGAGGAGAAAAGGGTCGAGAAGGAGGGGAGCTCCGAGGGAAGTTTGTCTGGTGATGATTCTGATACCTTCGGAAGCGACTCTGGAGTTGGGGAAGAAGTTTCTGGAGAAGATAAGCACGGAAAGAAAGTTGCTTCGCCCTCTGCTGATGCGATGGTTTCGATTGGTATGGATGAGGCGCTCTGGGGCTTTGAGGCTGACAGTCCTGAGTATGGGTCGGTGCCGGAGTTTGCTGGCTCGCATATTTGGGTGAATGGTTTTGAGGCTCCGGATGACTTTGAAGCTGAACGTAATCCGGGCAAGAGGTCGTTCGGCGAGGCTAGCCGCTCCAGTATCCCTTATTTTGCGAGGAAAATAGGTGTTTCAGACCCGGCGACGGAGCTGTTTACAAGTCCCGACCTTCGGTCGTGTCATCTGCAGTGCGATCCGGAAGAAAGGCGTTTTCTTGGCCGTATTTTCGGTCGTATTTGTGTGCCGGAAGCTGAGCTCCGCCTCACCAACCAGCCTATGGTCGATATTTTGGATGATGTTGATGTCAAGCTAGCGGAGTTGATGCTCTTAAACCGCTCGGCTCGGCGGTGGGCTGGTTACAACATGGATTATCTCAATGGTCGGTTGGATGATCTTGAGAAGGAAAATGAGAAACTCCGCCGAAGCTTAGAAAGTAAGGAGATTGAGGTCAAAAGTGCAAAGGAGAACATTACAAAGTCCCGAGAAGAAGCACAAGAGGTGGCAAAACGTAATGCGGACTTGGTTGTGGCTAACCGAGAGAAAGACAAGGCTTTGGTTTCGGCGAATGACCAAATTAAAGATTTGACAGAGTCATGGCGTGCTAGCATGGAGAAGATTAAAGCTAAGCTTGACGGATTCTTGACCGAGGTTGGTGGTTCTACCGGAGAGCCGCTCCCTGCTGTTAATGATGAGGTTTTTGGGGATTGGCTTTGCGCTGAGCTTGATGTTTTCAGCTCGCTGGTCGAGAATGCGGCTGACTTCGAAGGCTATGCTGGAGCTCTGGCCATGGCTAGTACACTCCGACAGGTGGATTGTGATCACCTTCGCAAGATAAAACGACTGAGTCACATTTTTCCAACCCTCGAAGAGGTGCGAGCGCTGAAGGTCGACGATTCTGAAGTTCGCAATTGCGCGATGCGTTTTCTGCGTAGGTTTTGGATAGCCAGCGGAGGTCGCGCTCTAGCTTTTGAGGAGGCTGCTGAAGCAACCCATCAGGTAGGAGAGGCACAAGATTTGTCGTTTTTGCTTATGTGTTGTTTATGTTGGATTTGTTTGAAGTTATTAAAGTTACTTTTATTGATGTGTATTTTTGTAGGCCCGAAAGGATGCACTACCCTCGTCGTCGGCAAACGATGACATTCCGGGATGTTCCAAGACTGCGTTGGTGCGAAGCTCTGCAGAGGTTCCGCCGACCGATGTGGCTTCCCCGGTCGAACATGCTCCTGCCACTAAAGAAGCTGTTGTGGATGAGGCAGCCGTGGTCGAAGTGTCCGCTGTTGATCAGTCTATGACGGAGACTGCGGCAACTGGCCATGTTGATGCGGAAAGACTTGAAGATCCCGAACAGGTGTGAGGAATAGGGGAAACAACTGTTAGGTTATTTTGTAAGGATTTTGCAAGGGAAAGAGAGAGTTGTTAAAGACTGAGTCTCTGTTTGGTTGTTTGACAATGCAGGTTCCTGATGGAACCATGCTTGAGGTGTTTGATGTGATGCCCCTCACGTTAAATTATCAGGATACTTTTATAACCGGTGAGTCATGGGATCGAGCGAAACTCAAACATCCTTCGATGTCTTTCGAACGTTTTTGGTGGTCTAAGGTGCGAAGGTACGATTTAAAGAACAGCCGATCGAGCTGTTTTTGGCGCAACGCGGACTACACGAATCGGCAAGCTACGCGAGTTTTGTTTGGTTCTTCTTCACAAACTCCTGTTGATGGTGACATCGACGAGAATTCGACTTTTGATTTCTTGTTTGGGCGTAGTAACCTTAATCTGAATCTAGACGGCTCTCTTGTGATTCCGAAGGAGGAGCCTTTAGAGAGTAACGATGTAGATCGTAGATATATGTATAGAGCGAGGGTGTTGTCCGGGGAGTTGCCGATTGTTCCTGCAGCTTCTTTATTGTGGGGGCCTATTGTTCCGATAGAAACAGAATTTGAAGGCGACCACGAAGGTCCTGATGATATAATGTCAATTGTAATTAGTGAGGATGGATTGTAACTAGGTACTTTTGGAAATTTTGTGTCGCACTGTTGTGCGTTTGTACTTGTGGAATTTCATAAGTTTGTTTTGTCCTAGTGTGGCTCGCTTTTGAGTTTTTAAGAATGTAAATTTGGACGCCCCCAGTCTTTTTCAGTGAGGCTCGCCTTTTACCGTTTGTGAGAATAGTTTGGGAAAATAGCGACGTCCCCTGTCTTTTTCAGCGAGGCTCGCCTTTTAACGTTTGTGAGAATAGTTTGGGAAAACAGCGACGTCCCCTGTCTTTTTCAGTGAGGCTCGCCTTTTAACGTTTATGAGAGCTGTTTAGGAAAACAACGACGCCCCCTGTTTTTTCAGCGAGGTTCGCCTTTTACCATTTTTGAGAATAGTTTGGGAAAAACAGCGACGCCCCCTGTCTTTTTCAGCGAGGCTCGCCTTTAAACGTGTATGAGAGCTGTTTAGGAAAATAGCGACGCCCCCTGTCTTTTTCAGTGAGGCTCGCCTTTTAACGTTTATGAAAGCTGTTTAGGAAAACAGCGACGCCCCTGTCTTTTTCAGCGAGGCTTGCCTTTTAACGTTTATTGAAGTTGTTTTGGAAAACAGCGACGCAGTCGCGCCTCCCCTTATCTTTGGTGGGGATGAAGTTTGCATTGCAAGCCCCTAGCGTTTTTTGCGAGAGTACTTGATTTTTTGGGACTTCACGCCTCCCCTTATCTTAGGTGGAGGTGAAGTTTGTATTGCGATCCCCTGACGTTTTTTTTGCGAGGGTACTTGATTTTTTGGGACTTCGCGCCTCCCCTTTTCTTAGGTGGAGGTGAAGTTTGCATTGCAAGCCCCTGGTGTTTTTTGCGAGGGTACTTGATTTTTTGGGACTTCGCGCCTCCCCTTATCTTAGGTGGAGGTGAAGTTTGCATTGCAAGCCCCTGGCGTTTTTGCAAGAGGACTTGATTTTTTGGGACTTCGCGCCTCCCCTTATCTTAGGTGGAGGTAAAGTTTGCATTGCAAGCCCTTGGGGTTTTTTGCAAGGGTACTTGATTTTTTGGGACTTCGCGCCTCCCCTTATCTTAGGTGGAGGTGAAGTTTGCATTGCAAGCCCCGGGCGTTTTTTGCGAGGGGACTTGATTTTTTGGGACTTCGCGCCTCCCCTTATCCTAGGTGGAGGTGAAGTTTGCATTGCAAGCCCCTGACGTTTTTTGCGAGGGTACTTGATTTTTTGGGACTTCGTGCCTCCCCTTATCTTAGGTGGAGGTGGAGTTTGCATTGCAAGTTTGTTTCGAAATGTTTGTGTTTTGAATCAATCTTCGGAGATTTTTCATCGATGTAAGCGCTCTGGATGAAGAGTCGCTTTTTTCGATGTCGATGGAAAAAGAAAAGTTTAGAATTTCTTTTTTGGGGATTTTTGCTTGTATTACAGTTTTAGATGCTGCCTCATTAAAAAACCTTACGCCCCTTCGTAAGGAAAAAGAGTGCAGCTCCTTTTGATTTTGTTACAAAGCATGGTACTGAAAAAGAAAAACAAAAAAGGTGAAAAACAAATTACATGTTGCGAGGGCTCGCTAAGGCTCTGCTAGGGGTAATATTTGCGAAGGTCATCGACATTCCAGGTATGCGGCAGGCGGTTTCCTTCGCTGTCGGAGAGATGGTAGGATCTTGGGCGATTGCATTCTATTATCAAGTATGGCCCTGTCCATTTTGGCTGAAATTTTCCCGCCATATTGGCGTTTTGTTTCCGTATGAGAACGAGATCGCCTCTCTTTAGATCTTTGATTTTTACTTTCTTGTCTCTCCATCTTTTGGTTTCTTCTTGATACTTGCGATGGTTGTGCACTGCGATGCATCTTGTTTCTTCGAGCAAATCTTTGTCTGTCAACTGACTTTGCTCATTTGGTTCGAGGGTTGACCTGAAGAGAGCCATGTTTTAGCTCTTCTGGTAACATTGCTTCTTCTCCGAAGAGTAGCCTAAATGGTGTGAACTTCGTTGCTCTGCATTCTATCATGTTGTGGGACCAGGTGACCGAGGAGTTCTTCTGCCCATTTGCCTTTGGGCCTTTCGTGCAGTTTTTTTGGAAATAGCCTGGAAGATGGTGGCATTGGCTCTTTCGACAAGACCGTTTGACTGTGGGTGCCGGACTGAGGCGAAGCATAAGATTGTACCGATTTGAGCACAGAATTCTTTGAAAACTTCGCTGTCGAACTAGGTGTCGTTATCGACGGTTAGGTGTCTGGGGACCCCAAAACGACAAACTATCTGCTACCAGAAGAATTTTTTCACGGCTTGCGAGGTTATGGATGCTAGTGGTCTTGTTTCAATCCACTTTGTGAAGTATTCCACAGCTATGACTGAGTAGCGAAGGTTTCCAAGAGCAGCTGGTAAGGGTCCAACTAGATCCATTGCTCATCTTTGCAAAGGCCATGTTGGATATATCATTGTTGTTGGGGCGCCTGGGGCGTTTTGCGTTTTTGCTGTTAGTTGGTATCCCTGGCAATGCCTGAGTAGCTCTTCTGCATCGTGTAATGCTGTTGGCCAAAAGAAGCCTTGGCGGAAGACTTTGCCCACTAGCGCTCTTGGGCCATTGTGTGATCCGCATATACCTCCGTGAATTAGTTTTAGTAAATCCTTTCCCTGGTTGTGCGGCACACACTTTAGCCAGGGGGAGGTTACGAAAGCTTTGAAGAAATTGTTGTCAACTATTTTGTACCCTCGGGCCCTTTGGCTCAGTCTATTTTCCTCTTTATTTGAGTTGGGCTCGTATAACCCGTTGATGAATGCCATGATTGGGGCTCTCCAATCTTCGCTTTGGATTGCATGAATGTGCTTTGCTGCTTTCTCAAAACCTTCGATAGCTGGTTGTTTTGCCACTTCATAAAAGACATCACGTGGTAGTTGCACCTGTTGTGCTGCTGCTTTGGCTAGATCATCTGCTTAGCTATTCTCAGCCCTTGGTATTGCCTTTGTTGTTATGCCCAAGAAAAAAATTCTAACCTTCGGACTAGTTGTAAGTACTTTTGCAGCTCTGTATCTTTTGCCTTATAATTTTTCTCGATGTGTCCCGCAATGACTTGGGAATCGGTGTTGATTACTGCTCTTCGTACTGATAAGGCTCGAAGCTTTGAGAGTGCCAGGATTACTACTTCGTATTCGGCTGAATTGTTTGTGCATTTGAAGTCTAGTCTTGTTGCGTAACACAACTTCAAACCGGATGGCGAAGTTAAGATTGCTGATGCTCCAGCTCTAGCTGCTCCCCAAGCCCCATCGACGTACACAGTCCAAAAGGGGTTTACTTCGACTTCTTTGCGAGGGTCTGGAGTCCAATCAGCTATGAAGTCTGCTAGGGCCTGTGATTTGATTGCTGATCTTCCCACGAAGGCTATGACGTAGCTATTTAGCTCGACTGCTCATCTTGCCATTCTTCCAATAGCTTCATTGTTCTTGAAAATGTTTTCGAGGGGGTAGATTGAGGGCACTTGGATTTTGTGAGATTGAAAATAGTGTTTGAGCTTTCTTGATGCCATGACAACAGCATATGCTATTTTTCGAGCTCGGAGTAGTGTTGCTTGGGGCCCTCGAGGGTCTCTGAAACATAATAAATGGGGGCTTGTTTGGTTTTGTTGCCTTCATGCAGTTCCTTTATCAACATTGCGCTGACTACGTGTGGCGAAGACGCGATGTACAACAGTAGTTTGTCCCCTAAGTTGGGGCTGGTGTAACACTCTAGTGTTATCCACACTAAAACTTGCCATGTCATCATATGCATCAGCATTTCATTTGAGTGATAACCTGAGTATGCATTCACTAAAAACAAGTTTAAGTGAACATGTTTGTGCTTAGTGGATAGGGAATGTTAAGTGAGTAACCCTAGTGGTGTGATGCTTTCTTAAGTTATGTGGTTATGTGTTACATGAAATATAAAGTGTAAGAGGAGACCTCTAATTTTCTATGTTTTTCTTATTCTCCTCTCTTTAAATCCAAAAAGTATGGCAAATTTCAAAATGATTTCAAAAGCAAAGTTGTATCTCTTGTTGAGGGGGACAACTTTGGTATTCAAAGTTTTCAAAGTTTCTGTACAAAATTTTGAATAAATTTGAAATCCGTTAAACCCTAAATTTTACCCCAACACTAAATTTCAAAAATTAAAAAGAATTAGACTTTGGGCTTTTAATCAAAGTTGTAGAGAAGGTTAAAATAAACAACTTTTATGAAAATAGATTTTCAAGTTACTAAAGAAAATCTGAAGTGATTTGGAAAACAAGTTTGAATTGGTTTCAAATTGAAAGTTAATTTCCAAAACCCAATTTTATTCCCTTTTGTGTAGTTTCAAAATTAAGCATATTTTGGTTATGCTTCAAAAAGAAAAGTTGTTCTATTTTTGATAAGGAACAACTTTGATGTATAAAGCTTTCCAAGTTTTCATATGAAATCAAAAGTAAATTGGAAAATACTTTTCTGCCCTTTTTGTTCTCTTTTGTTTTTCAAACTCTAATTCAAATTCTGAGCATATTTTGCATATGTTGCAAAAATAAAAGATGTTCAGTTTTGAATTCTGAGCATTTGATATTTTAACATATTTTCAACTTATATTCAAAAATCTCAAGTAATTTCAAATTTTCCAAAAAGGTTTAAAGGTGAAGGAGGGGATAAGCTTTCTTCCCTGTTCATGGCGGTGACCGATCGAGCTAGGGTCGGCAACGCCAGCGCGATGGGCACCGTTTCTTCTCGAACGAGCGCGTGCTGGTCTCCGTGGCGAAGTTAACCAGCTGCTGGCGCTCTCCCTGCTCCGTGGCGTCTTCTCCCGAGCTCGTCATCGTTGTTGTGCCACCAAAGCACATACGAGCTCCCCTCTGTCCCAATCTTGAATTCACGGCAAACCGAACATCCTCATCCAAAATTTACCATGGATATAAGTTCCTTACTTCCTTGCGCACCTCCAGAAACTCTCATTTCAAACTCTACTGTCTCATAGAGCAAGAGCTCGCCGTTCTTCTTTCCGCCGGGCAAAATCACCGCCGTGCTCTACCTCACCGTGGCCAGCTCCACCGGGCACTTCTCTTCTCTCCCTGTCTTTTGTTTCCGTTTCACCTTGACCCCAGGGTGCTCATCGGCTCGGTGGTTTTTCTTTTTGTGCTCAGGTCTCGCCGGAACACCGCTTGCCTCGCCGGAGCTTGCCACCGGAAGCCACTGCTCCGTGGACACCTTCCCTCCGTTCATCCTCCGCTCGAACCATCTACACAGGCAGCACCAGGGTGAGCTACTAAAGCTTCCTAGCCCCTCCGTTCTTTTGCTACCGGCCTGAGTTCGCCGGAACAGTCTCGCCAAGATCCGATCCGCCGCCGTGCGTGGCCAGGCTTAACCAGAGCGGTAGCATTTAGGGTTGGGGGCTCAATCGACTGCGGTTGCTTAGCCGGAGTTGATGCACGCGTTAGTTGGGTCTCTACTGGTCGGAGATGGCCGGCGTAAGGCTCACCGCCGCTCGGTTCGTCGCCGTGCGCGCCGGCTATGGTCGAGGACCTCCTCGTTGTAAAGACGAGTCCTTGCAGGGTGTTGGTTGAAAAACCACAGACTCATGTAAATAGTGCGGTAGGACTGCGGGTTAGTTTCGTGTAAGACGGAGGACTCTTTTGCAAAGTAGCCAGAGCGCGCGGGCGGGAGCCAGGTTGGGCTGGTTTTCGCGCGGGTTGGGCCGCGTCGGACTGGGCCGCAAGCCCAGTTTGGGCTGGTTTTCGTTTTTTCTTTTTCTATCTTTTGAACAGTAAGCAATTTTGTTAATTTTGCTATAATTAATCTATAGCTCTATTAATTATGAAATTTTACATAATAGATGATAGCATGTCTGTGCTAATATAAAAATTATGAAACTTGTATTTGGAGCATTTTTACTATGCCAATAAAATCTGTGTTTTAATTAATAAATGCAACTTTGGGGAATTATGTAATTTTCTGTGGTTATCCAAAAATCATGAAATTTGACATGGGAGTTTATATCACTGATATACACCTTCATGTTTAATTTCATCTCTGTTTGACAAAGTATGCTTGGTGTATAAATAAAAGGCTAATTAAAATGATTAATAAAATAAATAGAAATAGTTGATCCCTGTAGATTTGTGTGACTTTTGGAATTGTTTGACAACCAGTGGAAAACTAGCAAGATTTGCTCCCTGGTTATGGGTTTCCTTTATACAAATACCTTTTTGTTGCTTGTAAGTTGCTTTATCAGAAAATAATAAAACTTGTTTAGTGTTTATAATAGCTAAAGTGGGTTTGTTGGTTTGCAACTTTACCGCGATGGAAAGTTGTACTCTGTATAGGTTATAGTTAAGAAAATTTCCATCTTTACCATGATCATATCATAAGCATCTCATTATTCATGCATATGCACTTCTACGTGTAGATCCCGCTTCGGAAGGCCCTAACTCTCAGTGGATTTCTCCTGAGGGTGCAGACCTTTCTTATTTTTCAGAATCTTCGGACTTCACTGATCCTCAAGGCAAGCCCCGGACATTAAACCTCTCCTTGTATTTTTATAAAGTTTTTTATATCACTTGAGTTAATATGAAGCATTAAGTGAATAAGAGTTGGGTGAACCCTATTTGATGCATTACCAACCTTGATAATTCCAATACTTAACCTTGATACCCGTTTTATGAAAATGCTTAGTATGCTTAGCCATGCTTTCCTACTTCATTACAGTAGGTGCTTTTAAAAAAAATGGTTACTATGTTATGGGGATAATGAATCTGGAAACAACATGATAAGTATAGTAACTTACATCAAGAATGGAGTCTTGTTGTAAGGTTACTCAACATAGGACCTTATCGTTGTTGGCCTGCTGTGATTGAGACCTTTGAGCACAGCCCACATGCGGTGGTAAGCCTCGTCTATAGCTATTCCGATTCTTGAGAACGGCTAATCGCGCACTGGGAGTGGAAAGATGGCGGGAGTAGCGTGTACCCTCGGGGCTATGAGATAGTCGGGTTCGAGGTGTACTGTACTCTCGGGTGGCGCGAACCCATTCTTGTATGGGAGGATCTATAGATAGGGTTGATATATGCAAGATTAAGTTCTACATATGTCGTGTGGTACTGAATCCCCAGCTGGGTGTAAACGATTCGAATCGCCGTGTTTCCTCGGATATGGAGCCTCAATCCACTGACCTGCACCGTAGTAATGAATGGAATCTTTATGAAATGAGAACGAAAGATGTGGTATGATTATGAAAGTTTGAGAATCTTTGGATAGTTATGAAGTTTAATCTTGAGTTAAAACTTGAAAATAGGCTTTACTATTAGTAAGCTTTTATGCAAAAGAAACGTTTTGATCTTGCTAAAGCCTTACCTTGAATTCCTATAGACTTCATACCTGAGTCTTCTTCTCTTTTCTAGACGGTTAAGACTTGTTGAGTACTTTTGTACTCAGGGTTTGTTAACCCTTGTTGCAGGTGAGTACATGGATCCACCTTTTGATGGACAATGCTACTTCACTCTGGTAGAAGAGAGTGATAATGATTCTGATGTGTGACCTTGGGCAAGTAACCTCTTTTGAATGAGTTATGTAATATAAGTTCCGAACAAGTTATGTAATAAGTACTTTGGTGATGTAAACTTTAAACATAAGTTTTAATCTATGTATTATAATCTTTCCGCTTTACTCTGATTTATCTTACCTATAAAACTGTTGTAATACTGTAATGCTTGATGAGGGATTATCCTGGAAAGAATGTAACGTGGATGATTCGGGTTTCCCGAGGACACCCGACAGACCTCTTGAGTCACTTGGAACTCGTGCACGCCGATCAAAGGTCCTTAGGACAATGATGGGTGCATGTGGGCCACTTAATTTAGGAGGTTCTGCCACAGCTGGTAAGGTTGGTCATGTTGGTGAGATACTTTTTCAAGTCTTCGAAGGCCTTTTGCTGTCGAGGTCCCCATTTGAAAGGAGTGGTGCTTCTCAATGTTTCGAAGAAAGGTAGCCCTCGTTCAGCTGATCTTGAGATGAACCTGCTGAGAGCTGCTAAGCATCCTGACAAGCGCTGAGCTGCCTTCTTGTTTGTTGGTGGCTCCATATTGAGGATGGCATCTATTTTTCTGGGTTAGCTTCGATCCCCCTTGCAGACACAATGCAACCTAGTAGCTTTCCTTCGCTGACTCGAAAAATGCATTTTTCGGGGTTTAGCTTCAATCCAACCGATCGAAGGTTAGAGAACACTCTTGTCAGATCTGAAATGTGATTTTCTTTTTGTTTGCTTTGTACAATCAAGTCATCTACATAAGCAGAAATGGCATGTTCATCTTTGAAGACCTCCGATGTCATGCGAGTGAAGGTAGACCCCGCGTTTCTCAGACCCTCTGCCATTCGTCGGAAGCAGTATGTACCCGAGGGGGTGATGAAGCTTGTTTTTTCTTCATCGTCCTCATTCATCCAAATTTGGTGGTAACCCGAGAAATAGTCAAGAAGAGAAAGTATTTGACACCCAGATGCTCTGTCTACCAGTGTGCTTATATTTGGTAGAGGAAAATCATCCTTTGGGCAAGCTTTGTTCAAACAAGTGAAATCTACGCACATTCTTCATTTTTTGTTCTTTTTCTGGACGAGGCCCACATTTGATAGCCAAGTCGGATATTTGACTGGACGGATGATCGCCGCATCGAGGAGTCTCCTTACCTCTGCTCTTGCTGCTTCTTTTCTTTCTTCGGACATTTTGCGGAGCTTTTGTTTAACTGGTCGATACCCTTCTTTGATGTTTAGACTGTGTTCGATCAGCGATCTGTTGACCCCTTTGAGGTCTTCGGCGGACCAAGCGAAGGTGTCAGAGTTCTCTTTGAGGAAAGAAACAAGGTTTTTTTCTGATAGAGGATCAAGGTGAGCTGAGATGACTACTTTCTTCTCTGCGTTTCCGTCAAAGAGTTGAATTGTTTTGGTTTGTTCCTGTGGTAAAGCTCTTTTTTTGGTCATTGAAGATTTTTTCTTCGCTGATAGGGCTTGATATTTCAGGCTTTGATAGGTTGTGTACATTGCGCTGTCCTGGTGCTATTGTGCCTTCGGCGGCTCTTGCAACGTCTTGGTCCCCATAGACTGCAACCACTCCATTTGGAGCAGGAAGCTTCATGCAAAGACAGTCTATGTTGGCACAAAATGTGTTGCACCGTGCCTCACACACAGCAAGCCGAAAAGCGTGGCTTCAATCGGGTGCCCGGACAGTTTGAAATCCGGAGACGTGCCAGTCGGTTTGACCTGAAAGCCAACAAGGGATAAAACTATGAGAGTAAAACTGGAACATGCCGGATGAGACCAGACAGTTCCATATTTACGGCCCTGAAGCCATTCACAATGACATATAGCTATAGAAGCTATCTGTCAACAAGTTTTAAAGATCATTCGGCTAGCTCCAAACATGAGCATATGTAAACAATTGGTTGCCGAATGCACATATGTAAAAGATATGCTTGAGCAAAAGATAGATTCTGAAATAGCGCGTAACCAAGCTCGGCAAATCAGCCGAGTTGGGATCCATGAAGAAGGAACATGCAAACAAAAAACGATCAAACCAATCTAAAACCTGCATCTGCCGCACGACACCTAGTTTTATCAAAGCTTAAGCGTAATTGACATGTATGAACCCACAACACGTAACAATCTAGATTAAAAATTAATTCAGCCATCATGGGTACACGATTATTGGAAAGAACAAGTAAACAACTTGCAAAGCAAGGCCAAACAAAGTCAATCTAGATTGGGCAAAAGAGTATTGCAAAACTAATTAAATAAATTATGCAACACATGGTAACTTAATGAATCTATTAGATCTTGCCGAATCTAATAAAGCCGATAACTATCTCGCTTTTGCTAAACATATCAAGCAAATGCCTGCCGCACGGTATTTACTCATAAGCATAGCACAAGCAAAGACTTCTTGATCATTAACAAAAATCCGCCGCACGACCAATGGAAACGAACAAGACTACTTGCATCACATCTAAATCCACCGCATGATACTAGACATGATAACAAGGTTGCCGGGACTTACGGAGGTCGACAGATCGATGATTCCTCTCGAAGAACTCGACGACATGACAAAGGACTCGAAGATGGCACGAGGCCGATTTGTATTGATATGGTTGTGAACAATTTTACAATGGTCGGGGGTTTATATTTATACCCTGGGTGAAATATGAGTCCTGGAAGATTACGATTTATACAATAAAACTTTGGAAAATACGAATCCTATTCCTATTTTCCTCCCGGTGTCCTTCATTGTTACGTGTCTTCTCATGCAAGCCGGCTTTACCTACCGTATTTGCTTCCCGAATGGAGTCATTGTCTTGCAAGATAGTCGACCACACCTGCACTTGCCAAAACTCCGAGAGCCAAACGACCGCTTGGTTGTTTACTGAATGCCCATCCCACTGTCGGTCGGGTCCACTTGATCAACCGATCTTCCTTGATTCTGCCGATTCCTCAAATTTCGGCTATCTTCGGTAAAATTCAGTCCATTTTTCCTTTTAGTCCAAATTTTGGTGTAAACACATGCTCCCTAATTTTGGGATAAATATTTATTCCAAAATTCTTCTCTCCCGAACCACCGACATGGAACCTCTGGAAGCGTCCACCTCCTGTGGAAATTTTGTGTGTCATAATTACCTTACCTGTCGATTCATCTCCCGATGCACCCCTTGGGGTCCTTTTAAGTCACCCTTCACCTCATTTCGGCTTACTCCTTCAAGCTCCCCTGTTTCAATCTTAAAACCAAGAAAACCCTTCTTCCTCCTATCATCACCCAATCCAATCCACAAGATGTCTTCCGCGGCGAGCAACCATAGCTCCGAGCTTGGCATCTCCAGCACTTCCAGGAAGAGGTTGCTCTCTTCTACTTTATTTCAAAATGAAGCAACCGTTCTCACTTTGTTACCTTTGTTCAGGAGGGTCAGTGATGATTCTTCTGAGGACTTGACTCAACAGATCATAGATCTTCAGCTTGACCTGGAGGAGAAGAATCAGGAGATTTCTTAAGTTTCCCAGGATCGTGATGTCGCTCGGAATCGGGCCGCCGGTGAATATTTTTCATCATCGTTGTCTTCGTTCCCCTTTTTTTTACTTACTCTTCTCCATCACAGCTCTGGGGGGCAAACTCCATGCTCTTGAAGCTGCCGTCGCCAGGCTTGCCGTCACGGCCAACGCAACAGGCATGACAGCTTTGGATCGGGTAAACGATGTTAACCGAATCCTCCCCAACATCTCTAGGGCTGGCATGGGATACGGTGCAACGCTTGCCTTCAACGCTGTACGGATTCACTCCGGCACCGACTACCATAGCTTCGATGTCTGTGAGCGGGGGCTGGAGTATAGAGTAGCACATTCTGTGGATGACATGAAGGAAGCTGGAACAGATCTTGCTGATTCCTTCGACCACGATCTCCCGATTAGACAAAGGAGAGGGTGGACGAACTGATCTTTTCTTTTTTACTGTAATCTTGTACCTCTTTCTTGTAAATAAAAGTCTTTCTGTGTGACTTTTGAAATCAATATGTGATTGATCCTTCGAGATCAATGTGTGTTTTGCTTCGTGCACTAATCACTGACTTTTATTCTTTTTTCTTTAAAGGCAATGTATATCGCATCGGCTTACTGCTGACAATCATGTCAGTCATCTCTGCTTCACAGGCGATCGTCATAATCAGCTATCTTTAAATCTAGTGTTCTGGATCCTTTTCAATTTTCCAATCCATGACGACGTTAGGATAGTACCTCTTAAGGAATTTCTGAAGACTTCTTCATTAAAATTCTATCGCCTGGAGAAAATATGATCCTTTACACTTCAAAGATCACCTGCCAAACTTACTGTCCTTGGCATCAATCAGTAAAATGGGTTTCCAAACAATCAACCGAAACTGAACTCCTCATGTGGCAACAATCTTTAGCCGAATCCTGTCGGCTTTCTGATTCCAGACCTGCAAATGAATAACCGAAGTTGTTTTTCCTAAACAATGTCTATTTGCATCTCCTGATCACCTCAGGGATTTTTTCCCGATTGCAACATTTCTTCAGAAAAACACTTCTCAACCACATAATGTCATTTTAGCCAAATAGATCTCACTTTGACATGTCATGTCACTCGGCATCTTATTTACTGTGTTTCACCTTTCTCTCCTCCCGATAAACCTACTAGCTTCAAAAATGCTAGGGTCACCAGGATTATGAACATTTTTTGTACTAATGGCGATATAAACAATATCGGCTATTCTTCAAACTCTTGGAGCATTTTTCTGCTAAAGGCGATGCTTCACATCGACTACTTTCGCGTACAAAAATCCCTGAATTTGCTCATGTACCGTTTTCCACACAGGAATGAAACTCCTCAAGAAATCTCCCATTATCAGTTCCAGAAAAATTCCTCTCTCAACTATCAACCATACGACTTTCATCCAAAGCAAGAATTTCTTGATCTTCCTGATGTCCAAAAGCAGCCTGAACTAATTTACTTGCTTCTTCGCTGTGCCCCCTAGGGATATGGTGTAAAGTCGCCATCATGTTAGTAGAAGGATCACGATGATGAGTAACAAAATCGGCAATAGCCTGACCATTCGCTGCTTTCGCTGATTCGTACCTCAAATCAAAATCTGGCAATACTAAAATCCATTTGTCGATCCTTCCATAGTCATCAACAATCATATGTTTTATCATATCAAATTCAGAAAACTATCACGCAATCGGCATTTAATAAGTAGTGCCGAAGCTCGGTACACGAGTAACATATATATGAATGTAGCCGAATATCTTGTCTCTGGGTTTAACATCTTTCGGCTAAGGTAAGCTACTATCCTATCTCTTCCTTTAAATTCTTGTATAAGGGCCGATCCTATTGTTAGGCGATCAGCCGCCACGTACAACTCAAAAGATAAGCTGTGGAAGTACCAACTCCGGCAGTGCTTTCATGCATTTCTTCAATTCCATCAAAAGCTTTCTGTTGTACGTCACCCCTCGCGAAAACTTTTAAATCTTCCCTAAGCTTCAGCAACGGAGAAAAAAGGTAGAACTCTTTCAGAAGGTCTATCAATTTCAATCTGTATTCTGGACCCAGTTTTGCACTAACACATATCGGCCTTGCTTTGGCTTCATTACCAATATTTACTTCTTCTAATTTATCAGCCGATACGAAACCTCGCCCCAACTTTCCTCCGTTACCATCAATTGGATTATTCATTCAAAAATTACTCTGAGAGCCGATTTCTTGAATCGGCTGTTGGTCCTTGTCAAAAACATTCACAGGACCTTCTTTCCAAACTTTTCCAGAGAAGCACTCAACACCATCATATTCCCAGTAGACAGGTTCTGCAGTAGCAACACTCACCGAATCATCAGCATGGACAACTTCAATGTCATCTCCAATCCACTGGATGAGGATTTGATGCATAGTTGACGGAACGCAGCAATTTGCATGGATCCAATCCCTTCCCAAGAGCAAACTATATGCCCCCTTGCCATCGATGACGAAGAAGGTAGTAATCAGGGTTTTTGACCCGATTGTCAACTCAACATGAACCGCTCCTCGAGTATCAGAAGGATTGCCAGCAAAATCTCTCAACACCATGTCAGTTTTCAATAATTCTTCACTTGCCATCCCAAGTTTCTTGAAGGTAGTATATGGCATGATATTTATGGCAGCTCCGCCATCAATAAACATCTTGGTTAACGGCTTGCCATTAACATACCCCCTCATATAAAGTGGTTTCAAATGTCGATGCTTAGCTGGCTTATCAAAGACTGCCCGTTGAGTCAGAACGAGCTGAGCCATTAGATCTTGGTATTCATCTTCGTCAAAATCTGAATACACTTCCTCTTGGACATCTTGATCTACGGGAGCTATGAATTCTGATGGGAGAAAGAATGTCATGCACGCGTTAGCTGAACGATCACCCTCATCAGGCTTTTCTTTAGGACGCCAAATTTGCTTTGTTTTGGCACCTGCTTGTGTCAATTCTCTGTCCCTTAGGCGCTGCACTCTTCTTTTCTGGCTCTTTCTTAATCTTGGTGGACACCATTGTCCTTTCTGTGAAACATATTCGCGGTACTCCTCTTCTTCAGCGCAAGCCCAACCTTGGTCGACAAATCTTCTTCCTTGTCGGTTTTTGGAATTACCTATTTTTAAGCGCCGGTCATCCTCAGGGATTCGCACCCCAAGCCTTTCATGGACCGAACGGCGGTTGACTCGAGACTGCCTGTATTCAGAATATTGATCACTGCATTCAGGGCAGTTGTTCTTAGCAGGCAGCTTCAAGCCTTCATTCCAACAATATTTGAAAAATGAACACTCCCAATGAGATTGCTCTTGTTCTCTCATATATTATCGTTCTTCTCGGTATATCTCCTCTTCGTATCTCCGCTTCTTCTCTATGAATTTATGTTCTTCATAAATTTTTTACTTTTGGTACCGTTCTTGCTCCCGATGCCATTTGTTTAACAAAATGTGTGTCGTGACTCTGGGCCTGGAAGCTTCACCCCTTTTAGTTCAGCTATTCTGAAAACGAACTTGTCGTCGAAGTTCTTCATTTGTGATCTGCCGATCGGGGTCAACAGCACCGGTTTCTCTTGCTCTATCAGAGGTTAACACCCTCACCTTGCTTTTGCCCCTGGGGTCATCAGTATTAACCATGTTAGCGGAAAAAGATACGGTATTTTGTCCAAAAGGGCTACCGTCAACTTTCATTTTTCCATCAAATTTCAAATGCCCTTCTTGGATAGCTTTCTGGATCCGCACTCTGAACACTTGACAATCATTAATAGAATGAGATCTGGTATTATGAAAACCACAATACTTCTTGTCTTTAACTCCCTCAGGGTGCAGCATAGGATGACCTTCCGGCAACTTGACGCGTCCCTCTTTCACCAGTAACTCAAATAGTTTATCTGATTTGGAAAAATCAAAGTCGTAGGTACTTTTTGGTTATCTCAGCCATCGTTGATGGACCTAAGTCGGCTCTTTAGTCCAGACCAGCTCTGCTGCAGCTATCTCATTTTCATCGTCATACTTCATCGCCTCTTCTAAGAAAGCTTGGTACATTTCACTAGCCACATCGCCTTTCTGGTACTGGTTATTTCTCTTAAACCCCTGAGCCTGATTACTCATCATCGCCAACTGTTGTGCCAATTGCCCAAGATCTTCAAACTCCATGTCGAATAATCTCTCTTTGATATTCGGCAACATACCAGCTATAGCTATCCCTGGCAATTGATCATCTAGTAAGTTCAGGGAATAGCAGAGATTTTTAGTTTCCCTGAACCTGCGCAAGTATTCTTGTGGTGACTCATTAGCCCTCATTTTCAAACTCATGAGGTCGGCCAACTTCTTCTCATTAGTACCCATAAAGAAATACGCATGGAATTTCTGTTCTAACTCTGCCCATGTACTAATAGAATTCGCTGGCAGAGATGTGAACCATGAGAAAGCCGGTCCTGTTAACGACAACGGGAAGTACCGAATCCTCCAAGCCTCATCTGCAGATGCTTCTCCAAGTTGCATCAAGTAACGACTGATATGTTCTATGGTACTAGTGTCATCTTGGCCCGAAAACTTGGTGAGATCAGTGAGAGGTTTCACCCTTGGAGGGAGTGCGACTCGGTTATACCACTCCGGGTAAGGAGATTTGTAAGCATAGGATTGATTTTTTGGTTTCAGGCCGAATTGATTCTGCATCATGTCGGCCATCTTATGCATGATGAGGTCAATACTTGAATCTGGAGCTGCTTGTGTTTGACCTCCGAAAAACGGTCCTGCCGAATTTTTATAGCCTAGATTCGGGAAAGCATTAATCGCACTTTAATCAATGAATTCCTGATATCCGTCCCCATACATATTCTTTTGCAATCTATTTGTTGCAGGAGACACTCTAAAAGCAGATGGTGGAACGTTTCCCGTTGTGCCGAATGCGAGCTGACCATGAGTCGTGGGAGGCTGCTGTGCCTGGTGAAGAACCATTCCACCCGTGCTTGAACCAACCCCGCCGTCTTCAGTAGTTCTCTTCTGATGTTGGGGTACAAGGAATAACAATGGTCCCTGTATCGGGCCAGTGGCTTCCTCAAAACGTTTATCAACCGTCGGGCCAAAAGTACTGACCATGATGGCACGAAAGGTGTTTAGGAAAGCTGATTGATGATTTGTCATGGCCTCTGATATAGACTTGTACACCATTTCGGATAGTTTTTGAGTATCTTCCTCATTAGTACTGTCAGATTGATGAGGAAGGAGAGTTCTTGGGAGTGACTGCTTCTGGAAAACCTTGTTGCTCTTGTTCTTAGAAAAAGATATCAAGCATTTGCGCTGAAACTCATTGCATGCTTGTTGTATTGGATTCTTCAATTCTGGCGGCAACTCATCCATGGTCACTTCCAAAATCTGAGTGTTATCGAACTCAACCATCTTGGAATACAGGGTCCCACCGGGTGTGCCAAAAAGTGTGTTGGCACAAAATGTGTCACACCGTGCCTCACACACAGCAAGCCGAAAAGCGTGGCTTCAATCGGGTGCCCGGACGGTTTGAAATCCGGAGACGTGCCAGTCGGTTTGACCTGAAAGCCAACAAGGGATAAAACTATGAGAGTAAAACTGGAACATGCCGGATGAGACCAGACAGTTCCATATTTACGGCCCTGAAGCCATTCACAACGACATATAGCTATAGAAGCTATCTGTCAACAAGTTTTAAAGATCATTCGGCTAGCTCCAAACATGAGCATATGTAAACAATTGGTTGTCGAATGCACATATGTAAAAGATATGCTTGAGCAAAAGATAGATTCTGAAATAGCGCGTAACCAAGCTCGGCAAATCAGCCGAGTTGGGATCCATGAAGAAGGAACATGCAAACAAAAAACGATCAAACCAATCTAAAACCTGCATCTGCCGCACGACACCTAGTTTTATCAAAGCTTAAGCGTAATTGACATGTATGAACCCACAACACGTAACAATCTAGATTAAAAATTAATTCGGCCATCATGGGTATACGATTATTGGAAAGAACAAGTAAACAACTTGCAAAGCAAGGCCGAACAAAGTCAATCTAGATTGGGCAAAAGAGTATTGCAAAACTAATTAAATAAATTATGCAACACATGGTAACTTAATGAATCTATTAGATCTTGCCGAATCTAATAAAGCCGATAACTATCTCGCTTTTGCTAAACATATCAAGCAAATGCCTGCCGCACGGTATTTACTCATAAGCATAGCACAAGCAAAGACTTCTTGATCATTAACAAAAGTCCGCCGCACGACCAATGGAAACGAACAAGACTACTTGCATCACATCTAAATCCACCGCATGATACTAGACATGATAACAAGGTTGCCGGGACTTACGGAGGTCGACAGATCGATGATTCCTCTCGAAGAACTCGACGACACGACAAAGGACTCAAAGATGGCACGGGGCCGATTTGTATTGATATGGTTGTGAACAATTTTACAATGGCCGGGGGTTTATATTTATACCCTAGGCGAAATATGAGTCCTGGAAGATTACGATTTATACAATAAAACTTTGGAAAATACGAATCCTATTCCTATTTTCCTCCCGGTGTCCTTCATTGTTACGTGTCTTCTCATGCAAGCCGACTTTACCTACCGTATTTGCTTCCCGAATGGAGTCATCGTCTTGCAAGATAGTCGACCACACCTGCACTTGCCAAAACTCCGAGAGCCAAACGACCGCTTGGTTGTTTACCGAATGCCCATCCCACTGTCGGTCGGGTCCACTTGATCAACCGATCTTCCTTGATTCTGCCGATTCCTCAAATTTCGGCTATCTTCGGTAAAATTCAGTCCATTTTTCCTTTTAATCCAAATTTTGGTGTAAACAGGCTGGATGAATTATTACATTGAAAACATTGGTGACCCCTCGACCAAAAATCGCATTGTAAGGATAAAACATGTCGACCACATCGAAGGTTATGTGTTTTGTTCTACAGTTCACTTGGTCTCCGAAGGTGATGGGCAATGAGATTTTTCCAATTGCTCTGACTTACTGACCGCCAAAACCGTACAGAGGATTGCCGGCAGGTTGCAAGAGGTTTCTGTCTAGCTTCATGTTGTCAAAGGTTGAGGCGAACAAAATGTCCGCGGAGCTCCCTGTATCGACTAGAATTTTGGTGATTGTCCATCCTGCAAGATTGGTTTCCATTACCATAGCATCAGTATGGGGGTAATCCCTTAGTTTCATGTCACTGGCATCGAAGGTTATTGGGATGTGGGACCATCGTCCAAACTTGTGTGGTCCTTCGACGGCCACGTGGTGCACTCTTCTGGCGTGTTCTTTTCTTTGCCTTTTGTTGTCGTGGTCTTCGTTAGAGCCCCCAGTGATAGCGAGGATTACGCTGAAGGTTGATGTTGGATTGTTGATGGTTGTTTGAGTTTAGGATTCAGCTTTGACGGGCGGAGGAGCTGGTAGCGCTGGTATTGGGGTGGTGGTGGTAGAGCGTTGCTTGTTTGTTGGTTAGTTTGGGTTTGAGGGGTGGTTGGGTATGAAGCGGTGTAGGGTGCGTTTTGGCGTTGGAGGGTGGTGGATGGCTGATATGGGGTGTGATTGTAGTGTGGGTGGTGTGCGTAGAAAGGTTGGTGCGAGGGTAGGCCATAATTGATTGGGGTGTATTGGTATGGAGGGTGGGTTGGATTGAAACTTGGCTTTCTGGTATGGTTGATGGTTCGGTTTTCTGCCGATGCGGCTCTTTTGGATTCCTGGTACTCTTTTCCTTTGGCGAAGCACTTGCATTGCTTGGTCGTGTGACCTTTCGCTGGACCACAAAAGTGGCAATACATTTTCGTAGGATCCTTCTGTTGGTTTCTTTGTTCTGGCGGGGGTGGAAACCCTTGCGGGGTTTGATTGCCTGAAGATTGAGTGCCCCTTCTCTGGTCTTCGATTGGACCTGCCCTGTTGATTGCACCGATGTTGCTTGGATCTTGACGAGGGTTGTTTTCTCTCGCTTGGGGTCTCATCTGCGGTTTCTGTTGTGCCCTTTGGGCATCGGACTTCGCCCTGAAGTCCATGTCCGCTCTACAATATCTTTCCATTGTTTCATGTAGTTCCTCGATTGTGTTTGTCGGCTTCCTGGCAAACTTCGAAGAGCAGGGGCATGGTCGCAAACCGCTTGCCGCTGCGAGAATTACGACTTCGTCAGATATTCCCGAAGTTCTTGCTCTAATTTGGATGAACCTTTGCCAATAATCTTGTAGTGGTTCGCGCTCTTCTTGTTTACAATTGAACAACTCGATAGGGTTTGATGGGGCTGCTGTGATACCTTTGAAATTTGTGCAGAGCTTGTCTCTGAGGTTGGCCCAGGAATCCACGGTTCCAGGGCGCAGGTTGCTGTACCACGTTTGCGCGATGTCTTGGAGGATGATTACAAATGACTTCGCCATTGTTGATTCATATCCCCCGTTGCAGCAACCGCTGCTTCATAGCTCATTATAAACTGACGAGGGTCAGAAAGTCCATCATAACGGGGCAAGTTCTGTGGGTTATAAGATAGTGGCCAAGGTTGGGTTTGTGGTATTTGGGAAAGTGGTGATCTTGGGTCATAAGGCATCTGATGTTGTTGGGCCCTCCGCGGATTGCGAAGGTTTGACTCTCTCTCATCTGGGTAAAGGTGACGGAAATTTGGTTGTCTTTCAGGGTATGGGTTGTTAAGGTAATTTGGTGGTGGATGGGGTGGTGGCGGTTGGCGTACATTGCCCTCATGCCTCTCGACGTTCCCCTCCTGGGGTAACGGCACCTCTCTGTCGATCCAACCTTCGGCTTCGGCTTCAGCTGCCGCAAGGGACTCCTCCATACGACGAAGTTGTTCCCTTGTCTCATCCACCTTTTGCCTGATAGCACGCAGCCAGTTATGCCTTTCAAGCTGGTCCAGGCGTCTTTTCTTTTCCTGCAATTCAACGTGAAGCCTCTCTAAAGCCTCGAGGCCCAACTCCTCTTCATCTCCTCCCCCACCTTCTCCAGAGGTGTGCGGGTAATGCTGTGATGTCAGCCGAATGTGTGGGGCCGGGATCTCAGTCTCCGGGTCAACTTCTTCTGCTCGCGAAGGCACTACGTTCTCTTCTACAGCTTGAACCGTTGCGGCGGCTTCACTGGTTGTGCGATGGTCTCTACCCGAGATTGCCCTCCTAGTTCCGGCCATTACGCAAAGGTGTAAATTGTCGTAGCGATCCTCACGGTCGGCGCCAAACTGTTGGAATTACGCCTGCCCAACCCCCCCCCCCCACACACACACACGTGCAGGGGTATGGTGAGGGTGGCCAACTGTCAAACGAAGGACGAAGGTGTAAATGAACTCAAGGACACTGTTTCTTTCTTTCTTTTCTAAAAAATCATTCCCTTTACACTGTTCATCCCTTGCTATTACCAAGGGACACTGTTCAATTTACAAAAGGGTACAAAAAAGATTCCATGGAGCTATACAACGGAAGGGCGAAAACGTACAATCACAGGTAGCGCGAAAACCCTAGCTCCTCTTCCCCCGTCCGCCGCCGCCGGACCCGCGCGCCCCCTCGCTGGGTTGCGGAAATCAGCCCTGCGTCCGTGAAACCTTCGCTGCAACGGCGAGGGTTTTCCAGAAACTGTTGAGAGTGCGAAGACGGTTTCTCCAAGACAGCTCACGTGACATCACTGCCGAGATCCGCCCGTGGAACCTTCGTTGTTGTGTTGAAGACCAAGCTTCGCTCGCTGTCCGTTAAGTTCCCGCGCTTGATGATCCTCATTCCTACATGCAAAGACTAAAAAACCGACTTGAGGGCCGTGTCAAGGCCGAGGGTTTCTTCGAAGGTCGCTGAGAGCGCGAGGGAGGTTTCTTTATGACGGCTCGCCTGACGTCGCTGCCGAGGGTCCCTACCCCCAACATCATGGGACCCAAATGTTCATAAGTGTCAGCTACTGCTCAGTGTTGATTCAAGGCAACGAACGTTACAAAATATATTTTTTTATCTTCTCGGCATCGGTGAACGAACATGAGCCAGTTCTTGCTTTTTTGGTTTCAGCATCGCATCCCACAACGTTACTACCCGATGCTTCAACCCTCTCTCTCTTGTTTGAGCATCGGCAAAAGGCAACATTGTGGACAGTCTTAGACTCCAAGTCTATGATTTCTTCGAGGTAATAAATACACTTGGACTCTATGTAGAGTTTTCACTGTGAATGCCCTTATAGAACCATGAGAAAAAGTGCAAGGTTATTTCAAGATCCTTTTGTTCGATGTAGAAAAGTTATTGACGAGCAAGTATACAAAACACGTTTCATGATCCCTTTGTATGCATTTGTCAGAACTTGCCTACTGCTATATAAAGTTTATAACATCCTTGCTATTATGATTTGGCAAAAAAAAAAAGTATCACCTCACCTTGTCATATGTATTTTCTATACTTACATAAGTAATAATCTACATTGGCTGTGTTGTAAAAAAAAATAATTTGATCAGAATTCAAAGAATCAATGGAATCGTTGACTGTTGATGACTCCCCTGAAAGTATGATCTATGTCACCCTGATGTGGAAGCTGGTTTGCCGGGACGCCAGAAACTCTTTTTAGCAACAAGAAATTGCTGTTTCACGACGACAGTTTCATAGTGCAGAGACTTCAGGATTGGGAGCATCTTTTTTATCATATCTAATGTGTCTTTCAACACAAACCATCTTCCAGGTCTCAGTATTCTGTCGATTTCAACCACCACTTCGATGAGGTCACACCTAAATAAAAGACGCAAATATCACCTCAAGTTTCTGACAGAATGGGTGCACAAACAGCAGAAGGGAGTGAAAATTCACCTATTTGTAAAACTTCCAATGAGATTACTCATGTGGAGAAGATCATAGGTACGAGGATAGGTGTTGAAAGATTCGCACCAGTCATGATATGCCCCAATCAAACCTCTGTTGAAAATAAGTGGCAATGTATCTGGTTGACCAATTGGCGCAACATTCATAACCCATAAAGGTCGATCAATGAGTGCTGCCGCAAACCTGGTTCAACAAAAGAAGCTTGATTAGCATCCCCATCATGAAATGGAGTCTCCAATTAGTTTAATACCAAGTGATTGTTATGCAGATTGGAATAAATACAAAACAGTGAGATCTTTGGTACCAGTGTAACAGTAAAGTTTCTGAGGCCTCTGCCTTACTGGCTTTGCAGTAAGACAAAGTAACAGACTAAAAAAAGGAGTAACCACTTAAGGCATAGCTGAAGCAAGGATGATTATATTCAAGGCTTCACGCTATGGTTCAGCATAAGTTATCCCAATTTCACTAACAAAAACTTTATCAACATATGCTCGGCAGATCTGCCAGGCATTAAAAAAAGAGACTGGAGTACAAAAATCTCATGTTACATTATCCATTTATAATCCCTTGTGCTCCATATATCAGAAACAATTCAAAGTTGGGGCAAGATGCTGTACGAGCATTAATATTCATGACATACAAATCAACTTTAACTACATAAGATAAGTAGAAGTAGAAAGTTGTCTTTACTTACCCTCCAAAACCAGCATTCATGTCCATTACATTGCGAATGCTTGACCAATTAAGTGGGAAGTCAATGAAATATACTTCTGAAACGAGCTGTTTCCAATACTTTGTATCAGCTTCAAAGTTCTCTTTGTTAGAAGCAGAATCATCAGGTACACTTGCATATCTAACATCAAGTCTTTGAGGCCATGGAACAGGCCAATTGTATCTTTCATCTAAAGTGGTAATGGCAGTTGTGAAAATGCAACTATCAAGAGGAGAATACCTGCAAAAGCAACAACAAGGGCAATACATGACAATAGATAGAAAGATTGAATGGCATACATCATGTTAACGCTATTTGTCACTGAACCAGTAAAGTTATAATCAGAAATATGCAATTGGATGCAACAAGACAAGTTAAGTTGTGACCTACCAAGGAAAACGTGATCCATCTCTCTCAGAGCATAAAGGGGGTTCATTCGTCTTCCTTTCAGCATAACAAGAATTGGATGCTGATTTTTGATATATAACAACTCCAATTCCATTGACATCTTGAGATTTAACCACCGTCCTCCAGCAGATTGATTTAGTCAGAGTAACCATTGCTGCACGAGCAGAAATGGGCATTTCAATTAGCATGGAAAAATATTAAACAAATGAAAAAATCTCTAGGATGTAGTATATTCCCAATAGAATATATGACAGCTCACAAACCATTCCAGTCGTCTTGGTCTCTTGTCTCTTGACGGTAGACAGGGGTTGCAGACCAAATGAAATATCCTCCAGGCCTTAGTACTCTATTAAGCTCCAACAGTGGTTTTCCACCTGCCATTCCAAGTGGAAGATTAATTAAACAAAAAAATCAACGAAAATAAGAATATACTTTACAAACCAGGACAGAAAATAAAAATACTACATTATTTTGGCTTTTAAGAATATTGCGAAGAAATAGAATACTTGCCATTTGCATACCAATGAACCCTGCACCTTGCACAGTGTACAACATCGAACGCATTATCAGGTAAAGGAAGCTTTTGTGTTCCAATTACGGCTAGAAATGCTGGAATTCCACGCTCTAGTGCAAACTGTATCTGAGCCTCATGCTCATCTTTTGGGGCAAATGACATAGTAATGACATTCCTGTCTAGCAGGTATCCACCAAAGCTGGCAACACCACATCCAACATCCAAGACAGTTCTTGTGCGCCTTCCCCATTGAATGGTTGGCATAATCTAAAAATGAAATTTATCAACAGCATGTTACAAGGAGATAAGAGAAACAACAGCATGTTGTTACAAAACTGACGGCAGTGGCATAATAGTTGAGTATAAAATGACTAAGCCCCAGCACATAAGAAATAAGAAAATATATTTAGCAATCGAAGCACGCCCTTTATGTTCAACCCCGACCAGCAAAGACTCAAATGGTAGTGAACAAACTGAGCAGCAAGCACCAGCAGTGAAATTGATCCCAAAAAAAAACAAACACCACCTCAAATCGCATGATGCATGCAACACCCTTGTCTATCAAAGTACTTAACGAACTTCCTCTGCGGAGTTAAGCTGACCCAACATATAGTGGTTTGGTAATGTTTACCTGTTCAACAAACTGAATGTATCTTCCCACGCCATCTTTGAATTGAGTTCCACCTCCAGGGAAAACAAGAAAATCACCAGACCTTGTAACCCAGTTCTGATCTTTCTTATACTCCACCAGCTTTGGGTGAGGGACGTTGTTGTACCAAATCTGGATTTGTAGTGAAATTAAACAGTCAGATAGTTAGCCACCTAGTGGCATCACAACAAAAAAATAAACTGTCAGACAAACACAACTATAAAAAGGAAGTTACTATCTTCAAAGGATGCATTAACTAATATATCAGATTCGAAAGAAGTAGCCTCAAGTTATTTGTCATAGAGTCCATGTGCAGAAAGAGTAGTACTCTGTTCTCTATCAATTCTGTACTATAGAGATTCCAGATCCCCAGAAGTATACTCTCACTGTGCTGCTTAGGTATAGCAAGTAGCAACTTCCAAAAACAGAGAACGTCCTTAGTTTGTAGTGCAAATCGAGTATTCTAATATTAGAATCAAAAGTTTTTTTGGGGGATCCGATCCATCATGGCCTTTAGTTAGTATATTATAAAACAACACTAGCACCGCCAGCAGCCCAACCAAGCAACCATTCTCATAATCATGAACGCCAAATCATTGTAAGCACCTTGAATATAAACGAATAAATCAAAGAGGATCAACAACCAGAGCCACTTGCGAAGCTAGCGCAGGAGGTCCTCACCATGTCACGGCTGCGCGGCCACGGCACAGGCGTCCGGTACCCTGCGGGCAGCGGCACCAGGCACCTGAGCCGGGGCGGCAGGGGGCAGTGCCGCTCCCGATGCTCCATGTGCCGCCTCGACCGCAGCGCCTTGATCGCCCGCACGTTGTCCAGGCAGGGGATGTAGTCCGTCGACGACACGCCCCTCCCCAGCCTGCTGCACGTCTGCCACCTCACGCTCACCGGCGCCTCCTCGTCGTCCCCACCTTTCTCCACCGGGGCGACGCTTGTATCCGTCTTCCCGTCCGCTCCGAGTCCCCTGGCGTCGCTGTTGTCTCCTGCTCCCGGCGAGCCGCTGCTACCGCTGCCTTCCTCGGCGAGTGGCTCCGATGCACTACTGTTGACATCGGCTTTTGTGACGGCTGGCTGCGATGCACTAGCAGTAGTGTCCTCCTCCGCTTTCTCGGTGGTACTCGAGCCATCTGGTTTCGAGTGAGGTGGGCTTCCTCTTCTCGGGGTGTGGTTTTGCTGTTGGGGGAGAAGAGGAGGTGCGAGGGAAGGGGCTGAGGCGGAGAGACGAGAGGGGAGGAAGGCGAGCGATCCAGGTGAGGGGTCGAGGAAGAGGAAGAGAAGGACGAGGATGGCGGAGATGAGGAGGAAGAGCGAGAGGAGGAAGGGCCGCCTCGCGCGGTCGGAGGAAGGGACGGCCATCGCCGCTCCGCGGCGTCACTACTCCACTGGTGCGCCGTGAATTGTGATCTGCATCTGCTTGGGCCTTGGGGAGTGGAACAAGACCGGAGGAGTGAAAGAAGAAGAAGGCGGTGGCGGGTGGTGGGGTTCGGCGGGCGGGTGGGTGGGTGGGTTCGAAGTGGAAGCGGACCGTCGCGGGCACGGCTGCTGCGTTGGTGCTTCGGCGGCCGGCCGCGGTGGAGGATGGCGGGCGGCCGCGGGCGGAGAAGGGGATGGTGCTGGTCGTTTTCGGATGGTAGTTGGACCTCGGTGGCATGAAGCTTTTTGGTTTGTTTTTGTTTATTTTAATATTTATTACTACTGTACTTCTTTTTTTCCCGATCATGGGTTTATCATATATGCTTTCTCCCGTAAAAAAAAAAAGTATCAGCCGGCTTATATGATACAGTGTTTTTGCTACACATGCGATCTTAAAGGGTCGTCAGTTCTGATTTCTGAACTTACAAAGGACAGAGTAGGCATAGTATATTGATGTAATGATGAGTAAATTTGAGTTTACCTAGTCTGTTGTTTTATGGTAAGAAGTAGTTTGACCCATCCAGCTATGCTACATCAGTCCAGTAATTTATGATTTGCTAATCAGTTTTGGTTCTTGGTTGAGCATTGCGGATGAGCATCGATTCATTGGTGGCAGAAACAAGGCGTAACGCATTGCGGATCTCTAAATTTTATGGCGCTGATGCTTATCATGTGCGTGAATCGGTGTTAACGGATATGCCCGATGCAGAAGTGAAACGGGTTCAAGGCATTGGGCAGAATGTAGGCCGCGTTCACCATCGAACCTATTTACGGCTAACAATGTTTTCAAGGCGGTAAGGCGAGGCGTGGCGACTGACTACCGCCTTACGCTTAAGCGAGTAAGGCGTAAGGCGAGGCGACGCCTTACCAACTAAATGAAAATTTAAAATAACAGCTCAGAGCAGTAAATGGTAAAGAAAAAAGAAAAGAAAAAAAGAAAAAAGAAATGAGAGTAAGAAGTGATCCGGCCCAGCCCACCAGGCAGCCCATATGCCCCTCGCGTCATCTCTCTGACTCTCTCTGATCCCTCGCTCCTGTAGGCCGCCGCAACTCATCGCCGCCGCAGCTCTCTTCCAGATCCCTCTCTTCGTCTCTTGCTTCCCTCTCTCATGTAGATCAGCGCGGATTGGAAGGTGGCCGCGGCTCGCAAGCAGCTGCTTCTCGCGAGACTTGACTAGAAGAGGACATGACCGCATGGCTCGGCTGCGGGCAGGTAGGCGGCAACTTCCCACGGCAGCGGGGGGATGCAGCGGCGCGGGCGAGCGAGCTGTGGTTGCCTATTCCTCTCCCGCTCACTGGTTGGTCTCCACTGCTCCGCGCGCCTGCTCTGTTTCGTCGCACGCCCCGCACGCCCGCTCCTCTGCACGGCATGCTTTGTTTCTCCCGCGCGCGTCTTTCTTTCGCTTTTCGCTTTCTTCGGCGATTCTCCTGTGTCTTCCCGCTGCCCAGAACAGAGGCCTCGTATGGCGCACGCCACACATGATTTGGCCTGATTCGGACGCCAAATCGTGTCACACCCGTGGCCGCCGACGAGATCAAATCGGCGACGTGAGCAATCACAGGGATAATCTGAGAAGATGATCTCGATACGAAGGAGTAAGAATCGCTTCCTTCCCTCTATCCGTGTTTTGTGTTCTGTATTTTTCTTCGATGCCTGATGATGTGTGTAGCCGTTGTTTTGTAGCCTTGCTCTTGGACTGGCACTTAGGCTGTGGCAGCGATAAATGGGCTTGCCAGCCCATGGTTCCTCTTGGGCATAATTCATGGTATATGTTAAGAATGAGAATGTTATGAACAGAGATTTGGAACTGTCTTTCATTGATCGTTGAAAAAGTATATATACAAGGGCTTGCGTCCGTACGACGCGATATGAACAGTAACAGGCAGTTGCCTGTGTTGGCAACCGACATGCTTATCTATTAAGCCAGGTGGTTAACTTCTAATCCTATCCACTAAACATGTTTAACGGATGAGATCACCCCGTCGCTTGTCCGAACGGACGTCGTTTCGTAACAGTATAGTTGGGTATGACATTACCCCCGCCGCAAAACACAGCTTGTCCCCAAGCTGTGGTGTTCATGAAATGCTGGCACAGAACATTAAAGCTGTCAATCCATGAAACACTTCCATTGACGATTTCTGGACGCTATGGCCGTAAGACGGACGCCATATCAATCTAAGGCGATTCGTCTGTTGTGGCGTCCTTCGTGGAGCGCCTTGGCGCTTAAGCGACGACAAAGCGACGCCTTGAAAACATTGACAGCTAACTTTGACTGTTTCAATAATGTTTTGTAAAAGAATAAACCAAAATACGGCTGATAAGCCAGCTTTCAGCTCAGCTCATAAGTTCAAGCGAACAAAGGTAATTATTTGCCACAGGTTTGTGTGACTAGATGAAACAAGCGTAAATGGATTTGCTTCGCCTGTAATGGAGTACCGGACTCATCGTAATGTCGGTCACCCTTTACAACTCAAGCTGTCAGTCAGTCATGTGGAACTGTCATAAGCCTCTAAAGCGATAAAACTACCATGCTTCAGTGGCAGGACCTAAACAAAAGCAAATATCTATGGGGCACAAATTTTGTGAGAAAACAGCTGGCACATTGGAAACTATCTGATCAGCGATTGCGCACGGTGTTGACGCTGGTGCTCCTTCAACTTCTCCCTGGGCGAGAGCTTGTCACCGATCAGTGTGACCTTCCAGCAGTCTGCTTGAAGTATGAAAACTGAGCCAGCTTTTGGTACAACTGCAGGTTCCAAAGTTCAGTTCACGAAATTTGTGGTGAAATGTTACTGTAGCACTTTCGTTGTTATTTGACAAACTTTGTCCAAACATGACCTAACTAGACTCAAAAGATTCGTCTCGACATGAGCAGACCAAAAGTACAATTAGTTATTTTTTTACCTACATTTAATGCTCTATGCATATGTCTAAAGATTCGATGTGACGGGTACTATGCAAAATATTTTGGATGATTTCGCGAACTGAACGTGGCTAGTCTGCAGTTAGTATAACAGAATTTCACATGAGCAAAGATACCAATAACTGCAAGCCTTTGAAATAACATTTGATGCGTTTGTAACGAGATGAAGAAAACATGGCTGCGTGAACCTCTGATCATGAAAAATTCAGATCATGAGACGTAAAGGTGTTTCTTTCTGGATCACAAACAATTAGTATTTCACAACTCAATGAATATCCTATAGAGGCAGAGCTATAGAAGAATGGTCTAACGGCATTTACAGTACAACAGAATCTAGCACTAGAACAAGGCCGATTAATCACCTTAAGAGCCATTTTGCTGCACAAAATAAAATACAGCTAATGCAAGTGATTCGCAATACAGCGCCAGAAAGAGAAGGATAGGTACCTCGGAAGCGGTTGTCCTCAGATATAATTCCAAATGTCTCTGCAGTATCCCGAATCATGATGCCGCTTACACCTTGATATGAAGCAGGTTTGCATTCTGCCACTGGATACCTCTAAGACATGTAAGCATATGATTGAATTAAAAGAAAGCTGAATAAAGTAAGCCAGCATATGGATCACCTATTAGAAGTGCCCCATGAAGATCTGCTGAAAGGAGGTTTTCAGACAATTTCTTTTTCCTGTGGGAAGACAGGACATGTAATTAGCTCATATAGGGTACTGATTGCAGGAACAAGCAGTAACAGGGTTTACATCCAAGTTTTCTATAAATCGAGTTGGTCCCTGCTCTGAGTGCGCTTGTTTTGCACTCAGTATAATTATTGCCGTTCTTGTTTGCTTAAATCTTCAAATTCGTTAATATTTCATAAAAACATTATGTTCTCATCATGAGCTATAAGTCGGCTTTAATCCTTACAAATCAGCCGTGGAATAGTGTTTTCCTCTCACAACAAATCAGCCGTACAAATGAGCAGAAGCCGCTTTAAGTCCTGCCTTCAATGGTAATAAATGACTCGTGCTTTTAGTTTAGTCCTACGGTCAATAAATTTCAGTTCAAGATATACTACTAGGGTCTTTGAGTGGTCTAGGTGTAACTTATATAAGAAAGCGCATTTTACTGTACTGTATAAAGTCTGGAAATCAATGTACCTCTTAACTATTTAGTTCAGTAGACATAGTGGGTTTAAAATCCATCATGTTATATGATCAACCTATCAATATAGCATTCTAAGCAGAACCAGTTCAGTATATGTTTGGGTGTGTGCTTGTTTGGGTTGTATTCTAAATACTTTCTTCCCATTAATGCAACGATCCATAGCTGTCCTGCTTGTGTATTCAGGGGGGGGGGGGGGGGGGTGAGTTTAACTGTAGACAGTAGCGGAGCCTTTTAGGAGCCCGGACAATCCTCATTATGCCAAAAGCTTTTAGGAGCCCAGACTTGTAGTGAAATTAAACACAATCAGATAGCAAGCAAATTATAGTATTCTTCTTTTATATAAAGAAAATTTTCTTTTGAACTTCTCTGACGAGCCTGGACGGCAGCCCAGGGTGGTCGGGCAGTGGCTCTGCCACTGACTGGAGAGTTAAAATTCTGAGACCAATAGCAGTAGAACATTCAAAGACTAACTGGCTTTTATCTTGTTGAGTTTCAGTATAACACATGGATTTTATTTCCCCTGAAAAGATGTAATAAAAGGGCAGATAAGAGGTCCAAAATAACAGACAGAAGGATATTGTGGACTCATACGGGGTTACTTTCATAAGCTCTCTGATATAGTCCTTCCACATCTCATGCATTGGCTTATAGATGTCATACCTGCAAGACCAAGAAAGTCAGGTGCTTGTGTAGACTCCAAAGGTAATAAGGGTATTATGTGGAGATATGAGCAAGGATATAAACTGTAGTTCATTCACTAAGAAACTCTGTTTTGTCTCCATTCGTGTAAACTAAGAAACCAAAAAGTCATGTTTTTGGTGGTGAGGTATCAATCTATGGGCACACGAGAACAAAACTTACTTGTGGAATGTATCATCTAAATCAAATGAACCACATTTCTTATGTTGTTTTCAGAGACATGTGCCTTTTTGACCGCTTTGAATGAATCAGCAAAGATCTTGCTTGGGCATCCACTAATCTAGGACCCCTCTGAACATAATTATCCAAAAGGATCCCTTTTTCCAGCTTCAACTTTTTGGCTCCCTTTGTAATTTTCCCAGCGTCTCCACCTTTCTGAATTATGTCATATATAACACTGTGAACAACCTCTGTGCCATCCAAATCCTAAACCAAAGTTCACCATAGCGAATATTAGAGGTTGTATAATAGCATATAACAATAAATTTTATATCGTGAACCCATATGAGAGGAATATTTACTGAGACACCATCTTTGGACAAATTGTCATGAAAGGCACAAGAAAGTTCAGCATACACAGGATTGATTTCTTCACCTACAAAGTTCAAAGTATTTGTTGCACAGGTACAACAGCCATACACTAGATACATGTGCACATATAGAGAGAGATGTAGGGAGGTTACCTGAGGACGCGGAAGGCTTTTGTTGACAATTAGAACTGGAAAATGATACACCTGAAAAGCAGCAGCAGCAGCATGATGGAAAATGCTGACAAACAAACCTTGCCTGGTTGCAGAAAAAAGAATAATGAAAAAAAACAAAACCTTTATGAGGAGAAGGCTGGGCAAATAATTGACGAGGATTGATTTCTGGACCTTTTCCTTTCCTTGGAGCATCAAATTTAGGCTTAGGGGTATTGAAATTGCTCTTCTTCTGATTCTTAACCTGTTCATCTTGCAATTTCTTAGCTTTTGCAGCAGTATACTGTTGCTGAAGGGTTTCCAACGTGCGTTTCTTCTGATCAGAGATAGTCGACATTGATTCTTTAGGAAGCCAATACCAGATACTGAAACAACAAAAGCTAATACCTTAACATGGCAACATCCCAAAATATTTGAAGCTGCACGAGCACAACAAATGTCTATAACTACCATTGGATACTGAAAAAGGCTACTCCTTCCAATCACAAATGTAAAAGACAATCTAGCTTTGTCCTAAGTTAATTTTTTAGCTTGAACTACCAACATGTAAAAAAAAACTCATACAGATTAGTAATACAAGATGGATGTTTATAGATTCATGATGAAATACACTTCCATAAAAAATATCGATCATAGATTCTATTTAACATAATATACTTTGATAGATAATATAGTGTCATGATAGATTCTATTTAAGATAATATACTTTTATCAATATTCGGAGTCAAATTGCACACTGTCCTATTGGACTTTGATTAGTGATCATGTAATTGGAGCAAGTAGTACCTTAAAAGTGTGACAAACAGTACAGGGTATTTGCAAATGCATAGCACACACTTTAACTGACACCCAACAATACAACTGGCAAATGGTCATAGTCTCATACATAACATTAACCAAATGGCTGCGATGGCTGCGGACATAGCAAATCGAAGGGAATATTGTCCCAGTGGCATACATGGCGAAGAGGTTTTGCTAGCATACCACTATTTCAGCTGTATATGCAATTTTAGCACTATCTATCTCCTCTTTGTCTTTCTCGGTTATACCACTCTGTTAATTGAGGAGCCCCTGAACCATAAACACATGTTTCAATCTGAGACGGCTCCTCTGGTGTACTATTTAATCAGCCTCCCGCATGCCTGAGGTTGCTCGGGGTTTTCCTGTTGGTTTTGCTCGACTCTAGCTGTCCCTCTCTGTTGGAGTATGAGAGTATTAGGCCCATGAGGCCCATGTATGACTATATTGCTACCCTCCTAGGGTTAGCTAATCTAATCCAATCACTCTTTCCAACATGGTATCAAGCTAGGGTTTCTCTACCTTTTCTTTCTCCCTCCCACCCTCTCCGGCCACCAGCCGCCGCCGCCACCATGGCCGGCGGCCATCCTCCTCCTCCTTCCCAGGCCCAGCGGGCGCCGCGGCCGCTGCGGGCGCAGGCGCGGGCGCCGCTGCTCCCCTCCTTCCCTGCCGATGCGGCCACCACGGCAGCGGACCTGCCGCTGCGACCACCATGGCCGGCGAGCGCCTTCCCCCCTCTCCCCTCTACTTCCACACGGCTGCGGGCGTCGCCGCCGCTGCCGCGCGGGCGCGCGTGGCCAGCACGACCAGCAGCCTGCCCCACCTCCCTCCGCCGGCCAGGGCTGCTTCCTGGGCGCCGCCTCCCTCCCTGGCGCCGGCGCAGGCTTCCTGCAGGGCGCGCCAGCCAGCGACGGAGCCCCTGCTGGCCGCGCACCTGTTGCTGCCGCCGGCGCACCACCTCCACCACACTGCACGGCCCCTTCCTAGCCACAGCAGGGGTTTTCTCGCCTGGCTGGTGGGCTCCAACGCCTCCTCCGCTCGACCCAGCGACCCTCCCTACTACAGCCACCGAGGCCAGCCAGGCGCGGGTGCGTGCAGCCGCTGTCGTTTGGGCCAGGGAGCGCGATGCGGCTGACGCTCTTGCTCGCCGCGGCGGATCAGTTCCTTACCTACCCCCCCACCGGCGCCTCCTCAGGCTCCTCACGTCCCCGACCGTCGCCTCCGCCTCCGTCGTCTCTCCTTTGTCCTCCTCCTCCCGGACCGAGCGGGAGTGGGGGGGGGGGGGGGGGAGTGCACTGGTACATCCGCCGGCAGCTGGCGGAGGGTCCCGTCCCATGCACACGCCGACAGCCATGTTCGCTGGGGCTGTCCCGGGCGCTCCCCCGTTCCTGTCGCTGTGGACTCCACCTCCCGGGACCCTGCCGGGGCCTGTCGGTTGGGATCTCTAGTCACAATGATCGTGGTTGTGGTCGAGCTGAAGGAGACGTGCCTGTCAGGTTGGAGATGAGGACATTGTGGTAGTCATGGTGCTATGGACATTGGGTCAGAGCGGAGCTGCGATAAACTATGCAGAACGGATACAGATATGGCAATTTCCTAATCCTAACAAATCCGATACGCGGATACGTTTCACTATTTAAAAATAAAAAGATAATAACGCATATTAAAACTGTTATAACAATAAAACATTGCAATCTACTACTTAAGTTCTATTATTACGGAACAGGAGGTCTCAAGTCTCAAATTCTCAAATATAGTAGTCTCAAATATAGTAAAGTAATAAAAGACATTCAGGCTCGCATCAAATTCCTATTTCCTCATTTGGTTCATTCTCATCCACAACATCAAGCCGCAGATCACCTAAACCAAAAGACACAACTTGCAATTCAGGTTCATCAAGTGGGAGAGATCAAGGAGGAGAGGTCAGCCACTGTGAGAATCCCAATACCACAAAGTGAATCAAAAGAATCCCCTCTCACATCCCATTGTCTTATATGCATCAGTTCTTCTTGGCAGATGCCTCAGTGTGGGGCAAAGAGCAACAATAGAGTAGATCGTGAAGTGAGAACAGGGACTATGGCGGACCCAGGTTTTCGCCATGACTGGGCCTGTTTGGTTTGATCAAGTTTAGTCGAGTTTGATCAAGTTAGCAACTGTTTGGTTGTAGCCACAAACTCTGTCAAGCTTCTTTTTCTACCAGTTCAGACCCACATGTTGGTGACTACAAAAGGTGTGGCAATATTCTCCTAGGCTAGCCAAAATGCAAACTGAATTCTTAGGCCCCGTTTTGGATCCTTGGAATTGAATTCATTCAATAATCATAATTTAGATACATATTAATGAAGCTAATATGATTGTATATGGATTATATTTGTATATTATTGTTGTCTATACGAGAGAGATAACTATGTGTTCCATTTATACCGTAGGACATGCAAAGTAGAAACATAGCATGATAATCTGTAGAATCGATTTCCATCTCCCACCCTATGAATTTGAGATACGCTTATATGTGAAGTTTGGAAAGTGGTGGAATACTGGAATGTTGAATTCCAAGCCAAGTAGCCTAGTTTATTAAGTAGATTTCAATTCCTCCAAATGAAAGAATCCAAACGGCCCCTAGTCAAATTTGACAAGAAAATGTGGCAAACGTTGGCATTCTTTGTATACTAAACTACCGATACAGATTGGTTAACATATTGATAAACTAGAGATATATAAAAGAAGATGCACATACTTGAACATCAATTTTTTCAGATCCAATAATAAACTATAAAAAAACAATGCATAATTATTGGAAATTTGCTTCATATGAGGCCACCATGCATATCTTTATGTAAATATAAAAATAAGGCACACAAAATTAAATTAGTTATTCATCATACATTGCTAACCGATATTCAAATGGTCCTCTTCTTCATATAATGCTTGTATGTGCTACAAAAGAAAATGGAATCACGTTGTGTGGATGATTACTGAACGACTAAATGTGTATATACATTTATTTCAGAATTTCATATATAAATGAAAAAGTGCTGAACAGAAGAAGTACCAAAGAGGAGGGAGGGACCGAGGGAATCAGCACTCAGCAGAAGGGGCCGGACCCGGACGGGAGACGCCCAGGAGGCACACGGCCGGACAGGGCCAGGGGCCTGGAGCCTCGGAGGGCAGGGCCCGGCGTCCGCGGCCTGCGCGGATCCAGGAGGGCGGATGGCGCACTGCGTCGCAGAGCCGCGGAGGGCGGGAGCCGGCGGCCGGCGCGGTGGCCTGCGCTGAGGCGGGGGGCTGCCGGCGGCTGGCACACTGCCTCGCAGGGCCACGGCAGGCGGTCTGGCGCCTGGCGCCTGGTGGCCGGTCGGCGGTGGACCGGTGGTGGCGTGCGGCGGCGGCGCAACGGCGGGGGTGCGCTCGCAGCCCGCAGATAGCTTCTCCCGTGCGGCAGCAGTCAACACTCAGCACGGTGAGGGACGCAAACCAAAAGGGTGCTGGCCTCAGTGTTGGGCTTTTTACAAATTACATCACCTAACGCTTGGATCTAGTAACCTTAGGCCTAGGTCTAACCTGGGCCTCCTGGGCCGTCATGAAAAAAGTTGTGCTTCAAATCAGACTAATTAATTTTTAATCAGCTGAAATCTTGTTTAGTTTTCGTCCAAAAACTTTTCATCCATCATATCGAACATTTAGACGCATACATAGAGTATTAAATATAGATTAAAAATAACTAATAGTATATATTTATGATAACTCCATGAGACGATTTTTAAAATCTAATTAGTCCATAATTTGGTAATGTTGTGCTACAATGGACTAATTAGTCTTAATAAATTTATTTCACAGTTTACTGACGGAATTATAATTTGTTTTCTTAGTAATCTATTTTTAATAGATTAAATTAGTACTGAAATATTTGATATATTTATGTGACACCTAAAAACTTTTTACTCACAAACTAGATAAGGCCTGAGTTACTCTTGAAGTTACTGATAGGTAATGTGTGGCCACGGAATCCGAGATCTAATTCTGTGTCAGACATGACAATGCAGTGGGGTTTTTAATGGATTCTATGCATAACTATACTGGCTCCGCCTCATAATAGAAGTCGTTATGGGAAGCGTGTCGGTCAATTTTTCTTAACTTTAACCAAATTTGTAGAAAATACGTGCGACATTTATATCTTCAAATAAGTTTATTATAAAAGCATATTCAATGCTCTATCTAATGATACTAATTATGTATTATAAATATTAATATTATTTAATATATAATTGGTAAAAGTTACAAAATGTTGATTTCTCGGAAAGCGAGAATGACTTCTATTTTGGGACGGAGGGTAAATAAGTGTCGTTGTTCGTATGCGTGCCACATATTTGACTTAATTTATATCTCCAAATAATTTTGTTAAAAACTAGATATAAAGATCTTTCCGATGATACTAATTACTTAGCATAAATATTAGTATATTTTAATATATAATTGTCGGTAGATTTTTCTCGGGAAACGAGAACGATACTTATTTAGAGACAGATGGAGTAACTACTTGTGCCCATATAGAATTCTATTTTTTTTCTATAACCTTCTCACCCTATACTTATATATTTTTACGGACAAAGTGAAGGGGTATAAAATATGCCTACAATATCGGGTTATAAATTAAAAGACACTCCCTCCACTACAAAAGAATATAATTGGAGAGTATGTTGATCGAACTAATTCAACTTTAACTAAATTTATAATAAATATATTAATATTTTATCTTAAAATAAATTTATTATGGAAATATATTTTACAACTAATCTAATGATGTTTTTTTGTTTTATAATTGTTAGAATTTTTCATATAATTTTAATAAAAGTTCATGTTATTGACTCTTCGGTATCTAAAATTATATTCTTTTGTGGACAAAGAGAGTACAAAATAGAAGAGAAGATGGATAATTCTGATTTAGGTGAGAACTTATGTCTATCCACAAGGTATATAGTCTTTCAAGTTTTACAAAGATGATGTCTCTTCCAAAGTACTTAGGCCTTGTTTAGTTCCTAAAATTCTACAAAATTTACTACTGTAGCATTTGCAAATCAAATATTAGGAGGACTAAATATGATCTAAATATAAAACTAATTACACGGGTGGACAAAAAATCGTGAGATCTATCTATTAAGCCTAATTAACCCATTATTAGAGATTGTTTACTGTAGCATAACATTTTCTAATCATGGCCTAATTAGGCTCATTAGAAAGGTCTCGCGATTTTATCGGGGGTTGTGGAATGAGTTTTATCATTGATTCACGTTTAATAATCTAAATTAGTGTTCCAACATTTACTGTAGAACGTAAAATTATTTTGTTTGGTATCTAAACAAGGTCTTAATTAATTGAAAATAGTAAATTGTGAGCGCGCAAACTTACTGATTGAGCAGCGAGAAGATCGTGCTGACGAGCTATCTGCAGGGCCCTGTTCCGCTGATGAATAAACCGACTTTATCTGAACGAGCTCCTTTGCAGTCGACCTGGCTGACTGCACTCTACAGTCGAGCGATCTACGATGTTCATTCCATCCAAAGGACATCTCACGGTCCTCAGTTAAACAGGCTGTACGACAAAGGCTCGAGGTCAGTTATGCATCAGAAAGATGGTGCAGAGTTCAAGGACCGAGCCTTGGCGAAGAACTGAAGATGCGGCTTCCGAGTCGACGAAGCATGCGTAGACGTCGCCGGCCACGCGCGAGCGCGAGCTCCACGGCCACGGCGAGCCAGGGCGGGGTGTCCGCGAGCTCCGCACGTGACGGTGTGGTGTGGTCGCGGCGTCGCGCACAAGCCGGGGCGGGGCAGGGCAGCCGGTAGCGGCGAGCTCCGAGAGTCCGAGTGCAGCGAGCGAGGGCGAGGTGTTCGTGAGCTCTGCACGCGATGGCACTGTCGCGCACGAGCCGGGGCGCATGCGGGTATCGAGGCAGGGCAGCGGTGAGCTCCGCATACAGCGACGCCGACTAGCACGCGCGAGCTCCGTGGCCATGTCGAGCAGGGACGATGCGGCCGTGACCTCCATAGACGGCGCACGTGCTCGTGTTCCTCTCCTGCATATGGGAGCTCGGCCGCACAAGATCGAGATGACAGGCGTTGGAAGCCGCGACCACCGTGGTCTCGTCACTGGAGCCTAGCGGCAGCTGGCAGCAAGGTTGAGCGAGTTCGCGAGGCAAGCAATTGTGGCAGTGGTGACATAGCCATGTGCTCGCGGGAGAGACGACGATGGAGGGGAAGGACCGAGTAGCGACGGCGTGAACAAGACGGACCGAGTCACAGGCCTATTTGGGCCCTCGAGCCTATGTCGTACAACCTGCTAGACGAGGACCGTGAGATAGTATTTGGACGAAGTGGACGGTGTTGATCCCTCGACTGTAGAGAGCACAGTCAAGCAGGTCGACTGCAGGGGATCTCGTTCCCTTTATCTAGCCGAGCCGAGACTATCCGCACTCATGGATCCCTATATCGATCCTCTATATATAGTGTCTAGTCAGCAAGATTCTCTCATCTATACTCATTTCTCCCGCATCCATCAAACCTCTATATCAAGTGGAGCCTGATCAAGATGCCCAAGAGGGGGGGTGAATTGGGCTTTTCTAAAACTTTAGCAAGAATTAAAACCTATTAAGCTCAATTAACCCCCTTGTGCCTAGAAGTGTGTTTCTCTCTATTCTACCGCACAAAAGACCTAGCCTATGTCACTCCTACTCTAGCAAAGCAATTCAATAGTGAATGAACAACAGATAATAATGCGGAATTGAATTGCTTGAAAGTAAATGTGTAGGTAAAGGAGTAGAGATGACAAGACGATCTTTTTGCCGAGGTATCGAGGTGTCGGCACACCCCCTAGTCCTCGTTGGAGCACCCGCGCAAGGGTATTGCTCTCCCTTGATCCGCGCAAGGATCAAGTGTTCACTATGAGTTGATTCTTCGCCGCTCCGGCCCGGTGAATCGCTCAGTACCGGTCACAAGCTTGCTTGGGTCATCCACAATACCACCGGATGCTCTCCAAGCTTCACGATTACCACCAAGCCGTCTAGGTGATGCCGATCACCAAGAGTAACAAGCTAGAACTCTCACTTGACCAAGACAAGGCCAAAGAGATGGATGGATGCACACTTGCTACTCAATTCTCACTAGGAGGTCACTAATTCTCTCAATTAGCAATTCACTCAACCTCATTAGGGCTCTTCCACTATCTCACACTCATAATGTGTCTCTCAGCAGATGAAAGTGGCAAGAACACTCTAATGGATGAGGGGAAGGAGTATAATACTCCCCGAACAGGTCATCCAAAACAGCACCAAACAGGTGCCTCTGTTGGGGCATCAGACGCTCCGATGCTAGGCATCGGACGCGTCGATGACCTCGACCAACGGTCGGCTGTACCATCTTGTCAGACACTTTAAAGGAGCATCGGACGCTGGGCAGCGTCCGATGCCTCCACATCGGACGCGTCCGATGCAGATTTACCCTCTCTGGATGGCCATCGGACGCAGTCCCTCAGCGTCCGATGCAACCCCGAGTTCACGCGCACGTGAACAGTGACACAGGCGCGTCCGATGTGCACACATCGGCGCGTCCGATGCCACGCACCAGACTAAACCCTAGTCTGAGTGAGCATCGGACGCGCGTCTGATGCCCATAACAAGGGCAAAACCAACTCGGATCGTGACACGGCCTTAACGACTTTTGATCCTCTCGACATAAGGCATCTCTCCGAGCTACCTAGGGCTATGAAATAACAAGTGTGCACCACACCTACCTCAATAGACTCATCTAGGTCAAGCTACTGATTCACGCTCCCCTTTATAGTACGACCAAAGGAAAAACAAAGACCTAAGACTACCTAAGTGTCCTCCAACACCATATGACACTTAGCCTAGTCTACCACCGTCTTCGTCGTCCGTCCTTTGAAAACCGAAACGATATCCATCGCCAGGGGACATGAAATCGATATGCCCATATCGTCGCCATTACCGTGACCTAACTCAATCCTGTTTCTGCAAAACACACGTTAGTCACAGTAATCTTGTGTTCCATCTAATCACCGAAACCCACTAGGGGCCAAGATGCGTTCAATCTCCCCATTTTTGGTGATTGATGACAACACGAGATCGAGTATAGATAGAAGAGGTTTTTAAATCATGACATGTATGAACTTGCAATGAATAAGAGAAATTGATTAGGGGCAAGCTCATACACATCATGCCCACATCCTGCACTCAACAAGTTAAAGTGAATAGCAAGTGCAAGAGTAAAAGAGCTCATATACATAACAAGTGAGAATTAAGCGCAAGTAATGAGCGAAACGAAATGACATGTCATATAGTATAACATAGTGAGCACAAACATGTCACAAGGTCCATAGCACAAGAATATAACAAAACATAGTGCCAAAAGATGCGATAAGTAAAGAGCGTATGTGAACATAACACATCAAAAGATGCAAATCTCTCTCACACCGCTCCCCCTATCGCTATACTCGGCCACTCTCCCCCTTTGGCATCAAGCGCCAAACTAAGCGTCGGAGGGCGGAGGTGGCGTAGACGAGTCAGGTGCCGGCTCCGAAGTACGCTGAGTAAACTCGAACTGCTGTAGAAGCCCCTCGGAGTCGGAAGAAGAGGTCCCGGCAGACTAACCCTCAGTAGCTGGACGCGAAGGTGAAGCGGTCCGGGTCTGCTCTGCCTGCTCTGGCTGTTGAACCTGCTCGGTCTGCTCTGTAGGCTCTGTCACTGTCTCAGACTCCGTAGGAGTGTCAACCTGAGTCTCGGAGTGTGGAAGCTCGTGAATAACTGCCAACTCAGGCTGAACTGTCATGGTCGTCTCTGACTGGACAGGCTCTGTCTGCTCTGAGGACGCGACGGAACTCGGAAGGGTCTCAGTGGTGGAAGTCACTGGAGCCATCATCGTCTGCACTGGGTCCTGAACATCAGGCGTGGGAAACCCAGTGAGACCACTGAAACTGGCCGACAGATCCTGAGTCACTGTGGTAGTCGTCGCATAGAGGGACTCTGTCGGGCGGGGAGTGAAGCCGGTACGCAGTGGACTAAAAAGCTGGGCCCCGCCTAGAGGAGTGGTGAAACTCGTAAACTGCGAAGTGTTGGGGCCCGCAAGCTACTGCTGCTGCTGAAACTGCGGTGGCTGCCACTGAAGCTGGTGCTAGGGAGGGGGCTGGTGCCACTACCACTGAGGTGGACCACTCGCAAGTCGCTCCATGAAGCTGAGTGTCTGTTGCTGCAATGCCATCATCTGCCGCTGCAGGGCGTCTGACCGCTTCAGATCCTGCTGCTGAGCCAGGGCCTGCTACTGAGCCAAGCGCTGTTGCTCCTGGGCTAACCTCTGGACATCCTGCGTGACTATCCTCTGTTGCTCCTCCATCCGTGCAAGAATCGCTAGAAGGGCTGGATTGGAGGAGGCAGTACCAGACGTCTCGACCTGTGAGTCGTGAGGTCTAGGCTGAAAGCGAGGCGGGAGCTGGTAGTCCTCGTCGGAGCTGTCGGTGGGGTCCTCGGCAACGAAGGTCTCCTCACCCTCTAACTCTGCTAGCTCCTGCTCGACGAGGGCCCGAACTGTCTCGTCCTGCTCCTAAGCTGACTCGGGGACCTCTGGCCATTGTCGTGAACTGGACAGTGCCTGCTGCTCCTGCTGCCTGTGGTCCCGACCGTGTCCCAACAGCTGACTCATGTTGTACTCGGTGAACACGGTCATAGAACCAGTGAGAGACTGACTGGGGTGAGATCCAGTAGTGGCAGCTACCTTCCACAGTATATAGGAGATCCAATGGGCATAGAGTAGCTGCCTGCGGGCCTTGATGCCCTCTGCAACGGTGTCCTCCATCTCACATAGAATGACGTCCCAGACGTCGAACTCCTGTTGCCTGACCATGTATGTAAGCAACCAGAGCTGCAGACGAGAAAGTCCCTCTCGGAAGCCCACCCTAGGAAGCAAGGTCCGCCGAAGAACCTCGTTGAGGATCCGAGTCGTAGGGGTGAGATCCCTAGGCGCGCGACTCGAACCCTCACCGAAAGGCTCAGTGAAGCAGGGGCGGACCAAGTCAGTCGTCGGCTGTGCACCACCGTGAGGGCGGCGGGGTGGCTCTGTCCTGTCGTAGCACAGGTCATGGATCCGGGTCTGTGAGTGTCTCAGTCCAAACCAACCCCGGATCTCAGAAGAAAACAGCCTGTAGTGCTCCCCCTCAAAAGCAAACTCTATCGTCTCCCTGTCCGGGTGCACCCAAAGCGAAGCATAAAACTAAAACACCGAGTCCTCGATATATGAGCCAGACCGCCCCAGAAGGTCTGCCAGACCGGGTAGATAGGTGAGAATGAGGCGGATCTGCTCTCTAGCTGTCGTGACGACTGCCTCTAGTGGACAGACTCGCTGTGAACGAAGGCAGATACCGGCGTTCCTGTAGCCCTGATAGAAGTCCTCCTGCAGCACTGTATAAAAAGCGGGTCCAGCCTGCTGCTGCCTCTCCCTCGGGAACCACTGCTCGACTAGGACGAGCCTGAGTGTCAGAATCTGTGAACACGTGGCTGCCCGTAGGTCCAGTCGCGGGATCGGCGGGGGCGCACGCCTAGACGGAGCACGTGCTCCCCGCAGAGGGACGTCGGGCCGGGGTGGCACCGCAGTCCTGCGACGGGTGGAACGGCGTCGGGGAACCTCCTCCTCTGCCTCTGCCTCGGCCTCTGCCTCTACCTCTGCCTCTGGTGCCTCTGCTGCCTCGGCCTCTGCCTGGCCCTGTCTTGAGCTCTCGGGCTCGACACCTGGTGAAGTGAACGTCGTCCGACGACCGGCAGCCATAAGCGTGCCAGTCGACGAGCCGTGCCGACGCTCGACCTCATCTATCGCTCTGCGCTGGTCTGGGGACAACTGATCCTGAATCCTGAGTCCACCAGCACTACCACCCTGCTCGGCATGCTCTGCGGCGTCTGCCACTGCCCGGGCCTGATCAACCTCACGCTGCTCCCTGGTGCGCTTACTGCGCGTGATCAGCTTCCCCTTCCCGGGCCTCTGACCGGAAGGGGGAACGGGGAGGAGAGTCCCCCGGAGCACCACCGACGTTCTTGCAGCGCATAGCTGACAAGAACGAGGAACACTGACGCTGAAAGCCCCGAACTGCCGCTGAACTAACTGGACTGCCGCTGAAAAGATCAACTGCCACGGAAATCCTCGGACAACCTGCTGACAAGAAAACCAACGGACAATAGCTCCCCCTGACACTGACACCCAACTGCGCTGTCACTCGTGAGGCTTGGCCTCAATCCTTACCCGCGGTTTTGGCCCCGGGTTATCTGACACTGCCCAGCTGTCACTGACACAGACTCGCTGCATAGAATAGATAGGAGATATATAAAAACATATAGTCTAGAGACGAGAAACCTATCGAAAGCAAAGCATAGAGGATAAGAAAGGGAAGGGCTTTGCTACCTGACAAACGACGAGCCAAGCACGAGGTAGACAACATGTTTTCTGGCACCCATGAGTCACGCCAAGGAGGACTGCACAAAATTTGGGTGAAAACGGGGTGAGAAACAGTAGGAGCATTCGTTGGGGCATTCCATCGAACACTTGGCAGGCGGTGGTGAAAGACAGGGAGGTGGAAGATCACATGGGGGTACGGCCGACCGGGGAAGAGGCACCGGAGATGGAGTGGAGCATGGAGGCGAGCACGGACGCGAAGAAGAGATCGTCGCGGCCGCTCCGGTGATGGAACTCCGATGAGGCCGACGCGGGGGCACAACGCCGACGAGGCTGCGAGAGCGTGCGCTGCGGGCGGGATAGCGGCCAGTAGTGGCGGAGCGGCGCGCGGAGGGCACGGCGGTCGGCGACGAGAGCGCGAGGAGTGGGGAATGCGCGGCAGGCGAGGCTAGGGTGGGTGGGAGCTCGGGGGCGTGTCGGCAGCGGCGGCGGGCTCGGGCGATGGCGCGACAAAGACGAGGAAGGGTATGACTCGTGGGACCCAGAAGTCTGTGAAAAGGACTAACCGCGCCGCTTAAAGGGGCATCGGACGCGCCGATGGAGGCACATCAGACGCTCGGACTTGTCCAGAGAGCTCCAGACGGCCAAAACACATCGGACGCGTCATTTGCTCGGCATCGGACGCTGGGCAGCGTCCGATGGAGGCCATCGGACGCCGATGGTGACACAATCGGAGCTACCGACATGTTCAAACCGGAGCTGTTACAGTGCAGGGCATCGGACGCTGGGGCAGCGTCCGATGCAGCGTCCGATGCTGCATTTTGGGCTGTTTCGAAGATTTCGTTGCGGCTCCCTCTCCAACCAAGTTCCAACTCAAATAAGAGGCAAATAAACACAAGTTGGAACCTAGTATGAGCATCTCGCATAACCCCAATTTTTATAAGTATTTTTGCCATAGGTACATATCATTTTTAGTGTAAAATAGGCAATAAAAACCGAGGAGACAACATGTGGCCACCAAAACTAGGGGTCTCAACCATTAGGAGCCTCAAATGCTCCCCCTAGCGGTGGACGACACACAACGGTTGCTCAAAGCTTAACCGAAAAGAAACGACAAAGCAACACACATGCATATGCAATGCATACGAAATTTGAATCTAGGTTGCTTGTCAAGTTTGCTCATGGGTAAGCTTCTTCACACGCTTTTTTAGGGCGGTTATCTTAAACCACGTCTGACAAGCCTATGTGCATAGCATAATTTAAACATGGCATATGATACAATGCAATGCAAAGAGAAACCCCTTTCACCTTTTGACAAAGTTACTTAGATCAAGCACATAAGCTCACTTCGCAATCTACAAAAAGTGTTTTCTAGGGTTTTGTGAAGATATCCGCCAATTGATCTTCGGTTCTAACCCTCTAAGGATATGTCTTTTTGAAACATGGTCTCTAAGAAAGTGATGGCGAATATCTATGTGCTTGGTGCGAGAGTGTTGAACCGGGTTGTTAGCAAGCTTAACCGCGCTCTCATTGTCACACAACAAAGGTACCCTTCTAGAACTACACCATAGTCTAAAAGGGTTTGTTTCATATAAGGATTTGTGCACAACAAGCACCCGCGGCTATGTATTCCGCCTCGGCGGTAGACAAGGCCACACTATTTTGCTTCTTTGAACTCCATGAAACTAGTGATCTCCCAAGCAAATGGCACCCTCGGATGTGCTTTTTCTATCTACTTTGCAACCCGCGTAATCCGAATCGGAATACCCAACGAGTTGGAAGTTAGCTCCTTTGGATACCAAAGGCCAATGCTTGGGTGTGCTTTAGGTACCTAAGGATTCTCTTCACCGCTATGAGATGTGATTCCTAGGATCGGCTTGAAAACGAGCACACATGCACACACTAAACATGATGTCGGGCCTAGATGCGGTCAAATATAACAAGCTACCAATCATAGAACGGTTAGAGAGTTTGATCAACTGGGTTACCTCCCACATCTAGGTCGAGATGTCCGTTTGTTGGCATGGAGTCTTGATAGGCTTGCAATCATCATGTTGAAGCTTGAGGAGGTCTTTTGTATACTTCTCTTGAGATATAAAAGTCCCCTCCTTCAATTGCTTGACTTGGAAGCCTAGGAAGAATGTGAGCTCGCCAATCATGGACATTTCGAACTCCTTCGACATCAAGTCACCAAATTCCTTGCAATAGGCTTCATTTGTTGACCCGAAGATGATATCATCAACGTAGACTTGACAAATGAAGATCTCTCCATCAAGCTTCTTGGTGAATAGTGTGGTGTCGACCTTCCCAATGGTGAAGCCCTTCTCAATGAGGAAGTCCCGGAGGCGCTCGTACCATGCTCTTGGGGCTTGCTTGAGCCCATATAGCGCCTTGGACAACCTATAAATGATAGGATATCTAGGGTCTTCAAACCCGGGAGGTTGATCAACATAGACTAGTTCATTTATGAAGCCATTTAAAAAATGCACTTTTCACATCCATTGATATAATTTAATGTCATGATGTGATGCATATGCAAGGAGGATACGAATGGCTTCGAGTCTTGCAACCGGTGCAAAGGTCTCTCCAAAATCCAAACCTTCAACTTGAGAGAACCCTTTGCCACTAGCCTTGCCTTGTTTCTAACAACCTTGCCTGATCATCTTGCTTGTTCCTAAACACCCATTTTGTTCCAATGACTCTTGCGCTTTGGTCGCTCTTCAAGTGTCCAAACTTGGTTGCGGTGGTGAAGTGTTTTAATTCTTCATGCATGCATTCACCCAATCCGGATCACCTAGAGCTTCATCTACAATGGTAGGCTCAACAAGAGACACAAAGGAGTGATGTTCAATAAATAAAGCAAGTTTTGAGATCGAGTCATTACACCCCTTGTTGGACTCCCTATGATGAGATCTTGAGGATGAGCTTGTAGTAGAGGAGTAGTCCTTTGATCAACCACTTGAGGGCCGCTTGAGGAGCATCAACATCTTGAGCTTGTACCACCATTTGATCATGGGAGACATGAGTATCTTCAAATGGCTCTCTCCCATCTTTGTCATCATCTGTGGTACATTGGATGAGGATGGCTTGTCAATGACTTGCACATCATCATCATCATCTTTAGGCTTGATGGCTCCAACCGGCATGTTCTTCATTGCTTCCCTCAATGGTTCATCACCTACATCATCAAGATTTCATGCTCTCCTTGAGAGCCATTAGATTCATCGAATTCCACATCATATGTTTCTTCTACCATCCCGGTGGCATGGTTGAATACTCGATATGCTTTGGACTTCAATGAGTAACCAACAAGAAAACCAAATCACATCGGCGTTGAAACTTCCCTAGGTGTTGGCGCTTCTTGTAGATGTAGCATTTGCACCCAAACACTCTAAAGAATGATATATCCGGCTTCTTGTTGTTGAGTAGCTCATAGGGGGTCTTGCCAAGGAGACGATGGGGGACAACCGGTTGATGCATAGCAAGCGGTGTTGATTGCTTCCGCCCAAAATCTTTCGGTGTAGTGTAGTGTACTCATCTAACATTGTCTTGCTAGGGTGATTAGTGTCCGGTTCTTCCTCTCAACTACCCCATTTTGTTGTGGTGTGTATAGGTTGCGGGACTTCATGCTTGATCCCAACTTCATCACAATATTCTCAATGTGGGGTGTTGTCAACTCTTTCCATTATCACTTCTTATTTTCTTGATCTTCAAGTCAAACTCATTTTGGGCTCTCTTGGCAAACTTCTTGAATGAAGGGGTTGCTTCGGATTTGTCATGAAGAAAGAATACCCAAGTGTATCTAGAATAGTCATCAACAATCACTAGGCAATAGAGATTTCCACCCAAGCTAGCATATGTTGTTGGCCCAAATAGATCCATGTGAAGTAGCTCTAACTCTCTTGATGTTGATACAAAGGCTTTGGTTGGATGAGTATTTGCAACTTGCTTGCCGGCTTGACATGCACTACACAATTTGTCCTTCTCAAATTTGACATCCTTCAAGCCTCTAACCAAATCCTTCTTCAATAGCTTGTTGAGAGTGTTCATTCCCACATGAGCCAATCTTCTATGCCATAGCCAACCAAGTGATTGCTTAGTGAACAAAAATGTCTTCAAGTTGGCATCTTCGGAGGTGAAATCCACTAGATAGAGATTGTTGTATCTAAAGAAGTGGAAGATCACTTGTTTATCATCTTTCTTGGTCACAACCACTTCTTTGTCGGTGAACAAACATTGAAAGCCAAGATCACAGTTGCCAAGGATAGCAAGTTGAAGCTCAATGATGCAACAAGAAGCACATTGGAGATGGTATGATCATTTGATATTGCCACTTTGCCCAATCCTTTGACATTGCCCTTTGAGTTGTCACCAAAGTATCTTTTCTTGGTCATTGACATTCTCTTCTAGTGAGGTGAACATCCGGGGATCACCGGTCATATGTTGTGTGCAACCACTATCAATCACCAATGAGATCACCGGCTTGTAGTTCACCACACACATAAGAAATCAAGCTTGAGCTTTGGGACCCAAACTTGTTGAGGTCCCTTAACCTTCTCAACTAGTGACTTTGCAACCCATATTGCTTTGGCTATTCTGTTAGGAGGCCCCATAACATGACTTTCACTTTGCCACTAGAGTCTTGTCTAAGCATGTAGTGAGCATTGAAAGCAAAGGGCCTAGCATGCTTGGGCAAGGGTGTGGGGTTAGGCTCTTCACAATCATGAGCAAATGACCTTCTTTTCCACACTCATAGCATCTTCAATCTTCTTCTTCTTTGGCTTAGTGATGCTCTTGCGTTGCTTCATTCTCTTCAAGGAAGCCAATGTCATTTCTATTTGTCTTCATCACGGTGTTCATGAGTAGCTCACTTTGAAGACATTGACCCTTGGTGAATTTCTTCAACCCGGTGGTAAGGTGCTCCTTCTCTTTCTTGAGCTTGTCATTCTCTTGTTGGAGCTTCAATTGAGATGGTGTCATTAGTAGTCCCTCTCCATCTTCAATCTCTTGTTTTCTTCTTTTAGCATGTCTAGCTCAAATGACATGCTATAGTCATCATCATGAGTTTCAATGACACTTGCTTGTGGTTGTAAGCTTCTCTAGATCAACTTGAGCTTTGCATTCTCATCTTGATCTTGACATAGTCATCATAGTGATCGGCCACAACCACTTTCTTGCCCTTGCCACTAGCTCTTGCTCATCATGCTCACTAACCAAGTCCTCACAAGATGTTGCTATGTCACACTTAACAACAAGGTTAGGGGCATCATGTGTCTCATGTGAAAGTATATCATAAGCAACGGTGAGAGTATCATAATCAACTTTCACTTGAGTGTATGTTCTTTGAGCAAAGCATAACTAGGGTAAGGTCACTATGCATCTTATCAAGTTTTCATTTTTAGCTTTGAGCTCCTTGTTAGAGGACTTGAGCTCCTTGATAGATGATGACATAGTAGCAAGTTCTCTTTTAGCTCATCACTAGCATGTATAGCATGATCATACTTCTCAACAAGAGATTCATTTCATCAACAAGCTTTTCATTTTAGCTCTAGTCTTTCTTATGATTTTAGAGTAGTTGTTTAGCAATTTAACAAGCTCATCATAAGAGGGTGCCTCAAATTCACCATCACTATCACTATCACTAGAGTCATCATCGCTTTGTACCTTTCGATCACCTTTAGCCATGATGCATAGGTGTGTAGATGATGATGGTGACGGTGGTGGTGGTGGTGTAGAGGAGCCAATGACTAGAGCGGCCACCTTCTCCTTCTCAACATCGCTATCTTCATTGGATGAGCCATAAGAGGAGTCAATGTCGGTGAGCCAATCACCAACAATGTAAGCTTTACCACCTTTCTTGTGGTATTGCTTCTTCTTGCCATCCCTCTTCTTGTAGGGCTTCTCATTCTTCTTCTCATCTTCACTTGATGAATCATATTTCTTGCCCTTGTTCTTGTTCTTGTAGTTGTCCTTCTTGGGCTGGGTATTGATGAGCAAGATGGCCAAGCTCACCGCAATTGTAGCAATCCATTTCGGAGATTGGCCTTCTCTTGCTACTTGTGAAGAACTTCTTCTTTCTTGAGTCAAAGTTGACTCCATTCTTGTGAAGCTTCTTCAACATCTTGGTGGTTCTTCTCACCATGAGAGCGATGTTGGAAATCATCTTCATCACTTGAGCTTTCATGATGTACATCAATAGCCTTGGACTGGCCTTCTTCTTCATGGCTTGCTTTGAAGGCCAAGTCCTTCTTCTTGTCGGTGGAGAGAGCACACCTTGGTGTGATGTGCATGTACATCTCATGCGCATTAATCTCTTTCCAAGATTTGAGTTGTAGTTTAGCGGTGGAAAGATGCCTTGATGTAGCACCGTCACAATGTCCATATTTCTCAATTGGGAGGACACAAAGGATCTTCTCACAACATCGGATGGTTGCATTTGTGTGAGGCCAAGTCCATTGAGTTCTTCTACAAGAACATTCAAGCGTGAGTACATTTCATTTGCACTTTCATTAGCATGCATAACAAAAGAATGAAAACTTTTGCATAACTAAATGATAGCGTTCCTCACGCTCACTCTTGGTTCCTCATGGAGCGCACAAATGTTTTTCCATAGAGTCATGGACATTTTTGTGGTTCCGACGCGGTTGAACACATCCTTGCAAAATGCCTCTAAAAAGGATGTTTTTGGCTTTTGCATTCCATTTCTTATTTTCCTCCTCATTAGGAGTAAGGCTTGTGCCTTCCTTGGGCTTGGCAAAGGCATGGTGATAGCGGCTTCGTGGCATTTAACATCAACCGCTTCTAGGTACGGACTCCATACGGATTTTCCAATATGGGAAGTCGTCTCCCTCAAACATGGGAGGTGGTCCATCACCTCCGGACATCTTAACTCTAGGCGGTTAAAGCCTAAATCGAGAGCACGAGGCTCCGATACCAATTGAAAGGATCAAGATGCCCAAGAGGGAGGGGTGAATTGGGCTTTTCTAAAACTTTAGTAAGAATTAAACCTATTAAGCCCAATTAACCCAATTACCCATGTGTAAAGTGTGTTTCTCTCTATTCTACGCACAAAAGACTAGTCTATGCCACTCCTACTCTAGCAAAGCAATTCAATAGTGAATGAACAACAGGTAATAATGCGGAATTGAATTGCTTGAAAGTAAATGCGTAGGTAAAGGAGTAGAGATGACAAGACGATCTTTTTGCCGAGGTATCGAGTGTCGGCACACCCCCTAGTCCTCGTTGGAGCACCCGCGCAAGGGTATCGCTCCCCTTGATCCGCGCAAGGATCAAGTGCTCACTCATATGAGCTGATTCTTCGCCGCTCCGGCCCGGTGAATCGCTCACTACCGGTCACAAGCTTGCTTGGGTCATCCACAATACCACCGGATGCTCTCCAAGATTCACAATCACCACCAAGCCGTCTAGGTGATGCCGATCACCAAGAGTAACAAGCTAGAACTCTCACTTGACCAAGACAAGGCCAAAGAGATGGATGGATGCACACTTGCTACTCAATTCTCACTAGGAGGTCACTAATTCTCTCAATTAGCAATTCACTCTGCCTCACTAGGGCTCTTCCACTATCTCACACTCACAATGTGTCTCTCAGCAGATGGAAGTGGCAAGAACACTCTAATGGATGAGGGGAAGGAGTATAAATACTCCCCAACAGGTCATCCAAAACAGCACCAAACAGGTGCCTCTGCGGGGGCATCGGACGCTCCGATGCTAGGCATCGGACGCGCCGATGACCTCGACCAACGGTCGACTGTACCATCTTGTCAGACACGTTAAAGGAGCATCGGACGCTGGGCAGCGTCCGATGCCTCCACATCGGACGCGTCTGATGCAGATTTACCCTCTCTGGAACCTCTCTGGATGGCCATCTGACGCTGGTGAAAGGTCGAGATGGCGGACTAGAGGGGGGATGAATAGTCTTTTTTAAAAAATTAAACGCAGCGGCTAACCGAAACAAATGCGAAATTAAAACTATCGTCTAGCCAAGACTACACCCCTCTACCTATACTCTATGACACCTTACAAAAGATCCTAATCAATGCAAATAAGGTGTCGGCCTAGCTAGAGCTCACCTAACCAATTCTAGAAGCAAGGGCACACAAGCCTATGCAACTAGTACTTCAAGCACGGGGGAGCTCCTATGCAATCTAGCAAGCAAAGCACGAAGCCTAAGCTCACTAGCAATGCTCAATAACAAGGCTACACAAGCCAAATTAGAGAGCTCAACTTAGCTACACAAACTAAGCAACTAAACACTAGCACAAGGATTAGTATTGCAATACAAGCTAGTGTAAACAGCAGGCAGTCGGTACTACCGGGCTGCTAGGCCGGTACTACCGACGTCGGTACTACCGGGCTTTACGGCCGGTACTACCGAGCACCTGCAGGGAGCTACGAAATCGAAGGGGATGTGATGCAATCTCAGATCTAGCAATTACCCCACTTCCCTAGATGATGTAGATGACGATTGTAGCTTCCCCAAGTCTTCGTTCCTTGCCAAAAGGTAGATCGAGTCTTCCCAACCTAAGATACGAGTGATGGAGGGAGGAAGAGCACGAAGAACACAAACAAGCATATATGCAAGAAACAAGAACAATAAGCAAAACAAGAGACAAGGACACAGATTTTATCCCGAGGTTCACTTGGTTGCCACCAAGCTAGTCCCCGTTGAAGCAAGCCCAAGGTTCCGCCGATCCTCTTGCTATTGGTGACCCTAAGTCACTCTCTCCACGATGGAGTGCTCACCAAGAGAGCTTTCTAGCTTTCGATCCGGCCGGACCACTTGGTGCTCTTCACGCCTCTTCTCCACTAGAGTTGCTCTTCGTGATCTCCCGCGGGGCGAGCCAATGCCCCTCACAAATCTCTCTGGAGCCACGCACAATCTTCACGCGGGCTTCACGACGGAGACGAGCACCAGCCATCTGGAGGTGGCAACCTCCAAGAGTAATAAGCACCACCGGCTTGCAACTCGAACACTAGTGCCCCTCGATGCTATCTCTCAAAGGCAACACACTAGGATCACTCTCTCACACAATCGGATAAGCACTAAAGCATATGTGTGTTAGAGGGGTCGCTAGCACATCCACACAAGCCACCAAGGCTATGGAGTGCTTAGCCAACTTGACCAACCAGCCCAAGGCCGGTTACCGACATATATAGAGGGGAGCCACAAACTAGCCGTTTCCCCTTTCTGCGCTTCGGTCGGTAGTACCGACCCCTGGGCCGGTACTACAGGCTGTCCAAATACCGTTAGGATCCCTTCCTAACACAGTCGGTAGTAGGGTCGGTACTACCGGCCCCTATAGCGGTAACTACCGGTAGGCCAGATCTAGATCTACACAGAACGCCTCCAAACTTCCTCCAAACGTCGGTACTACCAACCGGGGGGTCGAGTAGTACCAGCCCTATGGCGGTAACTACCTTTAGGCCAGATCTAGATCTACACAGAGAACCTTAAAACGACTTCGATCGCCGGTACTACCGACCATGGGTCGGTACTACCGAGGGTCGGATAGTACCGGCCCTATGGCGTACTACCTTAGGCCAAAAATGACCCAACATAGAGAGCATGCGATCTATTCGCGGATGGGTCGGTACTACCGGTCTCAGGGTCGGTACTACCTCTAGGCCAAAAAAGACCTCTGCGCTAAAACGACCATAACCTTTAGCTCCGAACTCCGATTTCGATGATCTTGGACATTTTGGAAAGCTTATTCAGAGGGATACACAACCCACATACAAAGCTAAACCAACTCACAAAGGGTTAGTACAGTTTTCTAATTCAAGATCCATCGCTTCCTTTTTCCAACCAAGGCTTTCTCCAAAACTTCTCCGAGTTGATCCAAATCAACTCCAACACCTTCTCCTTTGCAAATGTGCCAACACCACCAAGTGTATACAACCTTGTGCATGTGTGTTAGCATTTTCACAAACATTTTTCAAAGTATTTTTACTTGCTCTCACCACGCCACTCGATCCTAGCAATATCGCAATGTTAGATCGCTCAAGTGGCACTAGATGACCGATATGCAAACAAGTTTGCTCCTCTTAATTGTACGGCCATCTATCCTAAAAGCCGGTCATAATCTTCTCTACACACCTATGACCGGTGAAATGAAATGCCCCAAGTAAAATACCTTGGCCTTGCGCATTCCATTTCATCTTCTTTGGGTGTTGATGCAACACATGCACCAACCTCTTCATCAAAATGATATGATCCACTTCATATCATCACATGGCCTCCATGGTCCATTGATCTTGACATCACTTGCTCTTCACCATCGTTTCGGTCCTTCGACGCCAAGTTGCTTAAGCCTCCCGACATTCGGTATCAACGGCTTCAAAGCCTCCAACTTGCTCTCACCTTCGCAACGGTCCATCAAGCCAAGTCTTGCCTTGATCTTCACCATCTTAGCCACATGACCACATGTCATGTTCATGTGCATTAAGCTCCTTCTTCACATGTGTGAGCCTTGCAACATATTCCAAGCCATTTCTCCTCTATGGCATATGTTGCTCACACATGATCACCTGTGGACTAATCACCTGTGTAATTTACTTCAAACACATATTAGTCAACCTAAGTTGTCACTCAATTACCAAAACCAAACAAGGACCTTTCAGCTGGCTCTCAGCGTCTGATGCCAGCGTCCGATGCAACCCCGAGTTCACACGCACGTGAACAGTGACACGGGCGCGTCCGATGTGCACACATCGGCGCATCCGATGCCATGCACCAGACTAAACCCTAGTCTAAGTGAGCATCCGACGTGTCCGATGCTCACCAGGCCAGCGATCGATGCCCATAACAACGGCAAAAACAACTCGGATTGCGACGCGGCCTTAACGACTTTTGATCCTCTCGATATAAGGCATCTCTCTGAGCTACCTAGGGCTATGAAATAACAAGTGTGCACCACACCTACCTCAATAGACTCATCTAAATTAAGCTACTGATTCACACTCCCCTTTATAGTACGGCCAAGGAAAAAAAACAAAGACTAAGACTACCTAAGTGTCCTCCAACACCATATGACACTTAGCCTAGTCTACCACCGTCTTCGTCGTCCGTCCTTTGAAAACCGAAACGATATCCATCGCCAGGGGACATGAAATCCATATGCCCGTATCGTCGCCATTACCGTGACCTGTCGATGTTTGTTAACCGGCAACTCATCTTGAGTAATCTCAGACGATTTGTTCGGTGGGGATCGGCGTTCGTAGGACTCGACGAGTACACAGGGACAGTGATTTATACTGGTTCAGGCCGCTAAATAGCGTAATACATTATGTTCAGTGCGACGTGTGCCTTGTGTATGATTATGGTTCAATATTCGATGATCGAAACCTGCGCCTGCTTCCCCTTATATATCCGGGTAAATCATAGCACAGACCGAGTCCTAGTCGGTTACAACAGAGGAGTCCTATTCTAATTACAAGACTTCCTTTAAGAACTCGACTAAGTTACAGTGAGAGTCCTAATCCAAATACACTTCGTATCAAGTCTTCGGATCTCCCGTGCCATCCAGGATTAGTCGGAGGGATCATCTTTTGATGATATCTCTGACATCCTGGTCCGTCAAGCCCCCGAGCTCTTCATCATTTTCTCAGATCATTATCTTCTGGTTTCTTTGAGGATCTCCGAGTAATGTCTCAAGAAATCTTGAAGTGCTCCGTAGATAAAGAACTTCCATGGTGTGCACTTTTTCTAAAAAGTGCACCCATAGGGTGTAGCCCCCAAGTCTCTTGTTATTTATAATAACTTTGAGGATCTTTTGAGCCTTTTCCGAGTAATTCTTGGGTAAGAAAAAACATTTCCTTTATGGTATGTACCCTATAGCCCCCGAGCCTAAGTTCCGAGTACTCAGTAGTCGGTTCTTGGGGTCTTCCAAATATATGACCGAGTAATCCATAAAGGTCTTGAAAAACCAAAACATGTCACTGATGTGTTGCGTATTCCTTCTGAGTAATAAATATTCAGCTTCAGGTGGGTAATGTTTTCAACAAACATCCCTTATCACCCCCCACTGAACAAAAATTACTATGGAAACAGCAATAATTGACCAATGACTGTTCCAGCTGTACATATTAAAGATTTTTGTCGTGTTCTGCAACTACAAAGTTTGTCGTCTTCCTCTTGAAGTGCGCATGGGAATCAAGTCCATCATCATTGCCAGGCTTCACATGTGCAACAGTGCATCGGTTGAATTATTTGACCCTTCAGTCACTTTTTATCCGTAGACAAAGTCCATAGACCAAGAGAAATCCGCCTATAAATACCCAGCCTAGGAAGCGAAGAGCTCATATCCTTTTGAGTATATGACTTCCTCTAGTTCCATGAGTATTGTAGGATCGATAGCGGAGATGGCCGAGCCCCCGGGTATCTTCCTTATGTAAGATAGATGAGGTGTCCAGAAGAACTCTTGTGAAGGGACCATCCGCCAGGGTGGTTTCCAAGTGGTCGCGAGCAGAGGGATACAGAGGTGCGCCTAGAAGAACTCTTGTGACTACCACTCGTAGATAACCTCGGAGTCACAGGTTGTCAAAAGGCGGCGAGGGTGATGGTCTTCCCCCCGAGTTCCTTGAGTACTGGGGTGGTGCCTGAGATCCACCTTGGGATGCACTGAAAAGATAGTGTCTACCCAAGGTTCTGTGTCTGCTTTACTGCGTCTCACTGAACCCGGTCCTTGGTGCATTAGACATCAGGACTCTGTACTTGATTAAACTAGAGTAAAGTTTACATCCTGATGGTACTTGTGCTGGTAGTTGCTGTATCTCAAGATGTTTCCATGTATCTCTCTTGTAATTCCGAGTAATAATAAATAAGATCCGGGTACTTGGAATATTTTCTGAGTCCTCTGTCTTGTTCTCCTAGTACTAAATGTATCTTGTGAAGGAAGGAAACTTTTCTGTTTATTGTGTGCCTGTTCACTGTCTTTGGCGCCGTCTAAAATGTTCTCCCAGCCGTTAGGGTTTTGAACGGTTTCATAACGCCGTTTGAAAAAGGTGAACGGTTGCCGAAACAGATCTATAATAAGCCGTCGCCAGGCTTGTGTTTTCCTCATGCTTTCATCAAGCCATTGCCTTCAGAGTTTAGAAATCCCCTAGCCAATCCTCAGTTGATGCGCAGAAAATCTCTCGTCACCAACATGGGTCCCAAGAGACAAACTACCGCGGAGAAGAAGAAGGCTAGGATCACCACCACCAGAAAGCCGAAGCACCCAAATCCGCCGACTGATGTTCTGGCATGGAAAAAACCAGGTACTATTCTGTCAGAGCTAGCGTTCTTGGCGCAACAGGGGTTACTTCGAGCACAGCCACTTGATGGATGGAGAGTACCCACTGACCATCGCGCTCCTGCCCCCAACACCACTGAAATAGTCATGTTCAAGTCCTTCGTGGAGCGGGGATTAGGGCTGCCTGTGTCTGACTTCCTACGGGGATTGCTGCATTACTATGGTTTGACCCTCAACCATATTACTCCCAATGCTTGTCTTCATATTGCTATCTTCACCCATCTGTGTGAAGCTTTTTTCGGAATCTGCCCCTCTTTTACCCTGTTCCGTTATTTCTTCTGGGTAAAATGCCAACCCAGTGATGCTAGCGTAGAGGTAGTCGGGGGAGCCAGTATCCAACTTAGGATAGAGGTAGCTACTCAGTATATTTCTGTAGAGCTATCAGAGTCTGCCCGAGACTAGGCTGTCGGGTGCTTTTATATGGCCAACCCACCACCAGCACTCCGTCGTCACGATGGATGGCCGCCACAAAAGCGCCGTGAATGGAAGGACCGCATCTCCGCTGAGGAAGTAGAGGCTATCCGACCTCTCATTGATATGATAGATGGCTTGAAGGTCAGTGGATTGACTGGTTTCACCGTCGTCTAAGACTTCATCGCACGTCGTATCCATCCTCTTCAACAGCGGGCGAATTTTGGATTTGAATACCTGGGTAAGAATGACCCGGGGCGCCATGATGTCGAGCAGTTGTCTGATTTCGAAATCTTATGGAGAGTGAACCGGCTGCTCAAAAGCCGTGAACTCCTAGTTCCGGTGATGACAACTGTTGACGCTCACTAATGCTCATAATTAACCATCAACTATTGCATGAAATGACACTAAATGAATTACAAAGCATAGTTGTAGGGTTTGAATCTAACAAGTTCCACGAGTTTTGGTGCTCTCACTTATTTTGTAGGACATCCATGTTCTTACCATATAAAAGTATCTCAAGTGATGAAACAGAGCACACCATTGCGAAGACCTCGTTGAGACGATCGAAACGGACATATCATTTGCTATATTTGGAGTCCCGGAGCAAGAGTCCTCGATGGATACGACTTGGAAGATTCTAGAACATTCCAGAAGACACGAGAAGGCGACCCAAGGAAGGCGGGGCCCACCTGTCATAGAAGGTGACCGACCGGTCTCCTCCATGGACCGGCCGGTCTGGTATAGGGCCCAAGTTTGCCCCCCTTCGCATGACGCACTCCAACCGACCTCTCCAACATGTTTTGGCCCATTTAGGCCCATGTGCATATGACGAAGGATTTAGTCCCACATCGCTTGCCCAAGGTGGAGGGGAGGCCAGGAGCCCCTATATAATAAACCCCAGACCCCCCTTCTCCATCATCAATCACATATCATCAGACATCATCAGATCTCAAGTCATTAGAAGAGGAGGAGGATCAATCAGAAACCCTAATTTTCTTAGAGCCACATCAACTTAGGCATAGCTAGATAGAATTAGAATTAGAAGAGGCAAGCTTCGCTTGGATTCCGGATCTAGTCGCGAGAAGGCTCGGTAAACCAAGATCTTCTCTCTTGTATCAACATTATGGATCTAATTATGTTTCTAGTTCATAATTGTTCTTCTAGTTCTTCATTGTTCATGTTCTAGTTCATCTTCTAGTTCTAGTTCATCGTCTAGTTCATCTTCTAGTTCATACTCTAGTTCATCTATGTGTTCTAGTTCATCATACTGTTCATCATTGTGTGCTAATTCATAGTCTAGTTCGTAATAGTTAGATATAATTGATATGACTAAGACATTAATTATTATATTCTTAATTATACTGCTTGTAGTATGCTTTGATTATATATTGGCATAGATAGATTATCATCATGTTTATACTCATGTTCGTATAGCGCTCATCTTAAAGATCAACGGGTGGGTGATAAATGCTGTGTAGGTGTGGTACCCATACACTATTTATCTGCGAATGCGTCCTATATTCCGGATAGAGTGGTAGATCGCGGGTGTGACATTCCTGTTGAGTCCTTTGTATTCCACCTCCCGAATGTAGTGTTCAGTATGGCTCAGTTAACTCATGGTTTAGGGGCTACTCTGTTTGGCACCTTTACTATGGAGTTGCCTCTTGAATATGAATATGGGATAACCTAGCCAATGATTGCCAAATATAATTGCTTTAAATGGCACTAACCAATGTATATTATGACTTATAATTTAGAATAACTTAGGAATACTTCTTTATAATGTCTATTCTAATCCGCATGCCTTGTCTAAGTTGAAATGCTCTAAGGACTATCATAGATTGATCTTTTATCATTTATAGTGTACCTCATTATTGTGATTGATCCTGTTTAGGATAAAGGAGTGTGTTCTTGCTTTGTTCTCAATCTCCTATCAGTGTGTAGAGTAGCTCTTATCCTTATTTATCTCACTTCATTCCTAGTGCTAAATATAAATAACGATACTTGGAACATCTCTGGGTAAAATGCTGCTACAACGGGTGTATTTATCTGTGCGCTTGCGGATAAATATTTATCTTTAGAGTCAGTGCCATGATATAATCACATTGCTAGTTTCATGTTGAGGATGACAACTTGACGTTAAGTGATGCTAGTAGTGTCCCGTACACTTCTTAGTGCCTTCACTAGGTTATTGTTTATGAAGTCTATCTTAGAATGATTCCATTAAGGAGTGTCAACAACAACATTCTCCGTCATTAATCCTCCTCCTCAGGTAAATAGTTGATTTGTCGTGTCTTCGAGGTTCAAATAGATATCCTTCTGACTTGACTGAATGCTCTTCTCTTGTAGGGCCAGGGGAGAGATAACAATGATTGCCCTCCCCTGCCTCCGGCGACTGAAGAAGGCGGAGGCATAGTTCTGGGGGGGTCCTATCCGAAGTGAGGACCTTCCCAACAAACCAAGCTCTCCTGAAGATCTTGACTGGCTTGACACAGATTCAACTGACTCTGATGTCATGCTTATAGACCCGGAAGCCGAGAGTAGCCGGAAGAGGTCACGACTCCACTTCAAGAAGCCAGGGAAACTATCCCAAAGAAGGCTCGCACTGGTAGGCGCCGTGCTGTTCGAAAACTACTTTTGTCACCAGCACTGGCTGAAAAGCACTGTAATATGGGTGCTCCTGGTAAGGGGAAACCCGAGTACTCTATAGTCCTTCTATATCTGGATTTTGATAAACTCTTGTCTTATATATGGCTATGTACCAGATGCTGAACAACCCAAGGGGCTTCAAGTGGTGCGGTCCCTGAAGAAGCTCCGGCTCCAGACCCGCTACTGAAGAAGCCTCTCTTGAAGTTGCCGCGGCCATTGAAGCTCGTAAAGTAAGTTACAGAACTTTACTTTTAGAGTGCTCACATATTTCTGGAACTAACGTAAATATTTGTCCGTTGTAGAAAAACGAAGTTGGCTGCTGCAGGCTCGAGTACCGTCCTTGAGCCCCAGGCGGTAGAGGAGTCGGAGACGCTGAACAACGAGGAATCCAGCATTCCGCCAACTTTTAGTCAGTCCAGTGTTCCACCAACCTGTAGCCAGGTAGATCCACTACCCCGCTCCTCTCCATCCAGGTCTCAAATCGATGTAGCACCTGAAGCGGATGTTCTCCCTTTGCCTCAGGTTGGTGTGCCATTTTCTATCTTTCGTTCTCCTGCACAGTTGGAGTTTGACCGAGTAATCAATGAGTGGTTTTTCCGCACTCGGCAGCCGCACGAACCAACTCTGGAGATGATCTTGGCTGACGTCCAAGCTGAAGCTTCCACTCGTCCGCAGGGAGGGTCCGCTGATGCCTCTGAGTCCTCGCGTCAAGGAGCGACGCTCAATGTTATGGGGTATGACCAAGACCTCACCCGGCTGAAAGAGTTGAGCGATCAAGTCGCAGCACCTGTCGAAGCACTTCGGCAATTTATCGAGGTAAATCTTTGGAAGTCCTCTTCGTATCGTTTGAGTGCTGACAGTATTGTTTCTTGTGCAGGGCTTTGATGTGAAGGTCAAGGACCAGATCACTTGGATCCGACAGGAGATGTCCCGTGAGAATCAGGAGCTCCGAGATTACATCGCTCAAGACCAAATCAGCCAAAACATAGCCACTCAGCTTTTGCGCAGCCGCATCTTTGACTTACAAGACAACCTTAAGGGTGTTGTTGAAGAGCGTGATGCTGCCAATAACCGAGAGATTGGCTTGATAGCCAAAGAGGCCGCCTTGGAACAGAAGTTTAAGGAGTTCAAAAAATCCTCTAAGAAGCAGCTAGCTGGTAAGTTGCCATATCTGTCCCAAGTCCTTGTTGCTTATGCAGACTTTCTGAGACTCAGATGATTGACTGGATTTGCAGATGCAAATACTTTGGCTTCTGGGTGGCAGAATGCGTTCAACCGGAAGGAGGCGGAGCTTGAAGAGGTATATGCTAATGCGCGAAATATTCTTCAAGAGGCCAAATTGATGCGTGAGGGTGCTGACCGAGACCTCCTGCAGGCTTTGAAATCGACGAAGGAGTCACGGGAAGCTCTAAAGGCGTTGGAAAATGTTGTTGAGCCCATCCTGAACATGATTCCGTGCCCTGAAGGAGTCGAGGAGTCTTTGATAGATCGGGCCAAAGCTGCACCTGGGCGGTTGGCTCAGTATATCAAAGATATGTCGACTTTCGTGGTGCAGGGTCTGATGGCGACACTGCGACTTCATCTGCCATCCTTCGACTTGTCAGCTCTTATGACGCTTCCTGAAGGCAGAGGCGATGAGGATCTTGCGGCGATGCAAGAGGAGGTGAAGACCGCGGTGGAGGAGTACTCGCAGATTTTAGATCTTGTAGAGTAGTTTAGCCTCCTTGTTCGTTTAACCACCACTTGTATTCCCTGGAAACAATTATTATCAAATATAAAGAATCTAAGTATTAGTTACTTTTGAATCTTTGTGAAGTTCGTATATAATCAACTCGTCATTGCAAGAAATTTCTTGTCAATGGGTTGCTTCTGTTTGATATGGATGTATGACCAGGCATCTTATTGGACGAGTCTATCCGGGTGCTCTCTAGCACTTGGGTTTGGGTCGTGTGACTTTGTTTCTCTAGTAGTCTTATAACGATTATGTAGAGAACTTAGTCTGCCCGAGTACTACTTAGTACCCTTGTTCAAGGGATAATTTTGATCAAGCACCTCTTGAAGGAGCGTGACAATGGCTCCTTCTGGGTGAATCATATCCTCTTGGTACTCGCAGCTTGAGTGCGAAAATGGGTGGACCTCTGTCCGATTAAGTTGTAACAGTGTGGGTACTACTCCCCTTGTTACACCTTATAGGAACTAGTATCTACTATGGTAGATACCATATTCGCTATAGGTTTATAGCCGGGTATTAAGTCGTACCATCATTGGAGTTGTATTGAGCTTGGAGCTCGTAACTCGAGTATGGTTGCCGCTGAACCAATCCATCCGAGTAATATTATATATTAGTCGGTGGGATACAATAGCTGAAGCTTATTGTATGACTGATAGGCTTCATGTGACTAAATAGTCATAATGAAGTGTAAAGCTCTTGTTGCTGATGAACTTCAAACTTTATTAATGTCTGTGTAGTAAGTACATTTGCCCTGAGTCAGATTTCTAGCGTAGTCCTTAGGTATGGAATTTCTTCAGATGCTCGATATTCCATGAATTTGTCAACGGAGAACCATCCTCAGTAACTAGCTCGAATGACCCGGGTCTTGTTGCTTTGGATACTACGTAAGGTCCTTCCCATGGACTCATGAGCTTGTGGCGCCCTGTTACTGTGTTCGTATTCGAATTTTCTTCAGGACCAGATCGCCTACTTCGAAGGTGCGGTGATGGATGTTCTTGTCATAGTAGCGCCTCATCCCTTGAAGGTATCTTGCTGACTGAAAGAGTGCGGTTAATTGGGCTTCTTCAAGGCTGTCGACTTCTAGCCACCTGGTATCATCAGCTTCGCCTTCATTGTACTGCTCTGTTCGTGGGGAGCTCCAGATTAAGTCAGCCGGGAGTATTGCTTCAGTGCCATATACTAAGAAAAAAGGAGTTTGGCCTGTTGCCCGACTTCGTTGTGTCCGTAGCCCCCAGACTACCTTAGGCAGCTCTTCGACCCACTTTCCGCCGTGATCTTTTAGAAGGTCAAATAGCCTTGGTTTTAATCCGGCAATAATTAGGGCATTTGCTCGTTCGACTTGCCCGTTGGATTATGGATGGGCTACTGATGCGTAGTCTATCTTGATTCCACAGTCGCTGGCCCATGTCTTGAACTCAATAGCTGTAAAAGGAGACCCAAGGTCGGTGATAATTCTATGTGGCATTCCAAAGCGGTGAAAGATGCTCTGCATGAATTGTACTGACTTAGATGCGTTGAACTTGACCAATGGCATGTACTCAATCCACTTGGTGAATTTGTCGATTGCCACGTAGATGTACTTGAATCCGCCTGGAGCTCATTTAAGAGGACCCACCATGTCGAGTCCCCAACATGAGAAAGGCCATGATGGAGGAATATAGATCAATTCATGTGCAGGTACATGCTGCTGTTTGGCGAAAAACTGGCATGACTGACAGCGGCGGACTAGGTCTTCTGCATCTTTCAAGGCTGAGGGCCAATAGTACCCTGATCTGAAGATTTTTCTGACTAGTGTCCTTGATGCTGCATGGTTGCCGCAGCACCCGGAGTGGACTTCATTTAGGATTTCTCTGCCCTCTTCTGGTGAGATGCACTTGAGGAGGACTCCTGACGAAGCTCCGCGTCGATATAGCCGGTCCCCAACTAGAACATAGTTTTTGCTACGTCTGGTGACTTGCCCTGCAGCTATTTTGTCACTTGGCAGTTTATGCTCTTTGAAGTAGTCGATGAAAACTTGTGTCCAGTCGGGTGCTAGGGCTAGGACCTGAGCAGATGGTGCTGGGTCAACCTCTTCCTTCTCTTGAATTGACGGCTTGGATAACTCATGAACGAAGATACCATTGGGGACCATAGCCCTGTCGGAGGCCAATTTAGCTAGGACATCTGCTGCTACATTGAGATCCCAGGTAATATGAATGAGTTCCAGCCTAGAAAAGTGTTTTTCCAGCTTACGGACTTCCGTGCAATAGGCATTCATTGTTTCCTTGGTACAATCCCAGTCTTTGTTGACTTGGTGAATTACCACAGAAGAGTCGTCGTAGACTAGGAGTCGCTTGATGCCCAATGCGACTGCTAGCTTGAGTCCGTGGAGTAGCGCTTCATATTCTGCTTCATTGTTGGTAGCAGGCCACAATATCTGCAGAACGTACTTGAGCTGCTCTCCGGCGAGTGATACAAGTAGTAGTCCGGCTCCTGCTCCTCCGAGTTTTAGAGACCCATCAAAGTACATCTTCCAATGATCGGGAATAGCATTGTCTTGGATCTGTTGTATTTCTGTCCATTTGGCGACGAAGTCAGCTAGAGCTTGTGACTTGATTGCTTTCTTGGGAGTGAACTTGATGTTAAGTGCCCCCAATTCGACTGCCCACTTGGAAATACTTCCAGTAGCATCACGATTGTGGAGGATTTCTCCCAAAGGAAAATCTGTAACGACTGTGATCTCATGGGCTTCGAAGTAATGTCGTAGCTTTCTTGAAGATATAAGTAGGGCGTAGAGTAATTTCTGTACTTGCGAGTATCTGGCCTTTGAATCGGAGAGTACCTCACTGATGTAGTATACTGATCGCTGGGTGTGGTAGATGTGCTTGTCATCCTTGCGCTCCACTACGATCGTTGTGCTTACAACGTGTGTGGTAGCTGCGATATAAAGCATCATCGGCTCCCTAGGTTCTGGTGGCGTGAGTATAGGTGAATTGGTAAGGTATCCTTTGAGTTGTTCAAAGGCCCTGTCCGCTTCTTCCGTCCACTGAAATTTATTGCCGGCCTTGAGTAATTTGAAGAAAGGGAGTCCTTTTTCTCCTAGCCGTGAGATAAATCGGTTTTAGCGCGGCCATGCACCCGGTGAGCTTCCTGAAAATCCCTGACTGAGGTAGGTGGCTTCATGTTGATGATAGCTTGTGATCTGCTTTTGACTAGCCTCGATGCCCTATGGATAACAAGAATCCGAGTAACTGGCCTGAGGGTACTCCGAAAATGCATTTTGTGGGATTGAGTCTCCATTGATATGCGCACAGTCGGTTGAAAGTTTCCTCCAGGTCTGTTATGAGAGTAGTTGGATCCTTTGTCTGTATGACCACATCATCAACATAAGCTTCTGCATTGCGGCCAATTTGGTCACCCAAGCAATCTTGGATAGCTCGTTGATAAGTGGCCCCTGCGTTCTTCAGCCCAAAGGACATGGTTTTATAACAGTAGGCGTCAAAGGGAGTTATAAACGATGTCTTGGGTTGATCTTCTTCTTTGAGGGTGATCTGGTGGTACCCGGAGTAGCAATCCAGAAAGGATAATACAGCGGAGCCTGCAGTGGCATCAACTATTTGATCTATCATCGGTAATCCGAAAGGATCCTTTGGACAGTGTTTGTTGAGGCCTGTGTAGTCGACACACATACGCCACTTGACAGAGTTCTTCTTCTTGACTAGCACTGGGTTGGCTAACCACTCGGGGTGAAGGATTTCTCTGATGAATCCGGCTGCGAGTAGTTTGGCTATTTCCTTCTTGATCGCCTCTTTTTTCTTCGGCGAGAACCGTCGTAGTCTTTGCTTGATAGGTCTAGAACCTTATTTTAATTCTAATTTGTGCTCCGCCAAATTCCTTGGGACTCCTGGCATATCGGCCGGTTTCCAAGCAAATATATCTTTGTTTGCTCTAAGGAACTTGGTGAGCGTGAGTTTCTATTCTTCCGATAGGTGAGCACTGATAAACGCTGTCTTGGAGGGATCACCGGTTTCCAGATCAATAGTTTTTGTAGAAACTTCTGCGGATGGTTGGATAGTACCCGCCTTCTTGGTTGGGATTTCTGAATCTCTAGGTTTGTATTATGCACCATCTGAGCGAGTTCTTGTAATTCCAGAGTGAGTTGAGCTTTTTTAGCGATTTGGACAGCTTCTGGGTCACAGTCAAATGATCGCTTCAAGTCACCTCTGAAGGTTAAAATTCCTTTAGGACTCGGCATCTTCAACAGAAGGTACGGGTAGTGGGGTACTGCCATGAACTTGGCAATAACTGGTCGTCCGAATATGGCATGGCATGATGACTCGAAGTCGGCTACCTCGAAATTGATGTATTCAGTCCGGTAATTGGTCTGAGTTCCAAAACAGTAGTGACGGGTAGTGAAAGCCTAGTTTTGTTTTGGTTAATTGATGAAACCTTATTTGGTCTAATCTATTGCTAAGCATGTGTGTAGGTCGTATAAGCGAGGATTGTGACCAAGCAAGGTGGTGGAGCTAGCTAGGTGGGCAAACCATGAGGATGGTGTCGGGGGTCCGCAAAAGGGGTACCCCCAATCAACGCACACAATATGGGTAAACTAGAACACGGTTAATAAAGCTAACGGTCTAAAACCCCCTAAAAAGCCGACCCCCGAGGCCTACAACGTGCCCACCGAGCCGGAGCCCTCCAAAGCCAGGCCTCGGGCGCCGCTCGTTTTCCGTCTCGCCGGAGCTCCTCTAAGCCAGGCCTTGGCGGCAACGCTCGTTTTCGTCTAGCCGAGCCCTCAAGCCAGGCCTCGGGGCGCACGCTCGTTTCCGTCCGCCGAGCCTCCAGCCAGGCCGGGCGCACGCTCGTTTTCCGTCTCGCCCGAGCCCTCCAAGCCAGGCCTCGGGCGCACGCTCGTTTTCCGTCTCGCCCGAGCCCTCCAAGCCAGGCCTCGGGCGCACGCTCGTTTTCGTCTCGCCCGACCCTCCAAGCCAGGCCTCGGGCGCACGATCGTTTTCCGTCTCGCCCGAGCCCTCCACGTCAGGCCTCGGGCAAGCGCTCCACTACCCTTCGAGCCCCCCACAGCCGAACACCACACCTCGAGACCCCCGGGGGACCTCGAGCCTCTCTGGCACAGCGGCCTATCCCTCGAGACGCGTTATGCCTCCCTCGAGCGGCGCAGACATCGGATGCCAGCCCCATACCGCGCACTTAATTCATCCACCTACTCCAGTCACGTCCTCTGTAACACAACGTGTGCCACAGTGGTCTGGGGCAGAGTCAAGTCTCGTTTTCACCACAAGTATGGGCGAAAAGGCACCAGTGAAGCACTGTTAACCCACGCCCTACACTGTGGCACGTCCAAGCCACGCCTCGAGGCCCAGATGCCTGCCGCTCAATCGATTTTCACGGGACTTGCCCATACCTGCGGGGACTCGAGCCCCCCGTAGGCGCCGCCTCGAGGCCGGCTCCAGCCCCTCGAGCCCTAACTACTTTCATGCTATTGGAGGACAGGTACCCCAAGACCCGGAGGGACCCCGCCGTCCTGTACGTTCCGGGATGGGTGCTGTACGGCTTCCACCTCGCCGCGCCTCCACGTCCGCGCCCAGGATGGAGGCCACGCTTCAAGGACGCTTCAACAGCAACGCCCACGTCGGCTACAATGTCTTCGACAAGACAGGGTTCCTACCCTTCTTCGTAAGGGACACAATACACCCCGACACCTGTAATACCCTTGTGTAACCCTGGCCTCCCCTTGCTCTATAAAAGGGGACACCAGGGCCCTCATTCCTTCTCTCGGGGGGAAAAACACGTTAGAACACAGTCACCCACACACTCAAGTCCGGACTCCGGTCCACGCTCACCAAGCTTGTATTCGCCCCTGTACAAGCACTTAGGTGCAAGTAATACAAGAACCTCCTCCCCCGCTGGACGTAGGGCCTTCTTTGCCCGAACCAGGATAAATCCTTGTGTCATCTTGCATCACCATCCAGGAAGAGAGCACGCGATCATATTACTCGTTGGTGTCATACCCCGGGTTCGAAACACCGACAGTTGGCGCGCCAGGTAGGGGCTTCGCGTGTCGAGTCGGTTTCTCGCCGTTTCCTGGATGGCTGCTTCGACTCCTTCGTTCTCTGCCGGTGCCGTCATCTGGTTCGGGAGCCTCGAGTTCCTGGCCACTGACAACGGCAACGAGCTGACCTTGCTCTCCACGGAGGGCCCGAGTGGAGGGCGTGTCGCGGCCCGTGCGAGGAGCATGGCACGTCGCCCACACCATCACGCGTCGCCACCCCGTGAGCGGCGCCGTCGTCATCATCGTCGCCAGGCACAGGCGGTGCCGGCGGCATACACCCACTTCCCCGCGGCCGGCGCGGAGTTCCCAAGGAGGAGCCTGCCGGCGCACGGCCGGAGACTTCCCGGGCGCGCCCGCGCACGCCCAGCGACTTCGCGTTCATCATGCGCACGGACCAGGAGCCAGGCCAGAGGCCTCCGAGCCGTGCACCGTCGACGCCGCCCAGCCTCCTCCCGCACGGGGGTACCGCGCTCGACGCTGGCAGTTCCCGTTCGGCCTCGACAGCTCCGCGGCAGCCTACGCCCGCCAGCTCAACGAGCGCAGTCGGGGCCGACAGCCGGCGGAGCAGGAGGAACGCCCGGGCGTGCTGCTGCAGGCCATGGCCAACCTGGAGATTGTCCACCCCGCACGCGTCGACCGCGGCCTCTCACGAGCCGTCGGGCCACCTCGTCAAGCCACCTTCGGGGAGTGGTACCGCGAGCTGCAGCCCCGGCACGAGCCAAGGCGGCGCGGCATCACCAGCTCCGACTCCGACGAATACGACTACCACGACCCCGACCTCTGGGATCCCACCAGGGAGTGCTTCCAACTCGAGGGGGTCGTATGCGACACCGAGGACGAGGGCGACGACGGCAGGCCGGCGCTCGATCTAGAGGGCCCAGCGACGTGGCCGCGGCAGGAGGGTCACGTGTTCAGGGGAGGAACGAACCTCCGGCACCGGCTGCACCGCCTCAGCACGACGACGGCCGGGCGGCGCAACTCGCGCAGGTGCAGGAGGCAATCACCAAAGCCGAGGAAGAACGACGACACCTGCTGCAGCTCCAAAAACTCTGATGCAGGAACCACCCCAGCCCCGAGGAGCCGGAGCTCGAGGTCGGGCTCGAGAGGTCCACCAGCGGATCCTCGAGGACGGGGCACCAGCACGCCCCGAGGTATGCTTCCCGCGAGCCGGACAGAACGTGGTGGCGGCGGCGATGATGCTCCGCGATCTACCCGCCGTCTCCAACCCTGACGCCAGGGCATGCTCGGAGAAATGAAGAAAACCCCCTCGAGACAGCCGCTGTGCAGCAGGCCGAGAGCTCAGCGTCGCGATGGCGCGGAGCAGCCTCGGTGAAGCCGGCGGACACGACCCGCAACGAGCGCGAGGCATCCATCCACCAACCTGACGCCTCTCGAGCTAGGCCGGTCCGCGAACGAATCAATCGACAACCGCACCTCGAGACCCCCAATGACGCCGTAACGATATCAACCGACGGCACAAGGACAAGGGGGCCCAGGAGCGCGGCTATAGCGCCCATCGAGGGGCGCTACGACAGTGACGAGGACCGGCAAGCCCTCAACCCCCCGGGCCCCAGAGTCTTCAGCCGGGCCATCCGCATCTCACCCTCCCCGACCGCTTCCGACCGCCGACCAACATCGTGAAGTATGACGGGAGGTCGAGCCCAAGCTCTGGCTCTCGGACTTCCGCCTAGGCTGCCAACTGGGCGGAGCGAAGAACGACGACCGTGTGATCATACTCCAACTCCCGCTTTACCTCTCGGACACCGCCCCCGGTGGCTCGAGGGCTCCCCCGGATCGGATCGACGACTGGGCCGACCTAGTCAGGGTCTTCAACGGGAATTTCAAGGGACTGCGTGCGCCCAGGCAACCCCTGGGACCTACGGCGTTGCAGGCAGGCGCGGCACAGCCCTCTGCGACTTGCTCGACGGTTCTCAAAGCAGCGCCTCGAGCTCCCCACGTGCCTGATGAGGACGTCATCTCAGCTTTCCTCGCAGGCACGACATGCCAGAGCTATTCATGAGCTAGGACGCTACCGTCCCAGGACGGTCGAGGACCTGATGGACCGTGTCAACAGCTTTGTCTCAGGCGACGAGGCAGTGGGGGCCTTCTTTGGCCTTCCACGGACAAAGGTAAGGCGGTGGCCGCGCCGGAGGGCTCGACACAAGGCAACGCCGCCAGGAACGACAACTAACAGCACCAAAGGAAGAAGAGCAAACGCAAAGGTCAGAAGGCGAAGCGCGACGCCATAACGACGACGAGAAGAAGTGCTCGCTGGCGCCCTCGAGCCTAAGAAGCCTCGAGCCCCCCTGACGGGGCTGTTTTCGACCAGATGCTCGAGGGCCCCAGCACTTATCACAAGGGCCCGTAAACCACAGTTAAAGACTGCGACTGTTGAAGGCTACTACTCCAAGCTCGGCGATAAGAAGAAGACGCCCTAAGGGCAATGACAACATCGGCGCGGCGGTGGGGACGCGGACGACAACTTCCCCCCGGTGCGCGACTGCTACATGATCTACGGGGGGCCGACCGTCGGGCTCTCAGCTCGAGAAAGAAGGAGCGCCGTGGAGATCTTTGCGCTAGCCACGACGCCCCCCGGTACCTTGACTGGTCCTGACGCGCCAATCACGTTCGACGTGACGACCTCCGGACCGTGTCATAAACCCGGGGGCGTACCCCCTCGTCGTCGACCCCGTATCATCGACGTACTTTTCTCCAAGGTGTTGATGGATGGGGGCTCGAGCCTCAACATCATATACCTCGAGACACTTGACCTCCTGGGAATTTCAGAGGGCCAGCTCCACCCAGCGTCGGGGATTCCACGGAGTCGTGCCAGGGAAGAAGGCCCACCCCCTCGGGCGCATCGACCTGCCGGTTTTGCTTTGGCACGCCGGCTACTTCCGCCAGAGACGCTCACCTTCGAGGTGTGGTTGATTCCAGGGGACCTACCACGCCATCATCGGCCGAGCAGCTACCAAGCCAGTTCATGGCGGTCCCCCACTACACGTACTTGAAGCTCAATGCCGGGGCCAAAAGGGGTCATCACCGTCGCATCCTACGAGCACGCGTACCATTGCGACGTGGAGTGCTCGAGCGCGGGGAGGCAAACGTCCAGCTCGACTCGCTCGAGGCCCTAGCTGCCCTGGCCACCGAGGCCCCTGAAGCGAAGCGCCACGCTGGCACCTTCGAGCCGGCGGAGCACACAAAGCGGATACCCGTCGACCCGACCTCGACCAATGGCAAGACGCTGGCCGTCAGTGCAGCCTCGAGCCTAAATAGGAAGCAGTGCTCGTCGACTTTCTCCGCGCGAACATCGACATGTTTGCGTGGGGCCCCTCGGACATGCCGGGCATACCGAGGGAAGTCGCCGAGCACGCCTTGGAAATCCGGGTCGGTCCAGACAGTGAAGCAACGCCTGCGCCGCTTCGACGAGGAGAAGCGCAGGATCATCGGCGAGGAGGTGCACAAGCTTTTGGCGGCCGGGTTCATCAGGAGGTATTTTACCCAGAGGCTAGCTAACCCTGTTTAGTTAGGAAAAGAATGGAAAAATGCGGATGTGTGTAGACTACACTGGTCTGAATAAAGCATGTCCAAAAGTTCCATTTTCTTTACCTAGAATTGATCAGATTGTCGATTCCACTGCTGGGTGTGAGGTACTTTCATTTCCTCGATGCTATTCCGGCTACCACCAAATTAAGATGAAAGAATCCGACGAGCTCGCTACCTCTTTTGTTACGCCTTTTGGTATGTATTGCTACGTTACAATGCCTTCGGCCTTCGAAACGCCGGGGCAACGTACCAGCGATGTATGCAGCATATCTTTGGCGAGCACATAGGCAAACCGTCGAGGCCTACGTCGATGACATCGTGGTTAAAACCAAGAAAGTCGGGAACCTCATCAGCGATCTCGAGACCACGTTCGAGTGCCTCCGGCCAAGAATGTGAAGCTCAACCCCGAGAAATGTGTCTTTGGCGTGCCTCGGGGCATGCTACTAGGCTACATTGTCTCACAACGGGGATCGAGGCCAACCCAAAAAATCTCAGCAGTCACGAGGATGGGCCCAATTCGAGACCTCAAGGGTGTGCAAAAGTGACAGGCTGCCTAGCCGCTCTCAGCAGATTCATCTCGAGGCTAGGGGAAAAAGCGCTACCCTCTACCGCCTGCTGAAGACGGAACACTTTGCGTGGACTGTCGAAGCCGAGGAGGCCTTAACCAAGTTGAAGGGGTGCTGACTTCCGCACCAATTCTCGTGCCACCGCGACCACCCAGGTTGGCGATCCCCGAGCCTCTCCTCCTCTATGTGGCCACAACCACTCAGGTGGTCAGCACGGTCATAGCCGTCGAGAGGCACGAGGGGCCATACGTTGCCGGTCCAACGGCCGGTGTACTTCACCAGTGAGGTGCTCTCCGAGGCCAAGGTCCGGTACCCGCACATCCAGAAGCTGCTCTACGGCATCGTCATTACGAGGCGCAAGCTCCAGCACTACTCCTCGCTCATCCCGTAACGGTGGTGTCATCCTTTCCCCTCGGCAAATCATCAACAACGAGAGGCCACGGGGCGCTCGCAAGTGGTCTACAGAGCTGATGGGGGAACCATCACCTACGCTCCGCGGAAAGCCATCAAGTCGCAAGCGTTGGCGGACTTCGTTGCTGAATGGACCGACACTCAGCTCCCGTCGGCGCAGATTCAAGCCGAGCTCTGGACCATGTACTTCGACGGATCCCTCATGAAGACGGGGGCAGGCGCAGGCCTGCTCTTCATCTCACCCCTCGGGGTCCACATGCGCTACCTGCTGCGCTTGCACTTCCCCGCCTCCAACAACGTCGCCGAGTACGAGGCCCTCGTCAATGGACTGCGCATCGCCCTCGAGCTCGGGGTCCGACGCCTCGAGGCCCGAGGAGACTCGCAGCTCGTCATCAACCAGGTTATGAAGGCTTCAAGCTGCATCGATCCCAAGATGGAAGCGTACTGCGGGGAGGTGCGCAAGCTAGAAGACAAGTTCTACGGCCTCGAGCTCAACCACGTAGCTCGAAAGCACAACGAGGCCGCAGACGAGCTGGCAAAATTGGCATCCACGCGCGGCACGGTTTCCACCGACGTCTTCTCGAGGGACGTTTTCGAGCCATCAGTCAAAATCGACCCGGGGGCTGGCCCCTCGAGCCACCCTCGAGCTAGACACGGGGGCTCGACTTTCAAACGCACCCCTCGGAATGACCCCCGACACCGCTGAGGAGATGCAGGTCGACGCACCGCCTCTTCTTCACCACGACACCTCGACTGGCGACGCCCTACCTTACTTAACGCAAGGCGTGCTACCGGAAGACAAGACGGAGGCTCGACGCATCGCTCGAAGGGCCAAGACCTACGTCACCTACGGCGACGAACGGGAACTATACCGACGAAGCCGACCGGGATCCTTCAGCGCTGCATCCCCCTCGAGGAAGGACGCAAGCTCCTCGACGACATGCACTCGGGGGCTTGCGGCCACCACGCAGCGCCGAGGGCCCTGGTTGGGAACGCCTTCCGTCAAGGCTTCTATTGGCCGACCGCCATTGGGGACGCCAAGCGCTTGGTCCAGCATGCCATGGGTGTCAATTCTACGCCAAGCAACGCACCAGCCCGCACACCCCTGCAGATGATCCCAATCACTTGGCCATTTGCCGTTTGGGGGCTCGACCTCGTGGTCCCCTCAAAAGGACAAGTGGAGGGTACACACACGTGCTCGTGGCCATCGACAAGTTCACCAAGTGGATCGAGGCTAAGCCGATAGAAGACCCCACCTCCGAGAAGGCTGTCGAGTTCATCGCCAACATCATGTACCGTTTGGGTGCCTAACGTCATCATCACCGACAATGGCACCCAATTCACGGGCAAAAAGTTCACCAACTTCTGCGATGACAACAACATTCGCGTAACCTGGGCCTCGGTCGCATACCCTCAATGCAACGGGCAGGTCGAGCGCGCCAACGGCATGGTACTCCATGGGCTGAAGCCGAGGCTGTTCAAGACTCTCAAAATTTCGGAAAGGGATGGGCCGCAGAGCTCCCCTCGGTGCTGTGGGGCCTCAGGACTACGCCGAGTCGAGCCACCGGGTTCACTTCGTTTTTCCTAACCTAGGGCGCCGAGGCAGTCTTGCCTACGGACCTCGAGTATGGCTCCCCTCGACTTTGAGCCTACAACGAGCAAAACAACGACGAGAGGCTTGCCAACGCCAAGGACCAGCTCGAGGAGGCCCGAGATGTGGCGCTCATCAACTCCGCACGCTACCAGCAATCACTTCGACGCTACCACGACAAGCATGTGCGCAAGAGGGACCTGGCGGTGGGGGACCTCGTGCTTCGACGGCTGCAGGATAATCGAGGGCGCCACAAGCTTACCCCTCCATGGGAGGGCCCATACACCGTAGCTGAGGTGCTCAGCCAGAACGTACAAGCTTTACGACGATCAAGGCAGGATCCTGGCGAACGCGTGGAACATATCTCAGCTACGTCGCTTCTACCCTTAAAAGGCCTCGAGGCCTAATTCATTTTGTTGCTTTGTACAAACATGTCAAATATGAATGAGCAAACTCGTGCGTTGTCTTTCATTTGCTTAGCAACTTAAGGTAGCCTCGACCTGCCTTGCTCAGGGTCGAGCCTCCTCGGGGGCTGACAGGGGGGTACCGCCCCCCAGACTCCGGAAAAAATGCGTGTTTTCTTTTCAAAAATTCGACCCTCGTCTCGACTCGTGCCTCGAGTGAACTAGCGACGTCTAAATCCCAAATACCTCGAGCCTCCAAAGGTCGGGAGCGTCGACGTAGACGGCCACCTACGCCCCCGGGCTACGGTACCCTACCTACGCCTCCCCTCGAGGGGCTCGCGACGTATCGAAGGGACACAGACTAAGTTAGCAGAAACTCGAGCTTGCAACAAAGAGAGGGTCCTAATCTTTGTCGTGTGGTACTCCTCCCACAGATCACTCCTCACGGCGGGCTCAGCCCTCGACACCCGAGCTAGAAGAAGGCGGCCCCTCGACCACCCTGCTTGGTCGGGAGGTCTCCGGGGAGGGGACGGGAAGCAAAGCTAGAGTGGAGGAAGGACACCGCGTCGGCGAACCACGTCCTCCTCGAAGATCTTCGCGAGCGACGTCCCCGGCCTCTCCATCTTCTCCAAAATTTTGTCGACACGGCGGTTGTTCCACTCCTCGTCCTTCCCCTCGATCTCGATGAAGCCGTTGGCGACAACGTGGACCGGGAAGCGGAAGCCGGAGCGAACGACCGCGAGCGTCTGCTTGACGCCATGATGGAGAGCTTGCCGGACACGGTCCCGCGCCGCCACGTCGAGGAGCATAGGGCGTCGACCAAGGTGTCGCCTCGGGCCTGCACCTTCTGCCGCAGCCACTGAGGAGCACCCCACATGGAGCCGAGTCGGTCGAGGGAAGTGCGAGCCCGCTCCGCCACCATCGTCTCGTCTTGGAGTTGGTCCAAGAGATGGTTCGTCCCGCGAGCTCCTCGACCGTCTTCTCGACCCCTGCGCAACGAAAAGGAAGAGTGAGACTGCGGCGTAACAAAAACCTCGAGACCCGAACAAGACAAGGTGTAAGCCTCACCATCGCAATGTTGCCCCAGTGCGGCGAGGTCGCTGGTAAGGCCCTCAGCGCGCTGCTCGAGCCTGCGCTTCTCGGCCAGCATGAGGAGCCTCTCGGACCTAAGCTCCTCGATCAGCCTGCCCGCCTCCACGAGGCCAGATCCTTTCGGATCACCTCCTGCCGCGCCGCCCCCTTGGTAGCTTAGGCGGTGGCGACACCACTCTCGGCGTCCTCGGCCTCTTTTCTCGCCGCCTCCGCTGCGGTTCGGGCGGTGGCGGCCTCGCCGCGGGCGTCAGCGGCCTCCTGCTTCGCCGCCTTGGCTTCAGCCGGGCGGAGGTGGCCTCCCTTCAGGCGTCCTCGGCCTCCTTCCTCGACGCCTCGAGAGCGGCGGCGGCCTCCTCCTTGGATCGAGCGACCTCACCTCGAGCCGCCCGGACCTCCGCCTCCGCCTCGTTGAGCCGGCTCGCCATTTGGGCGTTCCGGCTCAGCTCAGCGCGGAGATCTTGAAGCTCCGCCTCAGCCCTCGCGAGGGCGGCCGACACCTGTGCGGACCGGCCTGCCTCCTCGGAGCAGGACCGCTCCGCCTCCGCCATAAGCTCGGCCACCTCCCGGAAGATGACCGCACCTCGCGCGGGGCCCCCCGCTGGGCCGGTTGCTCGACGGGACCATGGCAAGGGGCGGGCTTGGCGCGTCGGGAAACGGCCATACTGGTCGGTCAAGCTCGATTTCGGGCAGATCCTCCTCCGCCCCGAGCTGCCCCAGCTGCGGCCCGCCGCCCGACGACACGGCCCGGCTCCCTCCGTCCTCTGGCGCCTTGTCAGCGCTGGCCGGCGCCTCGGGCGCCTCCACCATCATCGGGCCCGCGGCGAGGGGCGGCCCCTGCTCCAGCTCGTTCAGGAGGTCCTCCACCGTCGGCCCCCCTCCCCAACGCCTCTCCCCCCTTCCTCCCCCGCAGCCTGCCGTGTCGGTCGGGCCTCGAGGGGCGCAGTCTCCTCGGCCCCAGACACCGGCGGGGCCGTGCTCGCCCCTGCACGCTTCCCCCAGAACAGCCGCCGTGGCGGGGGGAAGGGTGGTGCTCTCGACTGACGCCATCACGGGAGGAGAGGAGGAGGGGGAGGCAGCGCCTCAGTGGGCGTGGTAGTGGCGGGCTCGATGCCGTGAGCTGAGGCCCCTGCAATATAAGTGACAGTGATATCAGAACCGGGAGGAATGCCTCGACCCCTGTGGTCGATGGCGACGGCCTCACCAAAATTCGCGACGATCATCTGGCCACCTCGAGCCATGGCGGCTCGAGCCTTCTCCAGCCAAGCGGCTTCTCTAGCGGAGGAGGGTGCCATACCTCGAGGTGCTTGTGCCTCGACGGGGCTCGAGGTCTTGGCCCGCTTGGACGCAGCAAGGTCCACCTCCTGGTAGGAGCGCTTCCCCCTGAGAAACCAGAGATGGCATGCATCATCAAAAGTAAAGAGGTAAAGCCTCACTACCGTCGAGACCCGAGAAAACTACTCACCCAAGCGGCGGCTGGGCTTCTTCCCGGAATCGCCGGACCCACTCGGGGGCTTCGAGCCCACCCCACGGCTCGAGCCCTGCGCCTGGGCCATCTCCGCAGGGCTGGGATGGGGGGAGGGCTCCCGACGCCTCCCGTGGCTTGACCTCGAGGGAGAGCCCTCCTTCCGCCCCACGTCGCGGGAGGGCGACCGTACCTCCCTCGTGCTGTCGTAGTGGCGCCCGCCCCGGCGCGGGCTCTGGGACCCGCTCCGGCGCTCGCGCTGGCGGTCGCGCCCTCCCGCGTCCGCTTCTGTGTCCCGGCGGCGGTGCGGCGACGGACTCCGGGGACGCTCACGCCCTGGTCACGAGACGCCCGAGGGCTCCCTCCCCGACGCTCGTGATGGCGCGGGCTCGACGCCTCCTCCTGACGCCCGCTCCTCCGCGGGCTCGACGGCGCCCTTGACGGCTCGCGGCGGTCGGGCCCGAAATCCTTCTCGACCTGTCGGCCGCTTCTCGAGGCCCAGCCCTTCTCCAGACCTCCCGCCTGGGCTGGCGCGGGGGGGCCTCCGTTGGTGCTGTGGCGGAGGCGCTCCGGTTTCGGGGCTTCCTACGACCGGGGGCACGTCCGCCGCAGAGCTCGACGACCTCGGCCCCCGACGAGGCAGGGATCGGCGCCGCCTTCCGCGGCTGCGTCCCGCGCGGTCCCTTCGCCGGGGGACCTCCAGCATACCCTCCTGCACAGAGGAGCGGTCAGCCCTGTCATCGACGACCCCCGCGCGCCTCAGGCGCGCATCCATCCCCTCGTCGTCGCTCTCCTCCTCATCACCGCTCTCCTCCTCGAGCTCGAGGAGCTCAGCTCGGGGGACCCGTCTCCAGGCTGACGGTTGCGACGAGCCTTCGCCAGTCTTTGCTCCCGAGCCAAGCGACGCAGGTTTTTGTTTTTCTCTTTCTTCTTCCTGGCATCCTTGCTCTCCTTGTCTTTCTGAGCAGAGAGGCGCCTCACCTGAGTATCCGCGAGGCGTCCTCCCTCACTGGGGGGCCCGACGCGCGACAAGTAAACGCCCCTGAAAAAAAAGAAGCGTGACGAGACAAACCACAAGAAGAATGCAAAAGGTTCGAAGGAGGAGAAAGGGGGAGGGGGCTCGGAACAGCTCAGCTCGAGGGAGGCTCACCAGGTCGAGACCACCCTCGTCGGGTGCCATGGCGACCAGGTGGGTGTACTCAGGGATGAACGGCCCTGGATCGTGATTGACACCCGGGAGACGCCCTCGTTCCGAGGACAGCCTCTCCTCGGCCATCCTCGATCGATTAAGCCTCGAGCTTGGCCTCCGGCCCCATCTCGTGCATAAGAAGGGCGTGGTCCGCCAGCGGGAGAACTCTTCGTGGTGGAACGCCAAATGACCGCTTGCACGTCAAACTTCTTCTCATCCACCAACGTCTTCATCATCTTCATCAGCGGGGCCAGGTGGCGTTGCCTGTCCGCCGCGACGCCCCAGGTCCACTTCTCCGGGCGTTGAGCGAGGACCCTGCCGGTGTACTGCGGAAAGAGACCATCTTCATTCCGCAGATAGAACCAATGGTCGTCCCACCCGCCTGGGTGGTGGAAAGCTTGTATCGCAGGTATTACGAGGACGTTGGCGACGAGGTCCCAGCCCTCGCAGTGATGGCGAGGGAGCCCATGCGCACGAGCCGCCTCCCGCTGGGCTTTAGGGCTTGATGAAGAGCTCGCCCCGGAAGAGATGGACGAACATCTCCCAGTGCGGCCCATCTTCAGGTACCCTCGCACACCGCGGCGAATATGGCGGCGTGCGAGATGGAGTTGGGGGAGAAGTACTGCAGCTCCACCTCGAAGTGGTGGGCCAGCCCCGCATGAAGCGGCTCGGCGGGACGCAGAGCCCCTACGGTGGTAGCGCGTGAAGCTCACCACGTACCCCTCCGGCGGGTGCGGCTCCCGGTGCTCCGCCGACGGGATAACCCACCACGCGAGTCCCTCCTCCGGGTTGGGGCGCAGAAGCCCCTGGGCCACCAACGAGTCCATCTTGCTCTGCGTCACCTTCGACGAGCTCCAGTCTTCGGCTGGCAGCACTTGTGTCTGGGCGGCCATGGCGGTGGCGCGGCGCGGACCCGAGCAACGGACGGGCAGCCGAAAAATCCCCAATCAACTAGCTCGAAGGAGAGGGCGCGTGAAGGCTACGGCGGCGGTGAAGGCAAAGGCAAAGTAAAGGGTTCCTTTTCCCTCTCTCGATATTTATAAGGGGAAACCCCGACGGGCGGGGTCTCCCACGACGTAAAAAGGTAACCGCATAGCATTTAATGCGCCCACCTAACTACGTCTCGAGCCGGATGCAGGGAACACGCGGCAGCTCACCGTTCGCTCAACTGCCGGGGCCCTCTGCGGCCGCCGCTCTGACTTCGCGCCCGCCGCCCTGGCGCCACGATCTCCACTCCCTGGCGGTTTCTGCCTAAAAAGGCGCGCCCAACGGGCAGAAGGATTCCAAGCGACGAAGGCTTCTTCCGGAAGTAAAAAACGGGCCCCGGCCCTAAGTCTCGAAGCAGCGAAGGCTAGCCCTCGAAAAAGGGTTCGACAGCCGGCTTCGAGCACCCAAAAACGGGCCCCGGCCCTAAGTCTCGAAGCAGCGAAGGCTGGCCCTCGACGAAAGAGGGTTCGACAGCCGGCTTCGAGCCCCGAGTCAGGGACACCAAGGGGCGCCATTCGCGGCACACTCGAGGGCCAAGCCCTCGAGGCCCCTCACGTGTATCCAAGGCGGGGAGCTCGACATGCAGTGAGATCCCCTCGGAGGGAGGCATCGAGCCACCGGGTCCTATCGAACGGGACCCGGCACTCCTGCAGGACTGGAGGGCACCCCTGCTTTATGAGACCGCCTCCGGGCCACAGTCCACCCCTATCGAACGGGGCACGAGCTCTCACTTGGATTCCCCGTTACCAGCTCACCGGGAACCTCGATACTCGCCCACTCGGGGTAGTACGAGGCATCCCCCTCGCATCCGATCGAAAGGACTCGCGGGATGACAAGCCAGGGCAACCGGTGCGCCGGACAGCTCGAAAAGCCGGCCGGCCGGTTCAGCCTGGCACCCCTCAACGAAAGAGGGTATAAAAACTCGGGGGCCTGACACCCCCCGAACCTAAAAATCGCAACTAAAACTCGCAAAAAGCACAAGAAGTTCTAACCACTCCCCCGTGGCCTCGGGGGCTACCCCCGCGGGTGTCGCTCGCACGACACCCACGGAATCAAATCGACGAAACCCTCGAGGCCAGTTAGCTAACCCACGAGATCCCAGACGGGGCCCCTACTCGAGTGCAAGCACTCGAACAAGGGCTCGGGGGCTACTGTCGGGGGTCCGCAAAAGGGGTACCCCCAATCAACGCAAACAAATAGGGTAAACCTAGAACACCGGTTAATAACAGACCTAACTAGTCTAACCCCCTAAAAAGCCGACCCCCGAGGCCTACAACGCTGGCCCACCGAGCCGAGCCCTCCAAGCCAGGCCTCGGGCGCACGCTCGTTTTTCGTCTCGCCCGAGCCCTCAAGCCAGGCCTTGGGCGCACGCTCGTTTTCCGTCTCGCCCGAGCCCTCCAAGCCAGGCCTCGGGCGCACGCTTGTTTTCCGTCTCGCCCGAGCCTCCAAGCCAGGCCTCGTGCGCACGCTCGTTTTCCGTCTCGCCCGAGCCCTCCAAGCCAGGCCTCGGGCGCACGCTCGTTTTCCGTCTCGCCCGAGCCCTCCAAGCCAGGCCTCGCGGCGCAGCATGCTCGTTTTTCGTCTCGCCCGAGCCCTCCAGGCCAGGCCTCGGGCGCACGATCGTTTTCCGTCTCGCCCGAGCCCTCCACGTCAGGCCTCGGGCAAGCGCTCCACTACCCTTCGAGCCCCCCACAGCCGAACACCACACCTCGAGACCCCACGCGGGGACCTCGAGCCTCTCTGGACAGCGGCTATCCCTCGAGACGCGTTATGCCTCCCTCGAGCGGCGCAGACATCGGATGCCAGCCTCATACCGCGCACTTAATTCATCCACCTACTCCAGCCACGTCCTCTGTAACACAACGTGTGCCACAGTGGTCTGGGGCAGAGTCAAGTCTCGTTTTCACCACAAGTATGGGCGAAAAGGCACCAGTGAAGCACTGTTAACCCACGCCCTACACTGTGGCACGTCCAAGCCACGCCTCGAGGCCCAGATGCCTGCCGCTCAATCGATTTTCACGGGACTTGCCCATACCTGCGGGGACTCGAGCCCCCGTAGGCGCCGCCTCGAGGCCGGCTCCGAGCCCCTCGAGCCCTAACTACTTTCATGCTATTGGAGGACAGGTACCCAAGACCCGGAGGGACCCGCCGCGTCCTGTACGTTCCGGGATGGGCGCTGCACGACTTCCACCTCGCCGCGCCTCCACGTCCGCGCCCAGGATGGAGACCACGCTTCAAGGACGCTTCAACAGCAACGCCCACGTCGGCTACAATGTCTTCGACAAGACAGGGTTCCTACCCTTCTTCGTAAGGGACACAATACACCCCGACACCTGTAATACCCTTGTGTAACCCTGGCCTCCCCTTGCTCTATAAAAGGGGACACCAGGGCCCTCATTCCTTCTCTCGGGGAAAAACACGTTAGAACGCACGTACACCCACACACTCAAGTCCGGACTCCGATCCACGCTCACCAAGCTTGTATTCGCCCCTGTACAAGCACTTAGGTGCAAGTAATACAAGAACCTCCTCCCCCGCTGGACGTAGGACCTTCTTTGCCCGAACCAGGATAAATCCTTGTGTCATCTTGCATCACCATCCAGGAAGAGAGCACGCAATCATATTACTCGTTGGTGTCATACCCCCGGGTTCGAAACACCGACAGTTGGCGCGCCAGGTAGGGGCTTCGCGTGTCGAGTCGGTTTCTCGCCGTTTCCTGGATGGCTGCTTCGACTCCTTCGTTCTCTACCGGTGTCGTCATCTGGTTCGGGAGCCTCGAGTTCCTGGCCACTGACAACGACAACGAGCTGACCTTGCTCTCCACGGAGGGCCCGAGTGGAGGGCGTGTCGCGCCGCCCCGTGCGAGGAGCATGGCACGTCGCCCACACCATCATGCGTCGCCACCCCGTGAGCGGCGCCGTCGTCATCATCGTCGCCAGGCACAGGCGGTGCCGGCGGCATACACCCACTTCCCCGCTGCCGGCGCGGAGTTCCCAAGAGAGAAGCCTGCCCAGCGCACGGCCGGAGACTTCCTGGGCGCGCCCGCGCACACCCAGCGACTTCGCGTTCATCATGCGCACGGACCAGGAGCCAGGCCAGAGGCCTCCGAGCCGTGCACCGTCGACGCTGCCCAGCCTCCTCCCGCACGGGGTGTACCGCGCTCGACGCCGGCAGTTCCCGTTCGGCCTCGACAGCTCCGCGGCAACCTACGCCCGCCAGCTCAACGAGCGCAGTCGGGGCCGACAGCCGGCGAGAGCAGGAGGAACGCCCAGGCGTGCTGCTGCAGGCCATGGCCAACCTGGAGATTGTCCACCCCGCACGCGTCGACCGCGGCCTCTCACGAGCCGTCGGGCCACCTCGTCAGCCACCTTCGGGGAGTGGTACCACGAGCTGCAGCCCCGGCACGAGCCAAGGCGGCGCGGCATCACCAGCTCCGACTCCGACGAATACGACTACCACGACCCGACCTCTGGGATCCCACCAGGGAGTGCTTCCAACTCGAGGGGGTCGTATGCGACACCGAGGACGAGGGCGACGACGGTAGGCCGGCGCTCGATCTACAGGGCCCCAGCGACGTGGCCGCGGCAGGCGGGTCACGTGTTCAGGGGAGGAACGAACCTCCGGCACCGGCTGCACCGCCTCAGCACGACGACGGCCGGGCGGTGCAACTCGTGCAGGTGCAGGAGGCAATCACCAAAGCCGAGGAAGAACGGCAACACCTGCTGCAGCTCCGGCAAACTCTGATGCAGGAACCACCCCAACCCCGAGGAGCCGGAGCTCGAGGTCGGGCTCGAGAGGTCCACCAGCGGATCCTCGAGGACGGGGCACCAGCACGCCCCGAGGTATGCTTCCCGTGAGCCGGACAGAACGTGGTGGCGGCGGCGATGATGCTCCGTGATCTACCCGCCGTCTCCAACCCTGACGCCAGGCGCATGCTCGGAGAAATGAAGAACCTCCTCGAGACAGCCGCTGTGCAGCAGGCCGAGAGCTCAGCGTCGCGACACCACACCTTCGAGCCCCCCACAGCCGAACACCACACCTCGAGACCCCACGCGGGGACCTCGAGCCTCTCTGGCACAGCGGCCTATCCCTCGAGACGCGTTATGCCTCCCTCGAGCGGCGCAGACATCGGATGCCAGCCCCATACCGCGCACTTAATTCATCCACCTACTCCAGCCACGTCCTCTGTAACACAACGTGTGCCACAGTGGTCTGGGGCAGAGTCAAGTCTCGTTTTCACCACAAGTATGGGCGAAAAGGCACCAGTGAAGCACTGTTAACCCACGCCCTACACTGTGGCACGTCCAAGCCACGCCTCGAGGCCCAGATGCCTGCCGCTCAATCGATTTTCACGGGACTTGCCATACCTGTGGGGACTCGAGCCCCCGTAGGCGCCGCCTCGAGGCCGGCTCCGCGCCCCTCGAGCCCTAACTACTTTCATGCTATTGGAGGACAGGTACCCCAAGACCCGGAGGGACCCCGCCGCATCCTGTACGTTCCGGGATGGGTGCTGTACGGCTTCCACCTCGCCGCGCCTCCACGTCTGCGCCCAGGATGGAGGCCACGCTTCAAGGACGCTTCAACAGCAACGCCCACGTCGGCTATAATGTCTTCGACAAGACAGGGTTCCTACCCTTCTTCGTAAGGGACACAATACACCCCGACACCTGTAATACCCTTGTGTAACCCTGGCCTCCCCTTGCTCTATAAAAGGGGACACCAGGGCCCTCATTCCTTCTCTCGGGGAAAAACACGTTAGAACGCACGTACACCCACACACTCAAGTCCGGACTCCGATCCACGCTCACCAAGCTTGTATTCGCCCCTGTACAAGCACTTAGGTGCAAGTAATACAAGAACCTCCTCCCCCGCTGGACGTAGGACCTTCTTTGCCCGAACCAGGATAAATCCTTGTGTCATCTTGCATCACCATCCAGGAAGAGAGCACGCAATCATATTACTCGTTGGTGTCATACCCCCGGGTTCGAAACACCGACAGTTGGCGCGCCAGGTAGGGGCTTCGCGTGTCGAGGCGGTTTCTTGCCGTTTCCTGGATGGCTGCTTCGACTCCTTCGTTCTCTACCGGTGTCGTCATCAGGTTCGGGAGCCTCGAGTTCCTGGCCACTGACAACGGCAACGAGCTGACCTTGCTCTCCACGGAGGCCCGAGTGGAGGGCGTGTCGCGCCGCCCCGTGCGAGGAGCATGGCACGTCGCCCACACCATCACGCGTCGCCACCCCGTGAGCGGCGCCGTCGTCATCATCGTCGCCAGGCACAGGCGGTGCCGGCGGCATACACCCACTTCCCCGCTGCGGGCGGAGTTCCCAAGGAGAAGCCTGCCCAGCGCACGGCCGGAGACTTCCTGGGCGCGCCCGCGCACGCCCAGCGACTTCGCGTTCATCATGCGCACGGACCAGGAGCCAGGCCAGAGGCCTCCGAGCCGTGCACCGTCGACGCTGCCCAGCCTCCTCCCGCACGGGGTGTACCGCGCTCGACGCCGGCAGTTCCCGTTCGGCCTCGACAGCTCCGCGGCAGCCTACGCCCGCCAGCTCAAGGAGCGCAGTCGGGGCCGACAGCCCGGCGGAGCAGGAGGAACGCCCGGGCGTGCTGCTGCGGGCCATGGCCAACCTGGAGATTGTCCACCCCGCACGCGTCGACCGCGGCCTCTCACGAGCCGTCGGGCCACCTCGTCAAGCCACCTTCGGGGAGTGGTACCACGAGCTGCAGCCCCGGCACGAGCCAAGGCGGCGCGGCATCACCAGCTCCGACTCCGACGAATACGACTACCACGACCCCGACCTCTGGGATCCCACCAGGGAGTGCTTCCAACTCGAGGGGGTCGTATGCGACACCGAGGACGAGGGCGACGACGGTAGGCCGGCGCTCGATCTACAGGGCCCCAGCGACGTGGCCGCGGCAGGCGGGTCACGTGTCAGGGGAGGAACGAACCTCCGGCACCGGCTGCACCGCCTCAGCACGACGACGGCCGGGCGGTGCAACTCGTGCAGGTGCAGGAGGCAATCACCAAAGCCGAGGAAGAACGACGACACCTGCTGCAGCTCCGGCAAACTCTGATGCAGGAACCACCCCAACCCCGAGGAGCCGGAGCTCGAGGTCGGGCTCGAGAGGTCCACCAGCGGATCCTCGAGGACGGGGCACCAGCACGCCCCGAGGTATGCTTCCCGTGAGCCGGACAGAACGTGGTGGCGGTGGCGATGATGCTCCGTGATCTACCGCCGTCTCCAACCCTGACGCCAGGCGCATGCTCGGAGAAATGAAGAACCTCCTCGAGACAGCCGCTGTGCAGCAGGCCGAGAGCTCAGCGTCGCGACACCACACCTTCGAGCTCCCCACAGCCGAACACCACACCTCGAGACCCCACGCGGGGACCTCGAGCCTCTCTGGCACAGCGGCCTATCCCTCGAGACGCGTTATGCCTCCCTCGAGCGGCGCAGACATCGGATGCCAGCCCCATACCGCGCACTTAATTCATCCACCTACTCCAGCCACGTCCTCTGTAACACAACGTGTGCCACAGTGGTCTGGGGCAGAGTCAAGTCTCGTTTTCACCACAAGTATGGGCGAAAAGGCACCAGTGAAGCACTGTTAACCCACGCCCTACACTGTGGCACGTCCAAGCCACGCCTCGAGGCCCAGATGTATGTCGCTCAATCGATTTTCACGGGACTTGCCCATACCTGCGGGGACTCAAGCCCCCCGTAGGTGTCGCCTCGAGGCCGGCTCCGCGCCCCTCGAGCCCTAACTACTTTCATGCTATTGGAGGACAGGTACCCCAAGACCCGGAGGGACCCCGCCGCGTCCTGTACATTCCGGGATGGGTGCTGTACGGCTTCCACCTCGCCGCGCCTCCACGTCCGCGCCCAGGATGGAGGCCACGCTTCAAGGACGCTTCAACAGCAACGCGCACGTCGGCTACAATGTCTTCGACAAGACAGGGTTCCTACCTTCTTCGTAAGGGACACAATACACCCCCGACACCTGTAATACCCTTGTGTAACCCTAGCCTCCCCTTGCTCTACAAAGGGGACACCAGGGCCCTCATTCCTTCTCTCGGGGAAAAACACGTTAGAACGCACGTACACCCACACACTCAAGTCCGGACTCCGGTCCACGCTCACCAAGCTTGTATTCGCCCCTGTACAAGCACTTAGGTGCAAGTAATACAAGAGCCGCCTCCCCCGCTGGACGTAGGGCCTTCTTTGCCCGAACCAGGATAAATCCTTGTGTCATCTTGCATCACCATCCAGGAAGAGAGCACGCGATCATATTACTCGTTGGTGTCATACCCCTGGGTTCGAAACACTGACAGATGGTGATGGCCACAAGCACTCAAGAGATCAAGTGCTCTACCATTGGTGAAACTTGAGAAGAAGAGAAGAGATGGAGCAAAGAGGCCCGAAGGCAAAGGCATAACCTATAGGGCTCTTTGTTTTGGTAATCAAGACACTTAGCGATTGTGATCACATTTAGGATACATAGCCGTACTATTAAGAGGAGATTATTCACGGCTTATGCGGTGTTCAAGTGCCACTAGGTGTTCTCTAACATATCGATGTTATAGACCTAGTGAGTGACTAACAAAACCCCTTTGGAAAATGCTTTGCAAAATGCTAACACACTTGCATATGATGATGTACACTTGGTGGTGTTGGCACATTTGGGATAAAGGGGTGTTAAGGAGTTGTGGAGAAGTGGGAGAGACTAGTGTATAGTCCTTCTCCCTCCTGCCGAGCTTGCGAGGCAGGATTCAGCGGATTTCGGAAGAGAAGTGTTAAGCTCAGGGAGCATCGGACGCTGGTCCGAGGAGCATCGGACGCTGGGCCGAGCGTCCGATGGTAAACCCTAGTTTCTGACAAATGTTGAAAGAGCATCGGACGCTGGCAACGGACGCTGAGGAAACACTGTTGCAGAGTCTGATGCAGGTGACGTGGCGCGAGCGTGCTTTCCAGGAAGCATCGGACGCTGGCCTGCGTACGATGCTAATCCATCGGACGCGTCCGATGTGATTTGGAGCGTTCTGGAACCTTTCTATTGTGTCATCGGACGCAGAGGCTGAGCGTCCGATGCTAACATTCCGGCGCGTCCGATGTGGCGTAGAAAAGAGCTGAATCGAGCAGTGGCATCGGAGCGTCCGATGCCTGGCATCGGCGCGTCCGATGTCACTTTAACCGTGGCGCAAAGCAATATGACCGTTGGGATCTAACGGGCGGTTTTCATATCAGGGGGACACGTGGCTCCATCTGGAGCATCGGACGCTGGGGCAGCGTCCGATGGTTGATCATCGGCGCGTCCGATGACCCCGATTCCAGCCCAACGGCTAGGCCGACTTGTGTGGCCTACTTAAGGGGCTTGGCCGGCTTGCTGGGTTTTACCCTTGCACATAATGATTCCTAAGCATTCTAGTGAGCATTGGCAAGCCTCCTAACTCATCTCCCAAGTTGATTTGATCGAACCAAGTGAGATTGAGTGATCTAGTGCGTGATTTGATAGAGTTCAATCTAGTGGCACTAGTTCTTCGCATCGGCGTTGAGTTCTCTTGTTACTCTTGGCATTTGCCGGTGCCTAGACCATGGGCGGAGCCACATGGATGCATTGGTATTCCCAGGAATACCCAACTTTTTTTTACACCAACAAGTATATATATAGGTATTTTCAAATATATAATGTATATTGGTCATTATTTGATCATTTTCGAGCACAAAGTCAGCCCACAACTAATTCCCTCAGCCTTCCTACATTTCTAGCTTATAAGTCGTCCCGCAAGGCCGCAAGACGCAAGGTCTAGTGGCCTATGGCCTCCTTTGTTTTGCTCCCATGACGCGAATGCAAAGTCGTGAAGACGCTCCCGACGCATGCGTGCTCGTTCGGCGCCTCGACTGCTCGGTCCTCCTACTCTCTATCTCCCAATCCTCAGTTCCCAATCCCCAATCCAGCGGCGGCGCTCGGCAGCGACATGGTTACGAGCAGCCAGCAGTGGCGATGGCGAGTTGCGAACAGCCAGCGGCACACGGTGGTGGCAGCAGGCAAGGCGGCTAGTCAGCGCAGAGGCTGGGGCTACTAGCGGAGCAGCGAGCGGCTAGCTGCAGCGTGGATGCGTGGTGACTGGTGAGGCCGTCATGTTGATTTTTCCCAGTCCCCATTACTCGATTTGTTCATTTGGATTTTCTCCAATCCACAACATTGGATTTTCTTCCTATAGATTATTGCATAACGAAGAAGAAAGCAATTGATTTGAAGAGTTTATGGGATAGAACAACAAATATAAGAAAATTAGAATTAGGCTCCACAAAGACAAGAAAGACATTATTAATCGCTTCCAAGCTATGAAGGACCCCAGATTTAAAGGAAGATTATATTATTTGTAATTTCTTTTTGTTAATGGTTGGTTCCTATTTTCATGTCTATCTTAGATGTGAACAATTTATTACTCTAGTATTGTACTATTTTTTTGTGACTTTAGTTATGATAGAATACTATTGTAAACTATACTTAATCTACTGTTATGCATTGAAATTTTTTTGGTTGTGGGAATACCCAAGTTCCAAATCCTGGCTCCGCCACTGGCCTAGACGGCTTGGAGGTGTTGAGGTGGTTGATTGGCAAGATTGGTGATTGTTCTTGGCCACCACCGTTCGTGATTGTGAGAGGTTTTGGAGCCTCACCTGGCTGGAGCGGCAAGAGGCATCCTTAGTGGATTGCTCGTGTCATTGAGCTACCTCACTAGCGGTATACTCTTGTGGCGCTCTTTGTGAGCTTGGCTTTGCGCTGATTAGCCACCGGGTCACCTAGTGTTGGTCGACACAACGGGGAGTAGCGTGCCGGCAAGCACGTGAACCTCGGGATAAATCTTAGTGTCCCGTGTGCTTATTGTGATTACTTCCACATCTTGGTGATTGGTCTTCATATTCATATTCTTGGTGTTTGGCATCACGAGCGGATTTCACCGGTGATTGGCTCTCTACTAGGCGATCCTGAAGGCTCGGTGAAACCACCTCTATCTAGCTCATTTACTTTGTGTATTTACATTGAGCTATTTCTCTTGTGTAGATACTATCACTTGTCGTATATCTCTTGTTATATTCCTTGTGTAGCTAGTTGTGATTAGCTTGCTTAGTCTATCTATTGCACACACTTGTCTCGTATACATTTTGTATATCATACTTGTACTAGAGCTAGTTAGTTTTATTCCGCATTAGATATTAGCTCTAATTGCTTGTGTGACATAGATATATTAGGTAGAATTGTTGGATAGGTGGCTTGCAACACACTATTAGGCTAGCGCAAAAAGCTCCGCCATTTTGTTATACTAATAGTGTTTGCCTAAGTAATTTTTGTAGATTTTAATTAGGCTATTCACCCCCCCCCCCCTCTAGCCAATTTGGACCTTTCAGTAGTATGATCCTTCCAAGTGGTACAGCGGCCTTTCCGGGTACTATGCCGTAGAAGGGGGCGCTTGATGGAGTAAGCTGGGTTGCGAGATCTAGTTTCATCTTGCGTAGAGTGCTTGCAAAGATGACATTGAGACCTGCCCCGTCATCGATGAGTACTCTTCCCAATGTGAACCCGGCGACCGTAGGATCCAGGACTAGTGGGTAGTGCCCAGCATTGGAGACGCTGGTGTCCATTGGTCCGCTCGGGAGAAGCTGATCGGATGCTTGGACCAGTCAAGGTATCTAGGAGTCGCTGGTTCTGTAGACAAGATCTCTCGTAGGGAAAGCTTCTGGAGCCTCTTGCTGTCGCTAGTAGTTACTCCTCCAAAAATGACGTTGATAGTCCCTTTGAGGTGTTGGAAACCACTGGCGTCTTGCTGAGGGTCTTCAACCACTTTCTTCCCCTTGTATTTCTTGTTTTTGTTGAAGTCGGAGTTTAAGCCTCTCTCCTTGAGCTGTCGACAATGCTTAGCCTGATGCCCTCCTTTCGGATGGAATGAGTACGGTCCGTCAAGTAAGTCGTCAAAGGTGGATGGCTTATTCCCCTTCTTCTGAGGCTCCATGGTTGCAACAATGTTGTCCCCTGTTCTCTTGCGGGTCTTTTGCTGGGTAGCCTGGTTGCCCCTTTGATTGTTGCCTCGATCACCCTGCGTGTTTCTCTCAGGAAAGCGTTCCTGAGTGTGTTCCTCTGTTGCCATCATGGAATTTACTGCCCGGTGAAACTCGTCAGCGGTGGTCGGGTCTTGTTTGATGAAGTCCTTGTAATTGTACCTTTCGCAAATTCTGTTGCCGAAAAGGTCAATTACTTCTCTGTCTGTAATGTCAGATACTGTGGAGCGGATCTCTGAGAAGAGCCTATAGTACTCTCATATTGACTCGTTTTTCTGTTGCTTGCAGGTCCTGAGCTTAGTCCGGGGATCTGATCTCTCGGGGACACCCGCAAACTTCTCTATGAAGATACAATGGAGTTGTTCCCAGGAGTCAATGGACTCGGGCTTAAGCTTGTCGATGCTTCTACTGGCGCTGACATGAGCTAGGGTTTACCACCGGACGCGTCTGATGCCTGGGAAGGCAGCGTCCGATGCAGCGTCCGATGTATCTCCTTGCTTCGTTTCTTCGCGATTTCTTGCGCCGACTTGGTTCTATTCTTGTGCCTTGGACTTTGCTTGATCTTGAGAGTCTTCTATTGAGCTTCAAATGTCTTGCTTGAGGTGTTGATCATTGGATCACCACGTTGCCTTAGTCCAAGTCACATTTGCACCCTATTGGACTACAAAACAAACACTTGCAAACACATTAGTCCAATTTGGTTATGTTGTTCGTCAAACACCAAAATCCGAAGTTAAATGGTCTGAGGTTCATTTTCCTTACAATCTCCCCCTTTTTGGTGATTGATGACATCACGACCAAAACAAGCAAATAAAAGATACAAAATTTAAAATGCAATCTACTTGCTAGGATGCAATGCAAAGACAAGATCATATGATGTTTAAAAGATACCATATTGAAACATATTTATTCTAGCATATCTTGTCCTTGCCATTGAGTCCCTTTTAAGGCGTTTATGGATTAAGACTCCCCCTAAATCCATAATCCATTTCCTCCCTTTCTTGGACTATTCCCAAAAGATAACCATAAAATGTTTGAAAATTTGATTTTGGTTATTTTGTTTGTTTTAGTTTGGGCTTGTTTTTGGTCCCTACACATTCTCCCCCTTTGGAATCAAACACTGAAAAGGAAGACATTAAAGCTCAAGAGAGGAAACATTATATAAGCTAAAACTCCCCCTAAGAATATGCATACATGTGGTGTAAGGCAAAGCATATGCATAACAGGCAAATTTGAGCATAAAGGAGTTTACCCTATATAATGCATGGAGAAAGCATATAAGAATATCAAAATGAAATCAACATAATGATATCGATTAGGAATACCATATGTAGATACCAATTGTAGCGCAGTAGTCTGAAGCATGATCAGTCGTCGCTCTTCATCGGGGGTGCGGTTGTCCTTGGCTCCCATCTCTGTAGCTAGGGCCATAATGTTCTGGTAGGGTGTTTGGAATACCTTGCGACCAGCGACTCTCATAAACTCAGGCTCGAGGTTGCGGGAGCAATCAGCTCGTCGGCGATTGTGATCGTTTTTTGATTGATGCTCCTGATCACGTTGGGCGCGAGCATGATTTTCCGCGTCCTCTTCTAGGCGCCTCCGAGTATTATATTCTTCGAGTGGTACATTGTAGCGGTCTACCGCTTCCTTGCGGTGATTTGCGCGCCTTCTGCGAGCTTCTTTAGCTTGATTCCTTCTGATTCTCTCAGCCTTTATTGACTCGGTTTCTCCGGGTCCTTCTGGGTCGTTGTCAGATACCATACTCAGAGTTTCATCATCCTGGAAGACATCTGGAGGGGTTGGTGGTCGTAGAGATGACTGATGCCCCGCCATGAAAAACTTCACGGGTGTAGCCCTGGTTTGTCGATCCTGGCGTAACCGACTCCAAAGTAGAAGTGTTGGAGATTAGTTCTGTTGAGGTGTCGAGTTCCTCAAAGGGGAGCTGATGTCCATGTTGATATGGGAGTTGCTGGTCAATTGTGCCAACCAGCCTAGACGGAGCTGGCTGTATTGGCCAATGGACAATGTTACCCTCCTTGGTAGAGCTAAAAACGAGTCATTGTTGAGCTCCGGTCAAAGGTATCTGTTGATACTCTTTGAATTTTGCGTCAATTAGGTCTTGGAAGTCTTCAACCGAGTTTCGCAGTCCGAAGGTGATACCATGTTTGGTCTCTGAGTCCTTTTCGTTCTCAGAATTTGAGTTCGAGTAGGAGTCGGGTGCTTCAGGTTGGTCTCCAGAATCTTGCGGATCTTGGATTGCAAGATTTGCTAGGTTCTGGGTGAGATCATTCATCTTTGGCGTGGCTTGTGCTTCTGATTCAGTGTGAAGTTGTCGATGTAGCTTTCCTTGATCATCCGCGATGCAAGTCCATGAGCCAAAAACGAAAATTGATCCCGCCGAGAACATGTTGTCGTGGTTCGCCGGGCTCTTGGTCGTCGAATCGCCGAAAGCCCCTACCTGGCGCGCCAGCTATCGGTGTTTGTTAACCGACAACTCGTCTTGAGTAATCTCAGATGATTTGTTCGGTGGGCATCGGCGTTCGTAGGACTCGGCGAGTACACAGGGACAGCGATTTATACTGGTTTAGGTCGCTAAATAGCGTAATACCTTACGTCCAGTGCGGCGTGTGCCTTGTGTATGATTATGGTTCAATATTCGATGATCGAAACCTGCGCCTGCTTCCCTTTATATATCCGGGTAAAGCATAGCACAGACCGAGTCCTAGTCGGTTACAACAGAGGAGTCCTATTCTAATTATAAGACTTCCTTTAAGAACTCGACTAAGTTGAGAGTCCTAATCCAAATACACTTCGTATCAAGTCTTCGGATCTCCCGTGCCGTCCGGGATCAGTCGGAGGGATCATCTTCTGATGATATCTCTGACATCCTGGTCCGTCATGACTGAAAGGACCGTGACGCCTAAGAGGGGGGGTGAATTAGGCAACCTAAAAACTTCTACTCTAAACTATGGCCTCTAATTTCCACCTAGTCAAAACCTATGTGAGAAAGTAAACTAACAAAAGTACAACTAAGGTTTTGCTATGTGTGTTTGCTATCTCTACCGCAAAAGGAGTTATGCAACCTAGTTTCCAAAACTATCAACTAGCAAAAGTAAGATACGAAAGGTAAAGCACACAAACAAGGTAGCAATGTAAATGCGGAAGCTAAAGAGTGTGATAGAGATGCAAACTCCCGTCGACGACTCCGGTATTTTTACCGAGGTATCGAGAAGCGCGCAAACTTCCCCCTAGTCCTCGTTGGAGCCCCTCACAAGGAATCCCTCGCAAGGGCCAAGCTCCCGGTCGGGTGACTCTGTGGATAGCTCCGATCTTCCCCACACGCAAGTGGGTCTTCGGTTAAGCCACTCATGGGAAAGCCTCTCTCGGATGCTCCCCGCCGTCTTCACTATCAAGTTTCCGGTCGAACCATCGCGAGCCTTGTTCCCTTCGGTACACGGAGGCGGCCACACCACAAACTCGGTTGGTGTGATCTCGCAAGACTACAAGCCCCACCGATGTACAACTACGGTGCGCGCAAGCACCGGTAGATAAGAGGTTTTCAACCTCACTAAACACTAGGCCTAACACCTAGAGCAAGCGCAAAGCGGTGGTCTAACTAGCCTAAGCACTTCGCAAAGCACCTATACTAATCACCCAGTATATCATTTGAGCACTTTGGTGGCTAGAGCAACTAAATATGTGTCTATACACTTGGTACACTTCCTTGAGCTCCAACCATCTGTTTTGGCTGGCCATGGGGGTATATATAGAGCCCCAAGCAAATAGAGCCGTTGGGCACCAAAGATGGTCTACACTGCGCAGCATCGGACGCTGGAGTCGAGACCATCGGACGCGTCTGATGCTCCTTTAACGGCTAGTTGCCAGCCTGGCACTGTGTCACAACGGCTACTCAGCGTCCGATGCCTGATCAACGGACGCGTCCGATGCTCACAGAGCCTCTCTGGAACCTCTCTGCATGGGCATCGGACGCACGGTCCTGTAGCGTTCGATGTTACATCGGTGTGTCCGATGTTCGCTGTGCAGGTTTGCACACTGTTACAGTCGCGTCCGATGACTCGGTCTTCAGCGTTCGATGCTTCTACTGGCGCTTACATGAGCTAGGGTTTACCACCGGACGCGTCTGATGCCTGGGAAGGCAGCGTCCGATGCAGCGTCCGATGTATCTCCTTGCTTCGTTTCTTCGCGATTTCTTGCGCCGACTTGGTTCTATTCTTGTGCCTTGGACTTTGCTTGATCTTGAGAGTCTTCTATTGAGCTTCAAATGTCTTGCTTGAGGTGTTGATCATTGGATCACCACGTTGCCTTAGTCCAGGTCACATTTGCACCCTATTGGACTACAAAACAAACACTTGCAAACACATTAGTCCAATTTGGTTATGTTGTTCGTCAAACACCAAAATCCGAAGTTAAATGGTCTGAGGTTCATTTTCCTTACAATCTCCCCCTTTTTGGTGATTGATGACATCACGACCAAAACAAGCAAATAAAAGATACAAAATTTAAAATGCAATCTACTTGCTAGGATGCAATGCAAAGACAAGATCATATGATGTTTAAAAGATACCATATTGAAACATATTTATTCTAGCATATCTTGTCCTTGCCATTGAGTCCCTTTTAAGGCGTTTATGGATTAAGACTCCCCCTAAATCCATAATCCATTTCCTCCCTTTCTTGGACTATTCCCAAAAGATAACCATAAAATGTTTGAAAATTTGATTTTGGTTATTTTGTTTGTTTTAGTTTGGGCTTGTTTTTGGTCCCTACACATTCTCCCCCTTTGGAATCAAACACTGAAAAGGAAGACATTAAAGCTCAAGAGAGGAAACATTATATAAGCTAAAACTCCCCCTAAGAATATGCATACATGTGGTGTAAGGCAAAGCATATGCATAACAGGCAAATTTGAGCATAAAGGAGTTTACCCTATATAATGCATGGAGAAAGCATATAAGAATATCAAAATGAAATCAACATAATGATATCGATTAGGAATACCATATGTAGATACCAATTGTAGCGCAGTAGTCTGAAGCATGATCAGTCGTCGCTCTTCATCGGGGGTGCGGTTGTCCTTGGCTCCCATCTCTGTAGCTAGGGCCATAATGTTCTGGTAGGGTGTTTGGAATACCTTGTGACCAGCGACTCTCATAAACTCAGGCTCGAGGTTGCGGGAGCAATCAGCTCGTCGGCGATTGTGATCGTTTTTTGATTGATGCTCCTGATCACGTTGGGCGCGAGCATGATTTTCCGCGTCCTCTTCTAGGCGCCTCCGAGTATTATATTCTTCGAGTGGTACATTGTAGCGGTCTACCGCTTCCTTGCGGTGATTTGCGCGCCTTCTGCGAGCTTCTTTAGCTTGATTCCTTCTGATTCTCTCAGCCTTTATTGACTCGGTTTCTTCGGGTCCTTCTGGGTCGTTGTCAGATACCATACTCAGAGTTTCATCATCCTGGAAGACATCTGGAGGGGTTGGTGGTCGTAGAGATGACTGATGCCCCGCCATGAAAAACTTCACGGGTGTAGCCCTGGTTTGTCGATCCTGGCGTAACCGACTCCAAAGTAGAAGTGTTGGAGATTAGTTCTGTTGAGGTGTCGAGTTCCTCAAAGGGGAGCTGATGTCCATGTTGATATGGGAGTTGCTGGTCAATTGTGCCAACCAGCCTAGCCGGAGCTGGCTGTATTGGCCAATGGACAATGTTACCCTCCTTGGTAGAGCTAAAAACGAGTCATTGTTGAGCTCCGGTCAAAGGTATCTGTTGATACTCTTTGAATTTTGCGTCAATTAGGTCTTGGAAGTCTTCAACCGAGTTTCGCAGTCCGAAGGTGATACCATGTTTGGTCTCTGAGTCCTTTTCGTTCTCAGAATTTGAGTTCGAGTAGGAGTCGGGTGCTTCAGGTTGGTCTCCAGAATCTTGCGGATCTTGGATTGCAAGATTTGCTAGGTTCTGGGTGAGATCATTCATCTTTGGCGTGGCTTGTGCTTCTGATTCAGTGTGAAGTTGTCGATGTAGCTTTCCTTGATCATCCGCGATGCAAGTCCATGAGCCAAAAACGAAAATTGATCCCGCCGAGAACATGTTGTCGTGGTTCGCCGGGCTCTTGGTCGTCGAATCGCCGAAAGCCCCTACCTGGCGCGCCAGCTATCGGTGTTTGTTAACCGACAACTCGTCTTGAGTAATCTCAGATGATTTGTTCGGTGGGCATCGGCGTTCGTAGGACTCGGCGAGTACACAGGGACAGCGATTTATACTGGTTTAGGTCGCTAAATAGCGTAATACCTTACGTCCAGTGCGGCGTGTGCCTTGTGTATGATTATGGTTCAATATTCGATGATCGAAACCTGCGCCTGCTTCCCTTTATATATCCGGGTAAAGCATAGCACAGACCGAGTCCTAGTCGGTTACAACAGAGGAGTCCTATTCTAATTACAAGACTTCCTTTAAGAACTCAACTAAGTTACAGTGAGAGTCCTAATCCAAATACACTTCGTATCAAGTCTTCGGATCTCCCGTGCCGTCCGGGATTAGTCGGAGGGATCATCTTCTGATGATATCTCTGACATCCTGGTCCGTCATGACCTAACTCAATCCTGTTTCTGCAAAACACACGTTAGTCACAGTAATCTTGTGTTTCATCCCATCATCGAAACCCACTAGGGGCCAAGATGCGTTCAGGGCCCACATGTCATGTTTATTTATATTATCCTCCCCCTCTCTCTCCCATTCCTTCCCTATCAAGTGGGGCCCACATGTCATGTTTATTTATATTATCCTCCCCCTCTCTCTCCCATTCCTTCCCCATCTCTCTCGCTCGCCCCCGATGGCGCCTCCCACACCGACCCGCCGCCCCCTCCCCTTCCCCTCCCTCCTCTGCGCCTCCCCACAGCGGCGGGCGGACGAGATCCGTCCACGGCGCCGCCGGCGGAATCCGGCCATGGCGCGACAGGCGGGATCCGGGCATGGCGTGGCGCGGCGGGATCCGGCCGGCGAGCAGCAGGCGGGCGGGATCCGGCCTAGCCATGGCGGATCCGGCCGGCGAGCAGCAGGCGGGCGCGGCGGAGCTCGGCGAGACGGCCAACGCCCCCCCCCCCCTCCTCTTCTTCCTCCCTGCGCGAACCGGCGTGGGCGCGGGCGCGGTGACGTTCTTCCCCATCCCCGGCGGCCGGTGCTACTCCGCCTCCACCTTTCTCTCCCTCTCCCTCCCTCCACCCTCCTCTCCGGCACCGTCCGCGCTTCCCCGTCCGCGCTTGAGCGAGCAGAGGGTAGCGGCCGCCCTGGAAGACGCCAGGGATAGCGGCCGGCGCGACGTAGCGGCGCGTTTGGCGGCCCCCGCTGCAGCACTTGTGAATGCCATCCATCCGTCGTGGCGGGATACCGGTCGGCATAGAGGCTCCCAGTGCGGGTAGTCTGATGATGCTATTTTATTGTGAGAGAAACTATATTATAACCGATAAATTTAAGTAAAAACATGGTCTGACGACGAGGTGAGCTGATGAAGCACGACCTACCGCATGTTGCGTTCTACCCAAATGGTGTCGACATATCCTATCAACAATTTTGCTATGCTCGTTTAATTTAACCCACCAAATAAATGGAGTCTCAGCCTCTCAGGTACGTACGTGATGGAGCACCAACCATACCACCGTATCCTGGACCGGAGATGATTGGTTATGGGCCTTCGGCGATTGAGCGTTGACCTTTTTTATTCAGATTGAGCGTTGACCTGATGGAGGAGCTGTATGCATTCATCAAAAAAGCGCTGAAATGAGGAATGGTGCGACAAGAGGAGTAATGTATAAGATGCATATAGTACTATATACTGTATTAGGTCAATCTCAAAGAGTTTATTTGAGTTTCATTTGCATTAAATATGCTGCCACATAAGCATTTTTTGATGACATGACATTGTATTCAAGAAGAGAAAAAAAATGAGTTCTCTTGGCCCGAATACCAACTCACTATGAGTCATGTAATTTAATGCTTATAAAACTTTAGAATGAAACTCTCACTCTTAATGGAGAGTTAGTGAGAGTTTCATCTAAGTTTCATTTTGTTTTATATGACATGACAGTCTTGAAAACAACAAAATGAAAACAACAAAATAAAACTTGTCATTGACATTGGCTTAACCAATTGACTTCGATATCGCGCGACCCTTCGCGCCTAGTACTCCTCAAGCGCCCGACACCACTCTGCGACTGACGCGTGTCCAGACTATAATGTTGTCCTCACACGCCACCGCACACGCTCTGCTTGAGCGTTTGGACAGAAGACTAGTACGCGCAAATGCTCTGTCCCTCGTTTGCACGTTTTCCAAAAATAAATCATTTCTTTGTAATTGTTATAGCTTTTAAACGATATATTTATTTTTAATTCGGTCTGCACCAACATAATGTGATAAACAAAACTAGACCACATCCGCCTATGTTTCAAAAAATTTTATTTTATAGCAATTTATATGAAAAAATATCTAAGAGATTTATAAAAAAAGTTGTTACCAAATAATACTAAACTTGCTACTTCAAAAATAAACTAAAATTTCTACATAGTGTGCACATCGATTGTTAACATGGAATTATGATAAATTTGTTATATAGTATTTCAATAAAGGTATTAACCTCGAGTAGCAGACCAAAACCAGAGAAGCTATATCTTGAAAGAGCAAATTATTAAAATACATTGCATTGACTGAAAATAAGGTAAGCTCTAACTGGAGGTAAATTATCAGAACAAGCATTACATAAGTTACCAGTTAGAGGGGCAAGTTATTATAAAACCATTATATAGGTTGGAAAAATATGACTAGCTGAAAATTAGAGGACATTATTAAAAAAATAAGAGTAGCAATCTAAAATAAGATAAGCTACACCTGAGAGCCTAATTATCAGATGAAGTATTGCATAAGGTGTCTAAGAACTAATATGTAGGATTTAGGAATGCATCCGAATCTAAAGGGTGACTAAGAACTAAAACTAACAAAATATTTAAAAAATGAAAACTAAAATAAAAAAACTGAAAACTAAAATAAAAGAACTGAAAAAAACTTGACCGAAAACCAAAACTCGAGGGTAATTTTTTTTGTAGAAACTTATGTGTGCAATGGCTACCATTTTATAACAATTTATATATTGTAGGTGAGGCAACTAATTTGCGGAATTTAGAAAGACATTCAAATCTTAAACGGCGACTGAAATCTAGAACTAACAAAAAATAAAAAAAATAAATGAAAATTAAACTAAAAAACAAAACTGAAAACTAAAACTAAAAAAAATAAAAGCATGACTGAAAGCTGAAACTAAAATAAAAAAGTGAAAAAAAAACTTAACTAGAAAAATGAAACTAAGAGGCAAATTCTTTTGTGTCGACTTATGTGCAATGACTTAACAACTTATGTATTGTAGGTGACGCAACTAATATGCAGGATTTAGATGAACATAAAGAGATGGCTGAAATCTGAAACTAAAAAAATAAAAAAATAAAACTGAAAAATATTGAAAACCAAAAATAAAGGAACATTTTTAAAAACCTCATCAAACTAAAAAACTAAAAAATGGAAAAAAACTGAAAATTAAAATTTGATTGAAAACGTAAACTAAAAGAATGAAAAGAAAACTGAAAAAAATAAAAATATATTGAAAGAAAATAAAAAAACTGAAATTAAAAGAATAAATGAAAAATTGAAATAATAAAACTAAAATTAACAAACAATAAATAAAACTAAAATTATCAAACATAAACTAAAAAAATTAGAAAGATCCGTCAAGCGGAGGGAAAGGAAGAAGCGGGGCTCAGTGTGCACTGTGGGAAGGCCACAACGTCAGAAAGAATTTTTTTTTAGAGTGCAAGCAAAGCCGATGGAGAGGGGTTCTACTGGGCCGGCTCACGTGGCCTGTGTCGCGTAGTGACCTCGAAGCGTGACCCGTCGCTTCTTAGAGTTTGAGATATTAGACTAAGAAGACCCATTTCATGTTTTAGGTGACGCACAGTAGAAGGGTATGTGACTCAAAATTTTCATTCTCCAACAGCCCCCGCAGCAGCGCCAAGACCCAGTCCGTCGGAGTCATTAAAAAAATTAAAAAAAAATCACATCCCACGTTAAAGCAAGACGCAAAGAGAACTGGAGAGCAGGCAGTTTTGCCTTCCGCGTTGTCCACCACCCAAAATGGGTCTTGTATTTGCCTATATTGTTGGAGCCTGTTTTTAATAAGAAAACACTGTGGACCATGCATATTTGGCTATGAGTTATGGTTTGCCTATTCTCTTGGAGACAGTCTTAAGATGCATATAGTACATATTAAGACTCAAACTTTATTTTTTGACTAATAATGTATAATTATTATAATACAAACCTGTTAGGAAACAAGGATTTTAGTAAAAAAAATATCCTATAGCATCTTCTTTAATTAGATATCTAAATATAGTCATTCCCTATTTTGTAATTCTAGCTACCTAAAGATTAATAACGAGGCTAACTCTCTAGAGATAGTATAGAAAAGTTGTTGAAGAGTGAAAAGATAAAAAGCGATTCAAGTAGCTCTAATAATAATGATTTAGAGAGTAAGTTTTAGAAAGATTCTTGGAGAGATACTCTTACTCTTACTTACTACGCTTAAGGATGGCAGCGGATCCGATAAAGTGCAGGTAAAGCATTTACCAGCCCGCGATCATGCCCACGAACCTAACTTTTTACCCGCTCGTGATCATACACGCGGGGTAAGATTTTGTACACATGCCTGTACCCTATGGGTACCTGACGGGTCTAATTAAGATAGATAAGATAATAAAAATATAGTGATATGATACAATAAATTTCTAGTTAAACGACAAACAAAAATGTCAATCTCACTTACATAGAGTTCAATAAGAAAATATATGGAAGTTCACAGGCTATGGTACATAATAGATTCATAATTCAATTATTTGTGCTCATATGAATAACATACAATTTTTACAAAAGAAATAAAGCAACAAATTAATAGCTCACATAATCACTTTTATTTAGTAATCCATAAAAATATCATCTTTATAGTTTAACATGTTATATGTGTAAACCATTTCATGTTAAATGAGCTAGTTGACATGGTATGTGTATGATACAGATGCCATATATTTATGTGTATTTTTTAATTGCGGGTATCCATCAGGTAACCGCAGGTAAACTTTGTTACTCGCACCCTACCCGTACGTTTATGGTATCCGGCCCTCATATACCGGGGGCAAGTTTTCATGCTCATACTCATATCCATCGGGTATAAAATCCACGTGTAAGATTGCCATTCTTAACTACGCTAATATGAGTGGTGATCGACATTGGCATCTTCTCTGCCTACAATGTGAACAGTCCTAAGGCCCTGATTATCGAGGGAGTTCTCGACACCGCCATGTGAATCATATCCAATAAATTTTTTCTTTATATCGAAAAAATATGTGCATGAACAATCGTGAGAATACAACACTTAAGGACATGTACGGATTGAGTCCTAGTAAGTAAGGCCATATTTAACAGAGCTGGTTCTTTGTTGAATACATAAGATTGCTAAATAGTTTTTTCAGAGAGAAATGTGGTAATTAAACATCAACAAGTAATTCTCTGCTATTGGTCATTAAACACCAACAAGTAATTCTCTGTTAATTTCGTAAAGTGATTCTTTGAAATGAACAAACAGGTTGGGGGCTAAAAAATATAGCTTCTTCTGATTCTATAAAATAAATCTCCGTCGTTAGTTTAAGAGTTTATGTTAAAGAATAAAAAATAATCACTTTCGTAAAATCATTTCTCTCCAAAAAACAGCTTTCACAGAGAATCAGAATCTGGTGAGCTCTACCAAACAAACCATAAATACCTATTTTATAACAAATTTAGGCTATCAAACAATCAAAATTAAGGATGCACATAAATTAAAACTCGGTAGCTGAAGTCTGAACCCAAATTATCTGTACTACCCTAAGCTACCCAAATTTGAATTGCCCAATCTCTATTTTGGATAGCAAGTTGGAAACCGATTCTGGTTTGGATATTAAATCGGATGACTATATGCAACATTGTGATTGATTGTACCATTTTCTAGTATTAACTGTGATGTCGTAGGACATATTGATCTATGATGTAATGCTCGTGTTTTTTGTTTGTATCAAACCGAGGTCGTAGTTGATGTCTGGTCAAGTAACCTTGCTTAGACAAGCAACAGACAAGCTCTTAATTCATGACCTAACATCCATCATTTGTGTTTGTGAATAAAACGAAGCAGTACATACCAAAATCCCCATGTAATAAAGTGTGATTATCTCGCTAAACGGCAAAACTATGAATCAAATTTGTTGAGGATTGCAAAAGGAGAAAGGTAAAGTTGAACAGTTGTATCAACTCCACATCTCCACATATATATTAAAGCAAAAGGCTGGTGTGCCTTTTTTATTTGTAACAAATGTGAAAGCACAGCTGCTATTTTAGTATAGTATATAAACCACTAGATATGTTATATATACCGTCACTACATTAGGCTCTATTCAGCGAGATTTAAAATGATCTCGGCTAACTTATTATGAGAGAAAAAAAATACTAAATTAGAGCTGATTTATAGCTTAAGCAAAGAGCTAGTCTGGTATAGATCAGCATGAGAAGGTCTACCGGCCTCATGTTGGATGACACACACACACACAATGTCGACATTGTGGCAACACATTACACATGCCAAAAGTCTTCTATATATGTAACTGTTCCCCAAGACTTTAAAAGTACCCAGGTTGCTGTACTTCCTTGTGCTAGTTTATTTGTTTTATAGGTTGAAGACATGGAGTCTACACATGCCACCAGGTGACCAGCGCCGCTAATTCCGTATGGTGGTTTAGTCCTTCTTGAGTCCCGGCCGGATTACTGTCAAATACTAGTGTAGTGCCAACTTGCGCTTTCTGAGCTATCGGCATTCGGCATCATGCAGCCTAAAGTGGCTCGCCCGACGTAATTCAAGTACGTACTCCGTACGTAACAAATCCGACTGGTAACCTGTTTGCGTTACTGCCATGCACCAAGCGCCCGTAAGGACGACGGACCACGGGAAGACGTTGAAACCACGCAGGCGGCGACGGGCAACCGAACCGTCAGAACTGAGATCTGAGAAGCGCCTCGCCGAGCTGCGCCTGAAAGCGCCTCTCAACCGTTCACCCCGTCAAGAACTGGGGAATAGGCACCACCACCAGCAGCCCTGTACATCACGTCGTGGTCGCGCCAACATCATCGATCCTCAGTTGTTCCACTGCTTTCACCACACATCACACGGCCAAACGTTGCTGTCGGTAGGCCCGGCCGGCTTTCCCGTCCCGTCTCGTAACCCCTCGATATACGCGGCGAGCCACGGGTACAGAACCCTTGGCGTTCCGTGACGAAACAGAGCGCGAGCGCGGAGCGCATGTGCTCATGCCAAGTGTGCCACCAGCCTCCGCGCGCCGCGCGACCGTGCCGAGCGGCTGCAGGCGGGAACAGCACCGATGGGCAGGCTCGCGGCGCCCGCGCTCCTCGTGGCGGTGTCGCTGCGCGCGCTCGCCGTCGCGGCGGAGTGCGACTGCTCGGCCGACGCCGCGGGGCGGGACAAGGCGGGGGCGCTGCGGCTGAAGGTGGCCGCCGTCTTCTGCATCCTCGCGGGGGGCGCGGCCGGCGCGGCGGCGCCGTCGCTGGGGCGCAGGTTCCCGGAGCTGCGGCCGGACACGGACCTGTTCCTCAGCGTCAAGGCCTTCGCGGGCGGCGTCATCCTCGCCACGGGGCTGGTGCACGTCCTGCCCGCGGCCTTCGACGCGCTGGGCTCGCCGTGCCTCGCGGACGGGCCGTGGAACCAGTTCCCGTTCGCCGGGACGGTCGCCATGCTCGGCGCCATCGCCACGCTCATGGTGGACACGGTCGCCACGGGGTACTTCCGCCGGAGGGTCGCTAGGAAGGCCGCCGCGGCGGTCGGCGACGAGCCAGAGCCACCGCCGGAGCTCGGGCGTCGCGGCGGCGACGGGGACCCGGAGGAGGCCTCCGAGGAGCACGGCGGCGAGCACCACGGGCACGCGCATGGGATGTCCATGCTCGAACCCGCGCCGGCCGTCGACGGCGACGATCTCGTGCGCCACCGCGTCATCTCTCAGGTATACCAGCCCCAGCCACATGCATGCACGTTCCACGATATACGCAAGCGCAGTGAAGACTTTCTTCCACCTGGTTGGTTTTTAGCCACTAAAGTTTAATCACTAAAGTTCCAAACACCTCTATTTTTAAGTCACTTTTAACACTACCGTACCACTGAATTCACCTCCGCTAATCTGAGCTGTTGCCGTGGACTCGGTCAGGTGTTGGAGCTGGGCGTGGTGGTGCACTCTCTCATCATCGGGATGTCCCTGGGCGCCTCGGATTTCCCCAGCACGGTGCGCCCGCTCGTCCCGGCGTTGACGTTCCACCAGCTCTTCGAGGGCATCAGCCTCGGCGGGTGCATCGTTCAGGTGAGAACGCTGTTGTTTTCCGATTTGGAATGGTTGAGGAGGGGTCAATCAGGGTCTTTGTCCGCGAAACTGCACCATCATCAATTGGGAAGGGTGGAGTCGTTGGGTTGCGGTTACCACTCACTCCACTCAGCAGAATCTAAGGAAAACATCGCCGCATCCTCTTCTACTCTACCGTATATAAAAGGGGTTGTCTCCTCCACGTGAAGAAAATTCTCTCCTAAATCGCAAAAGTTCATTCACTCCAACCAAACGATTTTCCAAAAATCCTTTTTTGGAAAAAATACTGACCACTTTTCTTTTTTGACAAAGGTCTTGTTTAGATTCCTTCTAACTTCCAACATTTTTTACTCTCTCTGTCACATCAATGTTTGGACGCATGCATTAAACATTAAATATTGATAAAATAAATAACTAATTACACAGATTAGTTGTAAATCACGAGACAAATCTTTTAAGCCTAGTTAGCACATGATTAAACAATATTTGTCAAATATAAATGAAAGTGCTACAATAGCTAAGTTGAAAAAAAATCAGCATCTAAACAAGGCCCAAATGCTCATGTCTCTACGTGTGCCCACTGTCCCACGCAGTCACCCTTCACAACTTGGCAGGCTGACGCAAGGTACAAAAAAAAAAGAAAATTTTTATTTTAAATTGCTATAACTTCTAAACGGTATTATTTATTTTAAATTCTATCTATACCGGTGTATTCTACATGACGAGATGAATAAAACTAGACACCAATTGTATATGTAAATTTGTAATTCTAAAAGCAGTTTATATGTACAAACTTATAACATATAATTTAAATAAAAAAGTTATCAAACATAACTTATGTATAAAATTTATTAAACACAAAATAAACAAATTATCTTATAACTTATGATAAAACTTTGGAACACAAAAGAAATGATTTAACTTATACTTACCTCACCTTTAACGGGATGTGGATCTCTTCCAAAACACCAGAATTTTTTTATAGCATGTTCACAAAAATGCATATGTAGGAGAGGCCTTTTTCACACGCATACAATGTAGCATAGTTCATATAAAAGTAGTTATGTATTTTTTTAGAGTTCGAGGCCAGATTGTCTTGGTATTTTCAATTAAAATCAAAAGACCAAATCTAGATTTACAGCATATGAAGTCTCAGTTTAGGACCTGCACCGAACGGTGACAGGGGAGAAAAAGACATTCCCAAAGAATGAAAGAAAGGAACAACATGAGACCAGAGAACTAAAAGACCAGTATAAGTTGGTACTCCTAAGTCCATACCAAGAGGCTAAAAGACCGGTATTGTGGCACGAAGGGAGTAAAATAACACTCCTATTACATAGGACCCAAGTCCTCAATGAGAGCTCTCCACCAGGGGCGAAGATGTGTCCGATCCTCCAGCAAAAGATTATCTTTTGCGCAGAGATCCTCTCCTGGGCCAACACCATCTTCCCAACGAATCAGACCACACATCTTGGAATGTCTAGCAGCCACGGGGTATGTTTTGCCATCACCTTGATTGCTTCTAGGTATCCATTCAAAGCTTCTTTTTTGTTCCCAGGACATGGAACTGTCCAATTCTTCAAAACACCATAAATTATGTAGAGAAGATCTTTCATACTCCTCCACCCTGTTCTCTAAAAACACAACTCATTTATGAATTTCCACAAAGACCACAACATAATAGAGGTAACAATATTCACAAGAATAAACTTTTTAGAGCTAAGCCAGAACGTTCCTATGTCAGCTATACTAGTTCCAACATGTGTACATAGCAAACCAGAAAACAAACTCCAACACTATTTAGAAACAACACAATCCAAAAAGAGATGTCGACATGTTTATTTTTCAGAGCAAAAAAGACAGCTCTCATGCTCTACTTTCCTCCTCTTACCTATATTATCTCTAGTGAGAACTCTATAAGAAACATATGACCTTGGGGGGAATTTTAAGACTCCAAATAGGTGAAACGTGAACTTGTCTAATACCTCTAAAATTGATAATTTTATAAAGAGACGGCGAGAAATAGGTCTCCTTAGCAGTGAACTATCAAATTATATCATCTTCCTCATCAGAAAGTTGAATGGTGAAAACCAGCTCTACTAAATCTAACTAGGACTAATATAGAGCTTCACTAACATTTCTCCTAGAATATTTGAGACTAGAAGAACTCTGCTAGAATATTTGAGACCAGAAGAACTCTGCTATAGAAGAACTCTAAAGTCTCCATCTTAGAGCTCTGCTATAGATTTCACATGTTCATTAATAATTCTATAGGGTAAAGGTGGACAACTAGACTAGAAGAACGTTTCCTGGTATCTTCCTGTCGGGGGAACACCGAAGGGGTACCCCCAGTCAACGCAAAACAAATAAGTTAAATCTAGAACACCAATTAATATTAAAACCTAGCAAGTATAACCTTCTAAAAAACCAACCCCTCGAGGCCTGCAACGCTGGCCCACCGCCAGGGAGCTTAGACTTGCCAGAACCTTACCGACCGCCTCCTGGTAGCCCACCCCTCGAACCCGCTGTAGCTGTGCACCGCTCCTCGGGACCCCGCGCGGGGACCTCGAGCCCCTCCAGCACGATAGCCTATCCCTCGAGGCTCGTCACACCCTAGGCCTCGAGCTGGAGCTCAACCTCCGCTCACCCAAGCCCTCCACGCCCGGCCTCGAGCGAGTGCACCACTACCCTTCGAAGCCCTCCACGAAGAGGAAGCTTCCTGCTCCCCAGCCCCGATGACCATACCAATCCCATACCGCGCATTTAATGCGTCCACCTACTCCAGTTACGTCCTCTGCAACCCGACGTGTACCACAGTGAACCAGGGCAGAGTCAAGTCTCGTTTTCACCACAAGCATGGGCAAAAAGGCGCCAGTACGGCACTGTTAGCCCATACCCTACACTGTTGCACGTCCGGGACTTGCCCATAACTGCGGGGACTCGAGCCCCCCGTAGGCGCCACCTCGAGGCCGGCTCTGAGCCCCTCGAGCCCTGGCTACCTTCACGCCATTGGAGGACAGGTACCCCAAGACCCGGAGGGACCCCGCCGTGTCCTGTACGTGCCGGGATGGGTGCTGTACGGCTTCCACATCGCCGCGCCTCCACGTCCGCGCCAGGGATGGAGGCCACGCATCAAGGACGCCTCAACAGCAACACCCACGTTGGCTACAGTGACTTCGACAAGACAGAGTTCCTACCCTTCGCCATATCGAGCGTTGTACATGTCAATCCTGTGTAAACCCTGGCCTCCTCTTGTTCTATAAAAGGGGACGATAGGGCCCTTCGCGCGGGAGAGAGAGACAACGCACGAGTCTACGATTACACGCTCTCGCACACGAGTCCACACACATACACGAGTCCGGACTCCGGTCCACGCTCACTGAGCTTGTATTCGCCCCTGTACAAGCACTTAGGTGCAAGTAATACAAGAACCTCCTCCCCCGCTGGACGTAGGGCCTTCTTTGCCCGAACCAGGATAAATCCTTGTGTCATCTTGCATCACCATCCAGGAAGAAAGCACGCGATCATATTACTCGTTGGTGTCATACCTCCGGGTTCGAAACACCGACACTTCCCAAAGTCTAATTATCTTTCTATTTCCCACTTTCCACCTATAACCCATCTTGGCTGCTTGGGCAGCCTACATGAAACCCTTGAAAAAGCTAGAAGCATTAGTAGATGTAAAGACTATAATATTAAGATTCTTAGTATCATATTTGAAGTCAAAGATCTCTTTCTAGAGTTTACTTTTATCCATATTATTCCTTTTCAGCCAAGAGGCTAACAAACATATATCCAAATCTCCAAGGTTAGGAACCCCTAAGCCCAAACTCTTTACACATAGAGACCAACTCCCATTTGGCTCAATCTATTTATGGTTCTACTCAATATCATTCCATAAGAAATTTCCATACATTTAACAACTTTATAACCCACCTGGAGAACTTAACAAAAGAGAAAAGATAAACCAGGATACTGGATAAATAAGGGGGTGTTTGGTTACACCCCACTAAACTTTAGTCACTAAACTTTAGTAGTGGAACCAAACACCGCCTAAGATTTAATCAGGACTACCCTTGCAACTAGGGAGAGCAAACTCCCCTTTCAACCTACTATCTTTTTTAGGATTTTGTCCACTAGAGGTTGGATATCCTCTCTAGTGAGATAATGTAGTTACGTATCACTTTTGTATCTAGTCAACGTCTCATAATTTGTTCTTTTCCATATTTTTACACATAGCCTTTTGTCGAACACTTCTGATTTCCTCGTAAATCTAACTAGGTGAAGTACGTGTTTGTCTCGTTAGAACCCCGTAAATATCGAGTCAGCCCATGTAAAAATGTCACTAGCTCGTTGTGGGTTTTTTTTTTTGAATGAATTTTCAAATCTAGATGCTAACTAGCGTGAATGTGTGATTCCAAAATAAAATAAAATAAAATAAAACAAAACAAAAGTTTAACTAGTGTGATGACAAAGATTTTCTCTTCCCATCACAGGCCAAGTTTCGCCTCAGGTCCACGGTGTTGATGGCTGTCTTCTTCTCGCTGACGACCCCGATCGGCGTCGCCATCGGCATCGGGATATCGTCCGTGTACGACGAGACGAACCCGACGGCCCTGGTCGTGCAGGGCTTCCTTGAGGCCGCCGCCGCGGGGATCCTGGTGTACATGGCGCTCGTCGACATCCTCGCCGAGGACTTCATGAGCGCCCGCGTGCAGAGCAGAGCGGGCCTGCAGGTGGCGCTCAACGCCTCGCTGCTGCTCGGAGCCGGCTTGATGTCCACGCTCGCCATCTGGGCTTGACCGCTTGACCACAACAACGTAAGCTGGAGCGCAGGGAATGATGGATCGTGTTCCAATGGGTCAGGCGCTTTCGAGTTTCGGGTGTAGTACAAAAGAGGGGTAAAATTTATGTAACTTCTTAGGTCCCAGACGTCGAATCCCACTAATCGGAAGTCTGAAACCATTTCGATTTCGATAGCCAACCATAGATGTAGTTTGTGCCTGTATATATAAACTAGAAACCCCGTTGTGGAGTCGATTTTTTTCTATTAAACAAAGAAATAATGTTAACGGTGAAGCAACTTCAAACAGATTGTTTTTAACTTTTTTATATATTCTTACTAGTTGATACAATAGAAATTTTTATGAAAAAAATATTGTCCAACAATTTTTTATAAAAATATAGGATCTGACTGATTTCGCATGTTTCAATAGTGTTCAATAAGAGATAATAACAAATTAAAGTATGATAAGTTGAAACGAAGTCATAGTTATTTTCTATTCTGAATTTCTCGCTAGCCAAATATAGAAACCGAGATAACTCTCGAGAGTGCCCACAGAATATAAAAAAAGTTGTTGGAATAAAAAAAGATACAGATAGAAAACAATTTTATACAAATAGCTCTCAAAAAGATAATTTAGAGAATGAGCTTCAGAAAGAAAGAGTCTCGAGATCCTTTAACAATCTCGGCCCATGCAACCTTTTGCTCGGCTTGCTTTGCCGCTTATATTATTTTTATTAATTTGATTGACGATGATGAGGCCCACTCGCTTGGTCATCACTGTTCACTGATAAGGCAACACATTCAAGAATGCCACAATAGCAGCCCACAATCTCGTCTCAAGGAAAATAAAATAGCAGCCCACAATCAGGTCAGGCAACTGAAGCAACACCTACCTGACAGGTCTCGTGGCCTTTCGCCTCCGAAAGCAGAGCAAATGTCACGACGCGGCTGCTCCATGCGAGCAAAATCACTTGAGCCGCTGGTGACGGAGCCTCGATGTTTGTGATCGCCTTCTACCAACCTTACTTCTCGTGAGGGGTTTGTGGCTCTGCTCGCTCAAGCTATAAACTAACCTTAGAGCACGACTCCTAAGCCCCAAACCCTCCTAGAGCACGACCCCTAATAAGCCCAAACCCTCCTAGAGCACGACCCCAAGCTTGAGGATAGCGCGCTGTTCATCTTCCTCCATGCCTCAGTGCCTTTTCCTTCACGCTACTTTCTTTACAAGACTATACGTCGTCCTAGGCCTTGTTTAGATGGGCAGTGAGTTTTTTTTTTAACTGTATCACTTTCGTTGTTATTTGACAAACTTTGTCAAATATGGACCAACTAGGGACTCAAAAGATTCGTCTCGACATGTACATACTGAAAGTACAATTAGTTATTTATTTTACCAACATTTAATGCTTCATGCATGCGTCCAAACATTGATGTGATGATGATGTGATGAAGAGAGAGTGAAAAAAAGTTGATAGTTTGTGGTATCTAAACAAGGCCCTATAACATCTCTGTCCCTTTCATTGTTTCACATTTCACAATCCAGCAAGGCAAAATGAATTGTTATGTTGGTGCTTGTTAGGTTTAATCTTACATTGGTAATTGACAGTGGAGAGCACGACATATAAGATGTTAGAAATAATAGCAATTTAGTGAGGAATAAATTAATTTCGATAATGAGGAAAGGATAAACAGCATGCATCGTAGATGTATAATCTACCACTAGCAATATGATTCGAGGCATATCTAGGGTGTGTACCGTTAATAGCATGAAGAATATGAAATAGAAGAACAGTAAGGTTGAAGACATGCTTACAGTGAAGTTGTCGGCGCTAGAAACTTGCGCAAGAGTAGACGAAGCAAGATCGTCGATGAAGACAGGCGTAGAGGGAAGAAGACGTCCAGCGAGCAGTCGTGACGGCGCTTCCCAAAAACCTTATACGTCCCCTACCCCGTGCAGGGACGCGAGGAAACGTAGCAGCGCAACAGTAGGGCAGAGGAGGAGGAGAATGTGTTGTACAGAGGACGACGTCTCGTCCCTCTTTTATGGCAAAAGGAAGCCGCGCACCCGCAAGGCCTCAGTCGGACCATTCACGCGCATGTCGTGCGCCCCTGCGCGAGTCGCCACACCACACCACGCCACGCCCGGCGAGGCGAGCGAGCGCGCGCGTGAGTTTCTTCCTTTGCGTCTCCTCAATAGTTTGAACCAGTTGACTTTGCCTCTCCTCAATAGCTTCAACCAGTTGGAGATAGCTCAACTATATAAGTTGGCTTCCCTCCTTCTGGAGTAGCAATGTGGGATTAAAGTCTCCCACCATACCATGCATGTGTGAGTGAGCCTTTGGGATTTATTTGGTATATTTATTTGGGCCAAGCCCAAATATTCTAACATAAGACGGAGACAACCCTCACATATTAGACTAGTCTTTTGGTTTGAGTTAGGCTAAGACCTCGTATGTTGTGGGTTCCGATGGACCTGGGCTTAAGAGGCGCCAGCTCGTGTGGTCGTGTGTGTATAACGAGTTGGGACGGATTTCGCTACGCACTCTAACAACCTGGCGTGATATGGGTCACTTGGTGAGAAAACCTAAAATATCTCATGGGTCACATGATGACGGGAAAGTCCGTTAATGTCTTGGAGGTCACACGAGTTGTGTGTGATATAGAATGTTGGACTCAGAACTTGAAAAACATGTTCCAGAGATTGCACGGGGTTGTGTGGTTACAATGCTTGCACTATACATGCACCAATTAGTGCAGCCGTTGCACGTATTTTGCATTTTATACAAATTGGTGGTGGACCAATCGACACCCATCTGTTAAGTTATGGGGTATAAGATGAGTACAGTCTACTATAGAAATGTCTATTTTCTGCCTCCGTGGGAAAAGGTCTCTTCTACTGTTCTACACCAGAAATTTATAAGCATGTTATAAGAAAAAAAAAAGAATCATGTGCTCTAGAGGAGTTTCAGATCAAGATAAGAGGTGCTGTAAGAATTAGGTGATTTTTTTTCAAAATACACCCAACTTTTTAGTTGCACCAATTCTACTTAGAAATTATATACTACAACAATCACGGTAACTCTAGTACAAATGGAGTTTAAATCCAACATAAGTTGATATTAACTGAAACAATGGTGTGTGTGAGATTTTTGTTTCATCCGAATTTAGTTTTATTTCTTTCAATGCATTCCACTCTCTTTGTTCTTCCATTGAAAATTATAAGATGTTTTATCTTTTATAGATATAATTATAATGTACTCCCTCCGTTTCTAATTAACTCAACTGTCATCATTGATGTACGTATCATAAGTTTGACTTGATTTGTAGCAAATACATGTCACATTTATATCTTCAAATAATTTTTTTAAAAACTAGATTCAAATATCTTTTCAATGATACTAATTATTCATAGGAAACTAGTGCTTGTGTTACTAATGCCCTCTTGTGTTTGAGCTTATTCATAGGAAATCAATAAGAAGAGGTTGTGCTTATTTATTTGGATGCATCACAAGCCTAAAGGTTACTCTTCACCTAAAGTAAGATGAGATTGTCAAAGGCCCAAGAGATAAAAAATCTGAGTTTGACAAATCAAAGTTGAGGTTGAATTGGATGAGCTATATTGCGGAATTCACAAGATTACAAGTATTGATAAGAGGGCTGAATGGAAATAATATCTTGTGAGTATTCTCAATCAAAATCACCTCAAGATTGGACAAGAAGAGAAGAACTTTGAAAATTACCAAATCTGTCCAGAAAATTAGAAATCTGGATTGACTGCCTTCAAGTATGGATTTGGAAGTTCAAATACTGATGATTTGACCTAAAACTTTGTGAGCATGGTATACACATCTAGTACTTATTGTTGTACAGTTGACATGCAGTTTGGTTTCATAGAAAATCAGTTTTGAGTTGAATTCTGTCAGCCTCAACACTGTAGTTTCAGACTTGAGCAGTTGTGGTAGAAAATTGATTTGACTGAACAAATGAAGTTCAAATGGGCTAAAATTTTTACAGCAGTTAGAAAACTCATACATGCATATCTCTACCCAATTTCATACATATTGGATCAGCAGTTTGAGAGATATGAATTTTTCACCAAGGGAGACAGAATCTAAAAACTCACTGTATGGAATTGGATTGCACTGCAACAACAAGATTAAGATGGTTCTCAAGTTGGTCATGAAGAATCAGTTGGTCCAAAGGAGTTGCAATGAAAGAGAAGGACTCACACAATTGTGGGAAAGAGTTGCAATCAAATTACATGCAGCAACAAGTGTTTACAACCTATTGCAACTAGCTAAAATCAATTGGAAGCTACTATAACCAGCTGAAAGGAAATTGAGTACAAGCAGCTTGAAGGAGTTTCAGTCAGTTGTAATATAGTGTAAACTTTCCCTCTTGACCCTAGGATCTTTTGATATGCATGAGTGTACTCATATGCACAAATTGAGGGGGGGTTTAGTCTATATCTCTAGGGACTAATGGATTCTTTCAAGATTCATGTTGTGCAGTCCCATACATTGGAAGGATGGATGGTTCCTTTGAATTCACATTGGGTACTTCACAGTTACTCTAGGAGGTCTTGGTCTTTATAAACCAAGTTCTCCCGGCTTAGTGTCGAATGCCCCAATCCTTAGTGGAACATGATTCTAATGAGTTGGAGAAAATAATTGAAGGGTGGACTCTCATTGTCAAATTCTCTACTCTAGAGCTCATCAAGTGCACATGATCCATCCTATTGATCAACCAAGACCTTGTCCATAAAGAGTGGCAACTTCTAGTTCACAATTTGCAAAGTTCATGAATTTTTACCATTTTCTCTCTATGTGAGTTGCTTTAGGTAAAGAAAGAACTAGGAACCAAATATGGATCTTGGATGACCACAAAAGCTTTAATTCACCACATTTCATCATGTGAGAGCTATCACTTTCCAAATCATTGGAGTCTTACTTATATGATGATCATGTTAATGAATATTTATGTGGTGATCTATCTACCTTGGTGGTGGTATGTTTTCTTGGCATAATTTCAACTGTTGCAAACTTATCATGCCTTGACCAAAATATAGGATGAACTCCTCTAGACTCTTAAACTGATTCAAGTGCATTTCACAAGTAATTCAAGTACTTGGTGCACATATTAAGGGGGAGCTCATTCTATGTCTTGTGTCCTTTGAGACTAACATTTTCTTCTAGTGAACTTGTGTAGTCTCTTGGTGAGAATGAGTTTCTCATGGGTATGCTACATTAACTCAATCCAAATTGGTAAAGTTATCTCTCATATTCCTTTGGATTGCAATTTTAACTCTTATGTAGCTACTCTCCATAATATAGCTTAAATTCCCTTTATTGGACTTAATTGACCAAAAGTGCATATGTTCTACTTTCCACATACATATGTATGCACTATCAAATACGAGGAATTTAGTCTATGTTATGAGGTTTGCAATTAGTGATCCACATGCCTTCCACATCCAAATGGTCACTAGTTGTAAACTGTAGCTTGTGCAATTTAATGTTATCTATTGTCCTTGTGAGCATTGTCTAGGTGACATTTATGTGATACTATGAGATACAAGCATCCATTCTAGTTGACATCAACTTGTGAAGATTCCTTCCATTGGTGTCAAACTATGAAGATCATATTTCAATTGGTATTGGTGGATAATCTTTCAATTTGGTATATCAAGAAATATGTCTTCAATTGGTATCTCTAAATGACAACAAGAGCTAGCAGTGGACTTTCAATTAAAATGAAGCACAAGCTTGTGATGTCTCCTTGAAGATGATAATAAAAAGAGATGGGCACAAATGAGATATTTTTGTTTAAAGAAGTGCCAAGCCCATCAAAGCACTAAATTCAAATCATCATCATGGTGGAGACTATGAGGCTTAGAACAAAGGTATATCACTCCATGAACTCTTCTATTACCTTTGTGCATCTAGGCGCTTACATGCTAGTGTGTGCATGTGTATGTAATAGTTTGAGTAACACCATAAGTTTGTTCTTGTGGTGACGATTAGAGAATTCTTAGATATTTGGTTGATACCTCTTGTGGTGATGGTGTGAGTTTGTCTCATGTTAAAACATCATCTAAGTGAGGTATGAGCTACATATGCTAACTTCTCAAGAATCTTGACTTAAATTGTTGCATACTTTGTTTGGTAGAAAACATAGGAGAGAAATCCTATATGCTAAACTTTTACCTACCTCTTGCCCTCACTTGTCTACCATCATTTCTTCCTTTTTGGTGGAGAGATCCTTTTTGGAGATTAATGCCAAAGGGGGAGAAATATTGGGGGAGATGTAAGGGAAGAGAGATTGATATGTGGATGTAAAGGGGTAAAAGAGAGGCATATAAGATTTTTCAAAATTGAGTGGTGTGTGCAAGGATAGTTTAAATTGATGCTCTTGATAAGGACTATTTATGCTAGTGTGTGACATTCATGCCTTGAATGATGTATTGTTAAACTTGTTGAGTGCATGAACTGTCATGAGCATCACGTTTATCATGTTGACACCTTGCACCCCACGAATGCTAAGATATAGGAGAGTTCTCACACTTTTCCTTAAATATGTGCATTTGGCATTTGAGGCCAAAATTTGAATTCCTTCCAATGCACACACTTAGGGGGAGCTCACTATATCAAAGCATTCAAAATCTTATTATTTATCAATCTCTTGTAAGCTTTAGTTGTGTTGTCATCAATCACCAAAAAGGGGGAGATTGTAAGTGCATCTAGCCCTTAGTGGGTTTTGGTGAATTGAATGACAACTCAACTAAAGGTCTAACAAGTTTGCTAAGTGTATCAAAGGTTCAACAAAAATAGCAAACTTGATGGTATTCCACATAGTGTTGAAATGAAGGCCAAACTTGTGTATTGTTGTGTTGGAACATTATGGAAACAATCTAGTTCAAGCAAAAGGCAACAATGCTATTGGAATCAATGAGATGGCTTCTATGTTGTGGGATATCATAGCATCATGAGAAAGCAAGCATATTTGACAAGTGACAAATGAGACATGAGTTGATGACTTGGATTGGTCTCAATAATGGGTTGCTTTTCATGAGCAAGAAGAGTTTGATAGTGGATTAGCTTTGATCAAGGTTGAAGAATGAATCAAGAATGCATAAGTGAGGAAATGTCAAGCAAAGCTGAAATGACAAAGGACACAACTCATATTGGATATAAGTCGGTCTCTACTTTGGTTTGCTTGTATGGATAATGATTTGGGAAATCACTTTGCATTGATTTGATCAAGCTAGAAGTATGAAGATGGAGATTGAAGTGAGTGTTGAGTGTCAAGCCAAAATGGAGAGAATATAAGGAACCGTGAATTGGCTTGACCATATTGATGTTGATTCATATATGACACTCTATGTGAAGCTTGATTGATCTCAACATTCATATCTATAAGATGTTCAAGCAAGGATCACAATATTGAAGAAATGGTTTTCAATGGATGCTTAATATGATGTGACTTGAGTATGGCTTGATAGGGTGAAGATAGCAAGGAAAGGTCTTTGAGGTACTAAGCGAAGGTGAAGGTCAAGGAGACCGAGGTACTATGGCTAGGGTGAAGAAGAGAGTACTTGCATTGAGTCGAGGTACTAATCGAGCTATAAGGAGTCATATTATGTTGAGGATCAAATCTTTAGCGGAGGTGACTTGAAGCTATGGACTAAACTCACATGTGTTGGAAAGATTCAAGTCACAAGCTCAAGGGTGTGTTTGCTCAAGAGATAAGACAAGGATGATTGCAAACCATTATGAAGTGATATTGAAAAAGAGGATAGTACAAACAATGATGGAACCCCCAATTACAAAGGAAAGCGACAACCGACTCAAAGGCGTTTAAATTCTTTTATGCTTTGAATTTGAGTTTAGGAAAAGCCGCACTATAAAGGGGATACAATGCACAAGCTTTGATGTGCAACTAAGTGCTCAAAAGTTCCACCAAACCATCCTCAAAAACTAGCCACAACAGCAAGCCTTTCATTCCCCATTCTTGGCTGTTTGTGTCAGAGCAGAAGTGCTGCTCTACGAGCAGAAGTTCTGCTCGAGCAGAAGTTCTGCTCTTAGAGCAGAAGTGCCGGGGGAGCAGAAGTTCTGCTCTGCGAGCGGCACTTCTGCGACTTAAAGTTACTGTTGGACAGCAGGGGGTATATCCTTCTTCTCCCTGCCTCTCCCAACGGTTAGATCGACCATTCCCCATCTGCTTAGACCAGAGAAAGCTCTCTCCTTCTCTCACACACCATTGGAGGACCTCAAGCTCCCCTCTTCGATTTCTACTCAAATCCATGAGAGATTGAGCCTCCAAATTTCATTAGAGAGCTCCCCAAACTGTTCTACAACTCCTAGAGCACTTGGTTCACGTTCAAGCCGGTGGATTGTGTTCATTACTCTTGGAGCTTGCTCCTAGCCGGCAAGAGCGTCGCCCGTGGAGCTTGCCAAGTTGTGTGGCTGCCCCGGGAGGTTTGTAATCACCCCATTCAGCTAGTGGAAACACCCTCATCTCAAGAGGTTACTCTCTTGACTTGAGAACAAGGATAGGGTTCCACGAAACCCAAGCCTTTGTGGCTTCCTCAACAACGTGGACTTAGGCAAGCCTTGGTGGCGAGCTGAACCACGGGATAAATCGGTGTCTCACTTGTGTTCTTGTGATTTGGTTGGATATATTTGCTCTTGTGGTGATTTCTAGGGTTTGGTCTCGATCTACTAGTTTGTGCTTCACTATCAACATTCAAGTGGTGGAATAGCTTGTACACTACCACAGGAAGCTTAGTAAATCATTAGTTCCACTTTCCCTTTGGTAGTTTGTGAACTGCATTTTTGAGCTTGTCAGGTGGAGCAGAGGTTCTGCTCGTCGAGCAGAAGTTCTGTTCCCAGAGCAGAAGTGCTGCTCGAGTTTCTAACATCTATTCGAGTTGAGTTTTTACAGGCCTATTCACCCCCCTCTAGGCGACATCGTGGTCCTTTCAAAAAGGTTAGAATAATTTATAATTATATTATTTATGAAGGAAAAAGGAAAGCAAAGGAAATGAAAAGAAAGAAAATAGGTATTTGCTAAAATTCAAGTATATGTATTTTAGTTTTCTTTTGGGCGGCGATTATTGTATATATTTTATATTAAAAGTATAGATTTCGTTCATTGCAATTTCACAATCTCTAATTTTTTTGGTACTAAGAACAAAAAACTCCATTGGATAAAATCACAAATCCAACAAAATCTGATTTATGTTGGCACAAAGACAAATAATAATTTACAATTATTTCTATAGAAAACAAAATTTCAATATGTTATGACACAAAGTAAATAAGAAATCGTAAAAATAACAATTTACTTGTACTAGTTGGTGGTACAAGATGTTAACTAAAATCATCACACCTGAAATATAAAAGAAGTGTAAAAAATAATAGTGAAGAAGAAGATTTTCATCTAGACCTTGAAATTATAGTTAAATGGTAGATGTGGAGTACTCAATCCATCCACAAAAGAATTCGTGTCTATTAAAATATTTTAAATTTAGCAAGTTTAATTTTATAATAAATCTAATAGTATTTATTTTTGTTTCATCAATGCTATTTTTTATATAAATTTGGTTAAATTTGAAAGTATTTGGTCTCTCGAAATCTGAGAATTACCTTCTTTCATGAAGAGAGGGGAGTAGTAGAAGCCAATGTTAGGCTACTCTCAGTGGGAGTTTCATGGAGTTTCATGAACATTAAATATGCTGACATGTCACTATATTAATTAGGAGAGAGGTGTTAAAGAGTTTTATGAGAGTAGATAGAGTTTTATGGGGATAAAACTCTTTTGCACTATTTTCAAAATCTGAGTGCGTTGAAAACTAGGACATAAACTTCTATTGAGATGGTTTTAGGCCAGTATCAATGGATCTTTCATGGGAGTTTCATGCACATTTAATGCAGTGACACATCAGTAGAAAAGGAATCTTCGCATGAAATAGAGAGGAGAGAGAGGAGAATCGTTTCATCCTGGTGAAACGAGGTAGCGTTGTTTCCATTGTCTGGGTAACCGGGTGAAACGACCATTGAGGCGTTTCATTTCATCCTCCCTGATCCTGTGCGGGCAGATCCGCACCATCGTCGCCATCTTCCCGGGCGCAACTGGATCTCCCAGCTCTCCCACTCCTATCCTGCCATCCTTCTCGCCCCACCGCCGTCCGCCCGGAGCAGAGCCAAAGCTAGGCACGACGCGAGATCCGCCACCGGTAGAGGATTCTCGGCGACGCGCACCCGGTAGAGGAGGGAAGACGCGCCAACATCGACTTGGACTGAAGAACGCCTCCATTCCTGCGCCATCACCATCTCCAGGTTCATCGCTACCTCACGTCCCTCCTCGTCGCCCACTCAGCCTGGGCGTTCGGTTAACCGGAACCGATCGGTTCGGTTCTTCGGTTCTTGACACAAATTCGGTTCTCTAAAAATAGGAACCGATCGGTTCCTCTCAATTCTTGAAACCGAGCAAAATCGGTTTCGGTTCCGAACCGAACTAACCGAAAATTTACCCAAGTAGTAAAAAATTATAGAAAAATAGGGGCTTTTTTTTAAAAAAAAGCACAATACCAGAATTTAAAAAAGTGAGGCCGATAGGGCTATGAGGGGGGTGTTATCCATCTTTTATATCTAGAGTTAAGGTGGTATTAGGCCTAGGTTGGTTATAAGGTTTATTGGGTTTGCTTCTGAAATTTGGTTTTGTTCGCTTATTTTGGTTAACCGAGGTAGAGAACTGAATTAACCTGATTAAATTCGGTTCATGAGAAATGAGAACTGAACAGGCAACCAAAATTTTCGGTTTCAGTTATTTCGGTTGAGTTCTGGTTATTTTGCCCAGGGTTATCGTTCACTACGACCAGCTCAGCGACCCTGATGATCACCTGATGCCACAGGCGGGGTCTTTGAGGCTGCCACCGCCGCCTCCTTCTTCTCCCCCCTCTGCAACATCGCCCAAGCTGCTCCTCCACGCCACGCTCGCGCCCGACTCCTACGCGCTCGATCGCCACACGTACCACCTCTCCGCCACGGCCTGCGCGCGCGCCCCGGACCTCGGCCTTGGCTGCCGCAGCGGTCTGCGGGCTCGCTGCGTCCAACCTCCTGGTGGCCATCGCGCTCATCGGGATGCACAAGCACACCGAGGTCGGGGACATGGACGCCGCGTGAAGGTGTTCGACGGAATGTCGTGTCGGGACATTGTGGCGTGGAACACCTGGACGGGGTTGTGGAGGTGTTTGGCATGATCCGGACGTCGTTACATTCTTGAAGGTTTTGTATATGATCTGAACAATCTGGTTATTTGAACAATCTTAGTGGTTTTCATATGCAGTCTTTGCTATTCTGGTTATCTGAACAATCGTATGTTGTGTGTGAATGGCTACACGAGCAATCGATGCATATGATCCCATCATTCTATGGCAATTAAATGCTTTACTTAGTTTTGGAATTGTTGAAATGAAACGCATCATTGTGAAGACTAGTTTCATCTATTGTTTCATCCCGCTGATGTGGTATTTTAGAAACTGTGTAGTGAAACTAAGCATTGAGACTGTTAGGGCAGCCGCAATGGCTAGCTTATACGGTAGCTCTAAGCATTGTTTTCATATTTTAATAGAAGAGATAAAATCTACTCGTTCCGCCCTAAAATAGATGTCATTCTCGCTTCCCAAGAAACAAATGCTGACAATTATATATTAAAATATATAAATATTTATACTAAGTAATTAGTATCATCGGAAAGATCTTTAAATTTAGTTTTTTAATAAATTTATTTGGAGATATAAATATTGCATATATTTTATACAAATTGAGTCAAACTTGTGACACGAAAACTCAAAACGACTTTCTTTGTGGGACGGAGGGAGTAGCTCTTGATCAAGAGCTAGACTTATACAGGCAGCATGTGAGAGTGTCAGGTAACCCAAACTATACTATGAGCCAAAGTTGATATTGAAGAGAGTAGTTTATACCATCCGGGTGTCCTTAAGGAAGAAGAAGAAATATACGCGATGCGATTATCCACGAATGAAATCGCCGCGGCGATACGATCCGGCCGGAACCGTACGCGCGCACATGCGATCTTCCATGTCTGGCAGCGTACTACGCTTATACCGAGGAAATCGCCTCGCCGCCGTACGAGATTTGCCCTGCAACCGCTCGTGGGCTCAGGGCTCATGGCTGGCCGGGCAAGTGGCGCACCCAGCTGCACATCGGCACGGCCCCTTCTTCTGTTGTCTCGGCCTGCCGCCTGCCGTAGACCGTACTAGGGCTCATCTGATGATGCACGCGGCACGCCGGAGCTGATGATGCCGTAGACCGCCAAAGCAAGCCGACGAGGCGGTGACGCACGGCGCCAGTGTCGGGTCCGTATACCGTACGTATACGCGGATAAGATAGTACTGTACTAGTAGCAGCAGTACATGGTTTGCCAGTTTGGAGTACTACTGCCGTATGTAGCCAAGTTGCGCCGCTGGGGGTGCTGCCTGTGTGGGACACGGTTGGTGCTCCAGATTCCTTCTCTTCCGAAAGAAGGAAAGAAGCTTCAATTTGCGCACGGCCATGGCCCATGGGTCGTCCAGATCGATGAGTGTCCGCCGCGGTAAAAACCCCTACGCTACAGCCGAGCCGTTGGTTGTCCAAATCCAAACGGCCAAGCAAAGCGGGCAAGGAGCTAATAGTAGCTACTAGTGGCTGGCTGCTGGCAGTGGAGGTGGAGCGCCAACATTGGCAGGCAACTGGGCAGTCGCAACTCGCAGCAACTGGGCAGGCAAGCAGGCCAAGCTGAAGCCCCCCACATTGGCAGTTGGCGTTCGCGAAGCACGCGTGCCGAGTCGATCTCTGCAAAGCGCACGACCCCAACTTGGCACGCCGAGTTGCACACTTGCACTGCATACGCGATGGCGCAAGCAAATTTGTCGAGGAAAAGAAACGGACGACAGACGACGAAGGCACGAAGCAAATCGAATCGGAGGCCGTAGCGCAGCAGCAGCACTCCTTGACCGGACGCCGGACGGGGTCGGCAAATGATGATGGCCCCGGTTGCAGCAACTTGGCCAAGTAGCCGCTTACATTTATTCGCGCCATGCCATGTCGCGAGCTTTCTTCTGTTTTGTTTAAGGCCAAGTGCCCAAGTGTGCCAATTTCATGTTTGAACTTGGCAGACCACGCTGCACAGCAAGCTGCAGGCTTTTATTATTTTTATTTATTATTATTATATAGGTCATATACATAGTACTCCGTACTACCGTCTACCAGCATGGCATTACTATTATAGGAGTACAGTCATTGCCTGAGAATTGAACATATGTATTTTGTTTATTTTGAAACGCCCGATAATTCCAAATACAATGCATTGTTTAGATGGTGAGAAGTTGAAAATTTTTGCTATTGTAGCACTTTCGTTTGTATTTAACAAATATTGTCCAATCATGTACTAACTAGGCTCAAAAAATTCGTCTCGTGATTTACAACTAATTTGTGCAATTGGTTATTCATTTTACCAATATTTAATGCTCTATGCATGCATCCAAACATTGATATAATGGTGATGTGATGGAGAGAGTGAAAAAAAAATCGAAAGTGAGAAGTAATCTAAACAAGTCCCAAGTACCGTAATGATCCAATTTTGTGCTGTAATAAAATAGGTAAATAAAGAAAGTAAGAAACTGCTCGCTCCATCGTGCGTGGCATGGAGCTAGGTGTACTCCCTCCGTATCGTGAATAGAAGACGTTTAGGACAGACACACGGTCTCCAAAGCACAATTTTGACCATTTATTTTTTAAAAAATATTTATTGTAAAGTGGTATATATATAGTTTTATGAAAATACATTTCAAGATAAATTTATTTATATTATTTTTAAATTTTTAAACTCAATAATTTAAAAGTTATTCATGATTTATATTCCCAATGTTTGACCGAAATTTTTTCCAAAACGTCTTATATTTGCGATACGGAGGGAGTACGTACTCCCTCCGTATACTCCTTCCGTATAGGAAAAAAATCGTTTTGGACAAACGATACGGTCTCCAAAGTATAACTTTGACTCCTTATTTTTATAAAAATATTTATTGAAAAATAATATATGTATACTTTTATAAAAATATTTGTCAATGCAAATTTATTCATATAGTTTTTATATTTTAAAACTCAATAACTTAAAAGTTACTCCCTCCGTCCCAGAAAGGAAGTTACTATGGGAAGCGTGCGGGTCAATTTTTCTCAACTTTGACCAAATTTGTAGAAAATACGTGCAATATTTATATCGTCTAATAAATTTATTATAAAAGTACATTCAAAGATCTATCTGATGATATTAATTATGTATTATAAATATTAATATTTTTATTATATATAGTTAGTCAAAGTTTTAAAAAGTTGACTCCTCGGAAAGTGAGAACGACTTCTATTTTAGGATGGAGAGAGTATTTATGATTTATATTCCCAATGTTTGATCAAAACCTTGTCCAAAACAACTTTCTTTTTCTATACGGAGGGAGTATGCTAACAGTAGACTGTTGAAACTAATCGAACTTACAGGCGTTTATCGGCGCTGCTTATCGATCGTGATATAGTATTTTTCTCACGCAACATCAGCCGTAGCCGCGCTGTTAAATAAGTCTTGTCAAACATGTTTAAAAGTTTGTTTGGGTGGGGGGGGGGGGGGTTACTCTACTCAATACTAAAATCGATTTCATTCCACTAACTCTATTATAGAGCAGTTTTACTTAAAGCTAATCTTTCACCATTTAGGGTACACATATATTTAGAGCTGGTTTAGAGATCTGACTCTAAACTTATCAACTGGCTTATCAGCTATACTACGATTTATTCTTTCTCACATAATCCTATTGAAATAACCGAAAATCAATCGAAATAAGTTCAAGCGAACATGTCTAAATGGGGCCTTGATTTGTAGCTCACCTCTAGTAGTTCTAGGGATTGAAGGTTTAGGTGGAAATGATATTTATGGTTTTGAGGTTATGTGTTAGGTGCTTTGACGCATTTAGTTGTTTATTATTTTAAAATTGTTTGTAACCTTTTATTAGAATACAAACAAAAACATTTATTTGAGGAACTGAACATGACAGAAGTCGTTTGTGAGTGTAGCTAGCTGGAGAATCAATGCAATCAAGTAGCTAGCTGGTGTTTGTGAGTGTAGCTTCTCCCACAGGCCAACAGCAACATCAACACCCCATGAATGGCGCCAGCAGCTTAGAGCAAACCTAATAATACAGTCTCTTCAGTTAATTGTATGAACCCTTCAGTCCACCTCTCAGCCAACTCATACACAGTAGTTGATTCTTTTATAGCCCAAGTCACTCTCTCACAGATTTCGTGGTTCTCGTATCTTTAGCTGACGGTAAGCTTAGGGCACCCGCAGTGGTATAAGCTAGCTGCTAGCTCTAAGTCAACCTCTTCAATAATGCTTACTTTTAGCAATAGCTAATAGTACGATTAGACTCACATTACATTCACACATAATTGAAATATGTGTATGAGCCTAACTCTTGAGCAAGAACTAACTATTCTCTTCCTTGTATTAAAATATAATAAAAATTCTAAGAGCTGGCTTATGAGCTAGCCATTGCGGTGCGTCCAACAAAACATGCAATTCTCGCTTATCGAGGAGTCAAACATTTTGAACTTTGACCAAAGTTATATAAAAAAATACTAATATTCAAATATACCATTACATTAGTAATAAAATATATTTTCATAATAATTTTATTTAACGATATAAATATTAACACTTTTTAGTACTTATTTTTATGCCGCCTCTTATTATACTAGCTCCTATGAACAACAACTGGCTGCAGGAACAAAAGGCGAGCAGGGTGGTACGACGTCCGCACGTACTGTACTCCGTACTCCTCTAGTACTCCTACGTGCGCGTGGATTCCCGTATCGGCCAGGGTGTTGGGTGTTGTGCCCGTGTTTTAGAGCAGGTACAATAAGCGTGCCCGTGTTTTAGAGCAGGTACAATAAGCCATGTCAGCTTGGCTAATAGTCAAGACAACTCAGCAAAATCTGACGTGGAAGAGAGAATGTGATGGGCGATGAACTTGTCGCCGGGCTCGTCACGGGCTCCAAGGCTCCTGCGCTGGTTCCATTTTTGGCAGCCAATGAGAATGGGAGAGAGGGAATGATGGGATGGGTACTGGCGGGTCCCATACTAATAAAAATATGTTTTGGAATATGTGAAGAGGTTTAGTTGTTGTATAAATCAGCTATAAAAATGGTCTGTACACGATGACTTGGCTATTAGACAAGTTTAATGGCGACATGTACGCGCGCGTCCGCCGCGGAGGCCAGCCAGCCAGATCCATGGCTGGCACCAGGTCAAGCTCCACCACCCCCACCCCCCGCTGCATTGTACTGTACTGTACCCGTACTACCCCCGCCGAGCTCTGGTGTCAGGACTCAGGACAGGCCATCGCGTTCGCGTGTGGAATCCTCCGGCACCGGCAGGGAATCCTAGGGCTCGCCTCCCAAATTCCTAGTACGGAGCTGTAAATAATCACATCGCCAACAAGTTGCTCCCCTGGTGGCCAACTGGGGGGTCGTCCATGTACTGTAGTACTCCATCTGCAGACTGATCCATCCGCGAACACGCACGGATCAGATCAGATGCGTCTTGAAGATTGTTTGACATGCACGCACGCGGACGGCATGGCATGGCATGGCATGGCACCTGAGATCTCTCTCTCTCTCTCAGGACAGCGAATAAAATTTATGTCTAGGGGGATGCAAAATGCGAAAGTCAGATTGATTAAGATAATACAGTAAGGCCATCCGCAATGGTTGTCAAATAGCTAGCTAGGAGGAATTCTATTGGCTCACAATAGCACTTTACAAGTAGCTAACGAGATGACGTATAAAAATAATATAAAAGTAGCACTCTTATTGGCTATCGAGGAGAGAGATCAAATAGCTAGCGACTTCCTAATAGCTAGCTATTTGATCTCTCTTCTCGATAGCCAATAAAAATGCTACTTTTGTAAGTTGTCTCATCAAAATAGTATTTATTTATAGGTCTCATCTAGCTAGCTATTTGTAAGTTGCTATTGAGAGCCAATAACATTATTCCTAGAGACCAAATAGCTAGTGATTTAAACACCATTGCGGACGCCCTAATAGCGGTTGTGATGCGAGCCAGCACTGCTGATCTAGATTTTCTCTAGTCTAGACATTTTAATTTTGTATCCAGGATTTGGCTGCAAGTACTGATTTAAGCCGCATCGTCTCTAGTGTTCCACTTCGAAAAGAGAGATTTTAAGGGTCTGTTTGGCCGGATTTATAAGCCGGCTGATTTATTTTGAGAATAAAACACTGTTACACAACTGATCTGTAAGGATTAAACCTAACTTATAGCTCAAGCGATAGAGCCTAATTCAGTGTGTGGAATCACATATGCAACAACGATTACATGTTAATCTCTCATTTTAAAGTATATGCATGGCCCCATTTGGAACACGATTTTTTTTTCTATTCCTATGTTTTTCTTCTGTCAAAATGAATCTGTAAAAAATTTACACAAACTTGTGAAATACCTGCATTCCAACAAGCCCTACACGGGCGGTGTTTTTACAGGTCAAGATTCTCAAAAGGGAGGTGCTAGGAAGCAATTTTGTAGCTGCTCCCACCTATCAACTAGTATCATGCAACACGTACAAAACTAAGTGCTTGTGTTTGGTAAAAAAAATCCAAAATATAATGGTCCTTAATCACTAGGAAATGCTCCCCCCATCAAGTAGTCGTTCAGAGCTCCATGTGCATCTGTTCTGTACAAGTCATTCCAGACTAATCTCATGAATTGACCACCTACCGATTTGCCAGTCCTCATCAGATTTCCATAAATTTCTCTGCAGAAATGATCAGGCTGTTGCGAAATCGCAGGAACACACAACACGGGTTTGCATCTAAAAATTATAAGGCTGTTGTGATGGCACGGGTTTGAAATCGCAGGAACGCACCATTCCTCAAGTTGTTTGGATGGCAAGAGGGAGCTAGCTTAGCTAGAAATCTAAATTAAGGCTGTTGTACATGTATGTGAACAAGGGTTAATATCAGGCAACACCCATACAATAGTTTGTACTTTGTGTCGCAAACAAACCAAACAAACAAAAAAGAAAGAAAAAGAAACTAGAAACACAAGCTAAATCATCCTAGAACCACGTACGAGTTCATGGATCGATCGATCCGGGGCAAAAGAACATGACGACGCAGCGCCCGGCCCCTGGCTCTAGCTCTAGGCGAGGGCCAGGGCGAGGCGCTCGGCGGTGCGCGCCAGCGACTGGAGGTTGCAGCGCACGATGGTGTCGACGAACACGCGCGTCTCGTCGGCGGTGTTGCCGGGGGGCACGTCCACCACATACGACTCCACGACGACGGTGCCGGTGGCGGGCCCGGCGGCCTCCTCGTGCACGGTGGTGACGGACCGGTAGTTGGCGAGGCGGTGCTCGCCGCCGACGACGCGGAAGCTGAGCACGCGGCGCTCGTCGTCGAGGATCTCGAGCCGCTCGCGGCTGCTGGTGGCGGGGAGGCCCGAGACGACCCGCACCTCGCGCACCGACCCGACGGCCACGGTTTCGCCTGCGTCGCCCGCGTCGTCCACGAGGCGGCAGCTCCGGATGAAGTGCTTGTACGCCTGCGGGCGGTCGAAGCGGCGCACCACGGACCACACGGCCCCGACGGGCGCCGCGATGGCCTGCACCACCGCCGAGCAGCACTGCCCCGCGCGCGCGGCGTGCTCGTGGTGCCGCGCCACCTCCGCCGGCACCGCCGCGCACGACGCCCCGTGCGCCGCCGCCGCCGCTAGCGCCTTCGCCCCGCCGCCGCTCACACGGCTGTGCTGCTGCTGCTGCGGCGACGGCCTTTTCGGAGCTGTGCACGGCATTGCTACTGCTCTGCTGCTCCGTCCTCTGTGCGCCGGACACAGACCTCACGCCTCAAGAAGGCTCAAGGTTCTTTGGTACCTGGGCTGTTCCACAGACCACCACAGAGGAGGAGGACGAAGAAGGGCCGAGGGGAGGGAGCTGGTAGAGCTGGAGGACAGAGGCGGTTATATACCTGGGACAAAACAACTGGGTGGTGCCCGTCATCGTCACTCCTCTCGCAACTTGCCAAGGCCCCCACCCATGGCGGTACGCACACTTGCCATTAGTTTTTACCGTGGCCTCGCAAGTTGCAGGGGACTGACTAGTTTAGGGTCACTTGGGAGAGTTGGTGTCTCGGCGGTAGAAACAAGGCGGTTTGGGGTTCCAGGCTTTGAGCTTTCCAATGGGTGGCGGCATACCGCCGCCGGCATGAGAGGAGGAAAGGAAAGCTGGCCGGATTAGGGTGGTGGTGGTGGTTGGGGCAAGGGGGGCAGAGAGGTGAGAGTGGCACTGCCCAGTTGGGCTATGGGATGGTCAAATTAGAGAATTGGAGGAATGGAAAGCGACGCGCATGCATGCCCATTGGCGAGGGAATAAAGAAGGTCGATTTAGTATCTGTTTGGTTGCCGGCCATAGTTTGCCACATCTAAAGTTAAGTATTTGCCACACTGTGGCTTGTCACACTCTGTGGCAAAATTAAACCGTTTGGTTTGTTACTAAACTGTGGCAAAAATTGTGTGGTTATTGTTTGGATGGTTGCCCATAAAAATTTCATAAAAGTAACATATATGATTTAGATCACATTATGTTAATATGATGTTCCAAATAGACTAAGAATAATTATGAAAATTAAGACTATAATAGATATGTGGTTATTTTTCTAATTTTCTTTTCTTATTTTTACTTATTTTATTTGTCATTTTATTCTCTTTCTACCTCATCCACCGCACCCACCCCCCAGGCAGCCTTATCTTCTTCTTCATTCTCCACCGCCCACACGCAGCCTATCTTCTCATCCATCTACTGCACAGCCGCACCCCTGTGATGGCCGCGCACTACCACGCCCCGGCGGCCGCGCACTGCCGCATCCCCACAGCTTGATGGCGGCACACCAGCGTTCCTGCGTCCCAACTCCCCGGCGGCCTCATACCTCGCGCATCTCCTATTGCGGCTGTACTCCTCAACCGTCCACCATCCTTCACCGTTGTGTGTCTGCTTCCATCCTTCCGACGGCACGACTGCGGCGAGACGGCCAGAAGCCAGCTGCGCGGTGGCGTGCCACTACGACGTCCTCATGTGGGACTGCTACGGGGACCGTCGACAGCAGCTGCACGGCGGCGCCCGACCACGGCGCTCTTGCGTGTGACTACGACGCGGATGGAAGAGTGGCCATGGATGCCGCGGCAAAGCAGGTTGTGGCGAGGGCGGAGCAAAAGCTCGCCACACTTTGAAGGCAGAAAGTTACGGCGAGTCCATCTTTCGACTGTGGCGAGCCTTACTTTTAGAGTGAACCAAACGCTAGCCATAGTACCTGTGGCGAGCCTAACATTAGGTGTGGCGATATGTGGTGGGCAACCAAACATGCCCTATTTGTTGTTAAGGTTTGGTTGGTCTTGTTTATGAGCCTACTTGTGGGAGGCAAGATGTAACAATTCATCAATCACGCGGGCTGTGTCATTTGGACGTCCAAAGGGATTCGATGTTTCGACCCCATTGCTGTTACTGCGCAATGTGCCCCGCGCCAGCCAAAAGCGACCAGGGTCTGTGAAAAAACACAAAAAAGGGTCCATGGCATGCAATGGAACGCACAGCACATGAGGGAGGAGATGATAAAAAAAGCTGGCGGTGTGTATCTAGAATGCCAGACTTGGTATGGTATGGGTCCGATCGGAAGATTGTTTGGTCAGTCCGGCCGGCCACTTGGAGCTCGGCGACGGTAAATGCTCGTCGTTTTTGGCAGAGCTGGTGGGAATCGGATGCTCTGCAGTTACACTCAGTGGCGGAGCCAAAAATTTTACATAGGGTATGCCGAACCAAAAATTTTATATGCAAATCGATAAAAATCATATAGCAATTTGGTAAAATTTTATAAAAATTGCCCAATAATTCGATACATAAATATTAAATGACATAATAACCTTTGTGTCTATTTGTTTTTACTAGGTTAACTGATAGGGCAAAGGTTTTCTAGGCCACTAAATCTATCATCTTGTCTCGTGATATCAATATAGGAATCAAGTTGTAATTCTAGCTTTAGAGTTGGCTCGTTAGGGTTAGGGATTTGGGACTAGAGGAAATAAAGGGGAAGAGCGGAACAGATCAAGTTCTCACCAGTTGAGGGCTGCGGCAAGGCCGCAAGGGCAGCTTGGCGGGGGCGGTCGACCGAAGGTGGGTTGTTGGGGCGGAGCTAGCTACCAGTTGGGGCCGGCCACCGGGAGACGAGGCGTCGGGGCAGAGTCGGAGTTGTTGGCCTCTCAATACCAAGGCAAGAGCCGGGTGTCGTGCGCCACCGAGAGGAGTGGGCAAACCAGCGAGGGTCAAGAGACAGCTGGGCAAACCGGCAGGTAAGGCTAGACGAAAAACTCGAAGCTCGTTAGCTCGCTCGGCTCGGCTCGTTATGCTAACGAGTCGAGTTGAGTCATGATTTTAGCTCATTAGCTATAACAAGCTAACTGGAGCCAACTCGCGAGCCAAGCTTCTAAGAAAAAAGCAACGGATCTTATATAAATTTTTGTATTACTTTGTATCTTATATTTTATAATTGGTTAATAACTAGTCTAGACCCTATAAATTTGTGATTATTATGACTTTATCGTTTTATTTCTAATGAATATATGGTATAATAATCTTGTATGTTATTATACATGTATATATGTTAACATTTACTAATTTTTAGTTCGATTAAGGTCGTTGGATGTGTTATTTTTATATTATTACTATTATCAAGCTTTAGATAAATATTTTGTATACTTTTTATACCTGACTCGTGAGCTTAACGAGCTAGCTCGAGCTTTTAACGAGCCGAGCCGAGCTGACGTTCTGGGTCGTTATCTTAACGAGCCAGAACAAGTCGAGCTAAGCCGAGCTAGCTCGGCTCGATATCCAACCTTACCAGCAGGGGAGCGGCTGAGCAGGTGCAGCGCATGCGAGTCGCCTTCTGTGTTTCCTCGCACAAGGTCACGACCAAGCAGGTGCGAGAGGGAAGCGAATGATTTTTTTTCTTTTTTTTACAGAATACATGTAAGCTTGTTGGGCTAGGCCTAGGGTATGCCATGCCATACCCGTGTAACCCACTAGATCCGCCTATGGTTACACTCCACGACTTCCTCCTGCAGTCACCAATCTATACCATTCATTTTTCATCCAACCGTGGCCCTACACAACTATAGCTGATACGAGGATAGTAGTCGGCCCATCTCAGCCCAAGACACCGCGCTAGCTACTGAGTCCATCGTCTACTCGTCCTCCATGTTGCAACCGGCTCGCCGCCGCGCAACATGAGGGCATGTCTGTCCTAGCCGGAGCGGTGAGTGGTTGTAACACCTCTGGTGATTAATATGTAATTAACCTGACATGTCATCATCTTTAGTCATTAATCATCCTTGCCATGCATTATGTTTGTCTAATGCTTGTTTTGCATTTACCTTTTTCTGGAGTAACTTGTAGTGATCTCTTTTTCAAAAAACCCTAAAGGCCCAAATCTTCCTATAAGGGCAAAATGGTAATTTCACCTCTGTGTCTAGTTTGTGTGAATCTTGTTCAGTTGAGTGCCCTGATGTTTTGTTGTGTTGATCGAAGTTCAAAATCAGAAATAGAATTTAAATCCCTTTTTGAAAAACCCTAAATTCCAAACTCTAGTTTTACCCCTCTTTCTCTAATTCAAAAACTATTTAAAATTTGAGGTTGGTCCTTTTAGCAAAGTTGTAGATCTTGTCAAGAGAAACAACTTTGGTGTTTACAGATTTTCAAGTTTCAATATAAAATCAGAAGTAATTTCAAATTCTTTCAAACTTCAATTTTGTCCTCTTTTCGGTTTTCAAAATTATCTCAAAAACTATTGAGTTTCAGAAAAAGTTTATGTTGACAAAGTTGTAGATCTCCTTTTTCTGCACAACTTTGGTGTTTTGAGTTTTTGCTGCTCAGTTCAAATTTTGGGAGTTATTTCAAAAATCCAGTTAGAAGGGAGGATGATGTCTCTGCGCACGAGCTTTAAAGCAAGGGGCCCCGGCCGACGGCGGCGCAGCCTCAGCCTCGCCGAGCCCGGCTGACCCGCGTCCGTGTCGCCCAAGGCCAGCGCTAGCGCGCTCGACCTCCCCGAGCCCCTACCTACCGCCGCCTCGCCATCCCCTACCCTACCCTCCTCCTTCCCCTACGGCCGCGGACAGCGGGCAGCTGCCGGCCGCCGGCAAGCCGCCGCGCCGCACGCGAGCTCCCCGCCCACACCGAGCCGCCCTACCTTGCTCCCTACCTCCGTTGATGCCGCGCGAATGCTCCTCACCCCTCGCCCGGACCCCCCAGCGCCGCCCCGCGGCTATAAAAGCCGCTGAGCTCCCGCCATTGCCGCCACCACGCCAACCTGAGCCACCAGACCACCCCAGCGCCCGCCGAGGCCGCCGTTGCCTTCGCCTTGAGCTGCTCCACCTTCCCGAGCAACCAATTTCACCCCTCCGTCCCTCCCTTCGCCGGCGCAGGCAGTTCTTCGCCAACTCCAGCGAACGGTCTCGCCTCGGTAAGAAGTGAAATTCGTCGTCGTGGTTTTTTCTCCCGCCCATCCGACCCCGGCTCTCTCTTCCTCACCTCGGTGCGCTCCTAACCGCACCCTCGGCGACCTCTTTTGGTGGACAGAGCCGCCGGACGCCGATCGCCACCGAAGAGATCCGCCGCCACCGTCGAACTCCCTCCTCCGACCCTTGCACCGCCTCGTCGAGCCCTGCTTCCGACTCACGGTGAGCTCGCGAATCTTCCCCCACCCTCGGCTTTCCCAGCGCGAGCCCCGAGCGGCCGGTCCGCCGTCCGCCTCGCCTGCGGTTCGCCCGAGCCTTGCGGTCCGCCGCGCGATTCGCCCGAGCCCTGCGAGGAAGGAGCACAGTGCTCTTTTTCCTTTTTGAAAGATGTGAATAGTGTTCAGTTTTCATCTTTTTGTGTGATTTTCTGTGTGATTCCAAAAATTCTGAAAAATTCATGGTAGACTCTTTATACCTTGAAGTATTTTATAAAAATATAAAACTTGACTTTTCTGCAAGAACTTGAAAATGTAAAATCCCTCTTTTAATTAATAAATGGATAGTTTTGGATTTTTTAGGAAATCATTTATAACTCCAAAAATCATGAGATGAATTTTTGTGAGTTTCCTATGCCATGTTTAGTCTCTGGTGAAATTTTAAAGTCTTTTGGAACAAGTTGATTTTTGAGCATTTACTTTAATTGTAAATAGTGCCTTTTGTGAATTAATGACTGATTTTAATTGAGCACCTTAATGACCTCCAAAAATTATGAAATTTGTTTTGCCATCTTTTTATACCTTAATGAGCCTATGAGATTAATTTGGTAATTTTTGGAGCGACTTCGTAAAATGACCTTTTTAAATAATTAGGAAAAATAGAAAATCAAGTAGGGTTCATGTTGTATGCCCTGTGATGTGACTTTTGGGATTGTTTGCTGTTCATAGACCCCACCCTTTTGGTCTATGATGTTTGTGATGCCATGCATGATTTGTGTTTAGGTCGGATAAATGATGCTTAATAGGTTGATTAATTTTGCTTAGGGATAAAAATAAGTAACTTTATGTCCACACTAAGAAGTTACTTACGCGATGGAAAGGGTACTCTAGAATCAGTGGTTTTGTCATGTGCTGTATTGTTCATGTCAGCATCCTCATAAGCATACATCATTGGATCCGTATAGTGACCGAAGGAGAAGGCATCAAAGTCGAAGCACCCGCTGACGAACCTACCCCTGAGGCGACCCCGAGCTCCGACACCTGCACTGCCGACCCCGAGCCTGTCCTCTTTGCTCTTCAAGGCAAGCCCCGGTGCATTTTAACCCTTCCTTGTTTTTATAAAAGGTTTACTTAAAATGTCTTTGAGTTAAACTACTGCATTAGGTTATAGGAGTTGTGTGATGACCTATTACCTGCACTGTTTACCTCCACCAGAAGATCCACCTGCCCTGTTTAAAAACTATTTGCAAATGCTTAGTGATGCTATACAATAGATTTGCAATAAAAATGCTAATTTCAAAAGTGTGATCACTAGAATTTTTATGGGAATTTGGTTTTACTCCCCGACCATTGGCTAGGTATCTGATCCGTACCTAGTCAATTGCGAGGAGAGGTTGTCCGAGCGTACGGTGCCGTCATGTTGTAGTCCGGGACTCAACAGTTGACACCGACCGGGACAGGGTTGAAAAACTGACAGGACTATTACGCTTGGGTGAGATATAACCAAGGTATGGTTCTGGCAGAAAAATTTAGGGACCATCCGTATGGGGGCCTGCTGGCCAAGACTTGCAACTATTCACATACTTGGGAAAGCTATGGTTCCGAGGAATCCTTTATTGGACCGACAACCGCGCACTGGGAGTGGAGAGATGGCGGAAGTAGCATGTACCCACGTGGTCGTCGTACCTGGATAAGAGTGGTGTACTGTACTTCCGGGCGGCGTAGGACCGGGCCCAATCTTGGAGGAATCGTGGTAGACGAGTTGGCATATGCAAGCTTGGGTGCTACATATGCAGTGTGGATAGGGATCCTCAGGTGAGTATTATTTATCCGGATTAACGTTGCTCCTCGGTTATGGAGACTTGGTCACTGACTGTCAACGGAGAGTGGTTCTCAACTAGGTATGTTTGAAAGGTAAAAAGAATCATGAGCAATGAAGAATTGAGAAATACTTGAATCTTTCCAAAAATAGAACAAGGTTTACAAAATGCTTTTCTGCAAAATACTTGATCTTGCTTAAGCCTTACCTTGACTTCCTAAGCCTCTCATTCCTGAGTCTTCTTCCTTTTCTTTAGTCGGGTAAGTCTTGTTGAGTACCCCAGTACTCAGGGTTTGTTACCCATGCTGCAGGTATGACTGAGTCCCCGATGTGTCTTGCGCCCTGCTGCATGACCATCGTTCAGGAAGAGGCCGATGAGGCCGAAGAATAGTTGTGCACCCTCGGGCTGGGTGATTACAAGTATCTTATTTTGTTGTACTCCGCTACGTTGCCTATTTCTATTACCCGAACATGGTTTGTAATAACTGCACCTTTAATTTTATTTGGAACCTCAGTTTGTAAAACTAATGTTATTTAAGTCTTCCGCTCTGTATTCCGATGTTATTTGTAAAAGTATCCAGTGCTGTGACCGAATTGTGAGATGATCCTGCGGACGACGGGCGCTGATGCAGCCCAGTGACGAACAGTCTTAATCACGCGGAACATCAGTTCTACTGTAAGAGGCTGAATGGGACCGGTGGGCCATGGGATTAGGACCGTTCCGCCACAGAGTGGTATCAGAGCATCTCACTATAACGTTGCAGTGTTCTTGCGAAAATTTCAAAAGATCTTTGAGTCCAAACAAACTAAACTTGACTATTTGGGGTCCAAATTGCTTCTCTTATCTTGTCTTGTGTATGGCAACACTAGCTAGCGAGACAACTTGTAATAAGCCCTATGTATCTTATTTATTTAGTGCATTGCCTTGTTCCATAGGAACGATCCATGCATCATGTCATATTCACTTAAGTTAATTTAATAACTTCCTCTCTAAGTTCGTTGGGGTAGTATGCCTTTACCTTTTCTTGCTAGCCTTTTCACTCCTCATCCATCTTATCTTATCCAGACATGGCCCGCATCAAGCTGACTGCTCGCAAGTCGACTGGACCCAATGGTGTGCCACGCCACCAACTGGCACCACGCATTGGAGAAGAGACTGGTGAAGCCTCCAACGGTCGTCGCTTTCCCCGTCGCACCCGCAAACACCTAAAGGAGAAGATCAAGAATCTGAAGGCTGAGCTGGAGAACTTGGAGCATGACTTCTACCACTCACGTCTGGAGTTCTACGAGGCACGAGCTTCCCTGGAGCAGGCCAACCGGAACGTGATCCGCGCCATCCAGCAGCGTGATGCCACTTGGATTCGCGAGGACGTCACCAGAGCCGAGCTCCATGGACTGCGACAGTATACAACTCAGATTGAGCAGTTCAATGACATGCTTCATGAGGAGGTACACCAGCTGTACGACCAACTCCACCCCATGGTTCCCCGGTTGTCGAGGACCCTGAGGACGGAATAGTGGAAGAGCCGGACGTGGAGCAGGAGCCAAGCATGAACGAGGAGATTGACCCTGCCGAGAACATCCACGCTGAAGACGAGGACGAGGAGGTTGAGCCTGAGCTCATCCTCGAGGAGGAAGACGACGACGAGGACATGATCATCATCGATGAGGACTAGACTCGTTGTTAGAGGATGGAGATCCCGTGTGTCTGTACCACCTGCTTACCTAAACCCTTAGTGTAGGTTTAGGGGCGTTAGTCTGTCTTTTGCTAAATCGGGTCTGTATCTTTCTTTTCGTACCTTTTCCCCTTATCAGTCTGTTGTTATCTGTCAATCATCTACCTTTGTACCAGTGGAGTTTGTCAGTCAGTTGTTTTCAGAACTTAATCAATGGATGCTAAGTTCCAAGTTACTTAACAGATGCCTGTGAACACTCGCACTGGAGCTGGAAGTTCTCAGGAGGCTGACCTTCCAAACCCTCCACCTGTACCAGCTACGCTAGCAGATGCCATCGCAGCCTTGGCAGCCGCTGCAAACCTGATGGCTCAAAACCAAGGGCAACAGAACAATGGCCACCGTGGTCGCCACAACATCCACCATGAGACCACATATGTGGATTTCACCGAAACCTGTCCATCGGTCTTTATGAAGGCCGATGAACCCCTTGAAGCTGATGATTGGCTCCGCACCTTGGAGCAGAAGTTTGGTCTTCTCCACTGCACCGACACCCAAAAGCCCCGGTTCGCTTCTCAGCAGCTTCGTTGTCCAACAAGCGCTTGGTATGCCAACCTGTTGGCTGCCCAGCCAGAAGGTCATCAGTTGACCTGGGAAGAGTTCCGCACAGCTTTCCGTGCTCATCACATCCCTTCTGGAGTAATAAAGATGAAACTTGATCAGTTCTTGGCACTGCAGCAGAAGGACTCCACAGTGATGCAGTACGTGGGTCAGTTCAATCACCTTAGCCAGTATGCCTCGGAGTACGTCAACACGGACGAGAAGAAGAGGGACTGTTTCCTTAGGGGACTGCACCCTAAGATCCGCAGAAGTATGTCTAATAACCTGACCGGTTCGTATCATGATGCCGTTGATCGGGCTGTTGCTTTTGAGGAGAGCAATCGCCAGTACCAAGAGGAAAAGAAGAAGAAGAAAGCAGGATCTAGCAGTTTCTCTGGCGGTCACAAGCGCCGGAGGGTCATTTATCACCCTAGCCACCACCAAAATCGCCCACCTTACCCCCACCAGCAAGTGGTCGTCCGTACTGCGGCCACCACCCACAACGCCAACCAGCAAAGTGCCACGCAGCCGAACGCCCCAGGTGTTCGTATCACCACCCCACAAACCGCCTACAACCATCCCTGCTACAAATGCGGCCAGACTGGCCACTGGGCTCGTGAGTGCCCAAAGCCCAAGAGATATGCTCAGAATGCTCAGAAGGGTCCTAGAGGATCTCAGCAGCAGCAGTACCGTGTCCAGCAGCAGCATGCTCAGAAAGGCAAAGTTGTCAAGAAGCACGGGCAAGTCTACTACACCACTGTCGGCGACATCCCAGAAGGAGAGCCCGTCATGATCGGTAGGTTTCCCATTGCCAATCATCCCGCAGTCGTGTTGTTTGATTCTGGTGCATCGCATTCCTTCATCAGTCGTACATTTGTCTCTAAGCATGGGATATCAATTGGGGAGTTGAAAGAAAATTTCTGCATATTTTCGCCTGGAGGGCGTATAAGTACTAAGGAGGTAGTTCGTAATATACCAGTGATGTTGGGGGAACATGTATTTCCTACCACCATGATAGTGCTTCGTGATCAAGAAATAGATGTCATTTTAGGCATGAATTGGATGTGTCAGTATAAAGCCATGATGGACATTCTGAATAGGGTTGTGAGAGTGGACATTCCTAACAGTACCTCCAAGCTCCTTCTCCAACTCCCAATGCCTTCGAAACCAGCAGCCACGCAATTGAATACCACCTATGTTCAGGAGACCAGGGACATCCCCGTGGTCTGTGAATTCCCTGATGTTTTTCCAGAAGACTTACCTGGCCTACATCCTGACCGTGATGTTGAGTTTGCCATAGAGCTTAAGCCCGGGACTGCTCCTATATCCCGTAGAGCTTATCGAATGCCTCCCAGAGAGTTGGCAGAGCTAAAAATCCAGTTACAAGAGTTGCTGGATAAGGGCTTCATTCGCCCAAGTTCATCTCCTTGGGGCTGTCCTGCAATCTTTGTGAAGAAGAAGGACAAGAGTCTCAGGTTATGCATTGATTACCGCCCACTCAATGAAGTCACCATCAAAAATAAATATCTCTTGCCTCGAATTGATCTTCTTTTTGACCAGCTAGCTGGAGCCAGAGTATTTTCCAAAATTGACCTCAGATCTGGCTACCACCAAATAAAAATATGTCCCGAAGACATTCCTAAAACCGCTTTCACCACCAGCTACGGCCTATATGAGTACTTGGTCATGTCCTTCCGCTTGACCAATGCCCCTGCCCACTTCATGTACCTCATGAACTTTGTATTCATGCCAGAGCTTGATAAATTTGTGGTCGTGTTCATTGACGACATCCTTGTCTACTCAAAAACCCCTGAAAAACATGCCGAACACCTCCGTATCGTTCTAACCCGCCTCAGAGATCATCAGCTTTATGCCAAGTTCAGTAAATGTGAGTTCTGGTTAGATCAGATACAGTTCCTTGGTCATGTTCTATCCGCTGAAGGTGTGTCAGTTGATCCCAGAAAAGTGGCAGACATTCTGGATTGGAAGCCACCTACCACTGTTCACGAAGTCCGTAGCTTCATGGGAATGGCTGGATATTATCGCCGTTTCATCCCGAATTTCTCCAGAATCGCCAAGCCTATCACCGAGTTAGTAAAGAATTCTGTGAAGTTTGTCTGGTCACCAGCTTGTGAACAAGCCTTTCAGACATTGAAGAAACTGTTAACCACGTCACCAGTGCTAGCCCAGCCGAACATCGAAAAGCCCTTTGATGTCTACTGTGATGCATCTGGTACTGGTTTGGGCTGTGTTTTGATGCAAGAAGGACGAGTGATCGCTTATGCCTCCCGGCAGCTTAAGCGACATGAAGAGAATTATCCAACCCATGATCTTGAGTTAGCAGCAGTGGTGCATGCCTTAAAGATCTGGCGTCATTATTTGTTGGGCAGTACCTGTAATATGTACACTGATCACAAAAGCCTGAAGTATATCTTCACTCAAGAAGAGCTGAATATGAGACAGAGAAGATGGCTCGAGTTGATTAAGGACTATGATCTCGAAGTACATTACCATCCGGGTAAGGCGAATGTGGTCGCCGATGCGCTCAGTCGCAAGTCATATTGCAGCTGTCTGGTAATGACACCCTATGGTTCTTCCCTATGTTATGAATTGGAAAAGCTGGGTATTGAGATGGTTCCGCAGGTAACTCTGAATAATATCAGGATAGAAACACCTATCAGGGAACAGATCATCACTGCACAAAAAGATAACCCTGGAATCAAGCACATCGTCGAAAGGATCCGAGCCGGAAAAACTGATTGTTTCAGGATTGATGATGCAGGAGTGGTTTGGTTCAAGAACCGACTGGTAATTCCCAAAGTGCCTGAGTTGAGGCAGTTAATCCTTGATGAAGCACACTTGACTAGATTCTCTATCCACCCTGGCAGTAACAAGATGTACCAAGACTTGAGGCAGAGATTCTGGTGGACAAAGATGAAGATTAAAATCGCCCGGTATGTCGCTCAATGTGATACTTGCCAGAGGGTTAAAGCTATGCACATGAAGCCCGGAGGAGAATTACAACCTTTACCTGTACCTGCTTGGAAGTGGGACGATATCAGTATGGATTTTATCAATGGACTACCCAAAACACCAAGGGGTTTTGATTCCATCTGGGTGATCGTGGATCGCCTCACTAAGCAAGCTCACTTCCTGCCGGTCAAAACCAGTTACACCGTCCCCACTTATGCCACTTTGTACAAAGACAACATAGTAAAACTCCATGGCATACCCAAGACCATTGTCTCTGATCGTGGTACTCAGTTTGTCGCAAAGTTCTGGAAAGCGTTCCATACCTCACTTGGGACCAAGCTACTGCATAGCACAGCATATCACCCACAAACGGATGGACAAACTGAGCGAGTCAACCAAGTGTTAGAGGATATGTTGAGAGCCTGCGTGCTCACCTTTGCAGATACTTGGGATAACTGTTTAGCCTTGGCAGAATTCTCATATAATAACAGTTACCAAGAAAGCATTAAAATGGCACCCTTTGAAGCACTGTACGGTCGCCGTTGTCATACACCTCTCAGTTGGTCTGAACCTGGAGAAAGGGAATTCTTTGGGGTTGACCTAGTAAAAGATATAGAAGAAAAAGTCAAGCAAATACAAGAGAATATGAAGATTGCGCAGTCTCGACAGAAGAGCTATGCTGACAAGAGACGTCGACCTTTGGAGTTCCAAATCGGAGATTATGTGTATCTGAAGGTCTCACCCACCAAGGGAGTCACTCGTTTTGGAGTCAAGGGAAAGTTAGCACCACGCTATATTGGTCCCTTTGAAATTCTGGAACGTTGTGGCAAGGTAGCTTACAAACTGAAGTTACCCGATCATCTTTCCGCAGTCCATAATGTGTTTCACGTCTCCCAACTCAAGAAATGTCTCTGAATACCCGAGCACGTGGTGGAAGTTGAAGGTGTTGAGTTAGAACCCGATCTGTCATACTCCGAGTATCCAGTTCGCGTGTTGGATTACAAGGACCGTGTTACCCGGAGGACTACCACAAGAAGGTACAAGATCCAGTGGAGCCAACACTCTGAAGAAGAAGCCACTTGGGAATCCGAAGACTTCTTAGCAAAGGCTTATCCCGACTTTCTCGATTCTCTGTAGATGTAAAGTTTAGTCTTTGTCTTTTGAGGCGCGGAATCTCGAGGCGAGATTTCTTTTAGGGGGGAAGGTGTGGCGGAACGGTCCTAATCCCATGGCCCACCGGTCCCGTCAGCCTCTGACAGTCGAACCGATGTTCCGCGTGATTAAGACTGTTCGTCACTGGGCTGCATCAGCGCCCGTCGTCCGCAGGATCATCTCACAATTCGGTCACAACACTGGATACTTTTACAAATAACATCGGAATACAGAGCGGAAGACTTAAATAACATTAGTTTTACAAACTGAGGTTCCAAATAAAATTAAAGGTGCAGTTATTACAAACCATGTTCGGGTAATAGAAATAGGCAACGTAGCAGAGTACAACAAAATAAGATACTTGTAATCACCCAGCCCGAGGGTGCACAACTATTCTTCGGCCTCATCGGCCTCTTCCTGGACGATGGTCATGCAGCAGGGCGCAAGACACATCGGGGACTCAGTCATACCTGCAGCATGGGTAACAAACCCTGAGTACTGGGGTACTCAACAAGACTTACCCGACTAAAGAAAAGGAAGAAGACTCAGGAATGAGAGGCTTAGGAAGTCAATGTAAGGCTTAAGCAAGATCAAGTATTTTGCAGAAAAGCATTTTGTAAACCTTGTTCTATTTTTGGAAAGATTCAAGTATTTCTCAATTCTTCATTGCTCATGATTCTTTTTACCTTTCAAACATACCTAGGTGAGAACCACTCTCCGTTGACAGTCAGTGACCAAGTCTCCATAACCGAGGAGCAACGTTAATCCGGATAAATAATACTCAGCTGAGGATCCCTATCCACACTGCATATGTAGCACCCAAGCTTGCATATGCCAACTCGTCTACCACGATTCCTCCAAGATTGGGCCCGGTCCTACACCACCCGGAAGTACAGTACACCACTCTTATCCAGGTACGACGACCACGTGGGTACATGCTACTTCCGCCATCTCTCCACTCCCAGTGCGCGGTTGTCGGTCCAATAAAGGATTCCTCGGAACCAGAGCTTTCCGAAGTATGTGAATAGTTGCAAGTCTTGGCCAGCAGGCCCCCATACGGATGGTCCCTAAATTTTTCTGCCAGAACCATACCTTGGTTATATCTCACCCAAGCGTAATAGTCCTGTCAGTTTTTCAACCCTGTCCCGGTCAGTGTCAACTGTTGAGTCCCAGACTACAACATGACGGCACCGTACGCTCGGACAACCTCTCCTCGCAATTGACTAGGTACGGATCAGATACCTAGCCAATGGCCGGGGAGTAAAACCAAATTCCCATAAAAATTCTAGTGATCACACTTTTGAAATTGGCATTTTTATTGCAAATCTATTGTATAGCATCACTAAGCATTTGCAAATAGTTTTTAAACAGGGCAGGTGGATCTTCTGGTGGAGGTAAACAGTGCAGGTAATAGGTCATCACACAACTCCTATAACCTAATGCAGTAGTTTAACTCAAAGACATTTTAAGTAAACCTTTTATAAAAACAAGGAAGGGTTAAAATGCACCGGGGCTTGCCTTGAAGAGCAAAGAGGACAGGCTCGGGGTCGGCAGTGCAGGTGTCGGAGCTCGGGGTCGCCTCAGGGGTAGGTTCGTCAGCGGGTGCTTCGACTTTGATGCCTTCTCCTTCGGTCACTATACGGATGCAATGATGTATGCTTATGAGGATGCTGACATGAACAATACAGCACATGACAAAACCACTGATTCTAGAGTACCCTTTCCATCGCGTAAGTAACTTCTTAGTGTGGACATAAAGTTACTTATTTTTATCCCTAAGCAAAATTAATCAACCTATTAAGCATCATTTATCCGACCTAAACACAAATCATGCATGGCATCACAAACACCATAGACCAAAAGGGTGGGGGTCTATGAACAGCAAACAATCCCAAAAGTCACATCACAGGGCATACAACATGAACCCTACTTGATTTTCTATTTTTCCTAATTATTTAAAAAGGTCATTTTACGAAGTCGCTCCAAAAACTACCAAATTAATCTCATAGGCTCATTAAGGTATAAAAAGATGGCAAAACAAATTTCATAATTTTTGGAGGTCATTAAGGTGCTCAATTAAAATCAGTCATTAATTCACAAAAGGCACTATTTACAATTAAAGTAAATGCTCAAAAATCAACTTGTTCCAAAAGACTTTAAAATTTCACCAGAGACTAAACATGGCATATGAAACTCACAAAAATTCATCTCATGATTTTTGGAGTTATAAATGATTTCCTAAAAAATCCAAAACTATCCATTTATTAATTAAAAGAGGGATTTTACATTTTCAAATTCTTGCAGCAAAGTCAAGTTTTATATTTTTATAAAATACTTCAAGGTATAAAGAGTCTACCATGAATTTTTCAGAATTTTTGGAATCACACAAAAAGATGAAAACTGAACACTATTCACATCTTTCAAAAAGGAAAAAGAGCACTGTGCTCCTTCCTCGCAGGGCTCGAGCGAATCGCGCGGCGGACCGCAAGGCTCGGGCGAACCGCAGGCGAGGCGGACGGCGGACCGGCCGCTCGGGGCTCGCGCTGGGAAGCCGAGGGTGGGGGAAGATTCGCGAGCTCACCGTGAGTCGGAAGCAGGGCTCGGCGAGGCGGTGCAAGGGTCGGAGGAGGGAGTTCAACGGTGGCGGCGGATCTCTTCGGCGGCGATCGGCGTCCGGCGGCTCTGTCCACCAAAAGAGGTCGCCGAGGGTGCGGTTAGGAGCGCACCGAGGTGAGGAAGAGAGAGCCGGGGTCGGATGGGCGGGAGAAAAACCCACGGCGACGAATTTCACTTCTTACCGAGGCGAGACCGTTCGCCGGAGTTGGCGAAGAACTGCCTGCGCCGGCAAAGGGAGGGACGGAGGGGTGAAATTGGTTGCTCGGGAAGGTGGAGCAGCTCAAGGCGAAGGCAACGGCGGCCTCGGCGGGCGCTGGGGTGGTCTGGTGGCTCGGGTTGGCGTGGTGGCGGCAATGGCGGGAGCTCAGCGGCTTTTATAGCCGCGGGGCGGCGCTGGGGGGTCCAGGCGAGGGGTGAGGAGCATTCGCGCGGCATCAACGGAGGTAGGGAGCAAGGTAGGGCGGCTCGGTGTGGGCGGGGAGCTCGCGTGCGGCGCGGCGGCTTGCCGGCGGCCGGCAGCTGCCCGCTGTCCGCGGCCGTAGGGGAAGGAGGAGGGTAGGGTAGGGGATGGCGAGACGGCGGTAGGTAGGGGCTCGGGGAGGTCGAGCGCGCTAGCGCTGGCCTCGGGCGACACGGACGTGGGTCAGCCGGGCTCGGCAAGGCTGAGGCTGCGCCGCCGTCGGCCGGGGCCCCTTGCTTTAAAGCTCATGCGCAGAGACATCATCCTCCCTTCTAACTGGATTTTTGAAATAACTCCCATAATTTGAACTGAGCAGCAAAAACTCAAAACACCAAAGTTGTGCAGAAAAAGGAGATCTACAACTTTATCAACATAAACTTTTTCTGAAACTCAATAGTTTTTTAGATAATTTTGAAAACCGAAAAGGGGAGAAAATTGAAGTTTGAAAGAATTTGAAATTACTTCTGATTTTATATTGAAACTTGAAAATCTGTAAACACCAAAGTTGTTTCTCTTGACAAGATCTACAACTTTGCTAAAAGGACCAACCTCAAATTTTGAATAGTTTTTGAATTAGAGAAAGAGGGGTAAAACTAGAGTTTGGAATTTAGGGTTTTTCAAAAAGGGATTTAAATTCTATTTCTGATTTTGAACTTCGATCAACACAACAAAACATCAGGGCACTCAACTGAACAAGATTCACACAAACTAGACACAGAGGTGAAATTACCATTTTGCCCTTATAGGAAGATTTGGGCCTTTAGGGTTTTTTGAAAAAGAGATCACTACAAGTTACTCCAGAAAAAGGTAAATGCAAAACAAGCATTAGACAAACATAATGCATGACAAGGATGATTAATGACTAAAGATGATGACATGTCAGGTTAATTACATATTAATCACCAGATGATGACATGCCCCGGCCTTTTCCATTAGCTCAAAAAGACCATACAGTTTAACAGCACAGATATTCAGTCACTGGCCTCGCCAGGACTCTCAGTCGCCAAAAAGAACATAACACCCAGGATCACACTACCAGACTCCAGACAAACTAAATACAACTTGAACCACCTCACAGATGACACATTAGACCAAATTAAGTGAGAAATCTAAAGCTCTCCACCAGGGCAGCTTCTGGAACTCCCATTCTCCCCTTGGAGCTTCGGCTGACTTTTGTTCCCCAACCTCCGATCCATCTTCAATCTTGTGAAACTTCAGGTGATGTTCAGGTCCCCATACGGTAGCCAAAGAGTTTTGCCTCCTGCTAATTTGATCTTGTCGATTATATACAGCAAAATCTCCCTCTTCTCGGTTGGACAGAGAATCACCCAACTCAGTAAAAGACCAGCAATCCTGAAAAGAAGCATTTCCATACTTCTCCAGCCAAGTCTCTGAAAGCAAAGATCATTTCTAAGTTTCCAAATCGCCCAAATAGCAGCTGAAGTAATCATATTAACAATGCAAAACTTCTTATGACTCAACCAAAACTTGCCAATTGCCAGCATATCCCCCCAACCTGAATCTCTAATATATCTGATAAAATTTTCCAAACTTGCTTAGCTACCACGCAATCAAAGAAAACATGTTGAATGGTTTCTTTTTCAGTACAAAAAAGGCAGGTCTCATCCTCAACCCTCCTCCTCTTCGCTAAGTTATCTCTAGTTAAAGCCCTATTATTAATCACTAACCATATGAAGAAATGAACTCTGGGAGAGATTTTAATGCCCAGACAGCGGACACATGTACAGACTTGATACCTCTAAAATTAATAATCTTATAAAGAGACTGAGATGAGTAGACCCCGGAGGAGTTAAAAAGCCAAATCAGCTCATCCTCTTCATCAGAAAAGGAAACAGAAGATACAAGTTCAACTATATCTAACCAAGATTGGTATAAATCATTGGAAACACTCCTCCTAAAAGTACACTTTAGATTAACTCCATCCCACAAATTAGCTAAAGACTTGCCTTTTTCGTTAACTATCCTATAAAGAGGATAGAACTGAATGGCTAGGCTAGAAGAACCTAACCAGTTATCTTCCCAAAACCTAATTTTCGTACCATTCCCCACCTTCCATCTATATCCCATCCTAGCAGCTTGGGCTGCCCACATAAAACTTTTGAAAAAACCAGAAGCGCCAGCTGTATTTGTTTGAAAAATGTTAGGATTAGACGTATCATATTTGAAGTCTAAAAGATCTTTCCAAAGTTGATCCTTATCTATAGTATATCTTTTTAACCAAGAGGCTAAAAGACTAATGTTTAGATCCCTAAGATTTGGGATACCTAGACCCCCAAACTCCTTTCTCATAGAAACTAACTCCCAATTAGCTAAATGATACTTATGACTTTCCACTGAATCATTCCAAAGGTAGTTACCCATATGAGTGTTCAAAAGCTTTATGGCCCACTTAGGGAAATTTATAAGGGATAAGAGATAAACTGGAATACTAGCCAGGCAGGACTTAATTAACATAGCTCTTGCAGCTAAAGAGAGCAATTTTCCTCTCCACCCTGCTACCCTTTTAAGAATTTTATCAACCAAAGGTTGTATATCTTCTCTATTCAACTTGTCATAGTGAAGAGGAACTCCAAGATATTTTATAGGAAAGGACCCTATAGGACAAGAGAAAAAATGTGCTATCCTATGTACCTCACTTGGTTCCAAATTTAAAGGTACTAACTAACTTTTATGAAAATTAATTCTCATTCCTGAGATCTGTTCAAACCACATTAGCACACATTTTAGATTCAATAGACCTGTCTCCTCAGCTGTAGAGAAAAGAAGGGTGTCATCAGCATATTGCAGAGCCACAATGCCTCCTGTTCTAACCTCTCCCAACAGCCCAGAACTAGACGCCTTAGCCAACATTTTAGAGAGACCATCCCCTACTAAATTAAAAAGAAAAGGGGCCAAAGGATCCCCTGCCTCAACCCTTTTCCGGCCCTAAAGTAAGGACTATCTTCACCATTAAGCATAATACCTATCGATCCTCCCGTAACAATCTGCTTGATCCAACTAATTATAGTAGGATGAAAACCTCGCGAAGCCAACATATCAAAAAGAAAAGACCAATTAACTCTATCATAGGCCTTTTCATAATCAAGCTTGAGAGCTATTCCTTTCTCTCCAGACTTATGTATACTATGCACCACTTCATGTGCTACAACTACACTTTCTAAAATAGATCTTCCTTTAATAAAGGCACTTTGATTAGTGGCCACAATCCTCTGCATGATATTACTAAGTCTAAGAGTAAGGATCTTTGAAAAAATCTTAAAACTGCAATTAAGCGAGCTGATTGGCCTAAACTGTTTTATGTTAGTTGCATCCCCAACCTTTGGGATCAAGGTGACTAGAGCACAATTCAGCCTATACAGATCCAAAACCTCTTTATGAAAATCATTAAACAAAACTACCAAGTCATTTTTAATCAGATCCCAAAATTTCTGATAAAAAAGAAAAGGGAGCCCATCTGGCCCCGGTGCCCCCTCCGCATAGCAGCTAAAAATAGCATCTCTAAGCTCAGCTTCTAAGAAAGGTGCCAAAAGAGAATCATTCTCTTCTGATGTAACTTTATCTATATCATCCCAAAAATTGGACCCTAGCCTTACCTTCGAATCTGATTCCTTAGCGAATAACTCCCTATAAAAACCTACTGCTATTTGCATCATCCCCTTCTGATCATACACTAAACCTGTAGGGCCTTCTAAACATAGCACTCTTTTTTTCCTACATCTCTGATTTGCTATTGCCTGAAAATAGGTAGTGTTTCTATCTCCCTCAAGGATTATCCTATCTCTAGATCTTTGCCGCGCTTTGATTTCATCGAGCCTCCAAATTTGTTCTAAATCACTCTCTACAGCTCTAAACTCCCTAACTTCATCTGTACTTAGGTCCCTAGATTCTAAAAGCTTCTCAAACTCATTAAACCTCTCCAAAAGGGTACTTTTTTCTTTATTTAGAGAAGCCACCTCATTAGCCGCCCAACCTCTAACCATCCTCCTTAGAGTTCTAACTTTAAACTGCCATCGGTCCATGCTGTTGATATATCCACATGGAGTATTCCACGCTTTTGCAACTGCAGCCTTAAAAGAGTCTTTACCTAACCACCATTTTTCGAAACGAAACCTCTTCTTCCCAAAGCTAACATTATCTCCTGAATCCAAAACTAAAGGATTATGGTCGCTAGGCAACCTATCTAGGGCTTTAACATTAACTAAAGGAAAAGCAGTTTCCTAATCTGTGGTAACAAAAATTCTATCTATTTTTGCTAAAATAGGCAGGTCCTGATTGTTTGTCCAGGTAAACCTTTTGTTACTAGGATTTATTTCAATTAACCCCCAACAATCTATCCAACTATTGAAGCTATCAGCCCATCTATGATTAATGATACCATTACTTTTATCTCCAACAAACCTAACTAAATTAAAATCTCCCCCAATCAAAATAGGACCTTGCCAAGCATTCATCACCGCTTCTAATTCATCTAAAAAAGTCTGCTTCTGTTCCTCATAAGCAGGACCATATACCACCACTAACTTCCAAGAAAAACCAGTTCTCTTACAAGACATCATCACACTAACTGAAAAATTGAAGACATCCCCTACAACCATACTAAATAAATCAGCATTTGATCCAACCAGGATTCCTCCTGCCGAACCTTTTGCTTCCAAATGGAACCAATCAAAAGGAATGTTGCTAGTTAAGGACCGAAGCATACCATCAGGAATATTAGCCTTTTTTGTTTCTAGAATACCTACAAAATCTAAATGGTGATCTCTAATTCTGCTCCTTAGAGCAGGGACTCTATCAATTTTCCCTAACCCTCGAATGTTCCAAAACATCCCTCTCATTTTTTACCTTTTGTTTTTTTCCTAGAACCTACTGTGACCCAACCCTCTTCCTGGTCAGTCACAATCTCATTAGGGTTGTCGGAACTTCCATCCTGACTCCTGCCTACCACTGTAATGGTGGGAACATTACTATCAAAAGTGTCAAAAGATAGAGTGGTATCTCCCTGAGAAGACCCCTCACTACAATTAGGGAAAGAACAATTTACCCTACTAGAATTTACTCTACTATTATCTAACTCAAGCATAGAATCTAAAGGATTTGGATTTCCATCCATAACTTCTACATCAATTCCTTAGCAACAGAAAGTAAAAGGTTTTTGGAAACTTTTGTGTTTTTTGACAGAGTACCTGTTCTGTCATCCAGATTCCATTTCCTCTTAACTTCTTGGGCTTTATCTTGCACAGATTTCCCAGAATCAATAACCCGAGCGCTTCTTCGCGTTGGTAACACAGGTCCCCACTGTGACTTCTTAGCTTCTTTCTTCCCTTTCAGCAGAGTTTCTCCCACCAGCTGCTTCCCACATTCTAAATCAGCTGGTTGAGTATTGATGGAATCTTCTGCCCGAGATAACTCACTGTTTTCAGAACTTTCCACCTTCTCATTATCTTCCAGAACTACTCTCTTATTCAGATCAGCCCCCTGCAAATCTGGTCTGAAAACTTGCTGACTCTGATCTATGAACTCAAAAACCCATTCCTCTGGGAGATGATAAGACTCTTCATTGTCCTGCACTATAGTGGCAGCACTGATTTCCATATCATCATCCAAGTCCCCTTCATCATCAAGTTCCATGGCTTTCAATAAATCCACATACAACCCATCATCTTCTAGATTTTCCTTATCAAGCTTATTCTCCTTAAAGCATAGATTTCTTCTAACATTTTCCCCCCCACCAGTTTTATCCTTTGATCCTTGTGGCTGAGGAACAGAAGAGCTTGGATCCTTTTTTTTCTCATTCTCTTTTGGCAATTGGTCATGTGTCTTCTCTTTATCTGCTGATTCCCCTTCAGGATCATCTTCTTCTAGCTTGCCATCTCCATCCCCTTTATCAGACCCACCATCAGAGGAGTCCTCCAGCTGCTCATAGCCTTCAGGTGTGAACAAGATTGAATATATCTTGTCTTTGAACACAAACAGTCTCTCTCTGGGGATCTTAGTGGGATCTTTACACAAGATTTTCACTCTAACAGTGCTGAAGAAGCTATTGAACAGCTCATGCCAATCCACTTGTATCATTCTCCCCAAACTTGAAGCAACTTCATTCATAGTCTTCCAGTCTACCCACTTTGGAGGAATTCCCTGAATATTAACCCAAACTTCTACCAAACTCCCAACTGGTTCAATCTCTCCATTCCACACACTAAGAGACCCTACCACCCCTGGCCTATTAAGATCAAACACTGAGGCTCTTCCAATCACAAGATCCTCCACTTTCCTGTTTGGTGGAAACCTCACAATATAACTGAAGTCATCTGATTTTTTCAGCTTCCAGTCCCAATTCTTATCAAAAAGCTCTCTCAGATTCTCTAGAATGCCTTCTTCATCAATATCTCCTTCCTCAATAGTAACAGTACCAAAGTTATCTAGGACCACCCAGTGCTTGAACCTCTCTCCTTGATCCTCAACATCAATATAATAGAACCCAAGACCCCTTTTGGCACTCCCAAAGTACTGAGAAGTTTTTGCAGGTTGCATCCACTCCTGACACTGATCAACCATATGCTCAGAACTATGACAGATAAAGCAAACTTTGGGTCTCTTGCATGTAGAACTCAGATGACCTAGCTGACCACAATTGAAACAAACTGCATGCAAATTACCACCCTGGACGGGGGGGTCCATCGTTACCTCTGTTGCCAATATGAGGAGCTGCATCATCAACCTTCACTGCTTCTTCCCTGTCCCCCTCCTTGTTTGCTTGCCCTTGATTTGTAGCTTGGATCTGCTGCTGCCTTTCGGCCTGTTGTTGCTGCTGCCTCCCCCTGCCCCTCCCCTGGTTCCCTCCACCTCTCGGCCGAAACCCCTCGAACTGCCGATTGAAACCTGCTTGCGGTGTCAGAGGCAGAGGGGGGAGGTTGATTGGGGAAGAACCCGTATGGAGGAGCCGGCGGCTGGTTGTAGAACGGGGGGAAAGGCGGCGGCGGGAATTGCTGGAACTGATTCCATGCACCCCCACCCCACCTGTCCCAATCTTCCTCCTGGCGCGTTGGAGGACCTCTTCCTCTTCCTCTGCCCGCCATCTCGCCCTTCAATGCTTGCGCGAAGGATTTCTTCTGCTCTTCACCCCAGAATAGATCCGCGAACTTCAGCTTGTGAGGAGATCCAATCCAGGTATCTCCTTCTCGAACTGGGAAGCAATCAACGGGGGTTAAGGTTTTGGATCTCCATAGATCCCGCTGGATCCAGGCCAGGTTCTCCCTGCCCCGAACCCTAGGTCTAGGGTTGGACCGCGAAGGGATAAACCACAACTGCCCCCAAAAGTTCTCGATATCGTCCTCACCTCGCAGCGGATTACAGGGTTTGGGTTTCGCCTCAACCCGCTTCCGAACCCGCCATGGGAGAGAGCACACCACTTGGTCCTTCCTCCGCTCGCCACGTCGTCCCTTTTTCCCTGGGACACTGACCGACGAGCCCTTGCCTAGAGCACGTGAGGAGCGAAGCAGAGAACCTCTCTCACGGATGCGGGAATCGGGACCGGACTTCGGCGGTGCGGAGGCGCCGCCCCAAAGCACCGGCGAGTCGCCTGCGGAGACGACGAGGCCGCTCATCAGTCTCCCGTGCACGCCTCACGACTTTTTTTTTCCTAATTGTGTTCTTCTCAAGTGGAGAGGACAGAGGAGCGAGAGAGAGAGAGGGGGAGGAGGAGGACGCCGGCCAGGCCACTGCAGTGTGCTGTGCTTACCTCGTGTGGAGTTTTGGAGCTTCACGGTTAGATGAAAAATGGACGGGATAGATTGATGGTACAGTCGAGTAGCTTGACTGCAGGTGATCTTGTTCCCAGCTGGTTGTGCTGCTGGCGTGGTGGTTCCGCGCCGCGCGTGAAGCCGTGAATGGTGCCCCCACCGCACCCGCAGAAGCTGCGGCAGCGGCACCGAGCGCGAGTGATCTCGACATTGATCCATGCTCCCATCCGTCCGTGTGCGGTTGTGTTCGTCGCGTCTCCCCCCGTGTCCAGCAAGGACTTTTACTGCAGCTCACTCATGGTGCTTTGGTGCGCAAATATGGCTGGACAGCAGCAACCGACCCCAATTTGCATCGTACTGTGTCGTAAGTTACAGTACTAGCTCGTCGAGAATGGGAGAAGTCTAGCTGCGTGCCACCGCTTCACGCCAAGACGTTCCATCTGATGATCTGATCCAGAAAAAGCAAGCCATAAACACTGCCACTGTTTGTCCGCTTCAAAACGGAGGGCCCCCGGAGTTGCTTGGATCCCGTCAGTCCCGTACTTCTCCATCCCACCTGGTTTTGTTTGGTCTCGATTAGGATACAATTCCCATCACTACCTTATTTATCACTTTAGAATATTACGTAAGGGGTTTGAATACTAATACAAAAAATAAATTACAGAATCCGTTTAAAAATTACGAGATGATTTTTTTAAGTCTAATTAATCTATCATTAACACATGTATTACTATAGCACTTTAGTGTCAAATTATAGATTAATTAGGTTTAAAAGATTTGTCTCACAAATTATATACTACTTATATATCAATTTTTTAATTAATATTTAATACTTTATACATGTGTCTAAAAATCTAATGTGACAAAGCGTAAAGTTTCTGGTAGGAACTATAAACAAGACCAATCCTTCGTGAGATGGCAATTTATAAAAGGAATGAGGGGCCCGTGGTTGCTTGGATCGCGTCAGTTCCGTACTACTACATCCCAACTAGTTTTGGTATGGATTAGCTTGTTCTCCTTACAGTTACTAATCCACCGTGAGATGGCAATTCTATAAGAGCAATAAGGGTTTACAATTCAAGTACTTACAAACTTAGAGAACTGTTGACGCCAAAAGTGTTTTGGATCACACACCAGCTAAGGCTTTGGACGCCCGGGTCGCCACGGACCGAAGAACGCAGCGAGGAGGTCACACTTACGTGGTGAAGGACGGCTAGGTTTACAAGCAAACCGGCAAAGGATAGCTATCGCACTTACGTGGCGAAGAACGACTAGTTTTTCGGCAAACTAACAAAGGAACCGTCGAAGCTCTCGCCCGGGAGGGACCCCGTCAGGGCATGGACGTCGTCGGGTTGCCCTAGGTCGGCCGACAAGCCTAGGACGTCATCCTTGGTCGTCGGATCAAGGGATGAACAACATGAGGTTAGAGAAGAGGGTAAAAGAGTTGTAGTAGATTGATTTGACGATTGGATAAATGAGATCTCAATCGGTCGTCACCCTTTATATTTATAGGGCGGTTGGTCTTCCCGTAACCGGATAGGACTCTTGACCGAATAAAACTCTAAATAGGACTTGTTTATTCGTTTATGGCATGTACATGCAATTTTATCTTGTACGTATATGCACGTTCAGTGGAGCTGGTCTCTATTGCCGTCTTGCCGCCTCCGACCAGTTTTACCTGGTCGGAAATCTCTCAAGAGACCTGGTCGGAAGTCTCTCAAGAGGTCTCAGCTATCTTGACGACAGAAACCTGATGGTGGAGTCCATTATACGCTTGAGACACTTTTGAGTGTCAACATATGCCCCCTGCCTTTTAGGTGAATGATACATTGAACCTAAAAACACAGTTAAAGCACTAAATAGCAACAATACCCAACTCATCGGCTATCTAGCATCTAAGGACGATGTATACATCGACCACATTTTATACTAAGGACGACACATGTGTCGGCCATTGTTCGGTGAGCACTTGAGCTTCTCGCCAAACACTTGGAAAGTACCTTTTCAAATACCTCTCGTTCATTGCTCTTGTGAGACTTTCACCTTGCAACGTCTCCAGCAAATATGAATTTTTGAACACCACTTTGATCACTCTATACAAGACTTTCCAACTTGGTGCTCGTTCAAGGTCACCTCCTTGGATTATCCCAATTTTATCTCTTGATGCGTTTAATCAAAGTGCATGGATGACTCCCATAGCCAGAGTTGCTTGATCAGATCCTAAACACTTAAGCAATGAATCCTCGACAGTCCTTTGATAGAGCTATTGTTACACATCACATATTTAAATGCACTCCGCCAAACCTTGTCATCAACTTTAGCGCTTGGATCACGAAAATATTTCAACATGGGAGTTCTCCAATCTTCCAAATCGGTCTTGTTTTTGTTAAGAACTAATTCGGGCCGATCTGGAAGTTCTATGAATGAATCAACTAGGCTAGTCGTATCGGAGCCGACCAAGCTGATTTGGCAAACTGACTGAGTCGGCTCAAAGTCGACCTGGCCGACTGCGCAGACCGACTGAGTTGGTTCTGATTCAATCTGGTCGGCTGGACAAGCCGACTGAGTCGGTTTAGATTCAACCTGGTCGGCCAGACAAACCGACTGAGTTGGTTCAGATTCAACCTGGTCGGCCGGACAAGCCGACTGAGTTGATTCTTTATAATCTATTCGTAAAATTTTGATGCATCGGCGTTTCCTTTTACGTGAAAATTGCGTCTACTAACGCCATAGCCAGATGCTTATCATGCTAACATGTTGGCCTTAAAACTATCATGCCTTGTAAATGACGAATCGAAATCGGCAAAAAGTATTAATGATGGCAAGGCACTCGTCAAGATTGCATTATGTGTCCTTTTAAAACCCAAAACACACACGACTTTTTGTACCACTAGTAAAGAATCACACAAGCCTCAACATACTACTCCTTGGTCGCATAATGGCTAACCGAATAGAAAAAGTTCACATTCAGCCTGAATCTTAGTCAATATAGTCTTAATCGCCCCACGCTCGGTATCTCACATGTAGAAATTTGAGCATGCAACACCTTGGCCCTTTCTGCAAACCGATTAACCATATTGTCACACCTGAACGCATCTTGGCCCCTAGTGGGTTTCGGTGATTGGATGAAACACAAGATTACTGTGACTAACGTGTGTTTTGCAGAAACAGGGATGAGTTAGGTCACGGTAATGGCGACGATACGGGCATATGGAGTTCATGTCCCTTGGCGATGGAAATCGTTTCGGTTTTCAAAGGACGGACGACGAAGACGGTGGTAGGCTAGGCTAAGTGTCGCATGGTGTTGGAGGACACTTAGGTAGTCTTAGGTCTTTGTTTTTCCTTTGGCCGTACTATAAAGAGGGTGTGAATCAGTAGCTTGACCTAGATGAGTCTATTGAGGTAGGTGTGGTGCACACTTGTTATTTCATAGCCCTAGGTAGCTCAGAGAGATGCCTTATGTCGAGAGGAACAAAAGTCGTTAAGACCGCGTCGCGATCCGAGTTGATCTTGCCCTTGGTATGGGCATCGGATGCTGGATCAGTGGGGCATCGGAGGCTCCGATGCCCACACCGACCTAGGGTTTGGTCTGGTGCGTGGCATCGGAGGCTCCGATGGTGCCACATCGGATCGTCCGGTGTCACTGTTCACTTGGGAGTGAACTGTGGGGGGCATCGGACGCTGGCATCGGACGCTGAGGGCCAGCGTCCGATGGCCATGCAGAGAGGTTCCAGAAGGTCCTTTTTGCATCGGACGCGTCCGATGCAAGGGCATCGGAGCTCCCCAGCGTCCGATGCTCCATAAACATGTCTGACAAACTGGTACAGTCGACCGTTGGTCGAGGTCATCGGCGCGTCCGATGCTAGGCATCGGAGCGTCCGATGCCCCGCAAAACCCAGTTTTGTCCTGTTTTTGGATGGCCGGTTGGGGGAGTATATATACTTCCTTCCCTCCATCCATTTGGAGTGTTCTTGCCATTTCCATCTGCTGAGAGACACCTTGTGAGTGTGAGAAAGAGCAAGAGCCCTAGTGAGGTTGAGTGATTTGCTAATTGTGAGAATTAGACACCTCCTAGTGAGAATTGAGTAGCAAGTGTGCATCCATCCATCTCTTTGGCCTTGTCTTGGTCAAGTGAGAGTTCTAGCTTGTTACTCTTGGTGATCGGCATCACCTAGACGGCTTGGTGGCGATCGGAGTGCTTGGTGATCATCCGGAGGCTTTGTGGATGACCCAAGCCATGTTGTGACCGGTAGCGAGCGATTCACCGGGCCGGAGTGGCGAAGAATCAGCTCGTAGTGAGCACTTGATCCTTGCGCGGATCAAGGGGGAGCGATACCCTTGCGCGGGTGCTCCAACGAGGACTAGGGGGGTGTGCCGACACCTCGATACCTCGGCAAAAAGATCGTCGTGTCATCTCTACTCTCTTTACTTTCGCATTTACTTTTGAGCAATTCAATTCCGCATTTACTTGTTGTTCTTTCATGAATTGAATTGCCATGCTAGAGTAGAAATGGTGTAGCAATAGTCTTTTTGTGCGGTTGATTCTTGTTCACACACTTCTAGGCACTAGGGGGTTAATTGGGCTTGATAGGTTTTAATTCTTGCAAGAAGTTTTAGAAAAGCCCAATTCACCCCCCCCCTCTTGGGCATCTTGATCCTTTCAATTGGTATCGGAGCCTCGTGCTCTCGATTTAGGCTTAACCGCCTAGAGTTAAGATGTCCGGGGGTGATGGACCACCGCCCATGTTCGAGGGAGACGACTTTCCATATTGGAAAATCCGTATGGAGTCGTACCTAGAAGCGGTTGATGTTAAATGCCGCGATGCCGCTATCACCGGCTTTGCCAAGCCCAAGGAAGGCACGAGCCTTACTCCTAATGAGGAGGAAAATGAGAAATGGAATGCAAAAGCCAAAAACATCATCTTAGAGGCATTTGCAAAGATGTGTTCAATCGCGTTCGGAACCACAAAAATGCCCATGATCTATGGGAAAACATTTGTGCGCTCCATGAGGGAACCAAGAGTGAGCGTGAGGAGCGTTATCATTTGTTATGCAAAAGATGAACTCTTTTGAAATGCTTGCTCATGAAAATGCAAATGAAATGTACTCACGCTTGAATGTTCTTGTAGAGGAGCTCAATGGTCTTGGCCTCACACAAATGCAACCATCCGATGTTGTGAGGAAGATTCTATGTGTCCTTCCCATTGACAAATATGGACACATTGTGACGGTGCTACATCAAGGTGATCTTTCCACATCCACACCAACACAAGTATTGGGGAATCAATGCTCATGAGATGTACATGCACATCAAACACCAAGTGGTGGCTCTTCCACCGACAAGAAGAAGGACTTGGCCTTCAAAGCAAGCCATGACAAGAAGGGCAAGTCCAAGGCTATTGAGGTGCATCATGAGAGCACAAGCGATGATGAAGATGATTCCAACATTGCTCTCATGGTGAAGAAGACCACCAAGATGTTGAAGAAGCTTCACAAGAATGGAGTCAACTTTGACTCAAGAAAGAAGAAGTTCTTCACAAGTAGCAAGAGAAGGCCAATCTCCGAAATGGATTGCTACAATTGCGGTGATCTTGGCCATCTTGCTCATCAATGCCCCAAGCCCAAGAAAGAGAGCTACAAGAACAAGAACAAGGGCAAGAAAATGACTCATCAAGCGAAGATGAGAAGAAGAATGAGAAGCCCTACAAGAAGGATGGCAAGAAGAAGAAGCAATACCACAAGAAAGGGGCAAGGCTTACATTGTTGGTGATTGGCTCACCGACATTGACTCCTCCGGTGGCTCATCAAATGAAGATAGTGATGATGAGAAGGAGAAGGTGGCCGCTCTAGTCATTGGGACCTCTACACCACCACCACCACCGCCGCCATCATCCTCTACACACCTATGCCTCATGGCAAACGGTGACCGGAAGGTACAAAGTGATGATGACTCTAGTGATGATGATAGTGATGGAGGCTTCAAAGCTCCTTCTTATGATGAACTTGTTGAATTGCTAAATGACTACACTAAAATCATAAGAAAGACTAGAGCTAAGAATGATAGGCTTGCTCGTGATAATGATGCTCTTGTTGAAAAATATGACATGATAGTTGAAAAATGAACTTGCTACTATGTCATCTTCCATCAAGGAGCTCAAGTCCTCTAACAAAGAGCTCAAAGCTAAAAATGAAAAGCTTGATAAGATGCATAGTGACCTTTCCACTAGTCATACTTTGCTTAAGGAACAATATACTCAAGTGAAAGTAGATTATGATACTCTCACCATTGCTTATGATATGCTTTCACATGAGACACATGATGCTCCTAACCTTGTTGTTAAGTGTGACATAGCAACATCTTGTGAGGACTTGGTTAGTGAGCATGTTGAGCAAAGTGCTAGTGGCAAGGGCAAGAAAGTGTTGAGGCCGATCACTATGATGACTATGTCAAGATCAAGAATGAGAATGCAAAGCTCAAGTTGATCTAGAGAAGCTTACAACCACCAAGCAAGTTGTCATTCAAACTCATGATGATGACTATAGCATGACACTTGAGCTAGACATGCTAAAAGAAGAGAACAAGAGATTGAAGATGGAGAGGGACTACAAAATGACACCATCTCAATTGGAACTCCAACAAGAGAATGACAAGCTCAAGAAGGGAAAAGAGCACCTCACCACCGGTTTGAGAACTTCACCAAGGGTCAATGTCTTCAAAGTGAGCTTCTCATGAACACCGTCATGAAGACCAATAGAAATGGCATTGGCTTTCTTGAAGAGAAGATGAAGCAACGCAAGAGCATCACAAAGCCAAAGAAGAAGAAGATTGGGAGATGCTATGAGTGTGGAAAGGAAGGACACTTTGCTCATGCTTGTGAGGAGCCAAAGCCCACACCCTTGCCCAAGCATGCTAGCCCTTTGCTTTCAATGCTCACTACATGCTTAGACAAGATTCTAGTGGCAAAGTGAAAGTAATGTTTATGGGGCCACCTAACAAGATAGGCCAAGCAAATTTGGGTTGCTAAGTCACTAGTTGAGAAGGTTAAGGGACCGCAACAAGTTTGGGTCCCGAAAGCTCAAGCTTGATTTCTTGTGTGTAGGTGAACTACAAGACCGGTGGATCACATTGGGTAATTGATAGTGGTTGCACTCAACATATGACCGGCGATCCCCGGATGTTCACCTCACTAGAAGAGAATGTCGATGACCAAGAAAAGATAACATTTGGTGACAACTCAAAGGGCAATGTCAAGGATTGGGCAAAGTGGCTATATCAAATGACCATACCATCTCCAATGTGCTTCTTGTTGCATCTTGAGCTTCAACTTGCTATCCGTTGGGCAACTTGTGATCTTGGCTTTCAATGTTTGTTCACCGACAAAGAAGTGGTTGTGACCAAGAAAGATGATGCACAAGTGATCTTCAAAGGATTTAGATACAACAATCTCTACCTAGTGGATTTCTCCTCCAAAGAAGCCAACTTGAAGACATGTTTGTTCACTAAGCAATCTCTTGGTTGGCTATGGCATAGAAGATTGGCACATGTGGGAATGAACACTCTCAACAAGCTATTGAAGAAGGATTTGGTTAGGGGCTTGAAGATGTCAAATTTGAGAGGACAAATTGTGTAGTGCATGTCAAGCCGGCAAGCAAGTTGCAAACACTCATCCAACCAAAGCCTTTGTATCAACATCAAGAGAGTGGAGCTTTCTTCATATGGATCTATTTGGACCAACAACATATGCAAGCTTGGGAGGAAATCTCTATTGCCTAGTGATTGTTGATGACTACTCTAGATACACTTGGGTATTCTTTCTTCATGATAAATCCGAAGCAACCCCTTCCTTCAAGAAGTTTGCCAAGAGAGCTCAAAATGAATTTGATGTGAAGATCAAGAAGATTAGAAGTGACAACGGAAAGGAGTTTGACAACACCCATATTGAGGAATATTGTGATGAAGTTGGGATCAAGCATGAAGTGTCCGCAACCTACACACCACAACAAAATGGGGTAGTTGAGAGGAAGAACCGAACTCTAATCACCCTAGCAAGGACAATGCTAGACGAGTACTCTACACCGGAGAGATTTTGGGCGGAAGCAATCAACACCGCTTGCTATGCATCAAACCGATTGTTCCCCCATCGTCTACTTGGCAAGACCCCCTATGAGCTACTCAACAACAAGAAGCCGGATGTATCATTCTTTAGAGTGTTTGGGTGCAAATGCTACATCTACAAGAAGCGCCAACACCTAGGGAAGTTTCAACGCCGATGTGATATTGGTTTTCTTGTTGGTTACTCATTGAAGTCCAAAGCATATCGAGTATTCAACCATGCCACCGGGATGGTAGAAGAAACATATGATGTGGAATTCGATGAATCTAATGGCTCTCAAGGAGAGCATGAAAATCTTGATGATGTAGGTGATGAACCATTGAGGGAAGGCAATGAAGAACATGCCGGTTGGAGCCATCAAGCCTAAAGATGATGATGATGATGTGCAAGTCATTGACAAGCCATCCTCATCCAATGTACCACTTGATGATGACAAAGATGGGAGGGATCCAAATGAAGATACTCATGTCTCCCATGATCAAATGGTGGTACAAGCTCAAGATGTTGGTGCTCCACAAGCGGCCCCTCAAGTGGTTGATCGAAGGACTACTCCTCTACTACAAGCTCATCCTCAAGATCTCATCATAGGGAGTCCGACAAGGGGTGTAATGACTCGCTCTCAAAAACTTGCTTTATTTATGGAACATCACTCCTTTGTTTCTCTTGTTGAGCCTACCATTGTAGATGAAGCTCTAGGTGATCCGGATTGGGTGAATGCCATGCATGAAGAACTAAACAACTTCACCCGCAACCAAGTTTGGACACTTGAAGAGCGACCAAAAGGCGCAAGAGTCATTGGAACAAAATGGGTGTTTAGGAACAAGCAAGATGATCAAGGCAAGGTTGTTAGAAACAAGGCAAGGCTAGTGGCAAAGGGGTTCTCTCAAGTTGAAGGTTTGGATTTTGGAGAGACCTTTGCACCGGTTGCAAGACTCGAAGCCATTCGTATCCTCCTTGCATATGCATCACATCATGACATTAAATTATATCAAATGGATGTGAAAAGTGCATTTTTAAATGGCTTCATAAATGAACTAGTCTATGTTGATCAACCTCCCGGGTTTGAAGACCCTAGATATCCTAATCATGTTTATAGGTTGTCAAAGGCGCTTTATGGGCTCAAGCAAGCCCCTAGAGCGTGGTACGAGCGCCTCCGGGACTTCCTCATTGAGAAGGGCTTCACCATTGGGAAGGTCGACACCACACTATTCACCAAGAAGCTTGATGGAGAGATCTTCATTTGTCAAGTCTACGTTGATGATATCATCTTCGGGTCAACAAATGAAGCCTATTGCAAGGAATTTGGTGACTTGATGTCGAAGGAGTTCGAAATGTCCATGATTGGAGAGCTCACATTCTTCCTAGGCTTCCAAGTCAAGCAATTGAAGGAGGGGACTTTCATATCTCAAGAGAAGTATACAAAAGACCTCCTCAAGCGCTTCAACATGGATGATTGCAAGCCTATCAAGACTCCAATGCCAACAAATGGACATCTCGACCTAGATGTGGGAGGTAACCCGGTTGACCAAACTCTCTACCGTTCTATGATTGGTAGTTTGTTATATTTGACCGCATCTAGGCCCGACATCATGTTTAGTGTGTGCATGTGTGCTCGTTTCAAGCCGATCCTAGGGAATCACATCTTGTAGCGGTGAAAAGAATCCTTAGGTACCTAAAGCACACCCCAAGCTTTGGCCTTTGGTATCCCAAAGGAGCTAACTTCCAACTCGTTGGGTATTCCGATTCGGATTACGCGGGTTGCAAAGTAGATAGAAAAGCACATCCGGAGGGTGCCATTTGCTTGGGAGATCACTAGTGTCATGGAGTTCAAAGAAGCAAAATAGTGTGGCCTTGTCTACCGCCGAGGCGGAATACATAGCCGGGGTGCTTGTTGTGCACAAATCCTTTACATGAAGCAAACCCTTTTAGACTATGGTGTAGTCCTAGAAAGGGTACCTTTGTTGTGTGACAATGAGAGCGCGGTTAAGCTTGCTAACAACCCGGTTCAACACTCTCGCACAAAGCACATAGATATTCGCCATCACTTCCTTAGAGATCATGTTTCAAAGAAAGATATATCCTTAGAGGGAGTTAGAACCGAAGATCAATTGGCGGATATCTTCACAAAACCCCTAGATGAGAACACCCTTTGTAGATTGCGAAGTGAGCTTAATGTGCTTGATCTAAGTAACTTTGTCAAAAGGTGAAAGGGGGTTGTCTTTGCATTGCATTGTATCATATGCCATGTTTAAATCCGCTATGCATATAGGCTTGTCAGACGTGGTTAAGATAACCGCCCTTAAAAGCGTGTGAAAAAGCTTACCCATGAGCAAACTTGACAAGCAACCTAGATTCAATTTCGTATTGCATTGCATATGCATGTTTGTTGCTTTGTCGTTTCTTTTTTGGTTATGTTTTGAGCAACCGCTGTGTTCGTCCACCGCTAGGGGGAGCATTTGAGGCTCCTTATGGTTGAGACCTCTAGTCTTGGTGGCCACATGTTGTCTCCTCGGTTTTATCGCCTATCTTACCTAAAAGTGATATGTAGCCTATGGCAAAATATTTGTAAAATTGAGGGTTTATGCGAGGATGCTCATACTAGGTTCCAACTGGTGTTTATTTGCCTCTTATTTGAGTTGGAACTTAGTTGGGAGAGGGAGCCGCAACGGAGACCTTCAGATCTGCCCTAAATGCTGCAATCGAAGCTAGCCCAGCGTCCGATGTCTGCACTGTAGACTGCCCCGGCTGGAACAGTGTTTTGCCTGCATCCGATGTGTCCTCAACGGAGCCACCGATGCCCCAGCGTCCGATGCCATGGCACCGGACGCATCCGATGTGTTTTTAGCCTTTCTGGAGCTCTCTGGACAGGCATCGGCGCGTCCGATGTGTTTTCATCGGAGCGTCTGATGGTCCTTTAAGCGGCGCGAGTTGGTCTTCTATTGACAGAAGGGCCCCATACGTCATATCCTTTGCCTTCTTCCTCCTTCGCTCAACCGCCGAGCCGCCCCCGTGCCCTAACCTCCGCCGAGCGCACTCCCTCCCTCACCGCCGGCTGTCGTGCCCCTCGCCGCCGCCCACTTGTGCTCCGCCGCGCCCGTGCATCTCCACCTCGCCCCACGCGCGCGCGCGCCCTCGTCAGAATACAGCCGGGGCTTCTCCTCCACCATCGCTGGTACACCGCCCCATCGCCGGAGCCCGCCGCTGTTCCAGTCCTCTTCGCCGGAGACCGCCTCCTTCGCGTCTCCTCCCCACTCCGGCGTCCTTCTTGGCGGCCGCATCCCCACAGTGAGCAACCGCACCCTACCTCTTTAACCTTGCACACCATGTGTTTGAGGAAATGCTTCAACGACCGTTCCTCAGTTTTTTGACCCCCATTTTCACCCATCTCCTTTGCAGCCTCCTCGGTGTGTTGTGTGGACCTTTGATCGTCAGTGACTTACCTTTTCTTGGGTTCGCTTCGTCGGTTTGTCAGGTAGCAAAGTCAATTCACTCTCTTATCCAATTGCTTTGCTTCCATAGGTCTCGCTTATCTCTAGACTATATATGCTTATATATATCATATCTATTCTCGCAGCGAGTCAGGGTCTGTGGCAGTTGGTAGCTTGGTTCGTTGGCAATGTCAGTTAACCCGGGGCCAAGCCCGCGGGTAAGGATTGAGGCCAAGCCTCACGAGTGACAGTTGCAGCCGATCAGTGTCAGGGGGAGTTGCCAGTGGTCTTCTTGTCAGCTGCTTGTCAGGGGTTTTCCGAGTCAGTGGTTGCTGTTTAGGGGCAGTTCAGCACTTCTCAGTGACCGTTCTTCTCGTTCTTGTCAGCTATGCGCTGCAAGAACGTTGGTGGTGGCCCCGACGACTCTCCTCCGCGTCCCCCGCCTTCCGGTCAGCGACCCGGGAAGGCGAAGCTTATCACGCGCCAGAAGCGCTCCCGGGACGAGCGAGAGGCAGCTCAGGCTCAGGTAGTGGCAGTACGGGCGGACTTCGGATTGCAGACCAGTTGTCCCCCGAGCAGCGCAGAGTGATCGAGGAGGTCGAGCGTCGACACGGTTCGCCGACTGGCACGCTCATGGCTGCCGGTCGTCGAACGACGTTCACCTAGCCCGGAGTTGAGCCCGAGAGCTCAGGGCAGGGCCAGGCAGAGGCAGAGGCTCCAGAGGCAGAGGCAGAGGAGGAGGTCCCTGAGGTGGTTTCCCCACGCCGGTCGACCCGTCGCCGGACTGCGGTGCCACCCCGGTGTGGCAGAACCTCCTGAATTAAGTGGCCCACATGCACCCATCATTGTCCTAAAGACTTCTGATTGGCGTGCACGAGTTCCAAATGACTCAAGAGATCTGTCGGGTGTCCTCGGGAAACCCGAATCATCCACGTTACATTCTTTTCAGGATTTCCCTCATCAAGCATCACAGTATTACAACAGTTTTATAGATAAGATAAATCAGAGTAAAGCGGAAAGAGTATATAACATAGATTGAAACTTAAGTTTAAAAGTTTACAACCCATAAGTACTTATTACATAAAAGGTTCAGAACTTTATATTACATATACCACACAACTTTTTGTTACTTGCCCAAGGTCAAACATCAGAGTCATTATCACTCTCCTCCACAAGAGTGAAGAAACATTGACCACCAAAAGGATGATCAATGAACACACCTGCAACAAAGGTTAACAAACCTTGAGTACAAAAGTACTCAACAAGACTTAACCGTCTAGGAAAGAGGAGAAGACTCAGGTATGAAGGCTATAGGGATTCAAGGTAAGGCTTTAGCAAGACCAAAACATTTCTGTTGCATAAAAGCTTACTAATAGTAAAACCTAGTTTCAAGTTTTAACTCAAGATTAAACTTTATAACTATCCAAAGATTCTTAAACTTTCATAAGCATACCACATCTTTCGTTCTCATTCCATAAAGATCTCATTCATTACTACGGTGCGGGTCAGTGGATTGAGGCTCCATATCCGAGGAAACACGGCGATTCGAATCGTTTAAACCCAGCTGGAGATTCAGTACCACACGACATATGTAGAACTTAATCTTGCATACGTCAACCCTATCTATAGATCCTCCCATACAAGAACGGGTCCAGCGTCACCCGAGAGTACAGTACACCTCGAACCCGACTATCTCATAGCCCCGAGGGTACACGCTACTCCCGCCATCTCTCCACTCCCAGTACGCGGTTAGCCGTTCTCAAGTACCGAAATAGCTATAGACGAGGCTTACCACCGCATGTGGGTTGTACTCAAAGGTCTCAATCACAACAGGCCAACAACGATAAGGTCCTATGTTGAGTAACCTTACAACAAGACTCCATTCTTGATGTAAGTTACTATCGTTATCATGTTATCTCAAGATTCGTGATTTCCAAAACATAGCAACCATTTTTAAAAGCACCTACTATATTGAAGTAGTGAAGCATGACTAAGCATACTAAGCATTTTCATAAAACATGTATCAAGGTTAAGTATTGGAATCATCAAGGTTGGTAATGCATCAATAAGGCTCACATAACTCCTATTCACTTAATGCATCATATTAACTCAAGTGATATAAATAACTTTATAAAAATACAAGGATAGGTTTAATGTCCGGGGCTTGCCTTGGTGATCAGCGAAGTCCGGAGATTCTGAAAAGCTAGAAGGATCCACACACTCAGGAGAAATCCACTGAGGATCAGGTCCTTCCGAAACGAGATCTACACGTAGAAGTGCATGTGCATGATCAATGAGATGCTTATGACATGATCATGGTAAAGATGGAAATTTTCTAAGCTGTAGACATATATTCGTACAATCTTTCATCACGGTAAAGTTGCAAACCAACAAAACTAACTTAGCTATTAAACCATAGATTATTTCTAAACAAATTTTATTATCTTTATTAAGCAAGGTTATATAACCAACAAGCAACAAAAGATCATTTATATAAAGGAATCCATAACCAGGGAGCAAATCATGCTAGTGTTTCCTTGGTTGTCAAACAAATCCAAAAATGCACACAAACCTAAAGGGAATAACAATTTCTATTTATTTTATAAATCCTTTTAAATAGCCCTATACTTATAAACAAATCATGCTTATTCAAACAGAGCTGAAATTAATCATGAAGGTAGATATTAGTGACATAAACTCACATGTCAAATTTCATGATTTTTGGAGAAACACAGAAAATCACATAATTCATCAAAGTTGCATTTATTAATTAAAGCACAGATTTTATTGGCATAATAAAAGTGCTCCAAACACAAGTTTCATAATTTTTATATTAGCACAGACATGCTATCATCTATCATGTCAAATTTCACAATTAACAGAGCTATAGAAAAATTATAGCAAAAATAACAAAATTAGCTACTGTGCATAAAGCCAGAAAAAGAAAACACAAAACTAGCCCAAACTGGGCTTTCGGCCCAATCCAGCGCGGCCCAACGCGCGTGGAAACCGGCCCGGCCTGGCTCCCGCCCGCGCGCTCTGACGCTTTTGCAGAAAAGCCCTTCGGCTTAAACGAAACTAACCCGCAGTCCACAGCGCTATTCACATGAGTCACGGGCTTTGCAACCAGCACCCCGCACTTTCTCGTCTTTACAACAGCGAGGTCCTCGACCCTGGCCAGAACGGACGGCGGCGTACCGAGCGCCGACGAGCCTTACTCCGGCCAGTAGAGACCTAACGGACGCGAGCACAAGCACCGGCGAGTCATCCGCGGCAGATAGAGCCTCTAACCCTAAATGCTACTGCTCCGGTGAGGTCTGGCCACGCACGGCGGCAGACCGAACCGCGGCGGAGCTGTTCCGGCGAACCTAGGCTAGCAACAGAAGAACGGAGGGGCGAGGAAGCTCCAGTAGCTCACCCTGATGCTGGCCACGTAGTTGGTTCAAGCGGAGGATGAACGGAGAGGAGAAGTCCACGGAGCAGTGGCTTGCAGCGGCGAGCTCCGGCGAAGAAGATGATGTTCCGGCGAGACCTGAACACCAAACAAAGATCCATCGAGCCGATGAGCAACCTAGGGTCAAGGTGAAACAGAAACACAAGACAGGGAGAGTAGAGGAGTGCCCGGCTGGGCTGACCACGGTGAGGTCGAGCTCGGCGGCGATTTTGCCCGGCGGGAAGAAGAACGGCGAGCACAATCGCTCTGGGGCAGTAGAGGTCGAAGGGATGGACTCTGGAGATGCGCAAGGAGGTAGGGAGGTTATAACCGCGGGCAATCTTGGATGAGGATGAGCAGAGACGGTGAATTTGGGATTGAGATTGAATGGAGTCCGTCGGTGCCCTAGGTGGCAAAACGGCGACGGCGAGCGCAGGAGGTGGCGCCACGACGCGAGGGAGAGCGCCAGCAGCTGCTTGACTTCGCCACGGACTCAGTTGCGCGCGCATTCGAGAGAAGTCGACGCCCTACGCGCGAGCAGCAGCGATCAAACGTCGGTTGTCCACCGCCATGAACAGGAAAGAAACTTATCCCCCCTTCTCCTTAATACCCTTACTGAAAATTTGAAATTACATCAGATTTTTGAATATAAGTTGAAAATATGTTAAAATATCAAATGTTCAGAATTCAATACTGAACATCTTTATTTTTTGTAACATATGCAGAATATGCTTAGATTTTGAATTAGGGTTTGCAAATCAAAAGGGGACAAATAGGGCAAAAGGGTATTTTCACCATACTTTTGATTTTGCATAAGAACTTGAAAAACTTTATACATCAAAGTTGATCCTTATAAAAAATGGAGCAACTTTGCTTTTTGAAGCATACTCAAATTCTTTTTAGATTTTGATTAATAAGAAAGGGGATAAAATAGGGTTTTTAGATTAATTAAACCACTTGATTAGATTTCAACCAAATTTGAATTATAACTCAATGGTGACTTGAAACATGTTCAAATACACCTTTGAGACCTAATACCAAGATATGATCCAAAATTCAACTACTATATAAGAAATTACCATAGTACCCCTATATAGCATAAAAGCATTAAACACCACAAAGAAAACATAAACTAGGGGTTCAACTTAAACACTCCTTATCAACTAAGCACAAGCATGATGAATTAAACTTGTTTTTAGTGAATGCATAATTAGGTAATCAACTCAAATGAAATGCCAGTGCTTATGATGACATGTCAAGTTTTAGTCTGCTTAACACCAGAGTGTTACACCCGGCCCGACGTCCCGCTGCGGGGTGGCCGTCCTCCGTCGCGGCGTGCGCCTCCACCGATACCGCGACTGGACCTCAGGGGCGCCACTTGCTCACAGATCCAGACACTCCGACTCGTACCAGTGGAGCAGTGGTTTCCCAGGGAGCGGCAGGAGCAGGCTGGTCCGTCGTTCTACACAGTGTTGCAGGAGGACTTCTACCAGGGCTACAGGAACGCCGGGATTTCTTTGCGACCTCAGCGTGTTTGTTCTCTTGAGGCGATAGTTGCAGCAGCTGGCGAGCAGATCCGTCCCTCACTCACCTTTTTACCTGGTCTGGCAGATCTACTGGGGCGGTCTGGCTCATATATCGAGGATTGGGTCTTTCAGTTTTATGCTTCGTTGTGGGTACACCCAGACCGAGAGACTATTGAGTTCGCACTTGAGGGGGACCACTACAGACTGTTCTTGTTTGAGATCCAGGATTGGTTTGGATTGACACGATCACAAACCCGGATCCACGACTTGTGTTACGACCGGACGGAGCCACCCCGCCGCCCTCACGGTGGTGCACAGCCTTCGACAGACTTGGTTCGCCCGTGCTTCACAGAGCCGTTCGGCGAGGGTTCGAGTCGCACTCCTAGGGACCTTACCCCTACGGCTCGGATCCTCAACGCGATCCTCAGGCGGACCTTGCTTCCCAGGGTGGGCTTCGGAGAGGGTCTTTTCAGGCTGCAGCTTTGGTTACTTGCGTATATGATCAGGCAGCAGGAGTTTGACGTTTGGGACATGATCCTGTGTGAGATTGAGGACACTGTAGCAGAGGGCATCAAGGCCCGCCGGCAGCTTCCATATGCTCATTGGATTTCATACATTCTTTGGAAGGTCGCTGCCACCACAGGTACCCGCCTCAGTCAGTCACTCACGGGTTCTGCGACCGTATTCCCGGAGTATAACATGAGTCAGTTATTGGGATACGGTCGGGACCGCAGGCAGCCAGAGCAGCAGGCATCAACTAGTTCAGGCCAGAGACCTGAGGTGCCAGAGTCAGCTCAGCAGCAGGACGAGGTCGTTCAGGCCCTCGCAGAGCAGGAGCTTGCCGATCTCGAGGGTGGTGACCCCACGTAGTCTCGGATCCCACGGACAGTTCAGATGAGGACTACCAGCTCCCGCCTCGCTACCAGCTGCGTGCACACGACCACCAGGCAGGGTCCAGCGGTACTGCTTCCTCCTCCGATCCAGCGCTCCTTGCTATTCTAGCACGGATGGAGAGCAGCAGAGGACTGTCACTCAGGACGTCCAGAGGCTTGCACATGAGCAGCAGCGGTTGGCCCAGCAGCAAGCACTTGCACAGCAGCAGGCTCAGGAGCGCTCAGACGCCCTGCAGCGTCAGATGATGGCCTTACAGCAGCAGACCTTGAGCTTTATGGAGCGACTAGCCAGCGGTCCTCCTCAGTGGCAGTGGTAGCAGCCCCCTCCTCCGCAGCAGCTCCAGTGGTAGCCACCAGTCCCTCCACAGCCGTTCGGCCTGCCACCACAGTTTGGTCAGCAGCACCAGCAGCCACTCTCGGCCCCAGCCCTCTCTTAGTTCACCAGCTTCACACCACTCCTCCAGGCGGGCCCCCGCTCTTCAGTCCGCTGCAGACAGGCTTCACTCCCAGGCCGACTGAGTCCCTTTACACGACGACTACCTTAGTTACACGGGACTTATCGGCCAGCTTCAGTGAGCTCACTGGGTTCCCCTCACGCCAGATCTACAGGACCCAGTCCGGACGTCTACAGCTCTAGTCACTTCCACTACCGAGACTCTTCCGAGTTCTGTAGCGTCCTCAGAGCAGACAGAGCCCGTCCAGTCTGAGACCACGACGACCATGCAGGCTGAGTTACCTCCGATTCATGAGCTTCCGCACTCCACTACTCAGCTTGACACTGCTACAGAGACTGTGACAGCTTCCGAGCAGGCACAGCAGTCCGAGCCGACCCCGACCGCTTCTCTGCAGCTTCCAGCTACAGTCAGCAGGTCAGCAGAGGCGTCACTACCGGCGACTCGTCCTCCGACTCCGAGGCCCTCCTTCAGCAGTTCGAGTTCACTCAGAGGACTCCGGAGACGGCACCTGACTCGTCTGCACCACCTCCGCCCTCCGACGCTTAGTTTGGCGCTGATGCCAAAGAGAGGGGAGAGTGGCCAGTAGAGATAGGGAGTAGCGATAGGGGGAGTGATGTGAGAGGGTTTGATATCTTATGTTGTGTTTCGCTCACATACGCTCTTTACTTATCGCATCTTTTGTGCATATTTATGTTATATACTTATGCTATGGATCTCATGACATGTTGTGATCACTATGATATTATATATGACATGTCATTTCGCTTTACTTGACTACTTGTGCTCAATTCTCATTTGTTATGTATTCGAGCTCTTTACTCTTGCACTTGCTATTCACTCTAACTTGTTGAGTGCAGGATGTTGTCATGATATGTATGAGCTTGCCCCTAATCATTTTCCCTTATTCATTGCAAGTTCATACATGTCATGATTTGAAAACCTCTTCTCTCTATACTCGATCTCGTGTTGTCATCAATCACCAAAAAGGGGGAGATTGAACGCATCTTGTCCCCTAGTGGCTTTCGGTGATTGGATGAAACACAAGATTACTGTGACTAACGTGTGTTTTGTAGAAACAAGGATGAGTTAGGTCACGGTAATGGCGACGATACGGGCATATGGAGTTCATGTCCCTTGGCGATGGAAATCGTTTCGGTTTTCCAAGGACGGACGACGAAGATGGTGGTAGGCTAGGCTAAGTGTCGCATGGTGTTGGAGGACACTTAGGTAGTCTTAGGTCTTTGTTTTTCCTTTGGCCATACTATAAAGAGGGGTGTGAATCAGTAGCTTGACCTAGATGAGTCTATTGAGGTAGGTGTGGTGCACACTTGTTATTTCATAGCCCTAGGTAGCTCAGAGAGATGCCTTATGTCGAGAGGAACAAAAGTCGTTAAGACCGCGTCGCGATCCGAGTTGATCTTGCCCTTGGTATGGGCATCAGATGCTGGATCAGTGGGCATCAGAGGCCGATGCCCCACACCGACCTAGGGTTTGGTCTGGTGCGTGGCATCGGAGGCTCCGATGGAGCCACATCGGATCGTCCGGTGTCACTGTTCACTTGGGAGTGAACTGTGGGGGGCATCGGACGCTGGCATCGGACGCTGAGGGCCAGCGTCCGATGGCAATGCAGAGAGGTTCCAGAAGGTCCTTTTTGCATTGGACGCGTCCGATGCAAGGGCATCGGAAGCTCCCCAGCATCTGATGCTCCATAAACATGTCTGACAAACTGGTACAGTCGACCGTTGGTCGAGGTCATCGGCGCGTCCGATGCTAGGCATCGGAGCGTCCGATGCCCCCGCAGAAACCCAGTTTTGTCCTGTTTTTGGATGGCCGGTTGGGGGAGTATATATACTTCCTTCCCTCCATCCATTTGAGTGTTCTTGCCATTTCCATCTGCTGAGAGACACCTTGTGAGTGTGAGAAAGAGCAAGAGCCCTAGTGAGGTTGAGTGATTTGCTAATTGTGAGAATTAGACACCTCCTAGTGAGAATTGAGTAGCAAGTGTGCATCCATCCATCTCTTTGGCCTTGTCTTGGTCAAGTGAGAGTTGTAGCTTGTTACTCTTGGTGATCGGCATCACCTAGACGGCTTGGTGGCGATCGATCGGAGTGCTTGGTGATCATCCGGAGGCTTTGTGGATGACCCAAGCCATGTTGTGACCGGTAGCGGGCGATTCACCGGGCCGGAGTGGCGAAGAATCAGCTCGTAGTGAGCACTTGATCCTTGCGCGGATCAAGGGGGAGCGATACCCTTGCGCGGGTGCTCCAACGAGGACTAGGGGGGTGTGCCGACACCTCGATACCTCGGCAAAAAGATCGTCGTGTCATCTCTACTCTCTTTACTTCGCATTTACTTTTGAGCAATTCAATTCCGCATTTACTTGTTGTTCTTTCATGAATTGAATTGCCATGCTAGAGTAGAAATGGTGTGTAGCAATAGTCTTTTTGTGCGGTTGATTCTTGTTCACACACTTCTAGGCACTAGAGGGTTAATTGGGCTTGATAGGTTTTAATTCTTGCAAGAAGTTTTAGAAAAGCCCAATTCACCCCCCCCCCCTCTTGGGCATCTTGATCCTTTCAACACCCATGAAGTAGAAATACATATATCATGCCCCCCAAGCCTTAAAGCCATCAAAGTAAATTCCATGGGGCTTTTCTAAATAGCACGATGATTGCAAGAATTCATCGACTATATTGTTATGCTAAGGGCGATAACAAAGCATCAGCCATATGAATTCATCCAGGTGAGTATGCATAACTGAAATAAAGTATTTCGTCTCCAGATCATTGGTAAGCAAAATAATGTGGCAATTCTCCATAATATAGACATCTATACCAAGGATCAAAATAAGGGGCTAAGGGGTAACCATGCGTACCTTGGGATGAATTCCACATAGACATAGGCAGAGAATATGGATGATGCCAAAACCATTGATTTTGATGATTCCGTGCAAATCCCCAGCTTGGCAACTGCTTCTTGAATCTTCTTCTCTCCTTTGCCTTCGTTGCACTACTTGCTTGAGCATTATCCTTTTGAACTTGGATACTTCCTTTAGGAACCCACACCAAGCCTTTTTCTTTCAACTTCTCTGCACTAAACTTCTGCAACTTCCTTTCTTGCCACTTTGGTAAACCAATTGAGCATATCGGTTTTATTTCTGTTTTGGACAGCGGCAAATCTTTATTGATTTTAGGCACTCTCACCTTCTTTTGTTCAGATTTGGCACCTGGAATATCAACAGATGATTCCCCTATTTCCATGTCATCAATAGCCAGATCTTTCAACACAGTAATCGGCTTTTCAATAACTGAATTCAGATCTGAACTTTTATCTTTGCGACCATCATATTTCACACGGTAAACATGTTTTACCACTTTCTTCTTATGTTGGCTCCGGACCGATTTAGATCAAAATGGTCTTCATAAAATGATGACCTATCTGAATGTTTAGGAGTTGCGTTCTTTATTTTCTGTGGCCAATAATATGGTGAAACATGTGCCTCTTGATCAAACCAGCCCCAAGATGAATGAGGATGAAAATATGTGGGTCGTGGTCCATATGACATGGGAATTGGCTGCTTAAAAGGATGTGTTGTTGCTGATTGAGACCTATTCTCTTGCCAATTCCAATCTTGAGATTTGTGTTTTGAGGCAACCTTGATGTTTGGACCTTCTTTAGCCGATTGGTGACATTGGTTTTTGCTAAGTTCTCATACTTAGCTAGAAGCTCCTCGAAGCTAAGCTTCGGTCTTCTATTCTTTTGCTTGTCACGGCTTTTACCTCCAATAGTTCTATGAGCATCCTCCTTCTTTTCCCCATCTTGATAGACATGCTCCACAGGAGGATCCTTAGCTGATTCCCCTTGCTCAACGAGATCAATCGACCTTTGCCTTAGCTGGAGAGATTCTACCTGCCCCCCCCCAATGTCTTCTGGAATTGTGATAACTTTGTTGTCCTCCAGAATATCTTCATCTTGCAATTCTTGGACAACAACCTTGTCTTCACTTGAGGGCTCCACATCTCTCTTTTGGGCATTCGAGCCTTGAGCTTTGAGTGAATCGGCTAATGCAAGCCGATTTGAATCTTGTTTGCCATCAAGACCAATTGAATCCAATTGGTCCATTTGTTGAGCTTCAAAAAATCTCAAACGTCCTTTATTAACGGCCGATTGGATCACTCGACGAAACACATTGCAATCAGAAGTATTATGATCAAAAGAATTGTGCCACTTGCAATATGTAACCTTTTCTAAGTTTTGAATAGATGGCAAAGCATCGTGATCAATGATTTAATAAAATTATTCTTCAGCAAGATATCAAAGACATGATCACAAAAAGTAAAGTCAAAGGTGTACTTTGATTTCTTCAGCCGATTCTTTTGTGGCGTCGGCTTTAAAGCTAGGCAAACGAAGGGATCATATTTAATATCAATCCATTTAGCCACACATTTGCCATTGCTTTTAAAAAGCTTTATCTTTGACAAACTACCACTATCGGCCTTGCCATATGGCACAATGTGTTGACCGATAGAATCTGAATTTGTTTTATCAGTACCAAATAAACTGCTATTCTCAATTAGTCTTTTACAACTACTAGTCAGGATTTTGCCTATGGATGCAAAAATTAAAATAGTATGACCAAATTGGAATTTGAGCAAAGTATTCATATTTGGTACCTTATTGATCATGTCGGAGAAGTGTAGGTTCTTGGCTTGAATGACGTTGTTCTTCATCTCCATAGAACGATCAACAAAAGGTGTCGAATCACCCAAAAGCGCTTTGTTAATTGCTGGAACAGAGGAAGTCGGTTTAGCCGATCGGAAGTCGGCTCGGCCGACTTGGGCACTAACAGGTAAGGCAGCAAGAGGGGGAGTTGGCTTAGCCAACTTAGAAGTCGACCTAGCTGACTCTGGGCAAGTAGTAATCGGCTCAGCCGACTCTAAAGTTGGCTTAGCCGATTTGGTTCAAGCAAGGTGTCCTTCTTTCTCGCTTGTAGGGATTTGATCTTCATCAATAATGCGGTAATCATTGGATAAGCGTATAACCCCTTTAGCTCCTGAAAAATCAAGTCTAGCCGTTCTCTGGCGCTTTTCATGCTTTTCTGTAGTAAGACTTGTTTCCTGAGATGTGATTGGTTTGGAATGAATATTACGTTGTTCGGCTTTGGTAGCCGAACTTTTGCTTACATCTGAATCGACTCTTTCTTTCATACCCACTAGCAACGCCCCTTTAGCCGATGACTCAGTTGTAATCAGTCTTTTGTCATTGGTCTTTCCAAAGTATTCATAGAGTAACTCCTCTAATCTAGACCATGACCAAACAGTACATTCGGGTAAAGATGTAAACCATGCAAAGGCAATACCAGTGAGAGATAAAGGAAAATTTCGCACTCTCATATAATCCTCTTTACCGGCAAAAACCAATTGCGAGAGATAAATACTAATGTGTTCCACAACGGTCTTATCATCTTCACCACTAAATTTATAAAAATCAGGTACCCACCAACCATCAGGATCTTCTAAGTAATCATAGAGTAACGGGTATGGTCTATGATAAGCAGGAACCTTCCATTTAGAGGAGCCATAAGGATTTCTAGCATGGGCTAAATCTTCATCGATTCGGCTTGATTTGAGAGTAACATATGAAGCCGAATTATGATTGTTAGCATGCACACTCATTGCTGAATTTTTATTGATTCGGCTATAGTTATCGGTATCATGTGGAGCCGAATCATAAGTTTTTGCACTCGAATTCCTTGCTGGAATTTCACTAATTCGGCTATGATTTTGAGTTAAATTAGAAGCCAAATTGTGAGGAGTGATCTTTGCATAAGGTGCTGAATTTTCATTGATTCGGCTATGGTTACTGGTAACACGTGAAGCCGAATCATAAGTACTTGCACTTAAATGTTTGCAAAATTTTCATGCATTCAGCCATAGTTATTACCAACATATGAGGCCGAATTATGGGTAGTAGCACTTGCATTTGATGCTGAATTTTGAGAGCAATTGACTAAATAATTATCATTGTCATAGCTAATTCTCTCATTCATCCGCACGTCTTGTGGTGATGCCACGTATTGTGAACTTATAGCCGATGGGGAATTTACATGTTGTATGTTGCTAGTATCATTAAAGCTCAACAAATTCATAGTTGACAACGGCTCTTGACCATAATATGTATGATTATGATATGTATGATGAGGAACATTAGCAAAAAAGTAAACCGATGCAACATATCTACTATCATTATGACTAGCAACACCAACATAAGAGTTCATAGAACTTGCAAAATAATTATTATAACCATAATATGTATTCGCAAGTTGTACCTCAGGGTAATTGTAGTAGTTTTGTGATGTGACACCTTGGTACTCCATGATTTAGGGCTTGACTGCCTTGCTGAATTTTCCAACATGAAGCAGGACGTGTTGCAAAATAGCAAACGAGATCACAACAGGTCAAAACCAGATGTGATCGGCCCTTTGGGCCGAATACAACGGTAATGGCGAGCACAAGATGATAGATCAGTGAAGAATAGGGCTAGGGTAAGAAGATTCGGCTACAAAGTAGAACCGAAGCAAATTCTGCCCCAGCGGAGTCGCCAAAAAGTGTGTTGATGCCAAAAGTGTTCCGGATCACACACCAGCTAGGGCTTTGGACGCCCGGGTCACCACGGACCGAAGAACGCAGCGAGGAGGTCACACTTACGTGGTGAAGGACGGCTAGGTTTACAAGCAAACCGACAAAGGATAGCTATCGCACTTACGTGGCAAAGAACGACTAGTTTTCGGGCAAACTAGCAAAGGAACCGTCAAAGCTCTCGCCCGGGAGGGACCCCGTCAGGGCATGGACATCGTCGGGTTGCCCTAGGTCGGCCGACGAGCCTAGGGCGCCATCCTTGGTCGTTGGATCAAGGGATGAATAGCATGAGGTTAGAGAAGAGGGTAAAAGGGTTGTAGTAGATTGATTTGACGATTGGATAGATGGAATCTCAATCGGCCGCCACCCTTTATATTTATAGGGCGGTTGGTCTTCCTGTAACCGGATAGGACTCTTGACCGAATAAAACTCCAAATTGGCATGTACATGCAATTTCCATCTTGTACGTATATGCAGGTTCAGTGGAGCTGGTCTCTATTGTCGTCTTGCCGCCTCCGACCAGTTTTACCTAGTCAGAAATCTCTCAAGAGACCTGGTCGGAAGTCTCTCAAGAGGTCTCAGCTATCTTGACTGAAAGGACCGTGACGCCTAAGAGGGGGTGAATTAGGCAACTAAAAACTTTACTCTAACTAAGGCCTCTAATTACCACCTAGTCAAAACCTATGCAAGAATGTAAACCATATATATGTGCAACTAAGGTTTTGCTAGGTGTGTTGTTATCTCTACCGCAAAAGAGTTTTGCACCTATGATCCAAACCTATCAACTAGCCTATCAACTAAGCTAGGAAAGGTAAAGCACACAACAAGGTAGCAAAGTAAATGCGGAAGCTAAAGAGTGAGGTAGAGATGCAAACTCCCGTCGACGACTCCGGTATTTTTACCGAGGTATCGAGAAGCACGCAAGCTTCCCCCTAGTCCTCGTTGGAGCCCCTCGCAAGGAATCCCTCGTAAGGGCCAAGCTCCCGGTCAAGTAACTCCGTGGATAGCTCCGGTCCTTCCCCACACACAAGTGGGTCTCCGGTTAAGCCACACGTGGCAAAGCCTCTCCCGGATGCTCCCCGCCGTCTCCACTATCAAGCTTCCGCCCGAATCGCCGCGGGCCTTGTTCCCTTCGGTACACGGTGGCGGCCACACCACAAACACGGTTGGTGTGGTCTCGCAAGACTACAAGCCCCTCCGATGTACAACAATGGTGCGCGCAAGCACCGAGTAGCAAGAGGTATGCAAACCTCACTAAACACTAGGCCTAAACCTAGAGCAAGCGCATGAGCGTGTGGTCTAACTAGCCTAAGCACTTCGCAAAGCACCTACACTAATCACCATGTGAAAACACTAAGCACTATGCATATGGAGGCACTAATATGGTGTAGCAACACCCTTGGTATGTTTTCTCACTCCTCCACACCTCATTTGGCCGGTTAGAGGTGGTATATATAGGCCCTCAATCAAATAGACCCGTTGGGGGGGCTGAAATCAGCTTTTTGTAGAGCATCAGACGCTACAGTGATGGCATCGGACGCGTCCTATGCTCATGTGATGAGTAGCCGTTGGAAAACTAGCGGTTAGACCTGTTTTTCGGGGGCATCAGACGCTGCAATAATGCATCGGACGCTGGCATCGAACTCTACCATCACACTGTTCATTCTGGGCTAATTTCGGAGGTCATCGGATGCTGCATCGGACGCGTGTCCGTTGCTCTGCATCGGAGCGTCTGTTGCTCCATTTTCAAAGAGACACACTTTCGTATTTTGGGCATAACTCTTAGCTCCGAACTCCGATTTCGATGATCTTGGACTTTTTGGAAAGCTAATGAAATTCTCTACAACTTTATGCTAGTGCCATGTCAGTTTGAGCAACTCCAAAAACATGAGACAGTTCCAATTCAGTTAGCTCTTGTCTCGGCTTGAGCGGGCATAACTCTTAGCTCCGAACTCCGATTTCGATGATCTTGGACTTTTCGGAAAGCTAATGAAATCCTCTACAGCTTTATGCTAATGCCATGTCAGTTTAAGAAAATCCAAAATCATGAGACAGTTCCAATTCAATCAGCTCTTGTCTCGGCTTGAGCGGCTCAACTTTGTTTGCGTCCGGGCCTCTGTTTCTTGTGTCTTGGACTTTGCTTGATTTTTGTAATTCTTCAATACATCTTGTAGGATCTTGCTTGAGGTGTTGATCATTTGATCACCATATTGCCTTCGTCCAAGTCACATGTGCATCCTATTGGACTATAAAACAAACACTTGCAAACACATTAATTCAATTTGGTTATGTTGATCATCAAACACCAAAATCCAAAGTTAAATGGGTCGAGGTCCATTTTCCTTACATTGATGACAGAAACCTGATGGTGGAGTCCATTATACGCTTGAGACACTTTTGAGTGTCAACAAGAACTTATAGCATTCTCACTAATTGCCGCCTGGGTTACGGTTCTGCCAAGGTCATCGCCAGTGCAATTTTCATATTCTAGTTTTAGTACCTTCATATTTTGAAAACAATGCATAAGCGTTTCATCCCATAAAACTCTCATCATCTCTGTCTTCATCAGTATAGTGTTATATCAGCGCAATTAATGCTCATAAAACTCTATAAAACTCACACTAAGATTAACATTAGCTATGTAGATTACTTCTTTATTTTGTTACCTAAGGACACTCACAATACAGACTCTATCATAGAGTCTAAACCTATTTATTACATTTCTATTTATTGTATTTTGTTGATGTGGCAGTGTATTTATTGAAAAGTTAGAAAGAAAAAACAAGACTCAAGTCTTATTTAGACTCTAAGTCTACGATATCTTCGAGGTAATAAATGAACTTAGACTCTAGGTGGAGTATGCATTGTGAGTGTCCTGACTGATGTTGTAGCATCTAGCGGTGGGCCCAAGGGCAGTACAGAAATGAAATGTGTGTCTCCTCCCGTATACTCCGTATATACCAACTGTAATTCTAATGAAGGCGAAGCTGGTCGTAATATGAGTAACTAGAAATCAACCACCTAACATGCTTACAACATTCAAAATGAGTTTTTTTTAATAAAAGATACAATGAGCACAAGGAAGGATGACAACTTAACTTGAGGGCAATAAAATCAAAAATTGAAATTCAAAAATCTCAATTCATGTGTGCCAAGTAGATTGCCACCATAACTAAGCTAAGGTTTCAACTAAGTACGTATTGAAGGCACGTAGATGCACATGAAGAAGAAGAAAATTATGGATATAAATGGAGAAAATATATGAGGGTAATTAATAAATTTTTCATAACTGGTAATATATTTTTTTAATAAAGGAAGGCTTTTATAATTCACGATTATTACATCAATTTGATACAGTAATCATGAATTTACTTTCGGCCTCTCCATAAAAGCATAAAAGATATATTTTTTTTTCTATTTGCTGAAACCGCGGGAACGTGGAGAGCCGGGGATCGTGGCCTCGGGGCGGGCGGGCGGCCGCCCTAGAGGGGGGGAGTGCTGAATAGTTATTTCGTACCTAGATACCATATAGTAATACTATAAGAGCAGTTCAAACAGTGTCTTAAGAGCTAGCTTGTAGAATATTTTATTCAATATGAGAGAGAGAGAGAGAGAGCATAATAAGCTAGCAAGTTAGGTTAATTTTCTATACCAACATGTCATTTTTTTATTTTATTTTTTAAAAAAAAGATCACATGACCTAGCAAGTTGACTCTAGTGTTAACGGTGTCCTAAGTATATGTCTTAGAAAATGAACAGAAGGAGAAACAATAATGCTAAGTAATTTTATTAGTTGTAAGCATTAAGCATGAACTTTTAATGCTTATGTTTTGAAAATATAGTTTGAATCTCAGAATCGATATGGTTACATTTTCTCTGGTAACCAATTTAGGGTAAGAAACTAAAATAAAAGGATATGTAAGAAAAAGTTTGACCGATTGAAAGTAGCGGGAGAAGATCATGTACAAAATGGAATCAGAAATATCGAGATCACACGGACTGTTTGCTTGGCGAGCTAAAAAAATATATTAGCTAACCCTTTTGTCTGTCTGTCATTTTTCTTTCTAAAAAGCTTTTTTGAGATATTCTTTCTAAAAAAGTTGCGTTAGATCAAAACATTTCCAAGGCAGATACAGTGCATGCTTTGCTTACAGCTAAAAGTGCACATCAGCCGGAAACACTTGCTGCAGATACAATGCTCGCTGCTAAAACAATGATATTTTGTCAACCCAACAATGCTACATTATTATCTCAGACAATAATAGGTTGGGAAAACTCTAAACAATTCCGCGATCTCGTTCTTTATCTTCTTTGCAGGTTGCATCCTAATTGAATTGATTTCTTTTTTCTTTCAGCACTCTCAAAAGTCAGAAAGCGTTGTGAAAATGGTTTTGTTATACTAATAGTGATAACACTCAGGACAGTTTTTTTTTAATAAAAATAGGGATGGTGATATCACAAGGATTATTTATATATTCTATTATAATTACTTTCTTAGTCATAGCCAGTTGAAAGTCTAGACATGATCTTAGTGACGATATTTCCCAGTAGACCTAGCCATGATAGGATCTGCGGGTCGATGGAGTCGCAGCTTACGTGCGTGCGTGATGCCAATTGCCATCAGGTCCTGTAATAAACTCTGTTCCGATGGAAGAGCTCGGTAAGGCTTGTTCGTTTACATCAGAACGCAGTCATTCCGGCCGGATTTGATCTCATCCGGTTTTGAATTTGATCCATAGTAAAATAACCGTTCAGTTGAGGTTTGGTTCCGGATGGACTGATATCACCTGGTTTGAATTTAGTTCATTTTCTTATGCTCTAAGATCCGGATTTATTCACCACCTCTTAAGGTCAGGAATGAAAATAATCAGATCAAGTGAATCTCTTTAGTTCACTCGTTCCCAGTTTAGAATAATTCTAGACCATGTTCCAATCCGACCGAAGCAAATAAGGCCTAGCGCATCCATGGATAAACATAGGGACACTGACGTGCATGCTCTGAGAGGCTTAACTATTTTCTTCCTAATAAATCATACTTGTAAAGATTATCTTGCAAATTATATAGTTCAACATAGACGTTCACAACATATACACACACTTTATGAAAACATGAATGTAAATCATATCTCTATGAACATCTATGAAAGACTAAGCTTGCAAATTTCGAAATTAGACATCTCGCTGGAGCGACATATCCCTACTACCAAAAGAACAACACCATTAAATCTCAAAACTATTTAAGAAATATACAAGTATCTAAGCCAAGTTGAGGACTCAAACACATGTAGTTTGGTTCCACAAAAAAAACCAGTTGATTTACACTCAATCCGTATATAATAGTAAAGATAATACTAGTGGGGTACATTTTATAAGAAATAATTTAATATCAAAACTTGGAAAACGGCTTGTAGTTTTTGTCATTTGATTTTTAGTGCAGATTTTTGGACCAAAATAAGGTAGTATTTTGTGTTATCTCTTTGACCCAACAATATTCAACATTTTTTTCCAAAAAAATCCACCGGTGGGCTTGTCTACCAAAGCTTTCAGAGCAACTTTCAGGGTGATGTTGTCACAAAGAAGTGATTCTATGCTAGTTACATGAACGTGTTCTTTGAAAGAAATTAGAAAGTTGGGACTAAAAAATAACTTCTCCTTATTTACCGCAAAATCACTCCTCTCAGATATTCACTACAAAGACAATAAGAAATAGAAAGAGTTTTACCAAACAGGCACTCATTCTCGATATAAAAGTTGTCAGGATGCGATTATGTGAGCATTGAGCCTACTTTGCATGGCATATTGTCCAAAATGTTACAAGTATTTCCGTGAAAAGAATCAAGTGTATTTGGTTTGAGGAATCGGTTAGTTTTTTTATCTTCTCACTTGGTCAATCTTTACTATTTTATTTGGTTTAGTATGGAATAGGATGAGATCATCTTGTCCCTCATATGCTAATAATTAGTAGAAATATAAGGAATATATAATAAATAACCCAAAGTTCTATGGGATAGACTCATCATGCATCCCTTCATAGGGTGGAGCGATTCCTCGAGTCAAAGCAAAATAACATGTCAGATAGGCCGTCCAACACGAAGAACATCAAGTTCAAGTCCTTTGGACCAACTATTGTGGTTGTATTGTACTCCCTTCGTCTCTAAATAAGTGTCGTTATTGGTGTGTGTGCTACGTGTTTGACTTAATTTATAGGAAATATATGTAATATTTATATTTTTAAATAATCTTGTAAAAATTAGATGTAAAGATCTTTTCGATGATACTAATTACTTAGCATAAATATTAATATATTTTAATATATAATTGTCGATAGCTTTTTCACGGAAAACGAAAACGATACTTATTTAGAGATGGAGGGACTACCTAAAGATGGGCCAACATTGAACACATTTACACCTAGTGATCCGTTCTGTTTAAGCACTTGCTGGCTTGAGATGGGCCGCATTTAAATGGGCTTTGATTCAGCATATAGGCCTTCTTTAGAGGCAACCGGTGAGTTTTTTCTCAACTGTAGCACTTTGGTTGTTATTTGACAAACTTTGTCCAATCATGTGCTAACTAGACTTAAAAGATTCGTTTCGTGATTTAGAACTAATCTGTGTAATTAGTTATTTATTTTATCAATATTTAATACTTCATGCATGCGTTTAAACATTGATGTGATAGTAATGTGATGGAGAGAGTGAAAAAAAAGTTGATAGTTAGAGATCAAGTGAACAAGGCCATAGAGTCAGTGGTCACATCAACCCAGTCACGACCTGACAGTTTTGTATGGAAACAACTCATCAAACACTTTTGATATACTATGTGTAGTACCGAAGAAACAGAGGCCTGGTTTAGTTCCCAGAAATATTGAGAAACCCATTGTAGCACTTTTGTTGTTATTTGACAAACTTTGTCCAAACATAGACTAACTAGGCTCAAAAGATTCGTCTGGACATGTAGATACTAAAAGTACAATTAGTTATTTTTTTACCTACATTTAATGCTTCATGCATGCAGCTAAAGATTAATGTGACGGAGAATCTAGAAATATTTAGGAGAAGTTGAGGAAACTAAACATGGCCTCAGTGCTCTACAAGCACGACACATGGGCATTCGTTTTCAGGGCAAATTTTTTTTCCCAATCACATCGAATATTGCGGCCCTAATTTAGCTTATTAAAAATATACTAATTAAAAAAATAATTTGTCAGCCGGAAACTAATTCACGAGACGAATCTATTAAACTTAATTAGTTCATGATTTGATAATGTAGTGTTACAGTACTCATTCGCTAATGATAGATTAATTTATCTTAATAGATTTGTCTTAGTAATTAGCATATGGCTCTGTAATTAGTTTTATAATTAATTTATTTTTAATAGACTAAGCAAAAAAAATCTTTGTGAAACGAACACCCCCTTGAGACAATGCAGTTGGAAATTGCAGTACCCCTTGAGACCTTGACAGGAAACCAGCCCAAAACGGAACGCAGCTGTGGCTATGAAGGGTCCACTCAACCTTTAATTGCATCCATCCATCGATGGGCACGCAACGACGCGGGGGGTCAAAGCGACCGATGGATGCTCCGGTGTGGGTCTGCCGCCTGCCTCTGCCCTGCGGGACCACCCTCCTGCTACCTCTTCTCTTCGTGTCGTAGGCTCTCGCGCTCGCCCGTGGGTCCCACGGCCAGACTAGTGGCCACGTCAATCTCGCTTCCCCCGCCTGGGTTGTGCCCATGTAGCAGCAGCTAGTGCTGTTGCCTTGGCCACCAAGTAGGCAAGTGCCCGCCGCGTCTCTCCTCATTGATTACTAGCGCATCCTAGGCGTGCCCCCAACTTGCACTTGGATATCTGCATCCACCTGCTGACCTTTGATCGACCAGGATTTCCTTCCGTCTTCCAGCGCAAGCCACTGAGAGAGCATAAGCACGAGGGAGGGGGCGCCGGGGGCGGAGAAAGAAGGGAAGGGAAGTGGTCGATCGATCGGCGATTCCACGGCTCTCCCCCGCTGAAAGGAGGAGCCATGGGAGTGGGACCGAAGAGGCAGGAAATGTGGCGGGCGGCGGCGGCGGCTCCCACGGCGAGGTAAGGCGAACGGTCGGTCCCCGGCCGTTGTTTTTGCGTTTCGTGTCTATGGTTCACGACGATCTCTTTTTCGCTGCTGCTGCTGCTTTGGTTGCCGATCGGCCTGGTGGTGATTTCCGATTTGGCGTCGGCTGCTGCTCCGGGGTTTTGCGGTCCGGTCCGAAGGGTGGTCTGCCCTGATTAGGCGCTGCTTGGCACACTTGCTTGTTGTGCGCATTGTGCCGTTCGTTCTGTTTCCGTGGGTTTGGGGTACTTGCGCTGGTCGCGGTATTCGGTATTCCTCTCCAACGATGGAAGGATCTTTAGCCTAATCTAATCTAATGTTTGGTTGCTGTGGCGCGTCTCTTGAGAGCTGTGCTTACAGTTTGAATACAGAAATCGATTGGGGAATCATAGATTTTTCTGAAGCAGTTCTATTGAGAAAGGGGCCATCTTGGGACTGGCGATTTATATTCCTAGTACTCTGACAGTGAATGTGGAGTCCAAGTTTTTTTTAACCCATTGTCAAACAATGGCTATGTTCCAATCAACTTGCGAACCATACTATGGTTTATTCTCTCTTACAAAATATACTATTAAAACAGCCACAGCGGAAATAAGTTCAAGCAAACACAGACAATACCTTATGAGTGAGTAATACTGATTGGGTTATCTGAAACGAAGTTGGAGCAATGTACTCTAGTAAATTTGTGTTACTGGGCAGTACCATCTACATCTTCTGTGAAAAATACTTCTGCTTATAATTCCATGGTATATTTCTGCTTAGTTAAATATGTAGAGCTTCAGACTGAACTCACAATGAAAGAATTATGCTTCTCTTTTGCAATCTTTACTGATTCCTGATGGTTACACACAAAAACATACAGGTGGTAAATCTGCTTCAGCTAGGCTATGTGCATTTTACATGTAATGGCAGGGTCCAGTCCAGTTGAATATTGATAACACGTTCCTGCTGAAAGTTTTTTCTATTTATGCAACTATAATCATATAATATAATATGACATTGCCATTGCCATCCTTAAGTCATCTTGGTTTGCACTGATGATCAGAGATGTGTATTGTCCTGCAGCGCAGCAGGAAGGCAGCAAGCCCTCGCCGGCAACAGTACCACTGCCAAGCCGTTGGTCGAAAGGTCTCGGCCGGCGCAGCGAGGGATGGGTGGCCCAGACAACACGCGCCACAACTTCCGCGGTGTCCGGCAGCGCCGGTGGGGCAAGTGGGTGGCCGAGATCCGCGAGCCCAACCGCGGCAAGCGCCACTGGCTGGGCACCTTCAACAATCCCGTCGACGCGGCCATCGCCTACGACCGGGCGGCCGTGTCCATCCACGGCGCCCACGCGCACCTCAACTTCCCCGCGGGCCACGCCGCCGCGGTGCTGCCCCATTGCCATCCATCGTCCTGCTCTGCTGCCGCCACCGCCGACGTGTTCCAGGAGCATGAGGCAAAGCCGATGGTTGCTGCTGCGCTGGGCGGCGGCGGCGGCGGCGCAGAGACCGTCAGGCAGCAGCAGCAGCAGCAGGGCACTCCATGGATTTCGCCTGATGCTCCGTTCGACGACGACCCTCATGACATTGCCAAGTACATCGATTTCGACGCGGTATCCGACATGGTTCCCTTTTATCCTGGCATCAAGAGAGAGGATTACCAGCATGAGGGGTTCGACGGCGACGCCGTTCACTCGCCGTCGCCGCTGTGGGCGCTGGGTGACTGAAATGCTATCTGAGGCAAAGACAATGTGATGGGAACTTGGCTGACTTCAGTAGCATCTGATGGTTCTGGCCTGATTAGGACTGGAATTTAGCTTTGCTGGTCGTCTCTTCAGGATTAAAACTGTTTAGCTAGGCTTAACATACTACTGGCAGTCAGCAATTCAGTAGCAATGCTTTCATCTTCATAATATTTTGTTCGGTAAGCTGGAAGCTGGACTTGTAGTGATCTGCAGGTGGAATGCTGTACAGGATTAGAGATCCATAGTGACCTTTTGTTCCCGGTTACTATGGAATTTACTGATGCACCTCATGTCGTGAAATGCTGATTGGGTAATTGGTACAACCTAGCAGCCTTTTTATCGGATGTCTCCGAAGAGACACCTAGCAGCCTTTTTATGGCATTAGCGTAGGCTGATTTTTTATTTTTATTTTTTACATTTCCTCTACACGGTACACAATGCTCCAATCCTACCCTCAATGGGTTGTGGGTTCACCAGTCCAAATTTAGATTTACTATTCCTGAACTCACGACGCACCCATCTTTATAGCAAAATTTATAAGGTTACTGCTTTCCAGCCACAGAAACTCTACCGAGCAACCAGAGCTCGATAAAATCTCGAGGCTATGAAGTTTTAAAACTTTTTTGACATGTCGTTCATTCCTCTCCCCTTCTCTGTCTCTCGCTCCTCCACTCCACCGTGCAACCCACCATGGAAGACACCACAGCCTGACGAGAGGGGCGCAGGGCAAGAAGCGCTGGAACTGGCGAGTGTGCCCTTGTCATCGGCGGCGGCGGTGGCGGCGGCAGAGACGCGGGGGCGATGGACGACGGCATCAACTGCTACGTGCTCCCGCAGGCCACGGGCACCGGGCGCAACATCTTCCAGGGCGGCAGCCCGCTGCAAGAGTCGCTGCCGCTGCTCGGCGTGCAGCTCGTCCTCATCGTCGCCGTCACCCGCGTCCTCTACTTCCTTCTCAAGCCGTTCAAGCAGCCCCGCGTCGTGTCCGAGATCATGGCACGTCCACCCTAGTTCGCGCTTCGCGGCGACGCCATGAACGTTTTTCATCAGCTTGATCGAGAGCCTTTTGCCGCAGATGAACTGAAACGTATCTCCATCGGATGTGTTTTCAGGGCGGCATCATACTGGGCCCGTCCATGCTGTCACGCAGTCCGGCGTTCAAGGAGACGGTGTTCCCTGCGAGGGGCGACCCGGTGCTGCACACCGTCGCGACGTTCGGGCTCATGTACGTCATCTTCCTCATCGGCGTGCGGATGGACCCGATGCTCGTCGTCCGCTCCGGCAAGAAGGGCGTGATCATCGGCGTTTCCGGCTTCGTCCTCCCGCTGGCCGTGACCGCCGCGGGGCTATCCGGCGCCGCCGTGGCCTCGGAGCCCGACGTGACGAGGCGTTCTACGTTCCTGTTCGCGCTGGCCACGTCGCTCTCGGTCACGTCCTTCGCGGTGCTGTCGCCGATCCTGTCGGACCTCAGCCTCCTCAACTCCGACCTGGGCCGCACCGCCATGTCGGCCTCGATGACCACCGACGGCATCGCATGGCTCATCATGGTCGGGTACATCCTCGCCGAGGCGTACCTCGTGTCCGCCGTGACGTCGCTCTGGGCGTTCCTCTCGGTGGCCGCGCTCGGCGCGGTCATACTGTTCGCGGTGCGCCCCGTGGCGCTCAAGGTGATCGAGCGCACGCCGCCGGGCAAACCCGTGGACGAGAACTACGTCGTCTTCTTCCTCCTCATCGTGCTCCTCGTCGGGTTCTACAGCGACGTCATCGGGACCAGCACGTTCCACGGCGCGCTGATGCTGGGGCTGGCGATCCCCGACGGACCGCCGCTCGGCACCGCGCTCGGGGAGAAGATCGACGCCATGGTGTCCGGCCTGATTCTGCCTCTCTACTACGCCATGACCGGGCTCAGCACCGACGTGTGGTCCCTGCACTGGGGCAGGCTGCAGCTAGTCGTCCTCCTCGGATGGTTTGGCAAGCTCGTCGGCGTCATGGTGCCGTCGCTGTACCTTGAGATCCCCCTCCGGGACGCCGTGTCCCTCAGCTTGTTCATGAGCTCCAAGGGCATCGTTGAGGTCATCACCTTCACCTTCTTCCTCACCAACAAGGTGATCGCTGATGATACAGCAGCTCTGCAGATGGAAGGAAGCATGCATCAAATGCAGCCACTAACCAATTTGGCATTCTACTAATTACATTCTTTGATCGGTTCTGTTCTGTTCGCATGAAGTTGATCGGCCAGAACGCCTTCAGCGCCCTGATGTGCTCGTCGGTGGTGATCACGGCGGTGTCGGTGCCGGTAGCGGGACTGCTGTACGACCCGGCGCGGCGCTACGCCGTGTACAAGCGGCGCACCTTGCAGCACCTCAAGCTGGACGCCGACCTGCGCATCCTGGCGTGCCTCCACGACGAGTCCCACGTCTCGGGGACGCTCGCGCTGCTCGAAGCGTCGCACGCCACGCCCCAGACGCCCATCGGCCTCTACCTCCTGCAGCTCGTCGAGATCGCCGGCCGGTCCGCGCCGGTGTTCATCCCGCACAACCCCCGCCGCAACGCGTCCCGGATCGGCGCGCCCAGCGCGCCGCCCACCGACTTCGACCGCATCATCAACGCCTTCTTCCGGCACGAGCTCCGGCACCCGGAGGGCGCCGTCTCGGTGCACCCGTTCACCACCATCTCCCCGTATTCCTCCATGCACGACGAGGTGTGCCGCCTCGCCGTCGAGAAGCGCACGTCACTGATCCTCCTCCACTACCACAAGCACCACCTGCTCGCCGGCGGCGTGCACGCGGCAGTCGGGCTCCGCGTCGTCAACCGCAAGGTGCTGGAGGTCGCGCCGTGCTCGGTCGCGGTGTTCGTCGACCGCAACGCCGGGAACGTGGGGCTGTCCAGTTTCATTCCCGGGCCGCTACAAGACTGCTCAGGCTCTTCTTGTACGGGCAGCAGTGGCCTCCCGACGACGAGGGGGCCCCAGTTCCACGCCGCCGTGGCGGCGCTCTTCTTCGGCGGCGGCGACGACCGCGAGGCCATGTCCTACGTGGCGCGCATGGCGCGCCACCCGGGCGTGACAGTTGCGATCGTGCGGTTCCTGCCGGCCCGGGGCATCAAGGACGACGCGGCGGATCGGCGGGTGGACAACCGCGCCATCGAGGAGGTGAAGGCGCTCGCGGCGAGGAGCAGGAACATGCAGGTACGGGAGGAGCTCGTCGGCGACATGGAGAAGATCGTCGAGGTGCTGAGGGGTCTCGACAAGGCCGGCTACGACCTAGTCATCGTTGGCATGAGGCACAGGTGGTACCCGGTGATGCCGGCCAACGGGCTGTCGGACTGGAGCGAGTGCCCCGAGCTTGGCGTCATTGGCGACCTCCTGGCGTCCTCCGACTTCGACACGCCCTACTCGGTGCTCATCATGAAGCAGCAGGACCAGGCTGGCCTGAACGCTGCTGTGCCGGGAGCCCAGGACCAGTGGCATGGTGCGCTGCCGCCGCCGCCGCAGCGAACCATGTCGACGGCCCAATCTAGCATGTCCAAGCGATAGGACCGGTGTAAAGAACTCTGTAAGTTATCTTGCCTTTGAGTCATAGAACTGATACATTCAAGGATTGACACCCCCTCTAGGCTCTAGCTTCTAGGACCTGGTTCAAATAGATTTTCAGATTGTTCTTTGGCAATGCTGTGTACAGTTCAGGATTAGCAAGATAGTTATCAATACAGTGAATATTTTTACTGTTTCGGTTAAGTATAGTAGCATCAGCTCAGCTGCACAAAATCATCATTAAGCATTCCCCAGAGGAAACCTGCATCAGACCTATTATACTTCATAGAACCCAATTCGTGGTAAAGAAGAAATCATTAACATAACATTAGTACCCAATTCGTGGTAAAGAAGAAATCATTAACATAACATTAGTACCCAATTCGTGGTAAAGAAGAAATCATTAACATAACATTAGTAAGGCCCAGTTTGGTTAGGCCCCCTAAAGTTTAGTGTCCACTAAAGTTGTTCCCTAAAGTTTAGTGACCATGTTTGGTTTTATAGTGACTAAAGACCACTAAAGTTTAGTCACTTTTAGCTACCTCTTTATGACTGAAGACCCCTAAATTTTAGTGGCCCTAAACTTTAGTGGGGTGTTTGGTACTCTAGGGACTAATTTTAGTGACTAAACTTTAGAAGGGCTTAACCAAACAGGCCCTAATGCTGGAGAACCTAAATGCATCCCAATAGAAGTTTGACAGTCGAGATCTTTGTAGTTTAGAATCAATGCATGCTACTGTATCAACTAATCATAAGCAGAATGTTGTCCTGCTCCTAGTTATGCAATGCAGCAATATAATACTACATACATACAAAAAAAATAAAGATTTAAAGATTAACCCAAATGACAAAATGACCCTGAATATATCAAACAAGTGACAGTTTGAAAAATCATTTTATCTACAGTTCATTATTTGAATGTACCTAAAGTAAAACCAGACAGATCCACCTTCGGATGGCATACCTTCGCCCCGTTCTTTTGCCCAGACAGATCTACAGTTTATTATTGCCAAAATGTTTGAAATGACAGTGTCCAATAACCTTTACCGCAGCAAAACCATCATTCCTATTACAACAGAAACTCTTTGGAAGATTTTTGCTTGATTATCTGGACCCCAAACAGTAGAAAGCACGAGCAATGCTAAACAGTACAACCTTTGCCCATGCTTCTTCTATATTGTCACCAAAGTTTCTTGACAATGCATCTTACTCCCTCCGTCTCAGGATATAAGGCATGCACGTATTTCAAAATTCAAACTTTATTAACTTTGACCAATAATAAGTCTAATAAAATAAAAAATATATAGTACAATAATGGTACCATTAGATTTATCTTTACAAATACTTTCTAATGATATTTTTGTTGTTTCTATTAATTATATAAAATAGTATAAATTAATGGTCAAAGTATAATCTTGAAGACCGCACCAAGTCAAATCGCGCCTTATATCCTGAGACGGAGGGAGTATGTTGCTTATCATCAAAATACTGTACAGTGAAATATGAATGATAACCAGAACCTGCATGCAGTGAATATGTCGGATTTCATCGTAGCAGTGGCAAGAATCCAGATTATACATGCTACAGTAAATCCACCCCAGATTTGCAGGAGCAATCAGCATAAATAGCAAATCAACCTGACAGCTAACATCACTCATCAGACAATTGGATTCTAATGGGTGCACAGTGCACACAGCCTTCCACAGCACTCTACTGAGAGCAGAATTACACACTTTTGGAGTTTGTTTCTTTATATATTTCATGAAAAAATATTATACATATCATATTCACAGTAGTCCAGGTCAACTTTCATGCATGAGCTTTCAACGCCATAGTATGAGGGACTAATGAGAATGGTGGATAATCATGTGATAAAGAAGCAGATAAAAATCGCCTTAAAAGCCCCCTGTTTCTGGTAGAGGCATGTTTGATCTTCTAAAGCGATAAAAAAAACATGTACTGCTTCAAAACATTTCATCCTTAATCATTATAAATACCACTGCATTGCGTATCAATAAGAAAGTACCAATGGCCTGGGGGCGACGCCTCAAAAACCATGGTCATTGGTCAGAGGTCAGTAGTAAAAAATTGGAAGATCTAGGATACTGTTCACTTCTGTATTAACATTAATCGTTGCTTCTTTTCAACAGAACCGACAAAGCACATTGATTGAATATAACAGCTTCATTAAACAAGAAAATGTGATTCTATAGGGAGGTAACACCAAGCTAACTTCATGAAGCAGCATGAAAGTTTAGCTGTATTTCTATGACCTAACCTTCTAGGTTTAGTTCTAAGCCATTTGAAGACAAACACTAAAATGTCACAACTGAACTACACATATATTCATTCATTCATTGGTTGGTTACTCATAACTTCAGTAGGGTGGTCAAAGTTGCAGATTACTAAAACATAGAAACTGAAATGACATGTTTTATCCTGCTCTTTCAGAAAGAAAGGAAAGAGCAATGTCAAATAGCAGTCAGTTGTGCAGGATATTTGTTATCTGTAACAGCACCAGTTACTTGCCTAAAAATCAACCTATCGTGACCACAGTTATCAGGACTGAACATTTATGCCTAATCTATTCACTGTGAGGCTTTAATTTTTTAATTTTATTTCATATAAGCTAGCAGTGATGAATTTTCAAAAGGTTCAATGGGTACCAACCTTTCTTCAGCCTCACCTGGTGACATAGCAATTCATCACTTCTTCCATATAAATAATAAATGGAAATGTTTTGGCCTGCGCCTCGGTTTCATGGTTTGATCTCCATTTTGAGCTGCAGATACTCTAGCCATCATAGAGTTAGATCATCCACAGAGTTATTGTAGGAAAAACTTAGAATTTCAGAAACTTGGTCACAAACTTATTGAATTAAATATTGAAGTCAACACATAACACTTAATTGGGTTAAATTAAAGTGCTTGAAACAGAAATGGAACCCTAATATTGTTACAAAATAATCATGCTACTCATTGGTACAGACACACCTACACACATATACAGCATTTGCCAGTCTGAATAATCCTCATGGAGGACAAGAACAGCGATGCACAGTTGTAATTTGAGACAACAGCATCACCATAGAGATTAACCATGAATGGAGAATACATGATAGCATCTTCACCAGTTCAGAAGAGTAGAAGCTGCAGTATAACATGCTACAAGGCTACATATCACTTTGCTGCCCCTTCAAACAAGTGCTGGATACGGGCTACAACATCCTCTGGAGTGTATTTGATGAACAAATCACGCCCAGTTTCAGGAGAAGACTTCAACTTGGCAATTAAAGAGGCATAAACTGGCATCACTGTCTCCTCCACTGCTGCCCTAATGTCCACCCTTAGCTGGTCATCTGCTATCACCCATTCTGACTGTGCCAAATAGATCTCCTCGAAGTATGTATTAAACATACGCAGTTTCTGCAGCATTGCCTTGGCTGGGAGTCCACCAATGCCTGGACTACCAGTCTGCAGCACAGATGTAACCTTGCCCCATGTTGTCCGCTGATAATCCATGCTCCAGCGGCGAACTCTAGTTGTCATCTGCTTGACCCACTCATCACCGAGTAAAACACCCAACTCACTGTCATTCACCTTCTGCATGATGTACTTGCCATTATTCATCAAGAAGATAGAAGCAAGAGATGGATCACGGTATATCTTAGACTTCGTATCCAAATTCTTTTGAAGAACATCCATGATCCATGCAATGTGCACAGCAAGGGATGACGTGGGGCGGTCAGGGTCAACAGCCACAGGTGCACCTCCACTAGCACCAAAATCACCTTCCATCACCTCTTCCAATGTCTGCCGCGACCCACACGCAGCACGGAGATAGTTCATAACATACCGAGTGATAGGATGTATGACGCCACCTTGTGCAGCAACTCGGGCAGGGTCACGGCGGATGAGATTTTCCAACTCCATAAATATACCTTTGATAGAGGACCCCAGTGTGTTGCACATCGCGGAGACCTCCGCGCGGAGTGCAGCAGAGTATGGGTCAGAGAACACAGGATCAAGGTCAGGGAGAATGTCACGCACAGCCTCGTACATGTCAACGACGCGGAAGAGGCGCTCCGGCGCGCGGCTTGAGGAAGAGATAGCGTCACCGAACGATATGAGCTGCAGAGCCTGGGTACGCACGGCGGCGATGAAGGCAAGATCGCCGAAGGGGGCGAGGCCGTCGAAAACGCGGTCACATAAGCGGCGCTCACTGGGAATCAGGATGCGAAACACCATGTTGAAGGCCGGGATCCAGCGGGCGATGTCGAACTCAAGCTCCTCCCAAGGCGAGGCGTGAACCTCCTCGGCGGTGCGGGTACGGACGCCGAGGCGCGCAACGCTCTCGTCGACAAAGCTGCGGCGCGCCGCGGCGTAGGCCTCAGCGCACTCGCGGCCAAAGCCGGCGTCCACCATCCGCCTGGCGATCTGGTGCACGTTGGCGATGGACCCCGGGGAGAGAGCATCGATCACGACGTCATAGTCCGTCACCGGCTTGGCGATCGGGATCGGCTCGTCGCCGTAGCCGTCCCCGCCTCCGAAGTCCTCGTCGTCGTCGCTCCCGTCCGACCCGGACCCGCCAGGCACCGCGGGGGCGGCGTCGTCGGGGCGCTCTATGAGCGCCCTGAACTCGTCCTCCAGCCGCGCCATGCACCGGCTGAGCAGCTCGTCGGCGCGGTCGAGCAGGGCGCGGTTGGTCCCCGCGGCGTCCAGCTCCTGCACGGTGCCGACGAGATCGTCGACCGCCTCCAGGAACGCGTCCGCGTCGGCGGAGTCCGCCCAAATCAGCCGATCCATGGCCACGAACTGCGAGATCTGGCGGTCCAGCGCGCGCACGGTCCGCTCCATCGACGTGGTCGGCGGCCTCGGCCCCGCGGCCGACACCGCCGCCGCTGCCGAGGGCGGCGGGGGCAGCGGCGGCGACGTCGGCATCGAGCGCTCCACTACGATTCCTCCCCCTCCTCCTCCTCCTCCGCCGCCGCCGCCACCGGACGCAGCGGCCGCCGCCGCGGCGCGCGCGGCGTAGAGCTTGTCGAGCGAGAGGCGGCCGTCGTAGTTGGAGAAGACCTTGAGGATGTCCTCCGTCATGGTGTCGCTGCTCCCCAGCGTCTGCACGATGTGCTGCACCGTCGCGAGCAGCTTCTCCTCGCCATCCTCCGCCATGGCTACTGGGTAGGGGGAACAAGACGGCTAGTCCCGCGGCCGGAACGGCATCACCCGGCGCGCTGGCTCCGATCTGGATGAGGGCTCCACGCGGCTTCGGCTGGTGGCTGTGGGGGAGCGGGAGGAGACGAAATGAGGCGAGGGAAGGGAGAGGACTTCTCGCTTGGGAACGCGGTGGCGTCTACTAGCCGAGAGCGACCGCGCGTGGACCAGCGGCCGTGCCAGACTGGTCCGTGGTCAGTGGTCAGTGGTCAGGCACGGGCAGCGGCAGCGCCAGCGCCAGCGCTCGAGGCCTCGACCCCTCGAGTAGCATTGCCGGGTGCGCGGCGTAACTCGCGGCGGGTGTTGGATGAACCGGTCACGGACGGTCGGATGCACGGGCCCTGCCGCGGTGAAAAACGGCATGGCCTCGGGGGATGCGAAAGGCAAACGTCGTGCCGTGTCGTGCGTCGGCATGCACAGACGCCGCACAGGGCTGTGCTGCTTGTCTGACAGGTGGGTTTGAGACGGGAAAGGCGGAAAGGCCCGGAGGTGTTTGATGCGAAGGGCCCGCCGGCCCGGTAAAGTTTCGTATCAATTGGGCGGTATAAGCCTTGTTCACGTTAGCTCAGACTATCAACTTTTTTTTTTCTCTCTCTTCGTCACATCACTATTACATCAATGTTTGGACATAGAGCATTAAATATTGGTAAAATAAATAACTAATTACATAGATTAGTTATAAATTATGATACGAATCTTTTGAGTCTAGTTAGCACATGATTAGATAATATTTGTCAAATAAAAACAAAAGTGCTATAGTTATAAAAAAAAATAACTTTAACGATCTAAACAAGGCTGTGTACTTAAAGTGTGCCAAGCAGCCTCAGAAGAGTTCAATCGTTTTCAGATCCTCAATTTCCTCTGGTTCGAGATCTCTTCGCAGCAGACTATCTGAGTCCGGTGATTCCTCCTTCATATCCTCGACTCAGTCTTCAACCCCCGCAGCTTATGCTCTTTGGAGGTCCTCGATGGCCTGTGTCACCAATAACCGGTGCTAAGTTCATCGTGTTCCTTTTGGGACACATTTTGGGTCCATCTCCATCTATGACAGTTTCGAGTCTTCAGACCCAATTTAAATTATCTTGTTGCTCTTCGACTCCTTATTCTGGATGTAATCTTTGTGCTCCTGGCGATCTATGCCGCCTAGTTTGTAATTGGGTATTGCATACCCAAGGTTATGTACTTTGTTTCTAATATTTAATATATTATGCTTCTTATAAAAAAACGTGTCACCTAGAATGTTTCAACGCTTATTTAAACTAATAAAAAAATAAATTACATATTTTGTCGGGGAAACATGAGATGAATTTATTAAGACTAATTAATTCATCATTATATGTTTACTATAGCATAATATTATCAAAATTAGATTTTCAAAATTGTCACGTAAATTACACGTAATTTGTGTAATTAGTTATTTTTTAGTCTATGTTTAGTACTTCATGTATGTGTCCAAATATTTGATGTGAAAATTTTTTATAGTGAGAACTGAACAAGGCCTAATTTAGGGCCCGTTTGGTTTCTTCCTCTAAACTTTAGTAACCTCTAAAGTTTAGTAAACCTTATTTGGTTATAGTGACTAAAGACTACTAAAAACCCTAAATTTTATTGAGGTGTTTGGTACTTTAGAAACTAATTTTAGTGATAAGCCTTTGGTCTATTAAAAATAAACTAATTATAAAATTAATTATACCATTATATAATAATAACTAACAAGACAGATATATTAAATCAAATAAATCCATTATTAGTATGTTTAATGTTGTATCTTGTTATGAAATTATACACTAATTAGGTTAAATAGATTCGTTTTGCAAATTAGTTTTCAGTTAACATATTAGTTTTTATAATTAATTTATTTTTAATAGACCAAACTAGGATCACAACCTACGATGTGATAGGAAGTAACTTTACTTCTAGGAACCAAATAAGACTAAAAAAGTGTAATATACTACTAGGCTTAAGCCCATGCGTTACAACGTGAACGGAAACGAAAACTAAAGACCCATAATATTTGAAATTTCAATGTGTTTCTTGCGGGTCCGACTCCTACCGTAGCAACTATAACAACACTATTCATAGGAGTCGTTTTTCTCTCTTTTGTAAAATGAACATGGAGCCGAAAGAAGTTACAATTTGTGGCTCTTTCAATATTGAAGTGAGAAGTCGGATCTCGAAAGAGCCCAACCAAAAGAGACCTAATACTATTCTAGACAATAACATATATCTAGTTGCGTACCAAAAGTTATATACTTAGAAACTGGCTCTCATTTATTATTAAACATAGTAAAATTTTGTCACATCATATAATAAAGTTTTCATATTTAAGATACAAGGAAAAGGAACAAAGATCTTCTTTTTTTTATCGGAAAAGGAACGAAGATCTGACTCCAACACTAACCACACCATGGCCCTGTTTGTTTCCGTTTCAATCATGATTTTTGCATAAGTCACGATCTAAAAAATCTTGGCATAAAAAGTTCAAAGGTGTTTGGTAACTCTGATTATTATAGAACCAGGCAATGTAAAAAAGACAAATATACCCTTCTTTCACTTGTGGTCATATCCTAACTCGACCATCCCATCGATCGATTGGGGACGTTCATCGAGGTAATCGAGGGAGTGTGACTCGTGACATCATATCGAAAGGACGACCATGACATCAGGTAGGAAGCACCACCGGGAGAGGGCCGCGTGCTCTCAACTGCAACGACGAAACGACAAACGGGTGTGGCAGTTGGAGGAGAGGGGCAGTTGGGGAAAATCCTGGCGGTGGCCAAAACGCGAGCCAAAAACCACGGTACAAAGAACGCCAATTCCAGTTTAATCTCCGATGTTTGGGTGGGGTTCTCGATTTCGATTATAAACGAAAACAAACATGCCCATTTAGCTATTCCGAACGCAAAACAAGAACTGGGCCAACTGGGCCGATACACCCATCTCAAAGAGTGTCAACCTGACTAGGTCCACACCACCAGCAGACGTTGATACAAAGAAACTCGGGTCCAATGTCCCACTCTTCAGCCGACCAAACACATAGCAGTTTCTACGACTGACATGTGCACCCTCGTTAGACATAGGCCCACTGTCATAGGCATAATACCAAGCAAGAATAGTACTCCGTATGACGCAACGTGACAGCCCAACCAGGCAACCACGGAAATAGGCAGGCGAGCCAACATCTTTTCCCCAAGGCAAAACAACACCACGGCACCAGCAAGAGCAGCGAGGTTTCCCCCGATTCCCCATCTCCCGTAGCAGAGCACGCGCTTCCTTCTGAATCCCGGTCGCCATGGCCTCCGCACCGACGCCGCCGCCCCTCCTCCCGGTGACCAACCCCGCCCCCGGATCGTCCCCGGCCGTCGCCGGAGGCTCCGACGCGCCGATCGCCACGCCGGCTTTCCGGCTCTTCCTGAGCCGGCTCTCCGACTCGGCGCGGCGCTCGCTGTCCGATCGCCGGCCGTGGGGAGAGCTCCTCGACCGTTCGGCGTTCTCGAAGCCGGACTCCGTCTCCGACGCCACCTCCCGCCTGCGCCGCAACCTCGCCTACTTCCGCGTCAACTACGCCGCCGTGGTCGCCTTCGCGCTGGGGGCCTCGCTCCTGGCGCACCCCTTCTCGCTCCTCATCCTCCTGGGCCTCCTCGCCGCCTGGTGCTTCCTCTACCTCTTCCGCGCCTCCGACCAGCCCGTCGTCCTCTTCGGCCGAACCTTCTCCGACCGCGAGACGCTGCTGGGGCTCGTCGGCGCGTCCTTCGTCCTGCTCTTCTTCACCTCCGTCGCGTCGCTCATCATCTCCGGGCTGCTCGTCGGCGGGGCCCTCGTCGCGGCGCACGGCGCGTTCCGGGTGCCCGAGGACCTCTTCCTCGACGAGCCCAACGCGGCCCCCGGCAGCAGCGCTGCCCATGGGCTGCTGTCATTCCTTGGCGGACCCGGATCTGGGGTTTGAGGCGGCGGACGGCAAGATCTGGTAGGGTTATTGTGCTCGACAAGTTCGTATTAAGCTGAGAAATTGTGTGGATCTAGTCTTGTAGCAGTAGCTTATTGCTTCCCCTGTTCCTCTTCGTATACCTACAGATCTACTGGCTTAGTGTTGGTTTCGATTGATGCACCGGCTTCTGCGAAGATCAGCAAATTCATCGAGATTTTACCATATGGTTGAGTTTAGTGCCAAGTATTCGAGTAATATGAGTTTGTCGTGTCAGACTTTGAATATGGATTGTATCTTCATTCGCACACAGTGATGATAGGTTAATATGCTTCACTCGTTCAGTTGTTCTATTAGTATTTCTTTTCGCATATACTTCATATATGCTTGTGGAAATTTACGATAATTTCTGACCATGTGTGCTGAGGAGTGGCGTGTGATGCATTGAATTTACCTCATACATGTTGTTAGATGTTGTATGTCTTCTCTTTAAAATCATGCTTTCTTTTTGCTATACTCCTACTTCATATGCTTGTGGAAACTTATGATAATTTCTGACCATGTGTGCTGAGGAGTGGCGTGTGATGCATTGAATTTACTTCATACTTGTTGTTAGATGTTGTATGTCTCAATGTTTTCCGGCCGTCTAGTCGAACCTAGTCGCCATGGGACCGACTAGGAGACTAATCGTGATTAGTCGTCGACCAGGCCGATTAGTCGAGCCTAGTCGACCTTGGTTGTCCATATAGTCGTCCTATATATCAGGACATATTCCTACAATATATATACCAATATATACTATGCGGTATATACAATAAAAAAGCATCAAGACTATATTAGTGTTTAGCTACTAACTTTCTTGTGGGAGTTGTTTTCTTCTCTTTTCTGCACTATCTAGAAGTCCATATTCCCTTCCCTAACAGGCCAAATTACAAGCCCAATAGGCCACATATCGGACGACCAGCTTTCTGGTCAAACTAATCGCGTCGGTACCCCAAATCGGTCACTGGGGACCGATAAGGATGATTAATCGCAACTAATCGTGATTAATTGGACGACCAGAAAACATATGTCGCCTCTTTAAAATCATGCTGGAGTATGATAAATTGTTTGATCATCTACTATTGCTTGATGAAGCTTTGTCTTGTTAACTGCTGATGTTGTCTGAAATACGATTTTGCAAGAATGGACAATCAGTTCCATAGTATTTTTGGGATAGTCAGGGTCCTGTTTTTTTTTTAAGTTGTGGAATCCTGCTATCGGACAAATAAACACTGGTGTAGCAATCATTTTGAGCTGGTCTTAGACCATATCAGATTTTGACGTAAGTGGAAAATTGTTGAAATTTTAAGATCAAAACGAGAAAGATAATAAACTGTTACTGGGGTCAGACGAGTTACTTGTTTCCAGCTGATGTTCTGCAAATTGTTTCTGAAATTTGGTTATAGCTGTATACTGTTATCTTATGTGTTTCCTATCGCCGGAGATGTCCAGAAAACTTTTGACAGATGGTTTCTGAAATTATGAGCTGTATATTATCTTTTTTTTTATTCTCATTGGAGTTATGAACTTACGAACTTTACTTTGTACTGTCCTTTATATTTTAGGGCTTAAGAGACGGAGGAGTAGTAATGGATTACTCTGTTTTTTTTTTTTTTTTTTTTTTTTGTGACCAGTTGATCTTTTGCTCATAGCGATTGAAGAACAGTTCTAGTTGATCTAAACTTATGCCAAAGAAACGGGTTTCTTTGTTTATGAAAAATACATCCCAGAGTTTATATCACTTTGGTGCCAAGAATCATTGCTATTAAGATTGGAGTTTCTAATTTGCATGGCAGATTGTCTCACTGTCGGCGTCCAGATATATCAAGGTGTTCTGTGTTTTTGGTAGTTTCGTAGCTGGTGACGTTAAACGCTGGCGAGGTGGTTTCATGTTTCCAATTGGAAGAACCCTGCGTGTTCTCTCCAATGTGACTTCTTCTAGACTCGTTTTATATTTTGTCTGAACTAAGCTTTTGTAAATTCGTTGTTGTCAAGTAATGAAATTCGGCTATGCTGTTGTGGAAAAATATCAAGGTGTTCTGTATTTTTCTTGACTATGCAAGATATGTGTCTTGACTGCTTTGCTTAGACGGGACTGTTGGCGTGGTAGTATCTTGATTTGCTAACAGTGTTCTGTTAAGTTTGCTGCTGAAAATCATACTAGCTAAACGCATCTTGGCCCCTAGTGGGTTTCGGTGATTGGATGAAACACAAGATTACTGTGACTAACGTGTGTTTTGCAGAAACAGGATTGAGTTAGGTCACGGTAATGGCGACGATACGGGCATATGGAGTTCATGTCCCCTGGCGATGGATATCGTTTCGGTTTTCAAAGGACGGACGACGAAGACGGTGGTAGACTAGGCTAAGCGTCATATGGTGTTGGAGGACACTTAGGTAGTCTTAGGTCTTTTGTTTTTCCTTTGGCCGTACTATAAAGGGGAGCGTGAATCAGTAGCTTGACCTAGATGAGTCTATTGAGGTAGGTGTGGTGCACACTTGTTATTTCATAGCCCTAGGCATCTCAGAGAGATGCCTTAAGTCGAGAGGATCAAAAGTCGTTTAGGCCGCGTCGCGATCCGATTTGAGTCTGCCCTTGTAATGGGCATCGGACGCTGGCCAGGTGTGCATCGGACGCGTCCGATGCTCACCCCGACTAGGGTTTAGTCTGGTGCGTGGCATCGGACGCGCCGATGTGTTCACATCGGACGCGCCCGTGCCACTGTTCACGTGCGCGTGAACTGGAGGCCGCATCGGACGCTGGCATTGGACGCTGAGGGCCAGCGTCCGATGGCCATCCAGAGAGGTTCCAGAGAGGGTAAAAACACATCGGACGCGTCTGATGTGGTGGCATCGGATGCTGCCCAGCGTCCGATGTCCCTTTAACAGGTCTGACAAGAGGGTACAGTCGACCGTTGGTCGAGGTCATCGGCGCGTCCGATGCCAGGCATCGGAGCGTCCGATGCCCCCGCAGAAACCCTGTCTTGTGCAGTTTTTGGATGACCGGTTGGGGGAGTATTTATACTCCTTCCCTCCATCCATTTGAGTGTTCTTGCCACTTCCATCTGCTGAGAGACACATTGTGAGTGTGAGATAGTGCAAGAGCCCTAGTGAGGTTGAGGGATTTGCTAATTGTGAGAATTAGACACCTCCTAGTGAGAATTGAGTAGCAAGTGTGCATCCATCCATCTCTTTGGCCTTGTGTTGGTCAAGTGAGAGTTCTAGCTTGTTACTCTTGGTGATCGGCATCACCTAGACGGCTTGGTGGCGATCGTGAAGCTTGGAGAGCATCCGGTGGCATTGTGGATGACCCAAGCAAGCTTGTGACCGGTAGTGAGCGATTCACCGGGCCGGAGCGGCGAAGAATCAGCTCATAGTGAGCACTTGATCCTTGCGCGGATCAAGGGGGAGCGATACCCTTGCGCGGGTGCTCCAACGAGGACTAGGGAGGTGTGCCGACACCTCGATACCTCGGCAAAAAGATCGTCGTGTCATCTCTACTCCTTTACTTACGCATTTACTTTCAAGCAATTCAATTCCGCATTATTACTTGTTGTTCATTCACTATTGAATTGCTTTGCTAGAGTAGGAGTGGCATAGACTTGGTCTTTTGTGCGGTAGAGTAAAGAGAAACACACTTCTAGGCACTAGGGGGTTAATTGGGGCTTAATAGGTTTTATTCTTGCAAGAAGTTTTAGAAAAGCCCAATTCACCCCCCTCTTGGGCATCTTGATCCTTTCAATTGGTATCGGAGCCTCGTGCTCTCGATTTAGGCTTAACCGCCTAGAGTTAAGATGTCCGGAGGTGATGGACCACCTCCCATGTTCGAGGGAGACGACTTCCCATATTGGAAAATCCGTATGGAGTCGTACCTAGAAGCGGTTGATGTTAAATGCCGCGATGCCGCGATCACTGGCTTTACCAAGCCCAAGGAAGGCACGAGCCTCACTCCTAATGAGGAGGAAAATGAAAAATGGAATGCAAAAGCCAAAAACATCCTTTTTAGAGGCATTTGCAAAGATGTGTTCAACCGTGTTCGGAACCACAAAAATGCCCATGATCTATGGGAAAACATTTGTGCGCTCCATGAGGGAACCAAGAGTGAGCGTGAGGAACGCTATCATTTAGTTATGCAAAAGCTTCACTCTTTTGATATGCATGCTAATGAAAGTGCAAATGAAATGTACTCACGGTTGAATGTTCTTGTAGAAGAGCTAAATGGACTTGGCCTCACACAAATGCAACCATCTGATGTTGTGAGGAAGATTCTTTGTGTCCTTCCAATTGAGAAGTATGGACACATTGTGACGGTGCTACATCAAGGTGATCTTTCCACCGCTACACCAACTCAAATCTTGGGAAAGATCAATGCGCATGAGATGTACATGCACATCACACCAAGTGGTGGCTCCTCCACCGACAAGAAGAAGGACTTGGTCTTCAAAGTTAGTCATGACAAGAAGGGCAAGTCCAAGGCTATTGAGGTGCATCATGAGAGCTCAAGTGATGAAGAGGATGACTCCAACATCGCTCTCATGGTGAGAAGAACCACCAAGATGTTGAAGAAGCTTCACAAGAATGGAGTCAACTTTGACTCAAGAAAGAAGAAGTTCTTCACAAGTAGCAAGAGGAGGCCAATCTCAGAAATGGATTGCTACAATTGTGGTGAGCTTGGCCATCTTGCTCATCAATGCACCAAGCCCAAGAAAGAGAGCTACAAGAACAAGAACAAGAGCAAGAAGTATGACTCATCAAGTGAAGATGAGAAGAAGAATGAGAAGCCCTACTACAAGAAGGATGTCAAGAAGAAGAAGCAATACCCAAGAAAGGTGGCAAGGCTTACATTGTTGGTGATTGGCTCACCGACATTGACTCCTCCGGTGGCTCATCAAATGAAGATAGTGATGATGAGAAGGAGAAGGTGGCCGCTCTAGTCATTGGCTCCTCTATACCACCACCACCACCGTCATCATCATCATCTACACACCTATGCCTCATGGCTAAAGGTGATCGAAAGGTACAAAGCGATGATGACTCTAGTGATGGTGAATTTGAGGCACCCACTTATGATGAGCTTGTTAAATTGCTAAACAACTACTCTAAAATCATAAGAAAGACTAGAGCTAAAAATGAAAAGCTTGTTGATGAGAATGAATCTCTTGTTGAGAAATATGATCATGCTATTCATGCTAGTGATGAGCTAAAAGATGAACTTGCTACTATGTCATCCACTATCAAGGAGCTCAAGTCCTCTAACAAAGAGCTCAAAGCTAAAAATGAAAAACTTGATAAGATGCATAGTGACTTTACGACTAGTTATGCTTTGCTTAAAGAACAATACACTCAAGTGAAAGTTGACTATGATACTCTCACCGTTGCTTATGATATGCTTTCACATGAGACACATGATGCTCCTAACCTTGTTGTTAAGTGTGACATAGCAACATCTTGTGAGGACTTGGTTAGTGAGCATGATGAGCAAAGAGCTAGTGGCAAGGGCAAGAATGTGGTTGTGGCCGATCACTATGATGATTATGTCAAGATCAAGAACGAGAATGCAAAGCTCAAGGTTGATCTAGAGAAGCTTGCAACCACAAAGCAAGTCATTGTTGAGACCCAAGATGATGATTATAGCATGTCACTTGAGCTAGACATGCTAAAAGAAGAGAACAAGAGATTGAAGATGGAGAGAGATTACAAGATGACACCATCTCAATTAGAGCTCCAACAAGAGAATGACAAGCTCAAGAAAGAAAAGGAGCGCCTCACCACCGGGTTGAAGAAATTCACCAAGGGGCAATGTCTTCAAAGTGAGCTACTCATGAACACCGTGATGAAGACAAATAGAAATGGTATTGGCTTCCTTGAAGAGAAGATGAAGCAACGCAAAAGCATCACTAAGCCAAAGAAGAAGAAGATTGGAAGATGCTATGAGTGTGTAAAGGAAGGACACTTTGCTCATGATTGTGAAGAGCCTAAACCTACACCCTTGCCCAAGCATGCTAGGCCCTTTGCTTTCAATGCTCACTACATGCTTAGACAAGACTCTAGTGGCAAGATGACAGTCATGTTCATGGGGCCTCCTAACAAGAATAGTTCAAAGCAAATTTGGGTTGCTAAGTCACTAGTAGAGAAGGTTAAGGGACCGCAACAAGTTTGGGTCCCAAAAGCTCAAGCTTGATTTCTTGTGTGTGTAGGTGAACTACAAGACCGGTGGATCTCATTGGGTGATTGATAGTGGTTGCACACAACATATGACCGGTGATCCCCGGATGTTCACCTCACTAGAAGAGAATGTTAATGACCAAGATAAGATTACATTTGGTGACAACTCAAAGGGCAATGTCAAGGGATTGGGCAAAGTGGCAATTTCAAATGATCATACCATCTCCAATGTACTTCTAGTTGCATCATTGAGCTTCAACTTGCTATCCGTTGGGCAACTATGTGATCTTGGCTTTCAATGTTTGTTCACCGACAAGGAAGTGGTTGTGACCAAGAAAGATGATACACAAGTGATATTCAAGGGCTTTAGATACAACAATCTCTATCTAGTGGATTTCACCTCCGAAGATGCCAATTTGAAGACATGTTTGTTCACTAAGCAATCACTTGGTTGGCTATGGCATAGAAGATTGGCTCATGTGGGAATGAACACTCTCAACAAGTTATTGAAGAAGGATTTGGTTAGAGGTTTGAAGGATGTCAAATTTGAGAAGGACAAATTGTGTAGTGCATGTCAAGCCGGCAAGCAAGTTGCAAACACTCATCCAACCAAAGCCTTTGTATCAACATCAAGAGAGTTAGAGCTACTTCACATGGATCTATTTGGGCCAACTACATATGCTAGCTTGGGTGGAAATCTCTATTGCCTAGTGATTGTTGATGATTATTCAAGATACACTTGGGTATTCTTTCTTCATGACAAATCCGAAGCAACCCCTTCATTCAAGAAGTTTGCCAAGAGAGCCCAAAATGAGTTTGACTTGAAAATCAAGAAGATAAGAAGTGACAATGGAAGAGAGTTCGACAACACCCACATTGAAGAATATTGTGATGAAGTTGGGATCAAGCATGAAGTCTCCGCAACATATACACCACAGCAAAATGGGGTAGTTGAGAGGAAGAACCGGACACTAATCACCCTAGCAAGGACAATGCTAGATGAGTACACTACACCGGAAAGATTTTGGGCGGAAGCAATCAACACCGCTTGCTATGCATCAAACCGGTTGTTTCCCCATCGTCTCCTTGGCAAGACCCCCTATGAGCTACTCAACAACAAGAAGCCAGATATATCATTCTTTAGAGTGTTTGGGTGCAAATGCTACATCTACAAGAAGCGCCAACACCTAGGGAAGTTCCAACGTCGATGTGATATTGGTTTTCTTGTTGGTTACTCATTGAAGTCCAAAGCATATCGAGTATTCAACCATGCCACCGGGATGGTAGAAGAAACATATGATGTGGAATTCGATGAATCTAATGGCTCTCAAGGAGAGCATGAAAATCTTGATGATGTAGGTGATGAACCATTGAGGGAAGCAATGAAGAATATGCCGGTTGGAGCCATCAAGCCTAAAGATGATGATGATGATGTGCAAGTCCTTGATAAGCCATCATCATCCAATGTACCACATGATGATGACAAAGATGGGAGGGATCCATTTGAAGATACTCATGTCTCCCATGATCAAATGATGATACAAGCTCATGATGTTGATGCTTCACAAGCGGCCCCTCAAGTGGTTGATCGAAGGACTACTCCTTCACTACAAGCTCATCCTCAAGATCTCATCATAGGGAGTCCAACAAGGGGTGTAATGACTCGATCTCAAAAACTTCCTTTATTTATTGAACATCACTCCTTTGTGTCTCTTGTTGAGCCTACCATTGTAGATGAAGCTCTAGGTGATCCGGATTGGGTGAATGCTATGCATGAAGAATTAAACAACTTCACCCGCAACCAAGTTTGGACACTTGAAGAGCGACCCAAAGGCGCAAGAGTCATTGGAACAAAATTGGTGTTTCGGAACAAGCAAGATGATCAAGGCAAGGTTGTTAGAAACAAGGCAAGGCTAGTGGCAAAGGGGTTCTCTCAAGTTGAAGGTTTGGATTTTGGAGAGACCTTTGCACCGGTTGCAAGACTCGAAGCCATTCGTATCCTCCTTGCATATGCATCACATCATGACATTAAATTATATCAAATGGATGTGAAAAGTGCATTTTTAAATGGCTTCATAAATGAACTAGTCTATGTTGATCAACCTCCCGGGTTTGAAGACCCTAGATATCCTAATCATGTTTATAGGTTGTCCAAGGCGCTATATGGGCTCAAGCAAGCCCCAAGAGCATGGTACGAGCGCCTCCGGGACTTCCTCATTGAGAAGGGCTTCACCATTGGGAAGGTCGATACCACACTATTCACCAAGAAGTTTGATGGAGAGATCTTCATTTGTCAAGTCTACGTTGATGATATCATCTTCGGGTCAACAAATGAAGCCTATTGCAAGGAATTTGGTGACTTGATGTCGAAGGAGTTCGAAATGTCCATGATTGGAGAGCTCACATTCTTCCTAGGCTTCCAAGTCAAGCAATTGAAGGAGGGGACTTTCATATCTCAAGAGAAGTATACAAAAGACCTCAAGCGCTTCAACATGGATGATTGCAAGCCTATCAAGACTCCAATGCCAACAAACGGACATCTCGACCTAGATGTGGGAGGTAACCCGGTTGATCAAACTCTCTACCGTTCTATGATTGGTAGCTTGTTATATTTGACCGCATCTAGGCCCGACATCATGTTTAGTGTCTGCATGTGTGCTCGCTTTCAAGCCGATCCTAGGGAATCACATCTCATAGCGGTGAAGAGAATCCTTAGGTACCTAAAGCACACCCCAAGCATTGGCCTTTGGTATCCCAAAGGAGCTAACTTCCAACTCGTTGGGTATTCCGATTCGGATTACGCGGGTTGCAAAGTAGATAGAAAAAGCACATCCGGAGGGTGCCATTTGCTTGGGAGATCACTAGTTTCATGGAGTTCGAAGAAGCAAAATAGTGTGGCCTTGTCAACCGCCGAGGCGGAATACATAGTCGCGGGTGCTTGTTGTGCACAAATCCTTTACATGAAGCAAACCCTTTTAGACTATGGTGTAGTTCTAGAAAGGGTACCTTTGTTGTGTGACAATGAGAGCGCGGTTAAGCTTGCTAACAACCCGGTTCAACACTCTCGCACAAAGCACATTGATATTCGCCATCACTTTCTTAGAGACCATGTTTCCAAGAAAGACATATCCTTAGAGGGAGTTAGAACCGAAGATCAACTGGCGGATATCTTCACAAAACCCCTAGATGAGAACACTCTTTGTAGATTGCGAAGTGAGCTTAATGTGCTTGATCTAAGTAACTTTGTCAAAAGGTGAAAGGGGGTTGTCTTTGCATTGCATTGTATAATATGCCATGTCTAAATTATGCTATGCACATAGGCTTGTCAGACGTGGTTAAGATAACCGCCCTAAAAAGCGTGTGAAGAAGCTTACCTATGAGCAAACTTGACAAGCAACCTAGATTCAAATTCCGTATTGCATTGCATATGCATGTGTGTTTGCTTTGTCGTTTCTTTTCGGTTAAGCTTTGAGCAACCGCTATGTTCGTCCACCGCTAGGGGGAGCATTTGAGGCTCCTAATGGTTGAGACCCCTAGTTTTGGTGGCCACATGTTGTCTCCTCGGGATTTATTGCCTATTTTACCTTAAAAATGATATGTAGCCTATGGCAAAATATTTATAAAACTGAGGGTTTATGCGAGGATGCTCATACTAGGTTCCAACTGGTGTTTTTTTGCCTCTTATCTGAATTGGAACTTGGTTGGTAGAGGGAGCCGCAACAGAAATCTTCAAAACAGCTCAAAATGTTGCATCGGACGCTCCCCCAGCGTCCGATGCCCTGCACTGTAGACAGCTCCGGCTGAAACAGTGTCAGGGTAGCGTCCGATGTGTTCCCATCGGAGCATCCGATGCTCCATCGGACGCTGCCCAACGTCCGATGCCGAGGCATAGGACGTGTCCGATGCAAAATGGCCGTTTTTGGAGCTCTCTGGACGGGCAACGGAGCGTCCGATGCTAACCCATCGGCGCGTCCGATGCCCCTTTAAGCGGCGCAGTAAGCTCTTTTCATTGACAGACTGGCCCCACGTGTCATTTTCATCCCCTTCATCCTCCACGCGCCGCTCGCCCGTCTCCTGAGCCCGACCACCCGAGCTCGCACCCAAACCCTAGCTCCGACCGCCCCCGCCGCGTGCCCTCACCCGCCGTTGCTCCGACGTGCGCCCGTGCTCCGACGTGCTCCTCCGCGTCCGCGGCCGCCCCCAAACGCCACCACCGCACGCGCACTCGCTTCACTCCAGCACCTGTTCGCCGGAGCCTTCGAGCCCCCTCGCCGGAGCTCCTCGCCGGCGACCGTCTACCTCCTCGGAGCTCCTCCATCGTCCACGAGCATCTCCTTCTCTCCGGTGACTTCTTCCTCGGCCAGCAGAACCCTCGACGTGAGGACCACCACTCCTTTCCCTAACTGCTGCCCTCCAAGTGCTCGATGCAATGTCCCAAAGGCCGTTCAACTTGTTTTTAACCCCGTTTTCACTCCATTCCTTTGCAGTCCGCCTTGGTGTGACTCGTGGGTGCCAGAACGTCAAGTCTTATCTCTTCTTGGCTCGGTTCGTCGTTCGTCAGGTAGCAAAGCCAATCTCTACTCTTATCTCCATTGCTTTGCTTCTGATAGGACTTCTCATCTCTAGAATATATGTTCTTATATATCTCCTCTCTATTCTATGCAGCGAGTCAGTGACAGCTTGGTTCGTTGGCAGTGACAGATAACCCGGGGCCAAGCCCGCGGGTATGGATTGAGGCCAAGCCTCGCGAGTGTCGGTGACAGAGGATCCGTGACAGGGGGTTTTTCTGGTTTGTCAATTGGTCAGCGGATTTCTTGTCAGCTGTTTGCCACAGGTTTCTTAGAGTCAGTGGGTCTTTCACCGGCTGTTCAGATCTTTCAACGTCTGTTTCTCTGTTCTTGTCAGCCATGCCGCGCTGCAAGAATGTTGGTGGCGGCCCAGGGGACTCTCCTCCACGTCCCCCCTTCCGGTCAGAGGCCTGGGAAGGGGAAGCTGATCACGCGCAGGAAGCGCAGAGAGAGGCAGACCAGGCCAGAGAGGTTGCAGCCACCGCAGAGCGTGCAGAGCGTGGTGGCAGTGCTGGCGGACTTCGGATCGAGGATCAGTTGTCCCCAGACCAACGCATAGCTATCGAGGAGGTTGAGAGGTTCCACCACTCACCGACTGGCACGCTTATGGCTGCCGGTCGCCGGACGACGCTCACGTCTCCGGGAGTGGAGCCCGAGAGCTCAGGGCAGGGCCAGGCAGAGGCCGAGGCAGCTGAGGCTGAGGCAGCGCAGGCAGAGGAAGATGCACCAGAGGCCGAGGCAGAGGAGGAGGTGCCTGAGGAGGTTCCCCGGCGCCAGTCCACTCGTCGCAGGACAGCGGTGCCACCCCGGCCCGATGTCCCTCTGCGGGGAGCACGTGCTCCGTCGAGGCGTGCACCCCCGCCGATCCCGCGACTGGACCTTCGGGCAGCCACCTGTTCTCAGATCCAGACACTTAGGCTCGTCCCAGTCGAGTAGTGGTTCCCGAGGGAGAGGCAACAGCAGACCATCGCAGATTTCTATACCGTGCTGCAGGAGGACTTTTACCAGGGCTACAGGAACGCCGGTATTTGTCTTCGTTCTCAGAGAGTTTGTCCGCTAGAGGCAGTGGTTACGGCAGCGGGAGAGCAGATCCGTCCCATCCTCACGTACCTACCTGGTCTGGCAGACCTTCTAGGGCGGTCTGGCTCATATATTGAGGATTGGGTCTTCCAGTTCTATGCTTCGCTTTGGGTGCTCCCAGACAGAGAGACTATTGAGTTTGCATTTGAGGGGGAGCACTACAGACTGTTCTTGTCCGAGATCCGGAGTTGGTTTGGCTTGAGACACTCACAGACCCGGATCCACGACTTGTGCTACGACAGGACGGAGCCACCCCGCCGCCCTCATGGTGGTGCCCAGCCGTCGACAGACTTGGTCTGTCCCTGCTTCACTGAGCCCTTCGGTGAGGGTTCGAGTCGCGCGCCTAGGGATCTCACCCCTACGACTCGAATCCTCAACGAGGTTCTTTGGCGGACCTTGCTTCCCAGGGTTGGCTTCCGAGAGGGTCTTTCTAGACTGCAGCTATGGTTACTTGCATACATGGTCAGGCAGCAGGAGTTCGACGTCTGGGACATGATTCTTTGTGAGATGGAGGATACAGTGGCAGAGGGCATCAAGGCCCGGAGACTGCTACCTTATGCACATTGGATCTCCTATATTCTGTGGAAGGTAGCTGCTACTACGGGGTATCACCCCAGTCAGTCGCTCACTGGGTCCGCGACCGTGTTCCCCGAGTACAACATGAGTCAGCTATTGGGACACGGCCGGGATCGCAGGCAGCAGCAGCAGCAGGATGCTCCGACCAGTTCACGCCAGAGGCCTGAGGTCCCAGAGTCAGCTCAAGAGCAGGACGAGGCCGTCCAGGCTCTCACAGAGCAGGAGCTAGCCGAGCTCGAGGGTGGTGACACGTACGTCGCAGAGGACCCCACCGACAGCTCTGACGAGGATTACCAGCTCCCGCCCCGCTACCAGCCTAGAGCTCACGACACTGAGGTCGGGCCGTCCAGCACCTCCGATCCCGCACTCCTTGCTATACTGTCACGGATGGAGGAGCAGCAGCGGACGGTCACTCAGGACGTCCAGAGGCTCACTCAGGAGCAGCAGCGTCTGGCTCAGCAGCAGGCCTTGGCCCAGCAGCAGGCGCAGGAGCGGTCCGACGCCCTACAACGGCAGATGCTGGAGTTGCAGCAGCTGACTCTCAGTTTCATGGAGCGTATCATGAGTGGTCCGCCTCAGTGGCAGTGGCAGCAGCCCCCTCCCCAGCACCAGCAGCTTCAGTGGCAGCCGCCCGTACCACCTCACTCGCAGCCGCAGTTTGGACAGCCGCCGCAGTTTCCACAGAGCTCCTCTCAGTTTACCACCTTCACCACTCCGCCTGGAGGAGCTCCTGTCTTCAGTCCTCTGCGCACCGGGTTCACTCCGCGACCAACAGAGTCCCTCTATACGACGACTACCTCTGTGACACGGGACTTGTCGGCCACCTTCAGTGAGCTCACTGGGATCCCCACGCCAGATCTATAGGATCCAGACCGGACGTCTACAGCTCCAGTCACTTCCACTACCGAGACTCTTCCGAGCTCAGTAGCGTCCTCGGAGCAGACAGAGCCTGTCCCGTCAGAGACCACGACGACCGTGCAGGTTGAGTTACCTCCGATTCATGAGCTTCCGCATTCAGATAATCAGCCTAACACCGCTACAGAGACTGCGACAGCTTCAGAGTAGGCAGAGCCGGTCCAGCAGCCAGAGCCGACCCAGACCGCTTCTCAGCAGCTTCCAGCTTCCGAGGGTCAGCAGGCTACCGGCGTGTCTTCGTCCGACTCCGAGGAGTACCTCCAACAGTTCGAGTTTACTCAGCGCACTCCGGAGACGGCACCTGACTCGTCTGCACCACCTCCGCCCTCCGACGCTTAGTTTGGCGCTTGATGCCAAAGGGGGAGAGTGGATGAGTATAGCGATAGGGGGAGCAATGTGAGAGGGCTTTTGATTTCTTATGCTGTGTTACTTTCACATACGCTCTTTACTTATTGCATCTTTTGGCACTATGTTTGTGATATACTTGTGCTTATGACATGCTTGTGCTCACTATGATATATTATATGACATGTCATTTCATTTCGCTCAATACTTGCTCTTAATTCTCACGTGTTATGTATTTGAGCTCTTTTACTCTTGCACTTGCTTTTCACTCTAACTTGTTGAGTGCAGGATGATGGCATGATATGTATGAGCTAGCTCCTAATCATTTTCTCTTATTCATTGCAAGTTCATACATATCATGATTTAAAAACCTCTTCTACCTATACTCGTCTCGTGTTGTCATCAATCACCAAAAAGGGGGAGATTGAACGCATCTTGGCCCCTAGTGGGTTTCAGTGATTGGATGAAACACAAGATTACTGTGACTAACGTGTGTTTTTGCAGAAACAAGATTGAGTTAGGTCACGGTAATGGCGACGATATGGGCATATGGAGTTCATGTCCCCTGGCGATGGATATCGTTTCGGTTTTCAAAGGACGGACGACGAAGACGGTGGTAGACTAGGCTAAGTGTCATATGGTGTTGGAGGACACTTAGGTAGTCTTAGGTCTTTTGTTTTTCCTTTGGCCGTACTATAAAGGGGAGCATGAATCAGTAGCTTGACCTAGATGAGTCTATTGAGGTAGGTGTGGTGCACACTTGTTATTTCATAGCCCTAGGTAGCTCAGAGAGATGCCTTAAGTCGAGAGGATCAAAAGTCGTTTAGGCCGCGTCGCGATCCGAGTTGAGTCTGCCCTTGTAATGGGCATCGGACACTGGCCAGGTGTGCATCGGACGCGTCCGATGCTCACCACGACTAGGGTTTAGTCTGGTGCGTGGCATCGGACGCGCCGATGTGTTCACATCGGACGCGCCCGTGCCACTGTTCACGTGCGCGTGAACTGGAGGCCGCATCGGACGCTGGCATCGGACGCTGAGGGCCAGCGTCCGATGGCCATCCAGAGAGGTTCCAGAGAGGGTAAAACTACATCAGACGCGTCTGATGTGGTGGCATCGGACGCTGCCCAGCGTCCGATGTCCCTTTAACAGGTCTGACAAGAGGGTACAGTCGACCGTTGGTCGAGGTCATCGACGTGTCCGATGCCCCCGCAGAAACCCTGTCTTGTGTAGTTTTTGGATGGCCGGTTGGGGGAGTATTTATACTCCTTCCCTCCATCCATTTGAGTGTTCTTGCCACTTCCATCTGCTGAGAGACACATTGTGAGTGTGAGATAGTGCAAGAGCCCTAGTGAGGTTGAGGGATTTGCTAATTGTGAGAATTAGACACCTCCTAGTGAGAATTGAGTAGCAAGTGTGCATCCATCCATCTCTTTGGCCTTGTGTTGGTCAAGTGAGAGTTCTAGCTTGTTACTCTTGATGATCGGCATCACCTAGATGGCTTGGTGGCGATCGTGAAGCTTGGAGAGCATCCGGTGGCATTGTGGATGACCCAAGCAAGCTTGTGACCGGTAGTGAGCGATTCACCGGGCCGGAGCGGCGAAGAATCAGCTCCTAGTGAGCACTTGATCCTTGCGCGGATCAAGGGGGAGCGATACCCTTGCGCGGGTGCTCCAATGAGGACTAGGGGGTGTGCCGACACCTCGATACCTCGGCAAAAAGATCGTCGTGTCATCTCTACTCCTTTACTTACACATTTACTTTCAAGCAATTCAATTCCGCATTATTACTTGTTGTTCATTCACTATTGAATTGCTTTGCTAGAGTAGGAGTGGCATAGACTTGGTCTTTTGTGCGGTAGAGTAAAGAGAAACACACTTCTAGGCACTAGGGGGTTAATTGGGGCTTAATAGGTTTTATTCTTGCAAGAAGTTTTAGAAAAGCCCAATTCACCCCCCCTCTTGGGCATCTTGATCCTTTCACTAGCCGCTGCAAGTAATTGATCTGCGGCACATTGATAGACCTGATTTGCGTAATATATTTGATGAAAGATGCAAATCGGCACAGGCTTGCAATAGTAGTCTTGTGATGTTTTTCGGTAGCCTACGGGGATGTTTGGTTCCCGGTCTTCAGTTGCCATGCCACGAATGCGGCTCACCACATAAAATCGGATGTTGTGGCTCACCACAGAAAACCAGATGTTCACGAATGCGGCTCGCCACACAAAATCAGATGTTGTGGCTCATCATAGAAAATCAGATGTTGTTTGGTTCGTGCGTAAAGTAAATAAGTAATGCTCGCCACAGAATCATAGAAAATCAGATGTTGTGTGCTAGCTTTTTCGTCACGGTTGCGGCGAACGTTTTCTCCGCCACAAGAGTGTGGCGTGCTACAGCTTACCGTGGCTTCTGACGGCTGACATCCAAATAGCCCCTACATATTTTTTTTTGTAGGCTTGCAGCAGCAGTCTTGTGATGTTTTTCGGTAGTCTACATATTTTTTTATCTTTGCTTACTGAAAACGTGGTCTGCACATATGCTTACGTGAGTTTTTGCAATCATTCATGTATTAACTGCAACAATTATCATGTACACGTAATAGTGGACTGCAAGTGGTGCATCTCCTAGGATTTCTAGGGTATTTTAAACCTAGTTAGTCAAGAGATTGACATTTAGCTTAAGCTAATGCAGTCAAGAGGTCTTGAGCTGAGGCAGTTAAGAGGTTGACACTCGACATAGGTTGGTTAACCTAAATGGGTCACCACATTGTCACACCCCTTCTCTTCCTCCATTAGTTTTTTTTTGCCTCCTTAGCGCATCTAAGGCAGTCCCTTAATACCACCACTCGTCCCCGTAAAACTATCATATTGGGAGAGATATGTCATTTTTTTCTTCTCCAAAAGTCCCTCAATAACCATCTTTTTTTCGTGGGTGTGAGCATCTAGGCCCCTAGTGGGTTTCGGTGATTGGATGACAGCGGTAAATTACTATGACTAACGTGTGTTTTGCAGAAACAGTTGAGTTAGGTCATGGTAATGATGATCGTGAGGGCACTATGGTATTCATGCCCCCTTATTGATGGAATTCGTTCAGTTTTCAAAGGATGGACGACGAAGACTGTGATAGGCTAGTCCTAAGTGTCATTTGGTGTTGAAGGACACTTAGAGTAGCATAGGTCTTTGTTTTATCTTTGGCCATACTATTAAGAGGGGTTTGAATGGGTAGCTTGACCTAGGTGAGACTTTTGAGTTAGGTGTGGTGCACACGTGTTAACCAAAGCCCTAGGTAGCTTAGAAAGGTCCCTAAGATCATAAGGAAGAAAGTTCGTGAAGGAAGCGTCGCAAACCGAAGTCGTTTTGGACTTCAAATTGCGACCGGACGCTCGAACCCTAGTGACCGGACGCTGGGGCATGCGTCCGGTCAGTAGTGTTGGCTGAGGGGTGGGCCTGGTTGTGACCGGACGCTCCTCAGCACTCGACCGGACGCACCAGGGTGGTGAGTCCGGTCGCGTCCAGAGAGGTTCCAGAGAGCAATTTGGTTGACCGGACGCGTCCGGTCAGTGGTGACCGGACGCATGAGAGCGTCCGATCAACACTTCGTACGAGTGTCAGTGCTAACGTCAGTTAGCCGTTGGGCACTGACCGGACGCGTCCGGTGTAACACCCTAGGTGTTAAGCAACCCTAATTGCATAACTTGACATCTCATGAGCATAAAGCATCATCATCTCATGTTGCATTCTTTCTTATTAAGTGTCATTTCATGTGAGCTTTTGTAATGCTATGCTTGATTGAATGCTTGTTTGTCTTGTTTGTGGAGTGCTTAAGTCTCCTTAGTAGCTGAACCTTGTTAGGGAGTCAAAATGAAGCTAGGTTTATGTTGGTCATGTTGGCTAACCAAGTCTCTAACCCTAGTTGCCTTAATAGAGCCCTAGGAGTCCTTTTGTTTGACTAACTAAGACCTTCTTGATAGAAGCTTTGCATGGTTGTGGGCCCTTAACCAAAAGTGTGTAGAATTTAGAGTAGAACAAAAGTTGTTTAAGGCCCAACTCATGAAAATGGGTTTAACAAGGTGTTTTAGGACCCACAAGGCAGATTTGAGGGAGTTTAGACTTAGAAAATTTCTCTAAGTCCTAACTGTCCAAAACAGTTTCATCTAGCCATCTTTGGAGCTTTCTTGAGAACAATCTAGGCCGAACCAAACCTTGATCTTGTAATCAAAGTTGTAGCTGGCATGTAGCTCTAAGCCATGGAGCAAGTGGTTTAGCGTTTCATCAAATGGATTAGGAGTTAATCGCGCTCAAAGTTCGGCCGTCAGTCGGCCATCGTTAACTGAATCAGGCGATTCAGTTTGAATCGACACCGGTCATGGCCGACCGCGCGCAGAAGACGCCCGCCGCGTGGCGCAATTCGGCCGGGGACGCAGCGTCCGCACGCGGCGTGGCAAGCATAAGCTGCCGCTCGCCCCGCTGCCCGAAGCCGCGCCGCTCCTCCCTCCATTCTGTCCCTCTCTCGCTCTCTGCTCTCGCCGGCGCTAGAAAAGGGAGGAAGGGGAGAAAGCAGGGCGCCGCCGCCGTTCGCCGCCGTTCACCGCCGTTCCGCCACCGCACTGACCATCCATCCAACCACCAAGCTTCGCCGTGAGCCCCCACACCCCGTGCTACCCTTAGCACCCTGTAGGAAGCCTAGGTGAGCCTCGGGATGAGCTGCCGCCATGACCGCCGAGCTCGGTCCGCCGTGGCCGGCCTCCGTTCTGTGGTTCCGTGTCACCCTAGCGCTCGTTTAGGGGTTAGTGAGGTCCGAGGAGAGGGTAGAGGGTGATGGTTTAGCCGATTAGGGTTAAGAGCCCGCGGAACGCCGCCGTCCGCCATGACCGCCATGGCCGGCGCGCTCGGTCCGCCGTGGCCAACCCTCTTCCCGAGCTCAACCATCTGCCCTAGCTAGTGTTCGCGAGTCGCCTCGACTTGCCAGAGCTAATGGTGGTGACGGTTAGGCCGATTAGGGTCTGGAAGCGCGAGTACGCCGTCGTCCGCCGCTTGCCAAGGTCGCCGGAGTGGCACCGCCGTGGACATGGGTGCTCGGAGCTTGCGCCCTGGCTTCTGAGCCTCGGGTTAGGTTTACAAAGGTCACCGGAGTAGGATTCGGGAGTCCGTTTAGCTCGTCGTGGCCGGAGTCGGCCGGCGTAGCTCGCCCGCGCCGCCGTGTCCGCCATCGTCGACGGCGAGCTCTATCCGAGCATGCGCCGGGCTAGATAGGGGTACCGACGAGTGCGGAAGGTTGAGGGGAGTTCGCCGGTGGGGTTGGTTTCGCCGGGGAGTTCGCCGTCGGCGAGCTCCGCCGTGGTCAACTCCTCCCCTGTCTCGGTGGGGATGACAGGTGGGGTCAGTTTGACCCGAGGGCCCGCGCGTCAGTGAGTCAGGTTCCGTCTGTGTGCACTGGTTCGGGTGTACGTAGCAGTTTAGGTTTGAATGTTTTTCAGGTTTTGTTATTTAGTTTCCAGAAATTGTGTATTGCTTGTTTAATTCATATCTTGCCAAATATAAATGCTAAAAAGGTGAAACAAGTTTTGTTAGGTTTGTTATGTTGAGGTCTATGCATGAAAAATATAATATGTCCAGTTTGTGGTGATTTTCTATGTAGTTATATTTAATTCATGTTTAGGCTGAAATCTTGTTAAATGCTTAGTAAATTATGTATAGCTCAGAAAAATGTGATTCTTGTTTTGTTAGGTTTGTGTTGATTAGTAGTTCCTGGGAAAAATGTAAAATGAGGATGCTCTGTGAAATAATTTGGCAGTAGTAATTAAAATGATTAAATGCTGTTTTCTTGTTTATTTTGTAGTAATTAAAATATGAAGAGTATGGACTTGGTAATTTTTGCTGACTGCTCTTGTGCTAGGAAGTTCAGAAGAAAATTATGAAATTTGTTGTTTGACGCTTTGTACTAGGGGGTGTAGTTCAAAGCACCTTTTCATGATAGAATTTGTCTTTTTCATAGGGGGTAGAGTCTAGGTCCAAATGGGATGAAATTTGGACAGGGGATTAGATTAAGTGTTGTGAATCTCCAGTAATTTTTGTAGATTTTTCCCAAGCTGTCTAGAATGGGTTGCTGTTATAGGTTGGTTTGTTTAGAGTTAGTCTAGCTCTGGCTAGATGTTAACAAACCCGTTAAGCAACTTTGATGTGGTGACAACAAGACTTAGTAAGTAGTATGTTAAATTAAGTAAGTGAGTAGTAGTAGATGACATGTGCTTATCTCCTGAGTTGTTACTCCATGTTGCATCACTATGCATCCCATGTGCATTCATGTTATTCATTCATGTACCGCATCATGCAGGATCGGTAGTGGAAGCTCCGGACCCGACGCCGGAGGAGCAGTGCCAGGAGGAGGCACCGGAGGAGAGGGTTCCGGAAGGAGACGCTGAGGACCTGCCGGAGTGCCGTGATCACCGCCCCGCCGACTTCGAGCGAGGCAAGCCCCGGAGCATTTTCTCCTACGGTTTGCAAATTACCGTTTACAAGTTAACCTGATATGATTGTTGCATTAGGTTATAGGAGTTGTGTGATACCGTTGCTGCATTAATTAATTATCCTTGTCCACCTGCAAATATTACCTTGTTATCCCTGTTAAGTCTAGGCTCGTTTATGCTTAGCCTGCTTAGACCGGTAAAAGTCGGGTGATTTCCTGTCTCCCGCATATAGGTGGATACTGATCATGACTAGCCTTGTGCTATCATGGAGATAACCATGTGATAATTAATTTGAGACCGGGCGGGATGTAGGAGCAGCAGGACATGGGTTCTGTGTGCTAGTAGTCTCCCGTCTGTGTCGATTAGGAACCGACGAAGGCACACCTCAGTCATTTTGAACGCGTCAATCACTTAACGGAGCAGGTGCGGGTACCTCCCGTGAAGCCGAGTAAGGTGTTTCGAGCCGGTGATGGAGACGTTGACGCCTAACACCCAGGGCCTTACATGTACCGTGGGCAACTATTCTGATCGACCTGGCATGGTCCGAGGGCAGGCAGGGCCTGATCGACCTGGCATGACCGTGGGCAGTTAAATAGCTTGAGCGACCTGGCATTGAGATAACCCTCGGTGTAGAAGGGTCCATGGCCGTCCCGCGATTTGGGTTCTCGAACCTCCTGAATTGGTCGCCAACGGCCACCTGGCAGGGTGTGACGGGCGAGTGTGCGACATTTTATCCCCAGCTGGTAGGAATCGATTATAATCGCCATCGCTCCTGGTTAGTGAGTAACTTGACTGAGCATGTGTTACCGTAGTAATATATGGAATTAATGATGGTTATGGTTGGTGAATCTGAAAGGCTATTAATGAAATAGTCACTGTTGCTTGAATAAGTAGTCAAGTGTTTGCTCTAGATCAGGTGCAAATCTAGATAATCAGGCTGATTTCATAAAAGTGACTGCTAATACTCTAATGATGATGATTTAATAATAGAATGCTTTTATGCAAAAAGGTAAGTGTGGCCAACCCCAGATACAGCCTTGCATAATCCTTGGTGTCAATTATTTCTGGTTTATGACGGGTAAGTCTAGCTGAGTACCTTCTCGTACTCAGGGTTCTATTCCTTGTTGTTGCAGATGGGCAATGCTTCTACGGCTATTGCGAGAACTGTCTGTACCCCGTCGAGGGCAGTGACTAGACCATGGGCATGGTCGACCCTTATCTTCCCTGATGCTTTTGTGGATTGATCAAGCATATGGCACTGTATTGTGAACTAAGGACTTGCGTTTCAAAACTATGTCGCTTCCGCTTTTGAATTTGAACTATGGTTTGTAATAACTGTTGAACTCCGATGTATTTGAACTATGTGCGAACTGAATGTAGGTCGTGGACATGTACGCTAATCTATTACGATCTTGGTTAAAGTTGAATGACTTGAAATCCTTCGAGATTTCCGGACTACCGGGTTTATACGGGCTTAAGTACTTGTAGTCTCTGCGCAAGCAGCGATTCGGTGCTTAATCTGGTATAAATTGGTCGGTTCTGTCACATCCGGTCACCCCGACAGTGCGTCCGGTCAGTGTGTAAACTGGCTGGACTTACCCCTTCGTGCATGTTTCGAGTTGGGGGGGTATAAATATGCCTTCCCCTCATTCATGCTGTTACTCTTGCTCATTTGAAAGGTTGACAAACACATTGTGATTCCAAGTGAGTGCAAGAGGCCTAGTGAGGTTGAGAGATTTGATAATTGAGTGATCAAACACCTCATTAGTGAATAGAGAGTAGCAAGTGTGCATCCACCCATCTCATTAGCCTTGCGTTGGTCAAGTGAGAGTTCTTGCTTGTTACTCTTGGTGATCGGCATCACCTAGACGGCCTGGTGGCGATCGGAGAGCTTGGTGATCATCCGGAGGCATTGTGGATGACCCAAGCCAAGTTGTGACCGGTAGCGAGCGATTCACCGGGCCGGGGTGGCGAAGAATCAGCTTGTAGTGAGCACTTGATCCTTGCGCGGATCAAGGGGGAGCGATACCCTTGCGCGGGTGCTCCAACGAGGACTAGGGGGTGTGCCGACACCTCGATACCTCGGCAAAAAGATCATCGTGTCATCTCTACTCTCTTTACTACGCATTTACCTTTGAGCAATTCAATTTCGCATTTACTTGTTGTTCTCTCATAAGTTGAATTGCCATGCTAGAGTAGAATTGGTTTAGCGATAGTCTTTTGTGCGATTGATTCTTGTCATATACACTTCTAGGCACTAGGGGGTTAATTGGGGGTTGATAGGTTTTATTATTGCAAGAAGTTTTAGAAAAGCCCAATTCACCCCCCCTCTTGGGCATCTTGATCCTTTCAATTGGTATCGGAGCCTCGTGCTCTCGATTTAGGCTTAACCGCCTAGAGTTAAGATGTCCGGAGGTGATGGACCACCTCCCATGTTTGAGGGAGACAACTTTACATATTGGAAAATCCGTATGGAGTCGTACCTAGAAGCGGTTGATGTGAAATGCCGCGATGCCGCCATAACCGGCTTTGCCAAGCCCAAGGAAGGCACAAGCCTCACTCCTAATGAGGAGGAAAATGAGAAATGGAATGCAAAGGCCAAAAACATTCTTTTTAGAGGCATTTGCAAAGATGTGTTCAACCGTGTTCGGAACCACAAAAATGCCCATGATCTATGGGAAAACATTTGTGCGCTCCATGAGGGAACCAAGAGTGAGCGTGAGGAACGCTATCATTTAGTTATGCAAAAGTGTCGGGGGAACGCAAAAGGGGTACCCCCAATCAACGCAAAACACACGGGTTAAATCCTAGAATACCAATTAATAGCAAGCCCAGCTAGACTTAACCACCCGAATACCAACCTGTCAAAACCCACAACACCGGCCCACCACGGGGAAGCCTAGGCCCGCCGAATGCCTCCCAAACCACCTCGTGGTAGCCTGCCTCTCGAGCTCTGGCTCAAGGGGTTCGAGCCCGCCACCGCCATACACCACCCCTCGAGGGCACATCACGCCCCTCGAGCAGCGCCAAGCACCGGATGCCAACCCCACACCAAACATTTAATGCACTCACCTACCCCCGTCACGTCCTCTGAGACGCAGCATGCGCCACAGTGAACCGGAGTCTGAGTCAAACCTCCTTTTCACCATAAGCATGGGTGAAAAGGCACCAGTACAGCACTGTTCGACCATACCATGCACTGTGGCACGTCCCGGTCACATCTCGAGACCCGGATTTCCGCTGTACGACCAGGTTCCCCGGAACTCGCCCATACCCGCGGAGCTCGAGCCTCCCGCAGGCGCCACCTCGAGGCCGGTTCTGCTCCCCTCGAGCCCTAATTGCCGTCATATGATTGGAGGACAGGTACCCCTAAGACCCGGCGGGGCTATGCACGTATCGTACGTGCCGGGATGGGCGGTGCACGGCCTCCACGTCGCCACGCCTCCACGTCCGCACCCGGGATGGAGGCCACGTTTCAAGGACGCCCCAACAGCAACCCCCACGTCGGCTACAATGTCTTCGACAAGACAGGGTTCCTACCCTTCCCCGTATTGGGCACCGTACGCCCCGACACCTGTAGTACCCTTGTGTAACCCTGGCCTCCCCTTGCTCTATAAAAGGGGACACCAGGGCCCTCAGTCGACGGTTACACAACTCCGGAGACAACACACGAGTCCACACACACGCTCGAGTCCGGACTCCGGTCCACGCTCATTGAGCTTGTATTCGCCCCTGTACAAGCACTTAGGTGCAAGTAATACAAGAACCTCCTCCCCCGCTGGACGTAGGGCCTTCTTTGCCCGAACCAGGATAAATCCTTGTGTCATCTTGCATCACCATCCAGGAAGAGAGCACGCGATCATATTACTCGTTGGTGTCGTACCCCCGGGTTCGAAACACCGACAAAAAGCTTCACTCTTTTGATATGCATGCTAATGAAAGTGCAAATGAAATGTACTCACGGTTGAATGTTCTTGTAGAAGAACTCAATGGACTTGGCCTCACACAAATGCAACCATCCGATGTTGTGAGGAAGATTCTTTGTGTCCTTCCAATTGAGAAGTATGGACACATCGTGACAGTGCTACATCAAGGTGATCTTTCCACCGCTACACCAACTCAAATCTTGGGAAAGATCAATGCGCATGAGATGTACATGCACATCACACCAAGTGGTGGCTCCTCCACCGACAAGAAGAAGGACTTGGCCTTCAGAGCTAGCCATGACAAGAAGGGCAAGTCCAAGGCTATTGTGGTGCATCATGAGAGCACAAGTGATGAAGAAGATGATTCCAACATTGCTCTCATGGTGAGAAGGACCACCAAGATGTTGAAGAAGCTTCACAAGAATGGAGTCAACTTTGACTCAAGAAAGAAGAAGTTCTTCACAAGTAGCAAGAGGAGGCCAATCTCCGAAATGGATTGCTACAATTGCGGTGAGCTTGGCCATCTTGCTCATCAATGCACCAAGCCCAAGAAAGAGAGCTACAAGAACAAGAACAAGGGCAAGAAGTATGACTCATCAAGTGAAGATGAGAAGAAGGATGAAAAGCCCTACTACAAGAAGGATGGCAAGAAGAAGAAGCAATACCACAAGAAAGGTGGAAAGGCTTACATTGTTGGTGATTGGCTCACTGACATTGATTCCTTCGGTGGCTCATCAAATGAAGATAGTGATGATGAGAAGGAGAAGGTGGCCGCTCTAGTCATTGGCTCCTCTACACCACCACCACCACCGTCGCCATCATCATCTACACACCTATGCCTTATGGCCAAGGGTGACCGGAAGGTACAAAACGATGATGACTCTAGTGATAGTGATAGTGATGGTGAATTTGAGGCTCCTACTTATGATGAACTTGTCAAATTGCTAAATGACTACTCTAAAATCATAAGAAATACTAGAGCTAAAAATGAAAAGCTTGTTGATGAAAATGAATCTCTTGTTGAAAAATGTGATCATGCTATTCATGCTAGTGATGAGCTAAAAATGAACTTGCTACTATGTCATCCACTATCAAGGAGCTCAAGTCCTCTAACAAAGAGCTCAAAGCTAAAAATGAAAAACTTGATAAGATGCATAGTGACTTTACGACTAGTTATGCTTTGCTTAAAGAACAATACACTCAAGTGAAAGTTGACTATGATACTCTCACCGTTGCTTATGATATGCTTTCACATGAGACACATGATGCTCCTAACCTTGTTGTTAAGTGTGACATAGCAACATCTTGTGAGGACTTGGTTAGTGAGCATGATGAGCAAAGAGCTAGTGGCAAGGGCAAGAATGTGGTTGTGGCCGATCACTATGATGATTATATCAAGATCAAGAATGAGAATGCAAAGCTCAAGGTTGATCTAGAGAAGCTTGCAACCACAAAGCAAGTCATTGTTGAGACCCAAGATGATGAGTATAGCATGACACTTGAGCTTGACATGCTAAAAGAAGAGAACAAGAGATTGAAGATGGAGAGAGATTACAAGATGACACCATCCCAATTAGAGCTCCAACAAGAGAATGACAAGCTCAAGAAAGAGAAGGAGCACCTCACCACCGGGTTGAAGAAATTCACCAAGGGACAATGTCTTCAAAGTGAGCTATTCATGAACACCGTCATGAAGACCAATAGAAATGGCATTGGCTTCCTTGAGGAGAAGATGAAGCAACGCAAGAGCATCACTAAGCCAAAGAAGAAGAAGATTGGAAGATGCTATGAGTGTGGAAAGGAAGGTCACTTTGCTCATGATTGTGAAGAGCCAAAGCCCACACCCTTGCCCAAGCATGCTAGGCCCTTTGCTTTCAATGCTCACTACATGCTTAGACAAGACTCTAGTGGCAAGATGAAGGTTATGTTCATGGGGCCTCCTAACAAGAATAGGCCAAAGCAAATTTGGGTTGCAAAGTCACTAGTAGAGAAGGTTAAGGGACCTCAACAAGTTTGGGTCCCAAAAGCTCAAGCTTGATTTCTTATGTGTGTAGGTGAACTACAAGACCGGTGGATCTCATTGGGTGATTGATAGTGGTTGCACACAACATATGACCGGTGATCCCCAGATGTTCACTTCACTTGAAGGGAATGTCAATGACCAAGAAAAGATAACATTTAGTGACAACTCAAAGGACAATGTCAAGGGATTGGGCAAAGTGGCTATATCAAATGATCATACCATCTCCAATGTGCTACTAGTTGCATCATTGAGCTTTAACTTGCTATCCGTTGGGCAACTATGTGATCTTGGCTTTCAATGTTTGTTCACCGACAAGGAAGTGGTTGTAACAAAGAAAGATGATGCACAAGTGATATTCAAAGGCTTTAGATACAACAATCTCTATCTAGTGGATTTCACCTCCGAAGATGCCAACTTGAAGACATGCTTGTTCACTAAGCAATCACTTGGTTGGCTATGGCATAGAAGATTAGCACATGTTGGAATGAACACTCTCAACAAGCTATTGAAGAAGGATTTGGTTAGGGGCTTGAAGGATGTCAAATTTGAGAAGGACAAATTGTGTAGTGCATGTCAAGCCGGCAAGCAAGTTGCAAACACTCATCCAACCAAAGCCTTTGTGTCAACTTCAAGAGAGTTAGAGCTACTTCACATGGATCTATTTGGACCAACAACATATGCTAGCTTGGGTGGAAATCTCTATTGCCTAGTGATTGTTGATGACTACTCTAGATACACTTGGGTATTCTTTCTTCATGACAAATCCGAAGCAACCCCTTCATTCAAGAAGTTTGCCAAGAGAGCCCAAAATGAGTTTGACTTGAAGATCAAGAAGATAAGAAGTGACAATGGAAGAGAGTTCGACAACACCCACATTGAGCAATATTGTGATGAAGTTGGGATCAAGCATGAAGTCTCCGCAACATATACACCACAACAAAATGGGGTAGTTGAGAGGAAGAACCGAACACTAATCACCCTAGCAAGGACTATGTTAGATGAATACACTACACCGGAAAGATCTTGGGCGGAAGCAATCAACACCGCTTGCTATGCATCAAACCGGTTGTTCCCCCATCGTCTCCTTGGCAAGACCCCCTATGAGCTACTCAACAACAAAAAGCCGGATATATCATTCTTTAGAGTGTTTGGGTGCAAATGCTACATCTACAAGAAGCGCCAACACCTAGGGAAGTTTCAACGCCAATGTGATATTGGTTTTCTTGTTGGTTACTCATTGAAGTCCAAAGCATATCGAGTATTCAACCATGCCACCGGGATGGTAGAAGAAACATACGATGTGGATTCGATGAATCTAATGGCTCTCAAGGAGAGCATGAAAATCTTGATGATGTAGGTGATGAACCATTGAGGGAAGCAATGAAGAACATGCTGGTTGGAGCCATCAAGCCTAAATATGATGATGATGATGTGCAAGTCATTGACAAGCCATCCTCATCCAATGTGCCACATGTTGATGACAAAGATGGGAGGAATCCATTTGAAGATACTCATGTCTCCCATGATCAAATGGTGGTACAAGCTCAAGATGTTGATGCTCCACAAGCGGCCCCTCAAGTGGTTGATCAAAGGACTACTCCTCTACTACAAGCTCATCCTCAAGATCTCATCATAGGGAGTCCAACAAGGGGTGTAATGACTCGATCTCAAAAACTTGCTTTATTTATTGAACATCACTCCTTTGTGTCTCTTGTTGAGCCTACCATTGTAGATGAAGCTCTAGGTGATCCGGATTGGGTGAATGCTATGCATGAAGAGTTAAACAACTTCACCCGCAACCAAGTTTGGACACTTGAAGAGCGACCCAAAGGCGCAAGAGTCATTGGAACAAAATGGGTGTTTAGGAACAAGCAAGATGATCAAGGCAAGGTTGTTAGAAACAAGGCAAGACTAGTAGCAAAGGGGTTCTCTCAAGTTGAAGGTTTGGATTTTGGAGAGACCTTTGCACCGGTTGCAAGACTCGAAGCCATTCGTATCCTCCTTGCATATGCATCACATCATGACATTAAATTATATCAAATGGATGTGAAAAGTGCATTTTTAAATGGCTTCATAAATGAACTAGTCTATGTTGATCAACCTCCCGGGTTTGAAGACCCTAGATATCCTAATCATGTTTATAGGTTGTCCAAGGCGCTATATGGGCTCAAGCAAGCCCCAAGAGCTTGGTACGAGCGTCTCTGGGACTTCCTCATTGAGAAGGGCTTCACCATTGGGATGGTCGACACCACACTATTCACCAAGAAGCTTGATGGAGAAATCTTCATTTGTGAAGTCTACGTTGATGATATCATCTTCGGGTCAACAAATGAAGCCTATTGCAAGGAATTTGGTGATTTGATGTCGAAGGAGTTCGAAATGTCCATGATTGGAGAGCTCACATTCTTCCTAGGCTTCCAAGTCAAGCAATTGAAGGAGGGGACTTTCATATCTCAAGAGAAGTATACAAAAGACCTCCTCAAGCGCTTCAACATGGATGATTGCAAGCCTATCAAGACTCCAATGCCAACCAACAGACATCTCGACCTAGATGTGGGAGGTAACCCGGTTCATCAAACTCTCTACCGCTCTATGATTGGTAGCTTGTTATATTTGACCGCATCTAGGCCCGACATCATGTTTAGTGTGTGCATGTGTGCTCGGTTTCAAGCCGATCCTAGGGAATCACATCTTGTAGCGGTGAAGAGAATCCTTAGGTACCTAAAGCACACCCCAAGCATTGGCCTTTGGTATCCCAAAGGAGCTAACTTCCAACTCGTTGGGTATTCCGATTCGGATTACGCGGGTTGCAAAATTGATAGAAAGAGCACATCCGGAGGGTGCCATTTGCTTGGGAGATCACTAGTGTCATGGAGTTCAAAGAAGCAAAATAGTGTGGCCTTGTCTACCGCCGAGGCGGAATACATAGCCGCGGGTGCTTGTTGTGCACAAATCCTTTACATGAAACAAACCCTTTTAGACTATGGTGTAGTTCTAGAAAGGGTACCTTTGTTGTGTGACAATGAGAGCGCGGTTAAGCTTGCTAACAACCCGGCTCAACACTCTCGCACAAAGCACATAGATATTCACCATCACTTCCTTAGAGATCATGTTTCCAAGAAAGATATATCCTTAGAGGGAGTTAGAACCGAAGATCAATTGGCGGATATCTTCACAAAACCCCTAGATGAAAACACCCTTTGTAGATTGCGAAGTGAGCTTAATGTGCTTGATCTAAGTAACTTTATCAAACGGTGAAAGGGGGTTGTCTTTGCATTGCATTGTATCATATGCCATGTTTAAATTATGCTATGCACATAGGCTTGTCAGACGTGGTTAAGATAACCGCCCTAAAAAGCATGTGAAGAAGCTTACCCATGAGCAGACTTGACAAGCAACCTAGATTCAAATTCCGTATTGCATTGCATATGCATGTTTGTTGCTTTGTCGTTTCTTTTCGGTTATGTTTTGAGCAACCGCTGTGTTCGTCCACCGCTAGGGGGAGCATTTGAGGCTCCTAATGGTTGAGACCCCTAGTTTTGGTGGCCACATGTTGTCTCCTCGAGTTTTATTGCCTATTTTATCTAGAAAACTACATTAGCCTATGGCAAAATATTTGAAAAATTTGAGGGTTTGAGAGCAGTCACTCCACTAGGTTCCAACTGGTGTTTATTTGCATCTTATTTGAGTTGGAACTTGGTTGGGAGAAGTCGGCGCGAAAAATTGAGTCAAAACAGGGTTTTCCTGTGACCAGACGCTGCGACCGGACGCTCCTGGTGCGTCCGGTCCGTTCCTGCGCGCAGGTGAATAGTGTCACCGACGCGTCCGGTCAGGTGTCTGAGCAAGCGTCCGGTCGATTGCCGTGGTGGGATCGGACGCTGGCTGCGTCCGGTCATGAGTGACAGGACGCGTCCGGTCGCGCAAAGCGCGCTTTGGGAGCTCTCTGTTGTTGACCGGACGCTGGGTGTCGTGAGTCTGGTCGTTTCGAGGAGTGCGTCCGGTCGCCACTTAATCTGCGCGTTTTGTTCTTCAACCGACACGTGGGCCCGCGTCTTTGTCTTCTTCTCCCCGCTGCCTGACTCGGTCGCCGCCGTTTCCCCACCCAAACCCTAGCTCGCCGGCCGCTGCTCCCACCTCCCCCGCGTGCCCGCTCCACCGCGCCCGCCCCTGCAGCACCCCGCCGCGCCCGCGTCCGCAGCACTCCGCCGCGCCCGCACCCGCTCAGCCGCACCAGCGCCTCCTCCCCGCGCCACCCAAGTTTCGCCGGATCTTCGCCGGCTCTTCTTCCACCGCGCCGGTGCCCCAGTCCTACTTGCCGGAGCTCTACCTCGTCCCCAAGCTCCGCCCTCTCTCCGGAGACTACCTTCCTCGGCCAGCTAGCCCGACATAGTGAGCTCTCCACTTTCTTCTCCAAACTGTGCATGCCACGTGTTCGACAAAATGCTTCAACCGACGTTCATGCCCATCTAACTGTGTTTTCGCCCTAGTACTCGCGCAGATCCCTCCGGCGAGTCGTCGTGGTGCCCGAACGTGTCGGTCCCTTCTCCCCGCTTCGTCAGTTTGTCGCGTCTCGTCAGGTAGCAAAGCCATGCCTCATATCTCTCTTTCCTTTTGCTTTGCTTCCGATAGGCTTCTTCTCTCTAGATTATATGCTTATATATATCCCCATCTATCTATTGCAGCGAGTCGGGACCGTGTCAGTGAGTCTTGTGGCAGTGACAGCTCAATCCGAGGCCAAGCTCGCGGATACGGAATGAGGCCAAGCCTCTGAGGTTCAGTCCAGTCCTCTGTTTGCTTGGCAGTGATTCTCAGTGGCAGTGGGTCTAGTCAGTGGCAGTTGGTGGCAGTGTTTCTGTTCTTGTAGCGATGGCTCGCTGCAAGAATGTCGGCGGAGGTCCCGGGGCCGATCCTCCTCCCCCGCGTCCACCTTCTGGTGACAAGGGGAAGCGGCCTCAGAAGCTCATCTCCAAGAAGCGCAAGCGTCTAGACCGTGACTCCGAGATCGCACTAGCAGCAGCTCGAGCAGCCGAGAGGGCCGAGCAGGGCGGTCAGGCAGGGGGTCTTTGTATTCGAGACCCGGTTTCAGCTCAGGAGAGTCAGGGCAGTGGTCAGCAGAGCAGTCAGCGGGTTCGTGATCTCCTCACGGAGCAGCAGGTTCAGGCACTACTTCAGACAGAGGGCGGCGTTGTCCGAGTTCGCGGTCACGAGTACTCTCTCGACGACCCGGCTGACGTCCTCCCTCCCGACTTTTAGTTCCCGTCAGAGGTAGCTTCAGCTCTTGCGGTAGCTACAGCCAGTGGGTCAGCTCCAGAGCCCAGTTCAGCTACAGAGACCCAGGCAGAGGGTCAGACAGAGGAGCAGCCAGCTCAGCAGCCACTCCGCAGGTCCACCCGCTCTCGCACTCTGGTGTCTCCTCGGCCTGAGGGGCAGAGGCGGGGTGGTCGACCCCCTCCGAGGCCACAGGGACCCCCACCTGTGGAGCACTTGGACCTGCGGGCTGCTGTGACGGAACCTCCTGAATTAATAAGGCCCACGAGTACCTGTCCTTGTCCTACAGACCTCAGACGGTCATGCCCTGTGCCCCATAACCCAAAAGACCCATCACGTGTCATCGGGTAACCCGACTCATCCACGTTTCCTTACATTCCCAGGATCATTGCAAGAGTCATGCAGTATTACAACATTTTACAAATAATATACATCAGAGATAAAAGTGCGGAAGTATTACACCATAAGTTTTACAAACCAGTTGTTCAAACTCGCGTCGTTATTACAAACCATAGTTTCAAACTTCACCCTAGGTAGTGGAAGCAACATTAATATAATTGTATTTCACACAAACAGCCCCGCCTAAGGGTTGCATTACTCCTCCCTGGACACGTCCTCCTCAATGACGGTCACGCAACAAGCCTCAAAGCAAGGTTGCTCGTGAACGTCACCTGCAACAGGGGTTTAACAAACCCTGAGTACAAAGGTACTCAACAAGGCTTAACCGACAAGATAGGAGAGAGAACAGATATGCTGGTTTGGGTAGGCTCAATAGTATTTTTCATTTGCATAAAAGCTTACTAAAGTAATTCTAGATCCAAATTTTACTTAATCATTTAAGTACATGGTAAGAATTGAAAGTGAACATTAGTGAAAGATCATCATCATTCTTTCTTAAACCAGTTCCATTTTCATTCTACGGTGCGGGTCGAAAGATTGAGTCTCCTTAACCGAGGAGCACGACGATTCGATCCGATTCAACCAGATCTGGGAGTTTTCCACGATCATACGATATATGTAGACCCTAGATCACACATATACCAACCCCAACCTCGGATCCTCCAAACAAGACCGGGTCCACGCCACCCGAGAGTACTCGTACACCTCCAATCCGGGACTATAACCCACGAGGGTAGCCAGTACTCCCGCCATCTCTCCACTCCCAGTGCGCGATTAGCCGTTCTCATTTAAGAACCACCAAGGCAGAGCTTACCGTAGCATATGATCGGTACTTCACAGTTTCTCAATCTAGCAGGCCAACAACGGTTAACCCTATCTCGACACATCCGGGTCACCCTACACCAACACAAGGTTCGATGTATGTGCCCATCTGGTCTTAACCATCATTCTTTCTCATTGTCATTCCAAAACGATAAGCATTGAAAATATTTATCAAAAGCTTCATAAAGCAAGACTAAGCATTTCTATCATTTGCATAAAGCAGGTATCAAGGAATGATATATCGATAACAAGGTTGATCATGCATCAACAGGTTTAAAGCATTTATTTGATAAACATTTAATGCATCAGGTTATCGAAAGTAAGTGTAATTGTAAATCCAAGGAAATGGTTAAATGAACCGGGGCTTGCCTTCGTTGACCGAGAAAGTCTGGAACTCCTGATATTCCGGATCAACAGGACACTCCGAACTCCCTGGACCAACCTCGACCGGACAATCGACCTCTTCGGAAACTACACGATAAAGGAGTGCATGCTTGATGAGATGCTCATGTCATGATCATGGTAAAGATGAAAAATTACTAAGTATAAACACTTGACTTGCAACAACTTTCCCTTCACGGTAAAGTTGCAAGCCAACAAAACCAACTTGCATAAACATACATGGTTTACATGAGTGACACTTGCCTGCATTAAGCAGCAGATCAAGATAATTCACTTAACTTAATTTTCAAATCTCCCATAAAGAAACTTAGATTTTCATGTTTTACAACATTGATTATTCATAAAGAAAGCAATTGAATTAGCATGAAATTAAGTTGTGAAGCAAACTATGCTCAAACTGGTTCAAACTTTGTACCCAGATTGGTTATGACCCAAACAGTGCACAAAATAAATTTCAGCATTTTTGGAGTTAAACTCAATTTTATAAAAATCATTGAACCTTTAATCAAGAATTAAAAGGTACAATTTTTACTGCAGAACAGTGTACAAAAACATGCATATATTATATTTTTAGTAAAAACTACACATCTCAAAGAACATGTACAAATTTTTTCATGATTTTTGGATCAACCGATTAATTCATACAAAAATAATAAAATCAGCATTTGCATTCATATAAACAAAATAGATTAAAGCATTTGAATAAAGAAAAACTCCGTTGGGCCGAAACTGGCACACTCGGCCCAACTCACACACAAGCCGGCCCAACTTGGGCCTGCCCGTGCTGCACTGCCGGTTTTGCAGAAAAGCCCTCTGGCTTTAACAAAACTATAACTAAGCCCTTGACACTATTGAGCACTATTCCTCTAAGTCTGGGACTTTGCACCTAGGCCCTCGGGTTTAGTCGAATTCTCCTCGACACGTCCCCGACTCCATGGCCGACGGCGGCGAGCTTCGGCTCGCGCACGCCGGAGCAACGGGACTTTCTCCGGCCAAACCAACCGGCTCAGCGCCTTCTCCTTCACCTCACGACTCCGAAGAACCCTCAAACTCCCTCCCTCGACCTCTCTCTCTCTACTTCGACGACGACAGTGGCGGACGCGACGGCACGGCGGTGACACGCCGGCCAACTGGGAGCGCTACTGACCCCGCAGACGCGCGCATCAGCACTAGAGACTCACCACGGCTATAACGAGCTAGATCTTCGAGGCTGACGCGGCTCCGAACAGGGAGGACGACGACGGCGGCGGGTTCCAGCGGTGCGGCTCGACGGCGATGGCCTGTTCCGACTGAGATAGAGGGAGACAAGGTCAAAGACCTGGGGTTAGAGCATCGGGAGCAGATGAGAAAGCGAGAACGAGGCTCAGATGAGGATGAAAGGACTCCGAGCTCGCTGACCACGGTGGCGGCGTCGATGGCGGTGTCCGGGACCGGAGACAAAGAAGACGGCCACGTCGGGCGGTTGCGGGGGCGAGCGAGGCTGCGACCTAGCTCAATAGCTCCGCAATGACGAGGCGAACATGGTGACGTGGTTAAACGGGGCAGATGAGCTCTCACGCGGCCGGCGTAGCTGAGCAGAGGGACGGTGGCGGCGGCGAGCGAGAGGAGAAGAAAGGCGAAGCACGGTGCTTCTGAGGGACGATAGGGATGAAGAAGAGGACGGCGGCGTACTGCACGAGCGCGCGAAGCTAGCAAGCAGCTCGCTGGCACGGCGCATGCACCCCAGCGCGAGCGCGGCCCAGGCGGAGCAGCTCGCTGGCGAGCTTCGAGGCGTTTCCCCTGCCGGCACTGTTCCTTGCTCCTCTCCCCCTTTCTGAAATTTGAAATTACTTTGGAAATTTGAACTATACTTCAAGATATGCCAAAATATGAAATGTAGAGTTTGAAAAGTTGTACAACTTTGTTTTAACATACTTTGGCTGATTTCAACTGGAAATAGGTCAATTTGATCAAAACAATTCAAACTGATTTCAAATTGGAAATTTGAAAAGGGGACAGAACTAGGGTTTTACAGTAGAAGCAAAATTACTTTTGATTTTGCATTGACACTTGAAAAATGGTCAATGTATGAAATGTTCATTTTGAAATTCTCTACAACTTTGATGTAGATCTCAGACTCAGATTTCAAATAGTTTTTGAAATGCAAGTTTAAAATCAAAAGGGGACCATTTCCAAGGTTTGAGTAAATTCATAATTACTTGAAATTTTGTACAGAAACTTTGAAAACTTTGAATACCAAAGTTGTACCTCTCCTCAAGATCTACCAAAAAGATTTTAGGGTCAACCCCTAATTATGCATAGATTTTGAGTTAACTAAAAAGGGCTAATTAACTTATATAGGAATTTAATGATTTTTTCATTCTTAAGCTAAATAAATTTTATATCCTTTTGAATTGTTGAACTTGAATTCATGCCTTTACATGACTTTAGTCAAATGGGAATGAACACAAGTTACTTCATAATGACATTCTAAATTAGGTTTTTGAGTTACATCACAAGCATATAACCAAAGATGCTCACATATTAGGAATTAAACTCATTTTAGTGAATGCATCTCAAGGTGAGCTAGCACATGATGCTATGAAATGCTTATGATGACATGACAACATTTTATTCATGTAAACACCTGAGGTGTTACATCTGCGACGGCACGTCAGGTACAGGCTCTGCGCCTGATCCCGTACGAGGAGTGGTTCCCAGCTGCCAGGCACCCTCAGGCCGCCGAGGGCTTCTACACTGTTATACAATAGGATTTCTACAGAGCCTATGTCAACAGCGGCGTCCATATCCGTCCCCACAGAGTCTGCCCGCTCGAGGCTATTGTTGCAGTTGCTGGAGAGGCTATTCGCCCGATGCTATCCTATCTGCCTGGGTTAGCGGATCTTCTGGGACGCAGTGGTCAGTACATTGCGGATTGGGTCCGACAGTTTTACGCGTCCCTGTGGATCTCCCCAGGTCACCGGTTCCTCCACTTTGCTTTCAGGGGGAGGTCCTACAGGCTCTACAGTGCCCGGGCCCGAGAGTACCTCGGTCTGACAGCGTATCCGACTAGGGTGCACACAGTTTGCTATGGCGAGACAGAGCCACCCAGGCGACCACACGCAGGAGAGATTCCACCAGCAGACTTGGTTTGTGCCTGCTTCCGGGAGCCGTTCGGCGAGGGGTCCAGCCGGCGTCCTCGTGACTTGACGCTGACGGCCCGTCTCGTGAACGAGGTCATGAGGCGCACTCTTCTGCCCCGGACATGCTACAGAGAGGGGCTTACACGTATTCAGATCTGGCTTGTTCACCACCTGGTTTCACAGCTGGAGTTTGATATTTGGGATGTGATCATTTCTGAGATGGAGGACACACTGGCAGAGGGCTTCAAGGGTCACCAGCAGCTTCCCTATGCTCACCTCATCTGTTACCTTTTGAGACGGATGATTCCGGGACTGCTTCCAGAGCTTCTCCAGTCCCCGACGGAGTTCCCCGTGTACGACACTCGCCAGATTGTCGGGGACCGTCCAGACACTCGTCCCAGAGGTCAGCGCCAGAGGCCGGTTGTCATAGAGACAGAGGCACAGCAGGACGAGACTGTCAGTCAGTTGGCAGAGGCTGAGCTCGCAGCACTTGAGGCCGAGGGAGAGGACCCCGACGATGAGTTTCCGTCTGATAGCACCGACGACGACTACGCTCCTCTTCTGAGGATGCGTCCACAGGGAGCTCACGACTCCGAGGCCTCCTCCTCGCGTATGGCCGCCTCCGATCCAGCACTCCTAGCCATTCTTTCTCGGATGGAGCAGCAGCAGTCTCGACTGTCTGAGGAGGTTCAGCGTCAGGCCGAGGAGCAGCGACGACAGGCACAGGAGCAGGCCAGACTTGCAGAGGCACAGGCAGTGGCAGCAGCTCAGGCACAGGAGCGCCAGGACGCTCTCCAGAGGCAGATGATTCAGCTCCAGACACAGACTCTTGCCTTCATGGAAAGGATGGCCGCTCTTCCCCAGTTACCACAGCCACCTCAGTTCCAGCTGCAGCAGCCCGGACCGTCGACCTCGTTCTACACGACAGCTCCTTCGTCGACGGTCTCGCCCTTTCCGCAGTACCATCAGCGGTTCTCTTCACCTTTGCCAGGGCAGCAGCCAGGGTTCACGCCGATCCGCTCAGGTTTCACTCCTACTCAGACGGAGTCGATCCTCGTGACCCCTCGAAGTCTGGAGGCTTCGTTCAGCGAGCTCATCGGTCTACCTACCCCGCCAGACTTCGTCTTACCGGTGACCTCCGCTCCAGCTCCAGCTCCCGCTACTGGTACCACAGAGACTCTACCTTCCTCCGTAGCGTCGTCCGAGCCACCAGTCTCTCAGAGTTTGACTTTGCCGGTCAGTTCGGCGCCAGAGCCTTCAGTGACAGTGTCAGTGGCTGCGACTGAGACAGTGGACCCTCCTCCAGAGCCAGCGCTTCCAGAGCCAGAGCTTCCCACGCCCGAGGCCGCTCCCGAGACAGTTGAGCAGACCCAGACCGCTTCACCTACACATCCAGTGTCCGAGGGTCAGCCAGCTCACAGTTCGTCGTCCGACGAGGAGGCTTACCTTGCTCAGTTTGAGACTCTTCCGCGCACCTCGTCGCCCGGCTCGTCTGCTCCACTCCCGCCTTCCGACCCTTAGGTTTTGGTCTTTGATGCCAAAGGGGGAGAGAGCGTATGTTAGACATAGGGGGAGCCTGTGAGAGGGTTTCAGTTCTTTTGTGTGATCTTGCACTCATATGCATACATGTTTATCTTTTGGCACTTGTACGATATGTGTATGTCTTTTGGTCGTGACATGTGATGCTACACTTGTTATATACTCATGTCACTCGTTTATGCTCTTTTGTGACATGATATGCTTAACTCGTTATTTTCTACATGTCACTTAATTATGCTCATTTACTTTGCTTCCGCACTTATTCTCCGATAAATGAGCGTGTTCATAAGTACTTGTGTTAATTCTTATTATGTTAAGTACTTATGTGGACTTGGTTCGTATAAGCATGCCTAACCCCTTTTGATCTTATTGTCACATGCTTATATGAACCAAGCAATTGAAAACCTCACCTCTCTTTCAAACATACTTGAGGTTGTCATCAATCACCAAAAAGGGGAGATTGTGAGCATCTAGGCCCCCAGTGGGTTTCGGTGATTGGATGACAACGGTAAATTACTATGACTAACGTGTGTTTTGCAGAAACAGTTGAGTTAGGTCATGGTAATGATGATCGTGAGGGCACTATGGTATTCATGCCCCCTTATTGATGGAATTCGTTCGGTTTTCAAAGGATGGACGACGAAGACTGTGATAGGCTAGTCCTAAGTGTCATTTGGTGTTGAAGGACACTTAGAGTAGCATAGGTCTTTGTTTTATCTTTGGCCGTACTATTAAGAGGGGTTTGAATGGGTAGCTTGACCTAGGTGAGACTTTTGAGTTAGGTGTGGTGCACACGTGTTAACCAAAGCCCTAGGTAGCTTAGAAAGGTCCCTAAGATCATAAGGAAGAAAGTTCGTGAAGGAAGCGTCGCAAACCGAAGTCGTTTTGGACTTCAAATTGCGACCGGACGCTCGAACACTAGTGACCGGACGCTGGGGCATGCGTCCGGTCAGTAGTGTTGGCTGAGGGGTGGGCCTGGTTGTGACCGGACGCTCCTCAACACTCGACCGGACGCACCAGGGTGGTGAGTCCGGTCGCGTCCAGAGAGGTTCCAGAGAGCAATTTGGTTGACCGGACGCGTCCGGTCAGTGGTGACCGGACGCATGAGAGCGTCCGATCAGCACTTCGTACGAGTGTTAGTGCTAACGTCAGTTAGCCATTGGGCACTGACCGGACGCGTCCGGTCACCCCGACAGTGCGTTCGGTCAGTGTGTAAACTGGCTGGACTTACCCCTTCGTGCATGTTTCGAGTTGGGGGGGTATAAATATGCCTTCCCCTCATTCATGCTGTTACTCTTGCTCATTTGAAAGGTTGACAAACACATTGTGATTCCAAGTGAGTGCAAGAGGCCTAGTGAGGTTGAGAGATTTGATAATTGAGTGATCAAACACCTCATTAGTGAATAGAGAGTAGCAAGTGTGCATCCACCCATCTCATTAGCCTTGCGTTGGTCAAGTGAGAGTTCTTGCTTGTTACTCTTAGTGATCGGCATCACCTAGACGGCTTGGTGGCGATCGGAGAGCTTGGTGATCATCCGGAGGCATTGTGGATGACCCAAGCCAAGTTGTGACCGGTAGCGAGCGATTCACCGGGCCGGGGTGGTGAAGAATCAGCTCGTAGTGAGAACATATATCATGAATGATTGACATTGATAAGGAAGGTTTGAGGCTTTTACCCGGTTGAGTCTATATCTAGCTATGAGCTTAATGTTTATGACTAACCGGTGGCGTTGAGTTGTGTGGTGTTTCTGTGTTGGTGTGCGTGTGCGACATGTGTCTCTTGGCTGTGTTGATGTGCAGGTGTGGAGCTCGGATACAGTGGTCTATGGCGAGGTGAAGGTCAAGTAGAGACGTGTCGTGCCGACGGACCGGGAGCGGTGAAGGATGGGCGTGCCGTGCGGCGGACGTGCCATGCCGATGTACCCAGAGCGGTGAAGGGCGGACGTGAGGCTTGGACTGACGGACCGGAGGGCCAGAGGACCAGCTGTGGTAGCTGGCACGTGGCATCGGCGAGCAGGAGCACATGGGGATGTGCGATGCATCGGCCGAGTCGGGAGGAAGACGTGGCGTCGTGACACTTGGCGGGAGGTCGGACACGGGCTTGCGTGCGGCGCAAGTGCCGTCGGCTGAGTCAAGGAGGATGGCGAAGGCGTTGTGCCCGGCGTGGAGGCTGGACATGCATCGACATCGGTGCCGGTGGTCGGGGTGTGCGAACCACATCCCGTCTACGGTGCGGGTTCGGTAGCTGAGCCTCAAAAAGCTACCATCGACGGTTTCCAGGTTTGGGCCTCAAAACCTGGGGTGGCCGGTTTCCGAGTTTGGGCCTCAAAACTCGGCGAGGACGGTTTCCAGGTTTGGGCCTCAAAACCTGGGCTGGCGGGTTTACCGGTTTGGTCCTCAAAACCGAGGGCGGTCCTAAAGGACGGTCGACGCGTGGCGGCACCGAGAGGCTTGCGTTGCGGCGAAGCTATCGGTGAGAAGGCGCGGCGGTCGATAGTGGCGGCACGTGGCGGCATCAGGGAGGTCGCGTCGAGGCGAAGCTACCGGATGTGCGGGCGTGGCCGTCGGATCGAAACTGTCAAGTCTGGACGGTTTTACCCCTGGGGGGTATTTGGGTTGAGTGCTTAATGTAAGGGCGTTTTGGTCTTCGGACGTGCGCCTATATATATGAGGGGGGCTGCTAGTGTGGCGGAACCGTCCTGATTATAAGAGCTCAAGTATTATCTTAGCCAAATTCGTCTGACTTCGACTGATACTTGAACCCATATAACCCCGGTAGTCCGGAAATCACGAAGGATTTCTAACACCATACATCATACAGGATCGCATTGTTCAAGGATCACATTCGTAAAGATACATCACAGCGGAAATGAAACCGAATTTAAAATATCAGAGTGCGAATTTAAAACGGAGTTATTACAATACCGAGTTTAAAAGTGCGGAAGCTGAAATAATTTGAAACACGACCACCACACATGTGGTCCAAAAAAAACTTCATTGTTTTGATAAACCAACTCACACAACTCACTCTTCCCTTTTAGAAATAATGTGCCACTAGAAGTCTTGGTCCAGCAAAAGAAAAGGGGAAAGCTTCTGGACGACCCTGCCCTGGGCCTACTCCTCATCACCTTCCACCGGGTAGAGGCAGTGCTTACAATAGCCAAAGTAGACCTGGCCATCTGCAACAAACGGGATAAACCCTGAGTACGGGAATGTACTCAGCTAGACTTACCCGTCCAACTGAAAATAAAGACACCAAGGGTATGCAAGGCTTTTGAGGTAGAGCTGGGATCTTTTAGTTGCGAAAAGCACCAATTCAGATAGGAGGTTATTAAAGATAAAGATGAGCTGCCATTTTTAGACCTATTCCTTAATTCTAGGTTTTTCACCTGTACTAGAGCACTCACTTGAATCTATCAATCAATAATATAACCATATCCAGTTGACTTATCCACATTTTAGTTGAACCATTAAACATCACATGGAGTTGTATCGTGGTGAAGCTCGCCATAGTTTCCCACTAACCGGGGCAGACGGCGACTCGAATCGAATTCCAAATCAGCTGATGAAAGACCTTTAATACCAGCCCACACTTTCCCCGTCGGGTCCATGCATTGGGCAACCGCTCGACGCTTGTTCGTGGTGGTAATCGTCGCGGTTCAAGCACGGACCGCCCAATCAGAGTCTGGCGATGGCCTCACGCGGCAGATCGCAACTTCCGTACTAGAGGGCACGACACGGGTTGAAACCGGCCCGAACAGCTTCTAACCGGCTTTGGGGTCGATGATTACAGCACCGACATATCCCTAAGTAAAAGGGCGCGTTCAAAAATGAACGAGGGCCAACATCGATACAAACCTACACGATCCAACGGATGGACTGCCCCAAGTTTCCGAACTTGTGCCCTGCCATCCCGTTGACCGTATTTCATTACTACTCAGGTTCTTTTCCACGATAGCAAATATAGCCAACCGTGATCCGGTAAATACCCATCCGGGTATTACGGAAACATCCTTAACTACCACTTTTATTAAGCAGGCTAAGCAATTCTACATTGTAACTAAATAACAGGATAACAAGGTAGATATTAATCAATAACCAAGGAATGGTAATGCAGCAAGTAGGATTCATTTCAACTCCTAGACCTAATGCATCACAATATAAAAGGACTCAAGTAATTTAATTCTAAATACTGGGAGACTTAGAATGCTCCGGGGCTTGCCTTGGGTGAAGACCGAGGCCTCGTGGGAGGGGCACTCGGGCAAGTTAGCGTCGCTGGCGGGGTCGACTTCCTCGGCTTGCTGGAGCTCCGGGATCTGCTGCTCGGCGTTTGCTTCTGGCTCCTGCTCGGGCTCCGGAAGGGTCGATCCTATTGTATGCGATGATTAATAAATGATTCAAAAGAAACTTAGGTTTGAACTGCAAGTGCACTTTTCTGGCCTCAGAAAAATCCACAAAAATTCCAGCAGGCAAACAACAGTTGCTAGACTCCACTGAACAAATTTCAGCCAAAAAATAAAATACAGAACTGCAGATGCGAAAATAACAAATAAACTGCTCAAAAGGTACTTTGAACTACAACTCTACTGTAAAAGGGTGCACAACTCTATTCCATATTTTTCCCAGATTCTACTTCAAATTTTATGCTTATCAAGAAAGTTCCATGAACAGAAACATTATATTATTCCTTACATGAATTTTCAAAGGAAAACACAGAAAAGCACATTTGTAAAGCAACTTCAGATTTCTTCACATAACAGATCATGATTACATTTTTCTTAGCTTGGACATCATGAACAGAGACTACACAAATTTTCCCAGATTTTATTTTGACATATAAAACACCTTAACACTATTTCCAAGAAATCAACCAAAAAGGACTTTTAAGCATAACAGAAACTTTTTCCACATAAACAGTGCATCATATATTTTTCACAGGTGTAAAACAAGATAATAAACTTACACAAAATTTTCCAAGAATTAACTCAACCAGAAAACACTTAATTCCATTTATCCCAACAAAAGCATGTACACGGAAATAAATGAAAACAGTAAAATAACTGCTATCAAAAATACATTCATATTTTTCCATGATAGATCTACTCATAAACAAGCCAACAAAACTGAAAGTACTCCATTTGGACTTTTAAATCATGCTATACAAAAATAACAAGCATCTCTGGAAAATTAAAACTAAAAGAAAAACATTTGAATTTCTCCCGGCTGGCTACGTGGACCCGGTCCATGGACCAGCGAGTGGCTGACGCGCGGGGCCCGTGGGTCAACGGGAACCCACTCTGGCTCGAGCGCACGGCGGTAGGGGAACGGCCGAGGCCTGGCTCGAACGAGACCGCACCCGAGGTTTCGCTCGAGGCCTAGCTCGAGGCCGAGGCCTGGCTCGAGGGCTCGGGCGAGACGGGAAAACAAACGCCCGTCCGAGGCCTGGCTCGAGGCTGAGGCCTGGCTCGAGGGCTCGGGCGAGACGGAAACACACACGCCCGTCCGAGGCCTGGCTCGAGGCTGAGGCCTGGCTCGAGGGCTCGGGCGAGACGGAAAGGCGTTCGCCCGTCCGAGGCCTGGCTCGAGGCTGAGGCCTGGCTCGAGGGCTCGGGCGAGACGGAAAGGCGTTCGCCCGTCCGAGGCCTGGCTCGAGGCTGAGGCCTGGCTCGAGGGCTCGGCGAGACGGAAAACAGGGGAGAGGTTTGACCGTCGATTCCTCGCCGACGGTGAGGTCGCCGGCGGGGAAGCTGGGCTTGTGAACTCGCCTCGACGAGGCGCATCGAGTGGTGTAGGTGGTTTGGCTAGCGGATGGCCGGAGTGTGCCGGCGGCGAGCGGCAGCGCACGGAGGCGGCGGTGACGCGCGGCTACACCGTTTCCGGCGGTCGCCGGTGAAATTAGGGGAGGCAAAAGCTCGAGTGAACCCTAAGGAGCACAGCTACGGGGTTGGTTTGGCTTGATTGGCTCCAGAGGAGCTTGGCCACGAGCGAGGTCCGCGGCGGACGGCCATGGCGTTCGGCCGGGGAAGAAGATGTGGGAGAGAGCGGTAGCGTTGAAGCTAGATGGTGTTCTCACCTTGCCTTGACTTGGTGAAGCTCGAGGATGAAGAAGAAGAGTCGGTGGAGCTCGGATTGGGGAAGAACGGCGTTGCGGCTCGGCGGTGGCGACTGTCGGACCGAAAGAGGCGCTTCGTCCTCCGGCGGCGATGGGGCTCGGTCGGTGATGACGACGTGCGCACGGCGTGTGCACGGCGTAGGCGGAGCTTGGTGCAGAAGTAATCGGACGGTGGTGCTCGGTGGGATTGGGAACAGAGAGGGGAGGTTGCGGTGGAGGTCGCGGCGAGAGCGAGCCGAGCGCTTGCTCTGGCTTGGTGGCGAGGGGAGGAGAGTGCCAGCGAGAGTGGGAGAGTGTGTGCGGGAGTGTGAGGGAGTGAAGGGGGTGCTCGAGGTTTTGATCGGCTTGACCGGTGGTCGTGGCGAGGCCACGGCGGCGCGGTCGGCGAGGCAGCGCGGTGATGCCGTGCACGGCGAGCGGGTGCGGCAGGCGAGGCGAGCGGAGAGTGGCCAGGGAAGATAGCTTGCGTGCTCGGGTGAGAGAGGATCGAGCGAGGAGTGGCCGGCGAGGATCCTCGGCAGCATGCGGCGGCCACGTGGCGGTTGCGGCCGGCGTACGGCGCGGGCGTGTCAGCGGCGATGTCGCGCGCGGCGCGCGCGGGCGAGGCGGGAGCGGACCGGCGCACGCGAGCGGGCGAACTGGGCCAGCGCGCGCGAGGTTGGGCCGAAAGGCCAGATGGGCCGAAAGGTGGGGCGCCGGGGAGAAATCGTTTTCCTTTTCTTTTTCCAAAATCTTTTCAAACTTGACCATTCAAAAACAGTTTCAAAAACTCCAAACTAGGTTTTGACCCAAATATGAAAGTTGCTCAAAATAATTTTCTCTACAACTTTCATATAAGACACTCTTTCTAAAAACCATTTTTTACATCCTCCACATAAATAAAGCCAATTTGGAAACATAAACCATTTTGTTTGACTTAATTATGAAAAGAACTCTACCCAACATTCTCTATTTTATAAAACTCTTTGCCAAAACAGAGATCCACTTAAATCATCGAGTCAAAAGAAATCCAAATCCAATTAAATAAACAAAGACAAAAGCACTCTCATGCACATGAAATGATGCAATGCATTGCTCATGTTCCTTAGTAGCTAATTGCAATTCCTAATGCAGTGCTTGACACCAGGGTGTCACAGCCCTTCCCCCCTTAAAAGAAATCTCGTCCCGAGATTTGAGTTACGTACCATTTCGCAACAAAAGCGGGATAGCTTACGCGTAGGTACTCCTCGGTTTCCCAAGTCGCATCGTTGGGTCCGTGATTGCTCCAGAGAATCTTGTAAGTCTTCACTGTTCGGTTACGAGTCTCTCGGGTCTTGGTATCCAAAATCTCCTTGGGCTGCTCGTAGTACTCCAGATCTGATCTGATCGTGACGTCTGGGATCCGAACTTCTTCTTGTTCTGGAACTCGAAGACACTTCTTCAACTGTGATACGTGGAATACTGGGAAAACTGTGCTCATCTCTGGGGGTAACTGCACTTCGTATGCTACTTCTCCTTTCCTTGCTATGATCTGGTATGGTCCCACATATCGAGGTGCTAGCTTCTTCTTGATTCCAAAACGCTGGACTTTTCTCATGGGTGAGACCTTAAGATACACATAGTCTCCTACTTGAAATTCCAGGGGTCTTCTCCGTGTGTCGGCATAACTCTTTTGTCTGGATTGTGCTGCCTTGATGTGTTGTTGTACTGTTTGCACAATCTCTTCTGCATCCTTTACGTAATCTGACCCATAAAATCCTCGATCTCCTGATTCAACCCAATTTACTGGGGTTCTGCATCTTCGTCCATATAGAACTTCAAATGGTGCCATCTTTATACTCTCCTGATAGCTGTTGTTATATGAAAACTCGGCAAGGGGTAACCATTTTTCCCACGACTCTCCCGAAGATAAAACACAAGCTCTCAGGATGTCTTCCAAAATCTGATTTACTCTTTCAGTTTGTCCTGCGGTCTGGGGGTGATAAGCGGAACTTCTTACCAACTTAGTTCCTAGTTCCTTGTGCAACTGTTCCCAAAAACGTGCTATGAACTGGGGTCCTCTATCAGAAACAATCCTTTTCGGAACTCCATGTAACCGCAAGATATTCTGAATATACAAGTCTGCATACTGATGAGGGCGGTGTGTAGTCTTAACCGGTATGAAGTGAGCCACTTTGGATAACCGATCTACGATAACCCAGATAGAATCATTTCCCTTTTGAGTAGTGGGAAGACCAGTGATGAAATCCATACTAACTTCTTCCCATTTCCACTCTGGAATTAACAACGGTTGCAACAGTCCTGCAGGTCTCAGGTGTATAGCTTTTATCCTGCAGCAAGTATCACACCTTGCAACATAAGCTGCAACTTCTTTCTTCATCTTTGACCATCAATACCTGGTTCTCAAATCCTGGTACATCTTACTGCTTCCTGGGTGAATGGACAACTTCGAATTGTGAGCTTCATTCAGAATTCTCTCTTTCAGCTCGGTGTCTTTAGGAACAACCAACCTCTGATTATACCATAGAATTCCCTGCTCATCTGTGCGGAAGTTCAAAGAACTACTGGTTTCCATCCTCTTCTTAATCTGACAGATCTCTTCATCGGTCTTTTGTCTCTCGATGATGTCACTTTCCAAGGTGCACTGAAGAGTGATGTTGTTCACCATAACGGGGTGCATAAGGTTAAATCCATCTTCCAACAGTGGTTGTAGGGAGTTGCAATGAGTCTTGCGACTCAAGGCATCGGCTACAACGTTTGCTTTTCCAGGGTGGTAATGCACTTCCAGGTTGTAATCCTTAATTAGCTCTAACCATCTTCTCTGCCTCATGTTCAACTCTGGCTGGGTGAAGATATATTTCAGACTTTTATGATCCGTGTACACATGACATAGATTTCCCATAAGATAATGTCTCCATATCTTGAGTGCATGCACGACGGCTGCTAATTCCAAATCATGAGTGGGGTAATTCTCTTCGTGTGGTTTCAACTGGCGAGAAGCATAGGCGATAACTCTTCCATTTTGCATGAGTACACATCCAAGTCCAATCTTGGATGCGTCGCAAAACACATCAAAAGGTTCCTCTAAGTTTGGTTGAGCCAAAACAGGCGCGGATGTCAACAACGTTCGCAGAGTGCGGAAAGCTGCTTCACACTCTGGAGTCCATTCGAACTTCTTGTTTTTCTGCGTTAAACGAGTCATAGGCTTGGCTATTCTTGAAAAATCCGGAATAAACCGACGGTAGTATCCTGCCAAACCCAAAAAGCTGCGTACCTCATGTACGGTGGTGGGTGCTTGCCAATCCATAACTTCCTGTACCTTAGAAGGGTCCACAGAGATTCCTTCCTCTGAAAGGACGTGACCAAGAAAAGGTACCTTCTTCAACCAAAACTCACACTTGCTGAACTTAGCATACAACTTGTGCTTTCTAAGCCGGGTCAAAACAACTCGTAGATGCTCAGCATGGTCCTTCTCATTCTCAGAGTATACCAAGATATCATCGATGAACACTACAACAAACTTATCCAACTCTGGCATGAAGACCGAATTCATTAGGTACATGAAATGTGCCGGTGCATTGGTCAATCCAAAGGACATAACTAGATACTCGTAGAGTCCGTATCTGGTGGAGAAAGCTGTTTTCGGTATATCTTCTCTTCTGATCTTAATCTGATGGTATCCTGACCTCAGGTCGATCTTGGAGAACACTTTCGCCTTCGACAACTGATCGAACAAGACATCGATTCGGGGTAAGGGATATTTGTTCTTTATAGTTACTGCATTCAACGGTCTGTAATCCACACACATCCTCAAAGTTTTATCCTTCTTCTTCACAAAGATAGCGGGACATCCCCAAGGTGACGAACTAGGGCGTATCAAACCCTTAACCAAAAGCTCTTGCAACTGAACTTTAAGCTCTGCTAACTCTTTAGCGTGCATTCTATACGGTCTCCGAGATATGGGTGCCGTTCCAGGGATTAGCTCTATAGCAAACTCCACATCCCTATCAGGCGGTAGTCCAGGCAACTCATCAGGAAAAACATCCGGAAACTCACACACTACTGAGATCTCAGCTTTCTGTTTTGCCGTGATATTGAACAACACTCCGATCTCATGGGGGTTTCGAGGTAACTTGAACCGAAAAGAAAACCCATTCCTGGGACTAACCATGGACACTACTCTTTCTGCGGTGTCTAGATTAACCTTCCAGAGTTTCATCCAACTCATACCCAAGATTACATCCAAACCTAGACCAGGAATGACTATGGGGTCCACTACGGCCTGTTTATCCCCAAAGGTCATTTTCACTCCTTTAGCCATTTTACGCGCGGAGAGAACAGCTCCGGCGGAACTTATCTGATATCCCCGGTCTAACTCTATCAACTCGAGATTACTTCTTATAACAAAATTCTCACTTATGAAAGAATGCGATGCTCCAGAATCAAACAGCACAACTGCGGGGCATTGATTAACAAGAAACGTACCAGCGGTGACAGGCTCTCCTTCTGGCACTTCTTCCACGGTGGTGTGATGCACATGACCGGTGCGAGGTGGGGGCTGAGTGTACTGCTTCTTGGGGCGAGGGCACTGACGTGACAGATGTCCAGTCTGACCACAGTTATAGCATGGGCCAATCACATAAGGAGTCTTGGGACCTCCGGCATTTCCTGCTTTGTTCTTGTTCTGCATCATGGGGGCGGTGTACGGCTTCTGGAAGCTGGGACGGGGACGGTTGGTGGTGATCTTCCTCTGCGGGGGTCGGTATCTTGCTCCTGTGACAGGCGGGCGATACGGGGCGCGTGTTCCGAAAGGGGTCCTCTGTTGAGACGAACCTCCTTCATTTGCACGGCGGCGATTTTCTGTTGCCAGTCTGCCGTCGTTGGCCTCTTGGTTCAGACAGTCACTGACGAAGTCACTGAAGGTGGTGCGGTGACTGTTACCCATCTTGGAAAGCATGGTGGCACTCATGCCACGCTTAAAGCTTGCAATCTTCTTGGCTTCAGTGTCCACAAAATCTGGGGCATAGCGAGCTAGGTTGTTGAAGCTGTGGAGGTACTCAGACATAGACCTAGTCCCCTGGGATAACCTCATGAACTCTGCAACCTTCATTTCCATCAGACCACTAGGGATGTAGTGGTTACGCATAGCGGTGGAGAACTGATCCCAAGTGACACGTGCATTTACCGGCAAGGATGCACGGTACTGGGCCCACCACAAACCTGCGGGTCCTTCCAACATGTGGGCGGCGTATTCCGCCTTGAGCTCTTCTGTCAGACGAAGCAAACGGAACTTCTGAGTGATGGAGTTGAGCCATTCATCAGCCTCAAGCGGTTCGGTGGCTTCCTTGAACACAAGAGGGCGAGTGTCTAGGAAGTCACGGTAGGAGCTGTACTGGTTGGGCTCCGGGCCTTGGCGCTGTTGATGCTGTTGCGCTGTGTTGTTAGCGATATTGCGGAGGGTGGCCTCCATGTGCCTCTGCATTTCCTCCATGTTTCGTTGGCTACCCAAGAACTGGCTAAAGAACGCTTCCGGCGTCATAGGCGGCGGTGGGGGAGGTGGCAGATTCTCCTCCTGTCCTGCCCCTTGCCCACGCTGGCTGCGAGTGTGTGCCGGCATCTGCATATCCCATTAATAAGCAATCATCAGGTGATGTTACATCGATCATGAATAAATACTGTGCTGTACATAATTCGAAAATTTAGCACACGACCAAGTATAATTACTCATTTCCATACAACATCACAGAATAATCGCTCAAAATTAGACATGCAAACGACGGATTTCCATAAAAGGTGCCGGATCGAAGTCCGGACTTTGTCCAAAAGCTTACATGCCATCAAACATTTAAACATAATCCATCACATGTCTCGGGTGTTACATCACTTAGCGAGCAAGCTCAAGCTATACAAAAGAAAACGATCCTTAACAAGCTAGCGCTCAGGGGTCTCCAGCGGCGGATGCGGCGTCCTCTGCGTCGTCGTCGATCATTGGCTCGACAGCGTGATCCTCCTCTGGAGGGGCGTCGGGACCAAGGACCTCTCCGTCCTGGGGATCCTGGGCCTCTGCTGCGGGAGCTGCTGGGGCGGCGGCCTCCTGTGCTGCGTGATGCATCTGGTGGACGGCCTCATGGAGCTGGTCGATGTAGGCCTGCTGTCCGTGGATCTGCTGTATCAACAGGTGGGCTCCCTCTCTGAGCTGGTCAAGCGCGGTGCGGGCCTCATCCCTCTGAAGAGCGGTAGTCAGGTACATCTGCTCTGCAACTGTCCTGGCAGTGGACTGTGCTGCTGCTGTGGTGCGGGCGTCGTCACGCTCCAGAGTGAGCTGCTGAATCCTCTCCTGCAGACGAGCAACCTCAGCATCGAAGTCCTCCTGTAGCCTCCTCTTGCTCTGGTAGGTGGCGGTGAGGGTGAAGGACACGCTCCCGAGAGTGTGCTCCAAACTCTCACATACACCTAGCAAAGCTCCAGTGGCACTCATCGCAGGTGTCTCACAGTAGAACCTCTCCTCTGGGCTTCCTGTCAAGACTGACTCCGAAGTCTGCTTCCAGCGCAATGGGAAAAGTGATCCACGGGGAAACACTCCTGCCATCGCACTTGCCAGGTCGGCGGGGAAGCGGGCGATGATATCCTTCAGCACTAGGTATGCTGCCCGGTTGGCTCCATCCTTGGCACAAGTGCCTCTGGTGATCTCAGTCCATCCTGTCCAGTGCGGCTTGGCAGGCAAGGCTTTGACCTTGATCTCTACCATAACCAGGGAATCCTGCCCATAGATCTCCTTCTGCCAGGAGTACTTGGGCTCCTGTCCTTCCTCATAACCCACTGCCTGCAAAATCCTCCAAAGGATAGTCGGCAGCCCGAAGTAGGTCAAGAACGTCCTCCGGGTCAGCTTAGTGGCCAAGCGATGACGCGGAACTCCTCTGCCTCCGGTGGCCTTGCGAGCGGTCAGCTTAGTCCGGGCCATCTGTAGTAACAAAAGGGTTTCGAACTCTCGTGAGACGGATATTAAGTTGGCATATTTTATAGAAAAGAGACAACTTTTACTTTAAGGGGAGGTAATGTAAATGCAAGAATATAAACATGATGCATGATCGTACTTACGTTCTCACTCACTAACATGACTTGCAAGTCCTAACGTTCTAGTCGGTGGCAAGAACGATCTCTCATGCGTTATCTACACGTTCTACTCGTTCGCATAGTTAGTGTACCTGCAGAAGATTCATTTCAGCCCAAAGAAATTCCCAATGATAAAGCAACTGAGTATTGACTAATATGCGCAACACATAGAAGCCAACACCAAACACCATGCACCAATATAGAAAATACCCTTGAAAACATTGATACCCTCGTATGTGTCTGCGTGGAGCTCGCACATACTTGGCATAAGAACTCTCACCTAGACCGACGGTTGGACGGTCATGCTCTCATATCTCACAAAATCATTTTATGCATGTTTTCGCGATCGACGCATTCTCTTTTCCCCGAGAATGGACCAGCAAATTAAAGATCCAGCATGAAGCAAAACCCTGAACCCTGTTAGCAGTTAGACCACCTGATTCCTAGTATAGGGCTTAAGGACGAGACTGGGCACACTTAGTAATTGAAAATAGTTTTGAAAATAGTTTTGAAATACCCATTTTAGTTTGAAAATAGCTCTTTACGGAGGTAATCACTTGAACCATGCTCTGATACCAGGCTATGGCGGAACCGTCCTGATTATAAGAGCTCAAGTATTATCTTAGCCAAATTCGTCTGACTTCGACTGATACTTGAACCCATATAACCCCGGTAGTCCGGAAATCACGAAGGATTTCTAACACCATACATCATACAGGATCGCATTGTTCAAGGATCACATTCGTAAAGATACATCACAGCGGAAATGAAACCGAATTTAAAATATCAGAGTGCGAATTTAAAACGGAGTTATTACAATACCAAGTTTAAAAGTGCGGAAGCTGAAATAATTTGAAACACGACCACCACACATGTGGTCCAAAAAAAACTTCATTGTTTTGATAAACCAACTCACACAACTCACTCTTCCCTTTTAGAAATAATGTGCCACTAGAAGTCTTGGTCCAGCAAAAGAAAAGGGGAAAGCTTCTGGACGACCCTGCCCTGGGCCTACTCCTCATCACCTTCCACCGGGTAGAGGCAGTGCTTACAATAGCCAAAGTAGACCTGGCCATCTGCAACAAATGGGATAAACCCTGAGTACGGGAATGTACTCAGCTAGACTTACCCGTCCAACTGAAAATAAAGACACCAAGGGTATGCAAGGCTTTTGAGGTAGAGCTGGGATCTTTTAGTTGCGAAAAGCACCAATTCAGATAGGAGGTTATTAAAGATAAAGATGAGCTGCCATTTTTAGACCTATTCCTTAATTCTAGGTTTTTCACCTGTACTAGAGCACTCACTTGAATCTATCAATCAATAATATAACCATATCCAGTTGACTTATCCACATTTTAGTTGAACCATTAAACATCACATGGAGTTGTATCGTGGTGAAGCTCGCCATAGTTTCCCACTAACCAGGGGAGACGGCGACTCGAATCGAATTCCAAATCAGCTGATGAAAGACCTTTAATACCAGCCCACACTTTCCCCGTCGGGTCCATGCATTGGGCAACCGCTCGACGCTTGTTCGTGGTGGTAATCGTCGCGGTTCAAGCACGGACCGCCCAATCAGAGTCTGGCGATGGCCTCACGCGGCAGATCGCAACTTCCGTACTAGAGGGCACGACACGGGTTGAAACCGGCCCGAACAGCTTCTAACCGGCTTTGGGGTCGATGATTACAGCACCGACATATCCCTAAGTAAAAGGGCGCGTTCAAAAATGAACGAGGGCCAACATCGATACAAACCTACACGATCCAACGGATGGACTGCCCCAAGTTTCCGAACTTGTGCCCTGCCATCCCGTTGACCGTATTTCATTACTACTCAGGTTCTTTTTCACGATAGCAAATATAGCCAACCGTGATCCGGTAAATACCCATCCGGGTATTACGGAAACATCCTTAACTACCACTTTTATTAAGCAGGCTAAGCAATTCTACATTGTAACTAAATAACAGGATAACAAGGTAGATATTAATCAATAACCAAGGAATGGTAATGCAGCAAGTAGGATTCATTTCAACTCCTAGACCTAATGCATCACAATATAAAAGGACTCAAGTAATTTAATTCTAAATACTGGGAGACTTAGAATGCTCCGGGGCTTGCCTTGGGTGAAGACCGAGGCCTCGTGGGAGGGGCACTCGGGCAAGTTAGCGTCGCTGGCGGGGTCGACTTCCTCGGCTTGCTGGAGCTCCGGGATCTGCTGCTCGGCGTTTGCTTCTGGCTCCTGCTCGGGCTCCGGAAGGGTCGATCCTATTGTATGCGATGATTAATAAATGATTCAAAAGAAACTTAGGTTTGAACTGCAAGTGCACTTTTCTGGACTCAGAAAAATCCACAAAAATTCCAGCAGGCAAACAACAGTTGCTGGACTCCACTGAACAAATTTCAGCCAAAAAATAAAATACAGAACTGCAGATGCGAAAATAACAAATAAACTGCTCAAAAGGTACTTTGAACTACAACTCTACTGTAAAAGGGTGCACAACTCTATTCCATATTTTTCCCAGATTCTACTTCAAATTTTATGCTTATCAAGAAAGTTCCATGAACAGAAACATTATATTATTCCTTACATGAATTTTCAAAGGAAAACACAGAAAAGCACATTTGTAAAGCAACTTCAGATTTCTTCACATAACAGATCATGATTACATTTTTCTTAGCTTGGACATCATGAACAGAGACTACACAAATTTTTCCAGATTTTATTTTGACATATAAAACACCTTAACACTATTTCCAAGAAATCAACCAAAAAGGACTTTTAAGCATAACAGAAACTTTTTCCACATAAACAGTGCATCATATATTTTTCACAGGTGTAAAACAGGATAATAAACTTACACAAAATTTTCCAAGAATTAACTCAACCAGAAAACACTTAATTCCATTTATCCCAACAAAAGCATGTACACGGAAATAAATGAAAACAGTAAAATAACTGCTATCAAAAATACATTCATATTTTTCCATGATAGATCTACTCATAAACAAGCCAACAAAACTGAAAGTACTCCATTTGGACTTTTAAATCATGCTATACAAAAATAACAAGCATCTCTGGAAAATTAAAACTAAAAGAAAAACATTTGAATTTCTCCCGGCTGGCTACGTGGACCCGGTCCATGGACCAGCGAGTGGCTGACGCGCGGGGCCCGTGGGTCAACGGGAACCCACTCTGGCTCGAGCGCACGGCGGTAGGGGAACGGCCGAGGCCTGGCTCGAACGAGACCGCACCCGAGGTTTCGCTCGAGGCCTAGCTCGAGGCCGAGGCCTGGCTCGAGGGCTCGGGCGAGACGGGAAAACAAACGCCCGTCCGAGGCCTGGCTCGAGGCTGAGGCCTGGCTCGAGGGCTCGGGCGAGACGGAAACACACACGCCCGTCCGAGGCCTGGCTCGAGGCTGAGGCCTGGCTCGAGGGCTCGGGCGAGACGGAAAGGCGTTCGCCCGTCCGAGGCCTGGCTCGAGGCTGAGGCCTGGCTCGAGGGCTCGGGCGAGACGGAAAGGCGTTCGCCCGTCCGAGGCCTGGCTCGAGGCTGAGGCCTGGCTCGAGGGCTCGGCGAGACGGAAAACAGGGGAGAGGTTTGACCGTCGATTCCTCGCCGACGGTGAGGTCGCCGGCGGGGAAGCTGGGCTTGTGAACTCGCCTCGACGAGGCGCATCGAGTGGTGTAGGTGGTTTGGCTAGCGGATGGCCGGAGTGTGCCGGCGGCGAGCGGCAGCGCACGGAGGCGGCGGTGACGCGCGGCTACACCGTTTCCGGCGGTCGCCGGTGAAATTAGGGGAGGCAAAAGCTCGAGTGAACCCTAAGGAGCACAGCTACGGGGTTGGTTTGGCTTGATTGGCTCCAGAGGAGCTTGGCCACGAGCGAGGTCCGCGGCGGACGGCCATGGCGTTCGGCCGGGGAAGAAGATGTGGGAGAGAGCGGTAGCGTTGAAGCTAGATGGTGTTCTCACCTTGCCTTGACTTGGTGAAGCTCGAGGATGAAGAAGAAGAGTCGGTGGAGCTCGGATTGGGGAAGAACGGCGTTGCGGCTCGGCGGTGGCGACTGTCGGACCGAAAGAGGCGCTTCGTCCTCCGGCGGCGATGGGGCTCGGTCGGTGATGACGACGTGCGCACGGCGTGTGCACGGCGTAGGCGGAGCTTGGTGCAGAAGTAATCGGACGGTGGTGCTCGGTGGGATTGGGAACAGAGAGGGGAGGTTGCGGTGGAGGTCGCGGCGAGAGCGAGCCGAGCGCTTGCTCTGGCTTGGTGGCGAGGGGAGGAGAGTGCCAGCGAGAGTGGGAGAGTGTGTGCGGGAGTGTGAGGGAGTGAAGGGGGTGCTCGAGGTTTTGATCGGCTTGACCGGTGGTCGTGGCGAGGCCACGGCGGCGCGGTCGGCGAGGCAGCGCGGTGATGCCGTGCACGGCGAGCGGGTGCGGCAGGCGAGGCGAGCGGAGAGTGGCCAGGGAAGATAGCTTGCGTGCTCGGGTGAGAGAGGATCGAGCGAGGAGTGGCCGGCGAGGATCCTCGGCAGCATGCGGCGGCCACGTGGCGGTTGCGGCCGGCGTACGGCGCGGGCGTGTCAGCGGCGATGTCGCGCGCGGCGCGCGCGGGCGAGGCGGGAGCGGACCGGCGCACGCGAGCGGGCGAACTGGGCCAGCGCGCGCGAGGTTGGGCCGAAAGGCCAGATGGGCCGAAAGGTGGGGCGCCGGGGAGAAATCGTTTTCCTTTTCTTTTTCCAAAATCTTTTCAAACTTGACCATTCAAAAACAGTTTCAAAAACTCCAAACTAGGTTTTGACCCAAATATGAAAGTTGCTCAAAATAATTTTCTCTACAACTTTCATATAAGACACTCTTTCTAAAAACCATTTTTTACATCCTCCACATAAATAAAGCCAATTTGGAAACATAAACCATTTTGTTTGACTTAATTATGAAAAGAACTCTACCCAACATTCTCTATTTTATAAAACTCTTTGCCAAAACAGAGATCCACTTAAATCATCGAGTCAAAAGAAATCCAAATCCAATTAAATAAACAAAGACAAAAGCACTCTCATGCACATGAAATGATGCAATGCATTGCTCATGTTCCTTAGTAGCTAATTGCAATTCCTAATGCAGTGCTTGACACCAGGGTGTCACAGCTAGGGCAGCCGTATCCTTGGGAGTTCTTGGTGGTGTCTCTCTCATTTTGTTCCTGTGAGAGTAGGCTAGGGTTAGGGAGAGTTGGCTCTTGTTCTTGAGCTTTTTGTCATCCAAGCGTTGTGTTGCTAGGATTGGCTTGTAGCCCGACACCAAGTGATTAATCAATTATCCATTCCTCAGAATCCAAGGATCAAATTCGTGGTTTAATTCCCGTTTCGATTTTGTTCTTCGCGTTCTTCTTTTCTCCATGATTTTCTCCTCCCTCGATCTCCCTCTACGCTGCGTCTTTTGCGATTCTGTTTGAATCAACTTGTTCTTTGATGTGAGGAGAACATTTCCACTGAAGGAATTCATCCCTATCCTCACGAACAAGTAGATCAGCTCGAAATCGTTTTTGTTCTTCCCTCTTTCCCTTTTCTAGTGTTCTTCGGATTTCTCATGGTATAGCTGGGTTGAAGCGATGATATCCTAGGATTAGCTTCCCAACACATAGAAGAACACTTGGGAGAACTTTGGTTGCAGCCTTGTTCGATTTGGTGAAGATCCAATCGATTTTGGTTTTGTCCCGTGCAGTTTTTGCACTTTCTGGGAGGTCGCGGACAGTCCGCCGTGGGGGTCACGGACAGTCCGCCGTAGCCACGGACAGTCCGCCACAGAGGCCGCGGACAGTCCGGGCATCGGGGCTTCAACCGACCAGTGGCTGTTGGCCTCGGCCTTTTTCCCCTCGGGTGACCGACGGACAGTCCGCCAGTGTAGGGCGCGGACAGTCCGGGCCCGAGCAGGGATGTTTCAGCAGCTTTGCTGTTTTGCGGCGTTGGCCGGCGAACAGTCCGGGAAGGAACCGCGGACAGTTCGCCCCTTGCGCGGACAGTCCGGCACCAGCAGGCCGGACAGTCCGGGAATTGCCTGTAGGGTGAGTTTTGGTGCGTTTGCTCTCCCGGCTTTTCCGATTCGTTTCCGGACTTCTCGTTTGCTCCTAGAGTTCACCTAGGAACCTCTCTAGGTATCTTTGCTACTTGTTAGCATTGGTATTTGGAGGAATCCCAACGTAGCCCTCTATCTACGTTTGGGAGTGGTCTTTTAGGCACGAACTTGACTCGAAGTTTTGGGAGTTTTGTTTTGCTCCCTTGTGCGGTGCCTCGCTGTGATCCTAGGGATCATCCACCCTCTTTCTAGGGTCATGGGCATCGCGTTTGGAGTCCGAAGCTTTTGGGGTTGATTTTGTTGGCACAAAGGCCGTAATTTCTGAGAAGAAATTTTAGGCTCCCATTCACCTCCCCCCTCTGGTCGCCTTGCTTTAGCATTTTTGGTCCTTCAATTGGTATCGGAGCCAGTTAAGGATCTCTCTACCTTAACCGGTTCCGGATCCGCGAAGGCAACCTTTTGAGAGCGGTTTGTTTCCGACTTTGTTGTCGAGGTGTTGAGCTTGTGTTTTGGCTAACACTAACGGTGCTTTTGGAAGTGGCACCAAGTTCTTCTTCAAGCATGTCTTTGTCTTTCAGCTTGAACGGTTCCATGGACGACATCTTGGGAAGAAGGAGGAGTGCAGTTGATGAGAGGGATCGCGAGGTGAACGATCTGCTGAACCTTCTGCGACATGATGAGCTTTCACCGGAGGATCTCCTACATCAACTTGGCAAGGCCAAGAGAGGTACACTTGCTCATGGACTTGTCACCTTGCACAACCTATATGAGGCTCGCTCTAGTTTTGTTGAGCTTTGTAGTACTTTGCGTAGAAAGGTCGAAAAGTTGAAATGCTCCAATGCTAGTTTGAAGTCTAGTGCCTCTTTGCCTTGCACCTCTTGTAATGACATGGTTAGGAAGAATGATGAGCTAGGCTTTTCTCTTGCTAGCTTAAAATCTGAGAATGAAATGTTAATATCCAATGCTTCCAAACCATGCTTAGTTTGCATTGACTTGTGCAAGGATCTTGAATGTGCTAAAACTGAAATAGCCTTGCTTAAGTCAAATGCTTTGTTACCATGTGTTTCTGGTGAGTCTTTACATGCTGAAATTAATAAATTAAAATTGACTCACACCACATGTGTAGATGAACTTGAGCATGCTAGGGCTGAAATTGATGAGATAAATGCTAGGCCTTGTAGCTCATGCTCTTTGAATAAAAATGCTTGCCATGCTTCTAGTGATACTCATGATTCTTTGCTTGATGTGAATGGTGATGTTTCTTCCACCGATTTCATGTGCACATCATGCATTGATTTGGAAAAAGAAGTTTTGGCTTTGAAAGTCTTGCGCGATGATATGAGCGCCAAGTTGGTTGAGCACAATGATATGAGTGCCAACCTTGAAAAAGAAAATGAACTCTTGCATACCACATATGCCAAGTGCATTAGAGAGGAGATGGAAAATCTGAAAAACACTCCTTGTGGTACTTGTGATCGCCTCATGTTTGAGAATGAGGTTTTAGCCAAAAGATGCAAGAGTCTTTGTGCTAAGTCTTTTGAGTCACGCAATTCTTGCAACTCCGATGTTGATGCTTCTAAAATTGGTTCTGTGCAACCGGAGTTGAGTTCTTATGTTGCGCGTGAGTCTTTTGACGTTAGCACTAGTGTCAAGGTTTCAGATAGCTCTTTCATAGCTACTCCTAACCTTGTTGTTTCTTCGAGTGATGTCCAAGGGACTTCTCTTGACAAGGGTGCTTCTCATATTTTTGGGACTCGTGCTCCCAATCCGGTTTTCCATTGCACCTTTTGCAAGAAGGATGGACATTCGCTCGACTTTTGTTTTCGCCGTGTCAAGCATGAGCGGCGTATTCGAGCTAAGGATTTTAGGAAGCCGCGTAGCCTTTCCCATGGCACGTGTGCTCCTAGTGTTGGCACCAAGTTGAACATTGATGCTTCTTGTTCTAAGTCCCAAGGGACTTCTCACTTGTCGGAGAATGGTGTGTCTTCCGATAGGCCTTTGTACCATTGCTCCTTTTGTGAGAAAGATGGGCATCAAGAAAGCTTTTGCTATCGGCGTGCCAAACGCTTGCGCCAAGCTCGTTCTTCTAGGAAGACGGTGGTTCATTGCCCTTCTCATGGCATGAACGCTTGTGCTCCTAGTAAGAAGCCCCTCTTTGTTTATGGGTTTTATGACTCCTTTTCTAGTGGGATAGGTCATGGTCGTGGACATGCTTCTAGTGCTTCTTCTCTTGGTCCATGTCATGCTTTTCATGGTGCTTCTATTGGTTCTTCTACAAAGACCTTGAAAGATGTTTGCCTCTTTTCCCATGGTATGACTCGTTCTTCTCCTCGAGTTGTCCTTTTGAGGAATGCTTCCAAGGGTATTTCACAATTGCATTTGAACCAACACTTGCATCATGCTAACCCACATGATAAGTTGAGATTTGTGACCAAGTCCTGGATTCCCAAGTACATGCTTGCTAACCCTTCGGGATCCAAGACTCGGGTTACTTTGTCCTCTTGTGTGTAGATATGAGGACGCGGGGTGGAGAACATGCGCCGAATGGAGCTTGATCTTTTAGATGTGATCAAGTTTTTGATGGTTCTCTGCATCCCGCTTAGATTTGCCTCCAAAGAGGCTTTTGCAGTTTGGTGAGCTTTCTTATACACTCATACCTTGTACATCCATGTGCTATTTCTTGTGGTATGAGATGGATTATCATGTGCTCACTTGTATAGTTCTTGCATGTACATTTTCCTTTATGTCATGTTTCGATTAGTCTAGCATGTGCTATCTCTTGTATATCATGTCATGCTAGCTTTGTGTACAGCTTTGGTGGTTAATCCACTTTTCTTGCTAGTTGGTGTTCCTTATGAACATTATGCCATGCTTTACCATTCTTCACCATGAGCTTTACTTGTAGAGGTATGATGTTCATTAGGTATCACTTTTCAGGTGCTAGTTTTGTGTAGCTACATGTATCTTGTTGATATGATTAGTTTGAGCACTAGCCTCTCCACAATTTTATCATGTTACATGCTTTTGGGTCTATTGCTATCATTATCTTGCATTGTAGCATGTGTTGAGGTTTAGGTTGTGTTTGGGTTGATCATGTCTCTAGGTTGCATTTTGCTCCATAGTGCTTTATCCTGTTGCATGGTAGTCTTGTCTAGTTTGGATTCAGATCTTCTTGCGGTATCATTCATAGGTAGACCTCTTTTTGTTGAGAGTTCACCTTATGCTTATTATGTGACTAACCGCTGTGTGGAGACCCTGAGGTCACACTAGACGAGACAATGCCTTGTGTTTCTTCTGCTTTTGAGTGTGCAGGAGAACAGGAGCCTGGAGAGAGCATTTCGACTCATGGACCCGATCCCTCTTCTTCCACGACTTGGGGTTCCGTTCGAGCAGTTCTCCAGCGAGCACTAGCTGCACCTATGGGAGCGACAGCATCAGGCGAGGGGGAGACGACTTCGGAGAGGCAGGTGCCCCGAAGATTTCAGCAGATTCAGGCGTCCCCTCGAGTATCACACCAGCAGGCGGTCATGCGTATCATGAGGTACCCTGACACACTTCTGAGTTCGGTTTCTGGTACTCTTCTTCTCCGACCCCTTTCTGCTGTGTGGTCTTTTCGATGTGGATTTTGCTGGCTGTCGCTTGAGCATTTCTTGGCTCTTTATTTGTGTCTTTGGTGCGTGTTTCCCTTTTAGTTGGGGAAGCATTTTGCTTGTTGTATCTTAGTTGGGCTTCTCCGATACCCTTTTGTTTTGGGTTTTCCTTTTTAGGCTAGTTTTGTTTTGTCTTTGATAGACTAGCTTTTGCATGCATTTCATCATGCATATCTTGCATTTTAGAGCTTCATGAATATAGTAATGAGAATGAGATTATGCTCTTGTTGGTATGCCCTGTCTATTCATGATGATGCTTGTAGCTTAGGCTCTTTTTGATCACTTGATACATGTTATGAGCTAAGCTATTTTTGCAAATGGTGAACTTGACTAATCAACTATGAAACCTTTAATTTGTTCACCATTGAGATTGACAACTAGCATGGGTAGGATGTGTTGAGATCACTTGAGCTATCTTTTGTATGCTAGGTTGCTATGTCTCTTGCACTGAGTCATTCACTTGCTTGGATTGTTCATTTGTTACCTTGTGCTTAAAATTTGATTCAAGTCTAAGTGAAATGAAAAGATCGAGATGGGATTGCATGTGTCAGCACCTCACGGTATCGAGACTGTTTCTCATTGCACATTTGAGTTAAACTTGAGCCGTGTAGTGTAAGACCGAAACCGGTGCTTTAAGCTTCTGATTGCTTTTCTTGCATAGGCTTAGCTCGGTTGAAAAGTTAGGCAATGACCATGTTTTTAACCTCTCGCAATCACATGCTTTAAATTGAACTTGTGTTAATACCGCTGCAAATTCCGATAAAAATTGATAATGACACAAGTATATGCTTCATTCTATTGCATGATGATTGAACTTTGCTAGGGGTAGTTCACCTTTTATACTTGAGTTAGCACTTGCTTGATTTCTTGTCTATGCATGCTAAGTGCTATTTTAGTGGTGGACTCCTTTTCAAATGGCTTAAAACTGCTCATATGCTTAATTGTTCATATTTCGTATTCATTTGATCAGTTTGAGCCTTTGCTAGCATTTGTATTGATTGCTACACTTTCAGGGCAGCACCCTTTTGAGCATCTTTTCATTCTGATTGCTATACACTTGAAGCTGTTGCATTGTGCATATCATGCATTTTCAGCTTAGTGTACATAACCCCAGCTCCGATACACTTTGTGGTCACTTTCAGTGCTTTTCATAGCCCCCATATGCTTTTGGTTGATGACTTGTCTTGTGTTTGTGTCAACTTTGTGAAAAATGTCAAAACCCCTCAGCATGTTCCCTTTTGTCAAGGGGGAGAAGCTGTTTGCAAGGGGGAGCTTGTGTGTTGGCACAAAGGGGAGAGTCATGCATTTTGGGGAGAGCTTTGAGCAAGGGGGAGTCTAGCTCTTTTATGTTCTTCTTCACTCGGTATAGCTTCTTTATGTGTTTCAATTGGTATCCATCTTTTGGTATGGAATGCAATTGGTGTCATGAGCTTTGTTGCATAGCTTTTGTATATAGGCTTGCTTTCAGGGGGAGTCGCTTTTGTCTTGCTGCTTCTCCGCGTGCTCCGAGTGATTGTGCTCCTTTTAGTGTTGAGCTTCTCTTGTGGTTTTTCTCAGTCGGTATCGAGCCTGCTAGTCGTGTTGAGCCGTTTTAGCCTCTCTCTTAAGGGACTAGCAGTTTTTGCTTGGTATTTTCGATTGGTATGGACCCTTCAGCTAGTTGCGTCGAGCCTATGTGCCTCTGTCTTGAGGAACTAGCTATTTTCACCAATTCTTGGCTGTTGTGATTAGTTTTGCATTCTTATGCGTTGATTCAGCCTTAATTGGTATCGAGCCTTGAGCTAGTGGTGTTGAGCCATTTTCTGCCTTTTCTTAAGGGCTAGCTCATTTTTGACTTGGTTGCGTCGAGCCGTTGCCCATATCTTTGGGAACCAAGTCTTTTGCTCTATGTGATCGAGTTTTGCTCATTGTTGAGTTGTTGCTCCGATCGCTTGCTTGGTTGCGTTGAGCCGTTGCCCATGTCTTTGGGGACCAAGTTATGTTCATTTCAAATTGCCCCCTCTTTAGCATTCCTTTGACTTTTGGGCATTTGAATGGATAATCTTCTCATGACAAGTGATTTTGTGCTTTGCCCTTCTATGGCTTTTGATCACTTGAATGAGATTTTCGGTTTTGGTATCTCAAACCATCTCTTGTGCCTAGTTTTTGTCAATTCAATCATCAAGGGGGAGAAAGAGAAAGAGAAAGAGGGAGAAATCTCGACCCTAGTGAATCCAAGTGGATAAGTACCTTGGTTTCTTTTGTGATGATTGTTTGACAATTTATTTGAGATTGGTTTTCGAGTACCTTTTGGGATTTCATGAAACTCTTGTTTTATCTTGACTCTTCGGTTGTGTGGAGGCTTTGCCCGCTTTTCCCGTTTCTTTCAGGACCAAGAGCTTTTATTTGGAGTTTTCATGACCCTTCCTCATCTCAAGTAGCCTTGTGTTCGCTTTTGTTTGGCTTTTGGGCACTTGGATGAGGCTTGCCCTCAAACCCTTCCTTTGTGGTTTATTTTTAGTCAATGCATTCATCAAGGGGGAGATTGAGAACATATATGATGAATGATTGACATTGATAAGGAAGGTTTGAGGCTTTTACCCGGTTGAGTCTATATCTAGCTATGAGCTTAATGTTTATGACTAACTGGTGGCGTTGAGTTGTGTGGTGTTTCTGTGTTGGTGTGCGTGTGCGACATGTGTCTCTTGGTTGTGTTGATGTGCAGGTGTGGAGCTCGGATATAGTGGTCTATGGCGAGGTGAAGGTCAAGTAGAGACGTGCCGTGCCGACGGACCGGGAGCGGTGAAGGATGGGTGTGTCGTGCGGCGGACGTGCCATGCCGATGTACCCAGAGCGGTGAAGGGCGGACGTGAGGCTTGGACTGACGGACCGGAGGGCCAGAGGACCAGCTGTGGTAGCTGGCACGTGGCATCGGCGAGCAGGAGCACATGGGGATGTGCGATGCATCGGCCGAGTCGGGAGGAAGACGTGGCGTCGTGACACTTGGCGGGAGGTCGGACACGGGCTTGCGTGCGGCGCAAGTGCCGTCGGCCGAGTCAAGGAGGATGGCGAAGGCGTTGTGCCCGGCGTGGAGGCTGGACATGCATCGGCATCGGTGCCGGTGGTCGGGGTGTGCGAACCACATCCCGTCTACGGTGCGGGTTCGGTAGCTGAGCCTCAAAAAGCTACCATCGACGGTTTCCAGGTTTGGGCCTCAAAACCTGGGGTGGCCGGTTTCCGAGTTTGGGCCTCAAAACTCGGCGAGGACGGTTTCCAGGTTTGGGCCTCAAAACCTGGGCTGGCGGGTTTACCGGTTTGGGCCTCAAAACCGAGGGCGGTCCTAAAGGACGGTCGACGCGTGGCGGCACCAAGAGGCTTGCGTTGCGGCGAAGCTATCGGTGAGAAGGCGCGGCGGTCGATAGTGGCGGCACGTGGCGGCATCAGGGAGGTCGCGTCGAGGCGAAGCTACCGGATGTGCGGGCGTGGCCGTCGGATTGAAACTGTCAAGTCTGGACGGTTTTACCCCTGGGGGTATTTGGGTTGAGTGCTTAATGTAAGGGCGTTTTGGTCTTCGGACGTGCGCCTATATATATGAGGGGGGCTGCTAGGGCAGCCGTATCCTTGGGAGTTCTTGGTGGTGTCTCTCTCATTTTGTTCCTGTGAGAGTAGGCTAGGGTTAGTGAGAGTTGGCTCTTGTTCTTGAGCTTTTTGCCATCCAAGCGTTGTGTTGCTAGGATTGGCTTGTAGCCCGACACCAAGTGATTAATCAATTATCCATTCCTCAGAATCCAAGGATCAAATTCGTGGTTTAATTCGCGTTTCGATTTTGTTCTTCGCGTTCTTCTTTTCTCCGTGATTTTCTCCTCCCTCGATCTCCCTCTACGCTGCGTCTTTTGCGATTCCATTTGAATCAACTTGTTCTTTGATGTGAGGAGAACATTTCCATCGAAGGAATTCATCCCTACCCTCACGAACAAGTAGATCAGCTCGAAATCGTTTTTGTTCTTCCCTCTTTCCCTTTTCTAGTGTTCTTCGGATTTCTCATGGTATAGTTGGGTTGAAGCAATGATATCCTAGGATTAGCTTCCCAACACATAGAAGAACACTTGGGAGAACTTTGGTTGCAGCCTTGTTCGATTTGGTGAAGATCCAATCGATTTTGGTTTTGTCCCGTGCAGTTTTTGCACTTTCTGGGAGGTCGCGGACAGTCCGCCGTGTGGGTCACGGACAGTCCGCCGTAGCCACGGACAGTCCGCCACAGAGGCCGCGGACAGTCCGGGCATCGGGGCTTCAGCCGACCAGTGGCTGTTGGCCTCGACCTTTTTCCCCTCGGGTGATCGGCGGACAGTTCGCCAGTGTAGGGCGCGGACAGTCCGGGCCCGAGCAGGGACGTTTCAGCAGCTTTGCTGTTTTGCGGCGTTGGCCGGCGGACAGTCCGGGAAGGAACCGCGGACAGTTCGCCCCTTGCGCGGACAGTCCGGCACCAGTAGGTCGGACAGTCCGGGAATTGCCTATAGGGTGAGTTTTGGTGCGTTTGCTCTCCCGGCTTTTCCGATTCGTTTCCGGACTTCTCGTTTGCTCCTAGAGTTCACCTAGGAACCTCTCTAGGTATCTTTTCTACTTGTTAGCATTGGTATTTGGAGGAATCCCAACGTAGCCCTCTATCTACGTTTGAGAGTGGTCTTTTAGGCACGAACTTGACTCGGAGTTTTGGGAGTTTTGTTTTGCTCCCTTGTGCGGTGCCTCGCTGTGATCCTAGGGATCATCCACCCTCTTTCTAGGGTTGTGGGCATCGCGTTTGGAGTCCGAAGCTTTTGGGGTTGATTTTGTTGGCACAAAGGCCGTAATTTCTGAGAAGAAATTTTAGGCCCCCATTCAACCCCCCCTCTGGTCGCCTTGCTTTAGCATTTTCAGTCCTTCACGTAGTGAGCATTTGATCCTTGCGCGGATCAAGGGGGAGCGATACCCTTGCGCGGGTGCTCCAACGAGGACTAGGGGGGTGTGCCGACACCTCGATACCTCGGCAAAAAGATCGTCATGTCATCTCTACTCTCTTTACTACGCATTTACCTTTGAGCAATTCAATTTCGCATTTACTTGTTGTTCTCTCATAAGTTGAATTGTCATGCTAGAGTAGAATTGGTTTAGCGATAGTCTTTTGTGCGATTGATTCTTGTCATATACACTTCTAGGCACTAGAGGGTTAATTGGGGTTTGATAGGTTTTATTATTGCAAGAAGTTTTAGAAAAGCCCAATTCACCCCCCCTCTTGGGCATCTTGATCCTTTCAGTGGGCACCACTATCTTCTCGTTTCCCCTCAAATGAAGGGCGAGTTGTATCTCCCCCAGTACGGTGGGGGCCCACAGTAATTGTCTTCCGCTGCTTCGTCCCACACGCTGTTCAAACCTCGTCCTCTGCAACTCCCAGTGAGGAGAACTCGGCCTCGGCTTTGGCGCCAGCCTCTGCGACCTCCAATGCCGTTGTCGAGGCCGCGAGGCTTGTGACGATCGCAGCTAGCACGAGCGCCTCCGACAAGACGACAATCGCTGCTGGCGTGCAACCAAAGCTAGCAAGTGGCGCCATGGTTGGGCTAGGTCGGCGATGACTGGAGCTAGCGCTAGCGCGCGACCAGATCTGCGTACGTGCGAACGCGGCCATGGTTGGACTGGCTGCGAGCCTGGGCTAGGTTGGGGATGACGTGGCTGAGGTTGCAGTAGGAGCTGGGGATGGCAGGGCCGAGCGACGAGAGACTGGGATGGGATTGAAGCCAGCGCAGATGGGATCAGTTGCGGAGCGACCATGCGAGGAGACTGATGAAGCGAGAGAGAAAGGAAAGAAAAAGAAAAAACATAAATAAATTTTGATCTAAGATGTAGGTCTCATATATTGAGAAAGATTTATTGGGTTTCTGCTACAGCATCTTCTTTAATAAGCCTAGAAAATGATATTGAGCTACCATAATATCATCTTATTGAAGGAGTTATATTGAAAAATTGCTAGAGATGCTCCTAATGTCACCCATCTTTCACCACGACTTCCCTATCCTCGGTTCCTCATTTCACTCACCATCTGAGATCAACGCCTCTATTGCCTCACCCACCCACAGCGAAGCTGGCTTTCTACCAAAAAAAAAAAAAGAATTAGCGCATATAAACCAAAATCCATTGAGGCTATTTTTGGTTTCGCTTATGAAAAGTCCGTCTGCTGTCAAAAGGCAGAACACCAATCAAATGGCTAGAACTTGAAATTCCTTTTTTTTGCAGAAACAGCTACTTTCGCGTAGTACAAAATTCGCAGTGTATTGGACCCTGCTTTTGACGTTTTCAAATCGGTAGAAATAGAAATATGTTTCACAGGTGTTTTAAGGGAGATTGGGAGACTAGGCTACATTATTGTTTCAACCAGTTAATTTGCAACTTTTCTATAACATATAACTCACAACACATTTTTTTTCACAAATCACAACTTCCAGCAGTCTTTTCACAGCTCATAACAATGCACTGAACATAATATAGTAAGGATCTTTACTACTCCCTCCGTCCTTAAGGTCCTATTTGGTTGGGCTTTTGGCTAAAAGCCCAACCAAAGGGGTGCTATGAGAGATAGCTTTTGCAGAAGCAGGAGCTTTTCCGTAGTACTTTTTTAAAAGCTGTTTTGACCCTGCTTTTGGCTTTTGGCTTTCAGCTTTTCAAAATAGGTAAAATAAAAAACGTTTTCATAATTATTTTAAAAAACAAAACTAGAAGATATACTTTATACTTGTTTAACCAAACAACTTTCAGGTTTTTCACAGCTCACAACCCATAGCAGCTTTTCCACAGTTCACAGCCACAACAGCTTTTTCAAACAGCCACAGCTCAACCAAACAGGCCCTAAATAACTGTCTCTAAAAATCCGTGTTTCCCTCACAGACACGCTTTCTGGACTACACTTAAAAAGGGACGGAGGGAGTATGTGAGAAGGCGTCACGTACGGTCGGTGGTGTTTTAGCTTTGAGCTACTCCTTCAGTCCTAAAATAAATGTCGTTGTTGGTATACGTGCAGTAAGTTTGACTTGATTTATAATAAATACGTGTAACATTTATATTTCCAAATAAAATTATAAAAAAAACTAGATCTAAAGATCTTCCGAGTAATTATGTACACTAAATATTAATATTTTTAATATATATATTTAATTAAAGATGTCTCTCGGAAAATGAAAATAATATTTATTTAAGTACAGAGGGAGTAGTAATTTAGATCCATGTCCATTGGTAAGATGTTTTCAGTGGTCAAAAGACCCTAATCCGTCACTAGTAAACAAGAACAGCGGAGTGGATATCACCCTTTTATAAGTATATATTGATTTAAATTAGGTATTTCCTTTATTTTAAATTATAATATATTTTGGTCTTTCTAGATATCTAGACATACTAATTATATTGTAACGATAACATCTTATAGTTAGAGCAACTCCAATAGTTTAGCAAAATCACTTGGCATCCTAGGATTTTGGTCAAAACCATAAAAAAAACCTACTCCAACAACTTGACAAAAGTACTTGGCAATTTGACAAGCTTGACAAAATTCCCCCTTCACTTGCCAAATATGTCAAGTCCTCCATGGCTTGGCATCACGTGTATCCCAATTTGCCAACTAGTTTTGCCAACTTGTTAGAGGCTCGATTTTATGATTTTGACAAAAAATTTTAGGATGCCAAGTTCTTTTGCCAAGCCCAAATAACAAACTGTTGGAGAAGACCTCTTTTTTCACTTGACATTTGATTTTGAGACTTGACAAAACTATAGATTTGCCAAGTGAGTTTTAGCAAACTGTTGGAATTGCTCTTATGTACTTAGAAAAGACAATACACCTACATAACTATTGTAAAAAATTATGTATTTAGAAAAGATAATAATTTAGAATAGGAGATTATACGATAACCAAGAGGTTTTGTGTGAGGTGGTAATTGGTAAAGAATTCTATCATTTTTTAAACAGTTTTTCCTATGGAAGTTTAAACTAAAATATGCATCTATCGTATTTGTCGGGAACTGACCTGTTAAAACTGTGACCTGTTGGGTTACTAAATAGTAAAATAGTAACAATAAAATGACTTTATTTTATAGATCTTTTTGAATCCGAACTTTAGTTTGCTAAATTTAGGTACTAGGGTTCTAAACGGCTGAGTCAAAGCTTAGTTTCTTCAATCTAGCTGAGCTAAAGTTTAGTTGAGTCTATTAGCTAGAGGATTCAAACACCATGACTAAAGTTTAACTTGAAAAACTTGTAACTGGCTTGCTAAACTTTAGATGGATGGATCCAAATAGAACATATGTATACTCTCTCCATCAAAAAGAAGCAATTTTAAAAATAGTGTTTAGTTAAACTATCTTAAATTTATATAAAAGATATTAATATTTCTTATATTAATTATGTATTATTAATGTTTTTATTAAATATATTTTATAATATATAGAGTCTTAAGTATTGATAATACTTTTTATAAAATTAAATCAAAGAGATGAGATATACTCCCTCCGTTCCAGAATAAGTGTCGTCCGGAAAGCGTGTCTGTGAGGAAACACGGATTTCTAGTGACACTTATTTTGGAACGGAGGTAATAGGTATCTCGAGGCCCCACCTCTTTGAAACGCTGCCCCCTTGCTTAGGCATAAAACCGCGGCGACGACACGCGGGTACGCGACGCCATCCACGTCGGCACCTCGCCAGTCGCCACCTCCTCCTACCTTCCGCGCATCGAGTCGACCGATCGATTCTTCGGCCTCCCCCTAGTCAGATCCCACTGAAGCCCAAACCCTACCCACCCCTCTCAGCTAGCGATGATGGCAGCGGAGCCCACGCCGTCGATTCCCTCCACCGCCGCTGACGACCTCGAAACCCTCGCCCTCGACTCATCCTCGTCGTCCGCCGCCGCCTCCACCGACCCCCTCCTCCGGCCACCTGCCTCCCCGACCGCTGCCGCGAGCGACGACCCCTTCGTCATCGACGACTTCCTGGACGAGGACGACTTCTCCACCGCCCCGTCGCCCAGCGTCGCCCGCCCGCCGCGCGCTGCGGCGTCCCCGGTGTTCGCCAAAATCACCGTATCCGACCCCAAGAAGCACGCGGAGCCCAGCGGCGGGGGTGCCGCCGGTGTGATCCCGGGGTCCGGCAGCTACTTCTCTTACCTCATCACCACCCGTCTCGCGGGCGGCGGCGGGGAGGTCCGCGTGCGGCGGCGCTTCCGCGACGTGGTGGCCCTCGCGGACCGCCTTGCTGCAGCCCACCGTGGCCTCTTCGTCCCGGCCCGGCCCGACAAGAGCCTCGAGGGGCGGGTCATACAGCGCCACGACTTCGTGAGCCAGCGGTGCGCTGCGCTCCAGCGCTACCTCTGCCGCCTTGCCGCGCACCCCATCGTGGGCCAGAGCCCCGATCTCCGCACGTTCCTCACGGAGCCTGGTGCCATCCCCGCCTTCCAGGGTGAGGCCCCGCGGTACTGGACTACCACGGTCAATGCTGCTGCTCCGCTGGTTCCAACGAAAGCTGGGAGGGACTTGTTTGGGATGTTCAAGGGTCTCAAGGAGACGGTGGTGAATGGACTGGTTGCAACAAAGCCTCCACCTGTGGAGCAGGAGACAGACACAGAGTTCCTGGCACACAAGGCCAGGTTCGAGGATTTACAGCAGCAGCTCACCACAACATCGCAGCAGGTATTGGTCTACTCACAGATCTAGTGAGCTCAGTTCCTCACGATGTTCTCTCTTTGACAAACATATTATTATGCAAAGAATACAAAATTACTCTGCCGAATCCTTAAACTTTGTATTTTATATATATGCAGGCGGAAGCGCTTGTTAAGGCCCAAGATGATCTTAGAGAAACTACAGGTCACTTGGGAATGACATTGATTAAGCTGGCAAAATTTGAAAGGGAGCAGGCAACATGTAATTCCCTAAGAAGACAGGCTGGTGAAATCCATAGTTTTGCAAATTCTGTTTTGAAGATGAGCAGGTCACAGATAAAATTGAACTCTGAAATTGTGAAACACCTGGTATGTTGATATATTGTGGACTCAATACTGGGAAAGTGTTTATATCTTTTACTGGAATTATCTGACTCACTAACATTGTTTATGGCTTTGCAGGGTAGTATTCATGAATACTTGGAGATGATGATATCAGTTCATCATGCATTTACAGATCGCTCGAATGCTTTGCAGTACGTGCAAAGTCTGTCAGCAGATTTGTTTTCCTTGCACACCAGGGCAGGGAGACTTGAATCTTCATCAGCAAGAGATATGGGGCATGAGTGGTCAACATATCAGAAGGTAGAGGGGTTGAAAGAAACAATAAGATCAGCAGAAGCAGCCAAAAGTGATGCAGTTAGAGAATATGAAAGCATTAAGGTAAGGTGCCTGAAAAAATGTATATAAATAATAATATTCCATCGAAAAAACTTATGGAGCATGAACTTACCTAGGAAATTACCTAAACATACACCTCATGGTTTTAGATGCTCAAAAAGAAGAGTGTACCTCTTAATTTTTAGTGTTGCAAGTTGAGCCATGCTTTACTATCGACATCAAATTAGCACATCTAGCAAAATCAGTATGGCGTGATTAAATATTGTTTTTGTGATTAAATTTATATGCACAGATCAATAGGGAGTAGAAGAACAGACACCATGAGGCACAATTCTAATTGAAAAAAAAAAACAGATAGGAACAGACATCCCCTTAGGGGAAAAGAAACGCTTAAGAAGCCTTGAATCTCAGTCTGACTGATCAATACCAAATCCAAGAAGGCAAGAAGTAATCTAGGAGATGTGGCTGCTTGAGTATCCATGAACTTGTCAATTGTTTCTTGCTCTAGTGCTCCTCGCTGTCACCAGTTGTTTGTTCTCACACCCCTCATTTGTTAATTCTCATAATCCTGGGTTCCCTGCCACAGAATGGCATCCTCGTGTGAGGTCTGTGTGCTGTGGTGGGAGCATGGGGCCTTGTGTGCCTGCATCAGTGCACATATGGAGGGTGAGTTTATGGAGACTGGGCAATCTTGGAAGAGGCAGCAGAGATGGGTGAGGGCTTGCCCAGAATGTTGAGCGTGCAAGGGGACAGGACAATGATCAGAGATGGGGGGATATCCTTCCCACAACCTTATTCTTATGGCTATAACCCCTTCTCTCAATGGGCAAATAATTTTTTTCCCCATTCCTGGTCCATACTACCCGGTGTGGATTTGGGGAATGGGTATGTGTACCCAACAACAACGGAACAATGGCCTTCCAGTTTTCTTTTTAATCTGGCAGTTCTAATTTATGAAAGCCTAGAAACTAGAAGGGTGCCTAGGGATGCTGTATCCAAATGAGTGGTATTTGATTAAAAAAAATGGAGTGGTATTGAGCTTTTTTTCCCTTTTAGCTTCGGCATATGTTGAGGTTATTGTACTGATTCTGAGAACAGTAGCATGTTTCATCAAGTCATATAGTTACAGCAAACTCTGATATACTCCATCGTTCTAAATTATAAGATGTTTTGGCTTTTCTAGATACATTGCTTTTGCTATGTATCTAGACATAGTGTATATCTAAGTGCATTGCAAAAACTACGTATCTAGAAAAGCCAAAATGTCTTATAATTTAGAACGGAGGGAGTACGTATCTAGACATAGTGTATATCCAAATGCATAGCTTTTGCTATGTATCGTATTTGTGGAGAGTTCAGTGTTGGTGTAGGAAGTTATAATACTTACTCTAGAGATGCTAGGTGCCACTATGGCTGTTACTGAAATTTGGAACCTTATTGGCTTTAACAATGCAGGAAAACAACAAGACTGAAATAAGAAGATTTGACAAGGAAAGACGCCATGATTTCATCGAGATGCTGAAAGGTTTTGTGGTAACTCAGGTAAGACTGTCACGAGTCCAGCAAAGAAAGCCACTTTGAATACATTGTACATTTGCTGACAAAAGTGAAAGAATTGTGGTTGACTACATACGTAATGTTTTGTTCGTCAATTGTTTATGCAGGTGTCTTATTCAGACCATTTTGCTAATATGTGGACAAAGGTAACAGAGGAAACAGAAGTGTTTGCAAACAGGAGCAACTGATGTACGTAATAGGGAGTGTAGAATAGTTGATTTTGATATATTTAATTTGCTCCGTCATCCAGCGACAACAACCATTCTTATTCTTCCCCAGTTTTTGCCACATTGGGTTGTAATGCCACGAGTTATGTGCAGTCGTGATTCGTGAAATTGGGTCCCGGCAGAGCAAATTGGCTCCACGAGAGCTGGCATGTGTGAGAACCATAGCCAAGATTTTTCTCGGTGATAACTAACAGTTAGGCCTTTTGGAACACGGGAATTTTTTTTTTCTGTTCCTGCGTTTTTTTCTATAAAATTGAATTGATTACTACATGATTTCTGTGAAATTACTACGTTCCAATCTTTGCACGTGTGCTTATCCTGTTGTGTTCCTATCTTCCTGGGCACTAATGCACGTGTATCTTGGCATAGTGCAAATGGAGAAGGAAACAGCTTTTCAGGTTTCACTGTTTCAGTTTTTCACACGTTGCTGGATGGTGGAAGCTGACAGGGCAGTCCAGCAGAGTTTGTGGCTGTCGTCTTTTCTTATCCACACATCCTTCGCAATCTGCATGGAGTACCACCGCTTGTCAAGAATTCGCGTTGAAAATGATGAGATCGCTTGGAATGAAAACTTACGAATTCGCTTCTTTCTCTAGTAGTCTAGTGTCGTTGCCTGTGGATCGATTCGCAGTTTCTCTTATCCACGACATCCACGCCCAGCGATTTGAAGTTCTCGGGTCTCGGCTCGCGCGATCAGCGTAGCTCCAAAAGCAGGCCGCCAGCAATGCTGTCGCACGCGACATCTCGAAGTCCCGCCGCCCTCTTCAAACCGCGCGCCTCCTGTGCCGGCTCGCGCGTCGGCGCCAAACTCCTCACGGCCACCGCCGCCGCCGCCTCAACCCGCCGCGGCTTCCTCCTCTTCGTCCCCTCGCTCGCCGCCGCAACCGCCGTCCTCCGCACGCTCCCGTCCGCCGCCGCCGAGGCCGATGACGCCGAAACCCCGGCTCCACACCCATCGCCCACCGAAGAGCCCCTCTCCTCGCAGCCCGCCGCGGAAGCGGCGGCGGAGGCGGAGGCGGAGACGAAGCCTGAGCCGGCCATGTCGAGGGTGTACGACGCAACGGTCCTCGGGGAGCCGGAGGCGTTGGCAGGGGACGCGCGGGGGCGGGTGTGGGAGAAGCTGGCGGCCGCGAGGGTGGTGTACCTCGGCGAGGCCGAGCACCAGTCCGACCCAGACGACCGCGTGGTCGAGCTCGAGATCGTCAGGGGCCTCGCGGGCCGCTGCGCCGACGCTGGGAGGGGCCTGGCGCTCGTGCTCGAGGCGTTCCCGTGCGACCTACAGCAGCAGCTCGACCAGTTCATGGACGGCAGGTGCGGTGCTGTTCACCTTCTGCGGTTTACTTTATACAGTAGCTTTATTTGTTAGGATGCTTATTATGAAATTGTGGGAAATTCGTTGTAGCTTTGGTCACGAATTGGTCTCTAAAAAATTATCGTGGCACCCCATGTCAAGAATTGGTTCATCGTGGCATTACAGTCCATCAATTTGAGTTACACTCGATTTGCATTCAAATTTTCCTGTTCTTTAATACCCACTAAGAAAAACATCTACCATTCCCGTTAGATTTCTCTCTCTCAAACACACACAGGAAATAGAGTGAAATAAAGAAAAAAAAAACCACTCAGAAGAAGAGTGGGCTACAGCCTAGTTTTAGAGAAGTGTACAAACACTGAAAACACGACAAAAAAGGGGTTCAACTGTTCAAGTTCAAACTACTCAACCCGACCTAGAGTCCTAGACCAAGAAATTCCCAAAGTTTCAGGTCCTCCAAGAACAGGTGCCTTGCATTATGGACTGAAGGAAGAGTACCCTCAAAGACACAAGTTTCTTTGTCTCCATAAGGTCCAAGCTCCTAAAATGACAGCGCTGTTGAAACCATTTCTCTGTGAAGCATCAACCGGTCGTCTGCTGACCTTCCTCCACCAATCCGCAAATTCTGCTCATTTTGTCTAAGAACCAATAGGATTTAACACTGAATGCCAAAACTGATGGGCAAAAACACAAGTAAGAATGTGTTGGACAATTTCATCTTCCTGACCACACAGCACAATCTATCCATGGTCCAACTTTTATTTTTAATGGCAAGCTGATGGTCTGTAATCGCACGCATTGATAGCATTGAAACCATTATTGTAACAAGCATAAATTGTATGTTTGATGCCTCATTAATAGTGTGGTATTTTATCATGGTTAGTTCAAGCTAATTGGATGTTGGTGAACAGTTATATTCTATAAGGGAAAATGTATTTTAAGTAAGAACTAGACTCCTTTCAACAGACGTTGACAAGCTTATGCTTTATTTAGGATTGATGGCAGAATCTTAAAGTTATACACATCACACTGGTCGCAGGAGCTGTGGCAGCAGTATGAACCTCTTCTGAATTACTGTCGTGATACTGGAATTAAGCTTATTGCTTGTGGAACGCCACTGGAGGTGATTGTTAGCTTTTACAGTCAATAAGCTAGTATGTGAATAATGTGGACAACCCTTTTTATCAATAGCATACAGCACCAGTGATTCAAGTGTTCAAATGCTTGATTCCTGGCATAGTTTTTTCCAGTATATATCTTGAAAATTGACACTATATATGTTATCTGGTTTTCATTCCGCATAACTTGATACTGCCTCTGCAGGTTTCTACAAAAAGTTGCTTAGCAGGCATGCCATCAGCATGGTTCTAGTATATAGAAAACTTCGGGCAAACTAATAAAAAAACCTTATTTTGCAAACTTAAGATACATTTGTTGCTATAGTGTTGACTCATCACTCATGATGACCACATTTTTCATTCTTCTTAGTACAATGATACACAGCTCTCCTGCGTGTTTGAGAGAAAACAAAGAATATAATGTTTGTTACTTGAGCAGGTGAAAAGAACTGTCCAAGCAGATGGGATTAGAGCTCTCAAAAAAGCAGAAAGAGAAGCATATGCTCCTCCAGCAGGCTCAGGCTTCATTTCTGGTTTCATGTTTAGCTCAGGGAGGTCATTGATAGACAAGATCTCATCACTGGATGACTCTCTGTTTGGCCCTACCTCATATTTATCAGAACAGGCAAGAGTAGTCGATGATTATACCATTTCCCAGGTTATTACCAGAGAACTTAGTAATGGAGATCTTTCACGGTTGCTAATTGTTGTGACGGGTGCAAGCCATGTTATGTACGGGCCACGAGGAAGTGGTGTTCCTGGGAGAATATCTAAAAAGGTGCCAAAGAAAGACCAAGTTGTGGTACTACTTGATCCTGAAAGACAGGTTATAAGGGGGGAAGGTGAAGTCCCTATTGCTGATTTCTTATGGTATTCAGGGGCTAAACCTTGCACTAGAAATTGTTTTGACCGTGCCGAAATTGCTCGAGTGATGAATGCTGCTGGTAGGAGGCCCGAAGCTTTACCTCAGGTCTCCTGCTCGATCTTTCTTCTGGTCCATTGCACACTAAGTTTGTGTTTACATGGAGCTTTAAAATTTCTTGGTGTCATAGATGCTAGCCTTTTGTTTTTGAGAACATAAACAAGGGTTGAGGAATACTGACCATGATTCAGGAAGAAAATCGATAGGTCGAATGCAATATTTTGTCTGCATTCCTAAGAGGTTTTTCATTGGTCACTTCTATCCAGGATTAGGTCATCAATCTGTGCTGGGTACCAGCAGAGGGCAGGTCCTGAATATGCTTTGAGATCATGCCTTGAGAAAAAAAGTGGCTAATAAAATGTAGCTTATTAGTAATACAGTAAAATATTTCTCCTTTGAATATACAAAAAGTAGTCATTAGAATAAAAATTTTCTTCTGTTCGTAAAATGTTTCTATACTTGGTAGTAGGCTAGCAGCATATATTATTTGAATTTGGCTAATTGAACTCTTGCACTGAACAACAGGATCTTCAGAAAGGACTAGATCTTGGTGTAGTTTCTCCTGAAATATTGCAGAACTTTTTTTATCTCGAGAAATACCCTGTTATGACAGAACTGATTCATCGATTTCAAGTAAGATTATTCTACCATTTTCACTTTACTCTTCAGTCATCTCTCCTATCAGTTTAATTAGTTGAGGTTTCTGAACAGTACTTGCTGCATACACTTCTCTTGATTATAAACCGAATAATTATTGGAAGCCAGTGATGTCTAAACATGGCTTAATCTGAATTTTGTTTTTAAAATCAACTTCTACAGGGTTTCAGAGAAAGGTTGTTGGCAGACCCTAAGTTCCTTCAAAGATTAGCCATTGAAGAGGTCATATCAATAACAACCACTCTACTAGCGCAGTATGAAAGGCGGAAAGGAAGGTTCTTTGAAGAAATTGACTATGTTCTCACAGATACTATTAGAGGTTCTGTTGTTGATTTCTTTACAGTGTGGCTTCCTGCTCCTACTATTTCAGTCCTTCAATATGCTGATGATGGTTCTGGTCAGAGTTTGGAGTTCGTCAAAGTCCTTTTAGGATCATTGCCAGATAATGCATTCCAAAAGAACATCTTGGGCCAAGATTGGAGTATCAAGCAAAGAATCGCTGCAGTGTTGGTCGGTGGTTTGAAACTTGCCAGTGTTGGTTTCATTTCTAGTGTTGGAGCTGGGGTTTCCTCAGATCTCGTCTATGCTGCCCGAGGAATAGTGAAACCTTCAGAAAATGTGGAAACGGGAAGGAAGAGAGCTCCTATCTGGAAGTCAGCAGCTATTTATAGTTGCTTTCTTGGAACATCATCAAATTTGCGGTATCAGGTAGTTTATGGAAATAACCAACTTACTTTTGATTTGAATACCTAGGTTCCATTTTTGGTTTATATTATACCTTTTCTAATCTCTTTCTACCTGAACAGTATTAACATTGTACTGATTTTTCTTAATGATTTGCAATGATTTTAGGTACTCCATACAACTAATTTTACTGCTTAACTCCTTTAAATTTATTTCTTAGAAGCATGATATGTTTAACATTTTCAAACAAGACCCAGATTTTTGCCAATTTCATGCGATCCCAGCTCATTTTGGTTCAACAATGGGATGTCTGCCCCTCATTTTTTTAAAAAAAACTTTGATTCACAAGATTGTGCTGTTGAGGCCATGTTTTAAGACTTTGCTCCTTTTTTTAAAAAAAAATGTAATCTCTCTTCCATATTCTCCATTTATGTATAGTTCAACTATGGCATATATCTAGGAACAGGTCAAAAGGCCATGTCATGAAAATTTGATCTGTTTGTACTTTCTAGATTATGGGAATAAATTTAGTTCCCAAATTATATGTTACAGTAGTTTTGTTTTCACAGTTTATCTGAATTTTCTTTTCTAACTGTGTTGAAGATTATTGCTGGTCTAGTGGAGTATCGGCTAGGAGAGAGCTTGGTGACATACTACAACCAACCACTTATTGCTGGTTTGTTGTCATTTGTAGCTAGGACACTGAACTCATACTGGGGAACACAGGTTGGACATTTTCCTATTTCTTTTGTTCTCTGATGAGTATGTTTTAGTAGTTCTTTCAAGTTTTTTATATTATAAACAATCGTATTTTTTTAAGATATGAGAATTTGCAAAGAGTATGGTTTTAAATCTTTCCGCATTATGATTCATGTAATTTTGCCGGTCTGCTTATCATTTTAACTTCATACACATAGAACATGTAGATGATGCTCTAATTTTTTATGTAGTTCCTGTTCACTATATGCCCATATCGCTAATACTTACCACTTAAAAATTAAGAGGTTATTTTTCTGGAAAATGAAACGAAATGAAAAATATTGCAAAGGAAAACCAACTTCCTAAGCACCGGCTAGGTTGGACTTGAGGTAGTCCTGCTAGCTCAATTTTCTTTGGAACATTTTCTGATATTTTACGAAGCAATTGCCATCAGCTCATTGTAATCAAATTTATACCCTTGAAGGAAATTTCCCTCAGTTCATGTGTTATCATACTTCCTTAATATGCAAAATGCTTCTATGCAAAGGCTATCAAGTCGTCCGACTAATTGTGATTAGTCGTGATTAGTTGGGCTTATCAGTGCCACTATCAGTTATTCACTATGATTATTCAAGTTGGACGGATCGGTCGATCAGATGATTTGAAAACATTTGCAATCTTATTGCTTTACACAAGTTAGTAGTACTACTACATAGTAGTGTCTTTTCTCTGTCCTCAGTCCTCACTGCCTGTTCTTTTTACTGCAGCAATGGGTTGATCTTGCGCGATACACTGGGTTACAGAAAAGTGAGGGAAAGCCTCCTTCTGCTGAGGCCACTATACCACCTGATTCGGCACACTTGGAGGGTTGTACGACTGAAGGACATGATTTTGACGACAGCAGCAATAACACCAACGAATCGACTGGTCCAAGTTAGTGATTTGATTACTTAACTGTGGATGCAGATCACATGGCCTATGTTCATACAGTGAAAGTGGCCCCCTATGAGATTGAGTCCTACTCTTGGGATCACAAGGATGGAATTTTGAGGAAATTTTTACTCACAAACATCTGTTCATTTTCTTCAGTGCTACCACCAGAGTGCACATACTGCTCTCATTTCTATTCCTAGAGTAAATATTGTCTGTACCATGTACATCTGTAAGAACTGCAGCTCCTAAAGGATGTATAGCAATCAGGGCTGTAACTTGTAAGCATTGTATGTTCATAATTCTGGTTTAGTTTGAATAATGGCGATACTAGAAAGTTTGACGATCGAGTTAAAGGAAGGTTGGCAGGTCCGGCTGTTGCAAACAGTTTTCCTAGAGGCGGATGTTTCAGAGAGTGAGCAAGCTATCCTCGTCATCTTTCGGAGAAATATTGTACGTAGGTAAGATAGTTTCTTTCTCGAAGAACTTTATTTCGTACTTTAGTATGTCACTGGCCAGCTATGGGCTCTGGCATGTTCGTCCAGTGCACTCGTGCTCCGTGCTTGAGAAAGAGGTGTCATCAGGCTGTGATGGCTAGCCACGTGTCCATGGATACTACTGTACGTGGCATCTATTCCTGGATCTGTCTGCATATATATATAGGAAGTACACTCATCCCTCTTCTGTGTAACAAGCTACCTTTTCAAGAAGATAGGAGAAGTGAATTACACTGAGGTTTAAGAATGGCGAGTGCACAGGCAATGGGGCAAGGGGAACAAAGTCACTTTGTTCTGAAGAGCGGACACACCATCCCAGCTGTTGGTCTAGGCACTTGGAGGGCCGGCTCAGATACCGCTCACTCTGTTCAGACAGCCATCACCGAGGTATAGCTGCATGCGTCTCCTATTTACCCAAACTTTATGACTAACATATTTAGGAAAAGGATTAAATTATTAAATATAGCACATGATTCTAGTTGCCTGTAAGGTTGTAAACAGTGCGTAACATAGTGCCCCATGGTCAGAACCAGCACGATTAGCTGTAAATTTGTGGGATTCTGATTTTAGTCACAAAGTTTGTGTAAATCATTGTTAAATCTTATCTGCATCTACTGTATTTGAGTATAGAATTACATCCTTTTGCTCGGGGTATGGGACTTAAGTAAATAAAAATCAATCCACTTCATCCAGTCCTGATTCATGCTAGACAGAGTAGTGACTCATGGGCAGCAGTGCTCAAGTTACCGTTTTACTGATCGATGTGGTAAAGTAATAGTTTGCTCAAACTTTACCAGAAGTTAACGGCAGAAATTGAAAATCGTACATAGTATCTGCAGACTGAAGGTCTTTATTTAGATGGAGGTAAACAGCCTAAAAGCCTTCACTGTTGTAGACTTGTAGCACTAGCTTGTAGCTGAAGGATTTGCCATACTAGTCTGGTGTAAAACCTGAATTCCGCAGAGCCTGCTTTTAATTCAGTGATGAAATCTGAATGTCTGGTTACCTGCAGGCTGGATATAGGCATGTGGATACAGCTGCTCAATACGGAGTAGAAAAAGAGGTACACATCAAAATAAAATCATGTTTCTGTGTTAGCCTTCCTAGTAGTAGGTGATACTATGTCATAAAACATCCTGTGTCAATCAGGTCGGTAGAGGACTTAAAGCTGCAATGGAGGGTGGGATCAACAGGAAAGATTTGTTTGTAACATCGAAGTTATGGTATATGCAATATATATTATGCTGAATACCTAAATATCAGTAAATATTACTCCAATATGCGAAACTTAATCAATATTTGACTGCTTCAGGTGCACAGAGTTGGCTCCTGATAAGGTTCGGCCAGCACTTCAGAAAACACTCAAGGATTTACAGCTGGATTACCTGGATCTCTACCTTGTAAGAAACCAAGACAGATGGCTTTTTATTGTTTCAACTTTCTTACTGTTATCTGAATTTTTGCACGGTGAGGGACAGATTAATTCTTATGCTGTTATGTAAGCAGTGAATTGAAATTAAGCCCTTTTTATATTAAAATGCAATATGTTCTTTCTGATAGAACCATTATGCTTGCATTGACAAATGAATGCATGTAGATCCATTGGCCCTTCAGGCTAAAAGATGGGGCGCACATGCCCCCGGAAGCTGGGGAAGTGCTGGAATTCGACATGGAAGGAGTGTGGAGGGAAATGGAAAGCCTTGTAAAAGATGGGCTAGTTAAGGATATAGGTGTTTCCAATTACACAGTTACCAAGCTCAACCGTCTGATGCGGTCAGCAAATGTTCCACCAGCAGTATGCCAGGTTTTGAGCTATTCAGGGCAAGCTTACAACATGTCGAACAGTCAAAGTGAACAAATAGAACTCGAATTAACCGAATTATCCTTTTCTTGACACTGTTCGATACAGATGGAAATGCACCCTGGTTGGAAGAACGACAAGATTTTTGAGGCCTGCAAGAAGCATGGGATTCATGTTACTGTAAGATTTCTTCTGAAAATCAGATAGGACAAGTAATCTCACTAACATTATGTGTAAAATCAGCAATTCTCTATCTTAGCGATTTTGGTATCAACATAAAAGGCACTTACCTTCTTGTATACTCTTTTGTTGCTTACCAGGCTTACTCTCCACTGGGTTCTTCAGAGAAGAACCTAGCCCATGACCCCCTTGTCGAAAAGGTTCCTTTGCTCATCTAACGAACAACCACCATATAGTAGTAGTGTTTCAGTTAAACCCAAGCTCCTAAACTACATGTGGTTTCTAGGTCTCACTCCAAACATTTAACCACAGGTAGCCAACAAACTGAACAAGACCCCAGGGCAGGTGCTCATCAAGTGGGCCCTCCAAAGGGGAACGAGCGTTATTCCCAAATCGACCAAGGACGAAAGAATCAACGAGAACATCCAGGTGTTTGGATGGGAGATACCTGAGGAGGACTTTAAGGCCTTGTGCAGCATCAAAGATGAGGTGAGAATAATCTAGCATGACTTACTAGGTGAGCATAAAGCTGAGGGAAAACGGTCACTTCACTACTACTGAAAATCTGAAAATCTGTTTATCTGAGTAAGCCACTTTAGCACTAAAATGAACAAGCCCCAGCAGCCCCTGCAGGCTAGCGAGGTAATGCCATTTTTCACTCAATAAAAGAATTAGAATTTGCAGATCGACGCACTGAGCATCGTTTGATCCGTTTACTGCCGCAGCCAGTACTCTCTCGTTTTTTTTTTTAATTCCGAATAGTGAACCGTTTTTGCCTGATCTAACGTGGGTGGACCTTGATGCTGCAGAAGCGCGTGCTGACCGGAGAGGAGCTCTTCGTGAACAAGACCCACGGGCCGTACAAGAGCGCATCTGAGGTCTGGGACCACGAGGACTGAGCTGAGCTGCCGTGCTGCCGGATCCCTCCACCCGATGAGCCAAAATAAAGGATTCCGACGCCGATGCGCAACAGCGCAAAGCAGCACCCACGTCACCTGTCACCTCCCGTGCTTTGTGAAAGCAGCAGCTTCTCACAAGAAAGATGCAGAAGAGTGTGTGCAAGACCCTCCTGTACTGTACGATAACCCGAATAAGAAAAAAGCGCTGCAGTTTGCCGTTGTGTTTTTCCTGCGTGCTTCCTTTGCTTGCATTATTGCCTTGCCAACGACATGCTGATGTTGTTTGCTTGTTGGTGTTGGCGCGATTGCAAAGCATGCTCCTGGTGGTGGAGATCCACGTCTAATGCAAAATTGCTAATTGCAGTCTGCACAATGCAAACCGCCGAGTTTGATCAAGTTTTTCTAGGATCGAAATGTGCTGTCTCGCACACCAACCACTGTTTGGACAGGACCACTGAGAAACCCCGTTTTATCAAACCGTATCTTGGTACTCGCACCGCTATTATCATGACTATTCATGAGTGGATCGACAGGAGATTCCGGCGGCAGCGGCATGAACTGTACGGTACGGCGCCCGAAAGGACGGGGACCGTATGCACGGCCCATTTTCTACGCGTGTTCAGGTACGGTGGGGAATTTTGTAACGACGGCGCGCACATGGGGTCCCTAGTGGGGCCGGGAGGCCAGTGACACAAGCACAGACGCGCCCCTTTTTTTTGTTTTGAGGGAATACGCACACACGCCCTGACATGCCAGGCAGCCAGCCCGGCAGTCCGGCACGGCCCAGGTTGGCCGAGCTGGTGGGCCCAGGAAGGGCTCTCGGTCTCAGAGAGGCGCGAATAGAATAATGGGAGGGCCTTGGCCTTGGCCTTGGCCGCTGGCCGGCCCAAATGTTAGCGCGCAGTAGATTGGATCTGGGTGGGCGTATGGCGTATGCCGAGGAGGCCGGTGCAGGCGTGGTCACTGGTCAGTCTCACTCAGATGCTCCGAGCCGGCGAAGCTTCCTCGTGCTTTCGTCGCTCCTGCCCTTGCGGTCGTGTTGTCGTGTGTGCACGTCGAGCTGGTTGAACCACGCACACCGGCTCCTGTTTGCACATGCAGTCATGCACGGGTACCTGCTGCCGAGTGCTGATCGCAATAGATCATGCCGAAGAGGGGGGCTCAAACTTCACCAGGTACAGTACTCCCTCCGTCCTTTTTAAGTGTCGTCCAGAAAGCGTGTCTGTGAGAGAAACACGGATTTTTAGAGACAGTTATTTAGGGACGGAGGGAGTACGTACTATCCCTGTAAAAAAAGAACGCAACTACTGTAATAATAGGAGTACGTGTCACGTGCCAGATAAAATACTTCAGTTTAGCTGAGTTTTTAGTAAATGATATTTACATGTATAGCTCTAAATTTATTTATTATAAAAAATATATTTGGTAACTAATATTTGATAACTAATCTAATAATATTTATTTAATATCGTAAATATTAATATTTTTTTATCTATAGTTAGTTAAATTTATAACATACTAAAACATGAAACTGCGCTAGAATCGTATTTTTTTTTTAGGATGGAGAGAGTATGTGTTAGGCAGTTGAGGTGGCTTGATGACCTGCTCAAGATTATGGATATATTACGCAAAAACCTACTCCCTTTGTCCCGCTTTAACGGTTGTTCTGACAAAGAATTAAATTGTCTACATTCATTATTTCTTCGACGCACTAAGACACACATAACGTCTATGTTCAAACAATCTTTGCTGCATCGGACTCAGAGGTAAAACGTCAAACAAAGCGGGACAGAGGGAGTATTTCTTTATGCTATTTTGTGGCTAAATAATTCAAATTCAAGATGTATGGTTGGGAATGAGAAACATTCAAAAAACTTAGTATACGTTCACACCTGCATGAGAATCACTGAATGCTACTCCCTTCGTTTCAAAGTATAAGTTATTCAAGAATCTTAAAAAGTCAAAGTATCTCAAGTTTGATCAAAATTATATTATAGAGAAAAATATAAAAATTTATGACATCACTAAGTTTGGTAACTTTCAATGCTCACAGAAACAAATCTATTGAGCAGTTGAACCTTAACAATATGCATTAACTTGTGAACTAGTCGGTCCTCGCCTAAACACTGGAGTAAATGTTGTTAAACATCGGGGCTTAATTAACCTGTATCACCAATTCCAATTAAGACACCTGCCTAAATGTAGGTGTATGGTATTACATTCATTAGCGAAAGAAGAAGCCATTAGGTCTAGTAGTAAAGAGTCGTGTCTACTTGTAGCAGACACAGATGCAAAGGCTTGGTGTAGTGGAACCATAGACAAATAGTTGTTGCCGATAACCTCTCAACGGCGGTGACATTCTCTTGATGATGGTGTTAGAGGAGAAGAAGATGTTGACGGTGGCAACCTTCCCATTACTACAACGTGAGAACATTAGATTGTCCTTCTTAAGTTTGGGAGCGTGGCTAAATCTCATAGGTTATTGGCTCACTTGAGGTTTAGTGGTCTTCACTTATAACCATGCTATGCAATGGGGGCGTAACCAAAGGTTCATTTTTGTCTCCAGTTACGACGCCTATGTATGGTTTTTCACATTTGGACTTAGTCTTCTAACCATTACTCGAGATCAACCAACCAGCTAATAGGATATTTAACTAGATAAATATGCAACTAAACTGACACAGATTAACACCATTTTAACATCTAAAAGAGCCAAATGGTTGTTTAGATGAAAGGTGTAGCCAGGTGATCAACTGTAGTCTGCGAGTAATATTGTGAATATAAGTATATACTCCCTTATAAGTATATAATCCCTCTGCCCGCGAAAGTGTCAACTCTCGGATTCGAAGAAAAGGTTAGACAATGATAAAAGACACATGTACCCCTGCATCACTAATCCCATGTCTCTGTTATTTGCTTTAGTTAGTTTGAGTCTCTCAATTTGTCCCTCCACTCTCAGATTCCACTTGTCTTCTATGCTAGCCTGAACATCTATAATTTCATTCTTTCACGGACAAGACTTCAAGTCTACAATTATATGTTTTCCTGGACGGAGGAAGTACTGTTAATAGAGTTTGATATTATTATACTCCCTCTGTATCGCAAATAGAAGTCGTTTTGGACAGTGACACGGTCTCCAAAGGCTAACTTTTGACCGCTTATTTCTTTCAAAATATTTGTTATAAAGTGGTATATGTATATTTTTATGAAAGTACTTTTCAAGACAAATTTATTGATATGATTCTTACATATTTAAACTCAACAATTTAACAGTTATTCATGATTTATATTCCTAATATTTGACTCAAACTTTGTCCAAAACGACTTTTATTTCCGATAGAGAGGAAGTACTCCCTCCGTCCCTGAATAAATAGATTGAGTTGTCTTAAGTCAAACTTTTTAAACTTTGACCGAATTTCTAGAAAAAAAACTATCAAGATTGATGGTATCAAATTCATACTATTAGATATATCGTAGGATATATTTTCATAATATGTCCATTTTACATCATAGATGTTATTACTCTTTTCTATAAAGTTAGTCAAAGTTTAAAAAGTTTGACTGACACGAATTCTAGGAATTGATTTTTTCAGGGACAGAGGGAGTATTTGTTATGAAAAGTATGTTCATAATATATTAATTTTTGGCGGAACAAATGTGGCTTTGGGAAAAACTTAACAACGGACCCCACATGTCATTCATAATAAATGTCTCCCTCTCTAACTAACAAGCGGACCCCACTCGTCATCTTCTTCCTCCTTCCCCTATCTCTTTCACCGATGACTCGTCAGCGGGGCGCGGTGGTCGGGGCACGTTAGTCGGGGCGTAGCGGCCTGGCCTCGCCGACCCGAGGTGCGACGACCATGGATGGAGGCTCGCCGGTTGGAGACGACCGGCACACGCCGGATCTGGAGCCAAGGTTGCACCCGCGCCGGCCATGAGCAAGGGTAGGAGCTCGCGTCGGCCATGAGAGGGGTAGTGGAGGGGGCTCACCAATGAGATTCTGTCTGCGCCGCCGGATCTGGGGCCGCGGTCGCGACGGCCATGGTAGGAGATGGAGCTTGCCATGGGAGCGGTAGGGGAAGGAGCTTGCGCCGGCCATGGGACCTCGCCGGCTGGACCTGGGATCTCATGCGACCGGTGAGGGGCGCCGGAGCTCGCCAGGGCCCGTCGGAGCTGGTGCTGATACCGCTCACTGGAGCCAAGGAGGCGTCGTGCAGTATTGTCTCTGGCTCGTCGCAACTTGCGTGAAGGGGAAAAGGAATAAAAGAACATGAATCAGTATCTTCGCAATCGGTGTCAGGCGGCTAATTTTTCACTCCAAAAACAGCTGAATGCAGAGGGAAGGTGCTTTTCAATTTTGTACTAAACTAAAAGCAGCTTTTGGTCTAAAGTTGTTGTGACTTTTCACCTCTTTGATTGATTTTTTGTTTTTCATAAAAATAAAAAGAGGTTGAAAAGGCCAACCAAAGGAGACCTTAGAGTGCCATAGTAAAGTTGAACTTGGGAGCCTCTCCACCTTGGTTTACCTTTTTTAAAAAAAAAACTGACCTTGCATTTTCGCTGCTTGACAAAATAGCAGTCCAACTAGCAGTGCAGCAGTGTTTCTTGTCAAATTCGCTGATAGACACACGTGGGATCATGCCATGCCATGGTGCACCAGGTCGGGAGGACTAGCTGTAGCTGTAGCATAGCTGGGCTGTGAACCTCGACAATCGACATGCATGCTCTGTGTCTGGACCGATTGGATTGGACGGTTCATACTGTCACCGGCAGCCGCAACGACACTGTCACTAGTGTCTGCTGTGTCTGGCATGCATGCCGCTGAATGTACTCGAGACAGCTGGCCAACGCGAACGCGAACGCGGGCGTGTGATGTGATGTGATCCGCAGGGCGCAAAGCGACCTTTCCCACCCGGCGACCAGGCGGCTGCGCCCAAAAGCGCCGAACGCAGCATCTCCCCGCAGATCCCCTTGCCGAGTTGCCGCGCCACCCCGAGCTGCAGTCGCCGTCGGCCCGTCAGCCTTCAGGCAAGCGGCACCCCGAGCCTGCACCACTGCGCGCGGCCGGCGGCGTACCAGTCAGTACGTGCAGCGGTGCAGGGCAAAGCCGTGCCTGCGCTGCGGCTGCAAGGAGCGGCCGGACGCATCCGCAGCCGTCGCGTCGGGTTTTGAGGAACCGATGTGGAGCCACTGTCTCTGTCTGTGCCCTACTACTGCGCTGTGGGCGGCGGCCGCCGCCGCCCGCCGCCAGCCCGCCGGGGGCCGGAGACGCCGGACCCCGGACGTGCCCAATTTGGCGCCCGGCACTTGGCAGCGGCAGCCGGCAACCTTTTGGGTGTCGCCCCGCAGGCAGGCAATTTCCTGGCTCAACTTTTTTGACGGGTCCCCGATCCAGGGAGCTGCCTTTTCCAGTCCGGTCCGCTGCCGTCTGCGCGGGCGATGGCGAGTGACACTGACACTGACACGACACGACACGCATGATGGTTGGGGGCGACGACGAGGAACAATCCAGGCACTACTACGAGCTCGATGTCGCTTGCAAACCTTTGAACGGCTCGGCGGCTTTGGCTAGCTAGCGCACGTTTTGGCGTACTCCTACTACAAACGGCAGCAATTCCATTCGTTCATGTGTCTGTCTGATTTCCAAAACCTGTCAAAAGCGTCGAATGTTGATTTAGAGAAATTCGTGCGCTCCTCTTTTTGTCCTGGATGGGTACAGTAAGTTGTTAGGAATGTTCTCCGTGGTAGCCGCAGCGTGACCAGAGATTGTGCTCGCGGTTTAATCCATCCCCTAATTGATGATGATTGGAGGTGACGAGCTTCCCTGCAGCTTCCTGTTTGTTTGAGTTGGGAGGGAGAGGAGATGAGGGCCATGACCAGCCTATTAACCCACCCGGAATTCGCATTATTGACCCACTAATCTAACACCTGCGGTCTTGGTGTTTGAATCTCGGGGGATTCTAATTAAGGTTCCTTGGAGAAAAGAAAATGCACCATTGTATCAGCGGTAGCCAGTGAGGAACTTCAAAGCAATATGAGTTCTTGTCTTATTTTGTGCTGGGCATGGTTGACGACAAACTGGCCGGGTTCCATCACCGAAGTGCACGGGTAATCTCAACTTTTTTAGTGAGGCTTGGTGTTTTTTTTCCCCTCTCTTGAGTTGAGCACTCGAGTGCATTGCATAAGAGACACTTCTCAAACTAATATTAAAGGGACAGAAGTTATTTTTTGTCCATCATCACCTTGAAATAAGAAATTTTAATATATCAATTAAGCTTGGGTTGGAGAAAAAAATCTACACAGCTCGACCATGCTAAATATTTCATTATAAACTTTATTATTTTGAGCTAACATTTTTTAGCATAGTCAAGATTTGGTGATTTACGGATTCTATAATATTTTAAAGATTTTTAGTGTCTTGCAAACCTATTAACAAATTAACCATGGTTAACTTTGTCTATTTACGAAATAGGGTAAAATGGTCATTTCAGCGCAAGACAATATTTTATCATATAGTCCCCATCATGTAGAGTATAGAAGATTTCATAGTATAATTTTCGGACACCTATATGTTTTTATATGTATTTTGTAAAAATATTTTATTGCACACAGTGTCTATCAGCAAATTTGACAAGAAACAAAGTGTCCACCAGCAAGCTACTTCATTTTACGTGTTCGTTATCAAAAAGGGGTCATTTTCAGTGTCCCGTAGCCAATTTTGCCTTAAGTCAATTGGCTCAGCATAACAAGAATACAAAACTTTTACCAGTAGTTCAAATTTTCAAGCGTCTATATGCTGTTGTCATCCATTGGCCTGCTATAAACCGTGCGCCATGAATCCATGATGCAACGGCTGACGGCTCGTTCACAAGAAAAAGATGACGTGTACCTATTGCATTACTCATCACTTGAACATCCATGCACCATGATGGATACTTGGATATTCCACCCGGCAAAACAGCTCTATATAAAGCCTTTCTCCGTGCCATCACCTCATCATAACTCCCTCCCCGTCCCCGGAACCGGAAGGAACCTTTGCTAGCCAGCCAACAAGGCCAAAGAGAAAGAAGCCACAGGATCCAGAGCTGCCAGCCGGCGACCGGCATATCATCTCCTCCTATCTATCCCCCTGTCGGCACGACACGAGTACACGACGCACCAAGCAGCAGCCGGGGCCGGCGCCGGGAAGGAGAAGCCGGCATGGGGAACAGCCTGCGGTGCTGCCTGGCGTGCATGCTCCCGTGCGGCGCGCTGGACGTGGTCCGCGTGGTGCACCTCAGCGGGCACGTCGACGAGTTCAGCAGCTGCCCGCTCGCCGCGGGCGACGTCCTCGCGGCGCACCCGAACCACGCGCTCACCGACGCGTGGTCCGCCGGCGCGTCCCGGAAGATCGTCCTCCTGTCGCCCGACTCGGAGCTCAAGCGCGGGCGCATCTACTTCCTCATCCCCTCCGCGTGCTCCGCCTCCGCGCCCGCCGCCGAGACGAAGAAGCGCGGCAAGAGCCGCGGCGGCAGCAGCGGCAAGAAGAGGGCGCACGGCCACGGCCACGGCCACCGGAGGCGCGGCGGCGGTGCCTCTGTGGCGGCGTCGCCGATGAGCGCCGCGGAGCAGGACAACTACCTGCGGGAGCTCCTGTCGGAGAAGCGGGAGGCGAGCCTGAGCCACCGGCGGCGGCGGAGCGCCGCCCGCCCCGGCGTGTGGCGGCCGCGGCTGGAGAGCATAGCGGAGGAGCCGTCGGAGTAGTTCTGGTTCTGGTTGTTCGTTCACGAGTTCTTCTCGCCATTTCTTTGTCTCTTTTTTTTTTCTTCCCGATCTTCCGATGTGAATATCTAGTTTATCTACTAGAATCAGCAGCGGCCGATGTGGAAACGTTTTTGGATTCTTTGTTCTCTCTCGCGGCGCGTTCGATCCATGGTCTCCCTGTCTGTGTGTAGTAAAGCATGCATCTTCAGGGCTGCCGCTTCAGCGCTTTTTGCCTCGGAAGTCGAGCGGAAGCTGGGGAGAGAGCAAAACACGGAGCCATTTGTAAGATCCAAGCCAATTTGTACAAACAGAATTACTAGTTTGAGTTCATCTGGCTTTTGTTTATCTGCAAGTTGCTTGGCATTGTGTAATAATGTTGGGTCGTTGTGCGCTTGTGCTCTGTATTCTTGTTCTTGGGAGGGCGGGAGGCCAGGAGTGCCTCGCTGCTGCTCGCCGTGACGCCGTGCTTTCCTGCTCCTGCACTCGCCTGGCGAAAGCCTGAAATCGTGCGTCTGCTTCTGAACACTGCACTGCAGTCTGCAATGTTACCGGCGGCGAACGTGTCGACGGCAGCAGCGTTGGATCCGAAATCTGCGACCGGTTTGTCTTGCAGCTGCCCGACCAGGTTTATGCCCGGCCAGCTGTCAAGAATCACCCGCCCGAGTGACCGACCAACCGGGGGTGAAAAGTTTTTAGAGTATCACGTGATATGTCCGATATAATATTCGGATATCAATAAAAAAACAAATTATATATTCTGTTAGGAAATTATAAGCAAAAAATATTAAGACTAATTAATCCGTCAGTAGCATATATTTATTGTAGCACAATATTATTAAATTATAAGTTAATTAGGTTTTAAAAAAATCATCTCGCAAAGTTATCATACTATGTGTAATTAATTATTCTTTAATCTATAGTTAACACTTTATACATGTTTCTAAATATTTGATGCGATAGATAAAAAGTTTTTAAGGTGAGATCTTCCGACTTTATGAGCACGTGTTAATCCAGCATGGTTGCAAGTAAATTTTGAATCTCTTGTAGAACGAAGATACATGAGCTGAACACTTAACGATCTGCCGATCAAAAAAAGAACACTTAACCATCTGAGCATTCAACAATTTTCTTTTCAAAAACCAATTGTAGCCAAACTGTTAAATATATGTGCCGTGGCCTTGCTTTTAGAGGCAAGCGTCCTCACGAGATGCGCTAAAAAGATGTAAACGTTAAAGGTTCTTTGTTTTTAATAAAAAAAATCTAGCCATCAACAGTTAGGCTCTAACAGCTATTGATAATATTATCCGTTAAATCCATTTATTTTAAAAACTACCCATTTATACTATTATGGGAAAAAGTACCGAGCAATTGATAAGTTTATCACAACCAAACAAAACATTACAAAGTATCTATACATGTATTGTGTTATAATAACTTCTATTAGGGTAGATACTATAGGAGCTTCATTGCACCTAATATAATGCAAAAGCATGGTTTGATTTACTAGTAACACTAGAAATAAAAAAATGTACACAAAATAATGATGAAAAAACATAATGTATTTTTCAAAAAATTATTAAGGTATGATGTCGCTATCACTCAAAAAAACTTAACTTAAAACTTGTTTCTAGAGAAAATCTAGAAAAATCATATTGAGGGGTAGGCTAGAAATGAAACATGGAACCAAAAAATAGTTTAGAATCTAGATAGTTATCGAGACACTGGTCAAACTTGGAATAATTTTGACTGTACTAAGATACATGTACTGAACACTTTGTCTTTTATGATCTAAGCACTTACAACAATTTCCTTTTGAAAAAAAAATGCAGTCAAACTGCTGAAAAATCATTTGCCATGGCCGCTTCCTACGAAGTACTACTTGGCCACGGCAATAATGTGTCCTATATGTTTCTTGTGCATGTTACAGATGGCTTCCCCTGTGCAGTCTTCTACAGATGCCCACAACCGTAAAGTTGAGGCCTCCAAACAATTGTGTACATAATTGTGTCGAGTCAAAAAAAAAAATTATCACAAGTAGGAGCATGTCTTGCCATTCGATGCGGCAGTGTGTGGATCATCCGGTCAGAACAGGAGCGGCTGCTCGAAAAACGACATGCCGTCGTCTCGTGGCTCCTCCTTGGCGTAGTACATCGCCTCGGTCGGCTGCTGCTGCTGGTGGCTCGTGTAGGAAGAGTACGCCGCGTCGCTGAACCCGGACAAGCCGAAGCCGCTCTCCGCGGCCTGCATCGGCGCGCCGCCGTGATGGCCACTGGCCGCGAAGCCGAACCCATCGGCGGCGGTCCGGACGAGGCCGCCGCCCTGCTGGTAGCTTATCCCGGACTGCTGCGGCGGCATCTGGTGCGCCGCCAGCGCGGCGCGGTAGAGCGAGGCGCCGCCGCGCGCTGGGGGCACGTCGTGGTTGTGCTTGCCCTCGTAGGTGGTGACCACCGCGCGCGTGTCGTGGCACGCGCGCTCCACGTGCTTCCGCACCGGACATCCGGCCGTCGTGCACTTGTAGTAGCTCCTGCTCGAACACAAGACCGACGTGCATGCATGCATGCGGTGAGCTCATCTCGCTAGCTAGCTAAGCTTCCGTCGTCGCGGCAGCACACACGTGGTAAACAGCGTAGTAGTAGTAGAGTACTAGTACGCACCTTGGGTTCGGGTTGCCCTTGACGACCTTCTGCCCGTACTTGCGCCACCGGTAGCCGTCGTCCAGGACGTCGATGTCGCTCATCGTTTGCACGACGACCCTCGGCTCCCGCACCGTCCGGTTGTTGTTGCCTGCCACCGAGACCCCTGCGTCGCCGCCGTCGCCACCATCTTTCCTCCTGGAAGGAACCGTAACATGTTAACAACACACCCATCATATATAGCCCCTCGCTCTACTCTGATCAGTGGTCAACACGAACGCAAAAGAACAGAAGGCGGTGTTACTTTGATGGTCGAAAAGTTCAGTCACTCACCATCTCTTGGAGTCGGGTTCATCGTCGTCGAGGTCGTCGGTGCCGAAGTTACCGGTGGCCAGCCGCGAGCTGACGCCGTTGATCTCGTCGTCGCCGCCGAATGACCCCGATGAGTTCTCGGGCGTCGCCACGGGTGTGCCGGACAGCGCGCCGAAGGAATGCTCGGGCACCGCGTCACTGGCGGCGCCGGCGCTCTGCAGCACGTACGACGACGACGCCGCCGCCGCCGGCACCGAGCTGGGCCGGCGCGTGCTCTGCGGCTTCGGGTGGTTGTGCGTGCCCTTGTACACGATCTCTGTGACCTGCCCGTCCGGCGACCGCTCCACCTTCTTCTTGGTGGGGCAGCCCGGGAAGCTGCACTTGTAGTAGCTGCGCGGGTTCTCGCTCCCCTTCATCTGCTTCTGCCCGTACTTGCGCCAGTTGTACCCGTCGTCCGACGACGCGCGCTGGCTCTGGCTCTGCTCGCGGAAGCCGGGTACCGACGGCCCGGGAGCCGCGCCGTAGCCGCCGTTCCCGAGCATGCTGTTGTCAGGCTGCGCCCCCGCCGGCGCTTCGAATCGCGTAGTCGGTTCATGGAAGGTCCATGGCTGCTGCTGCTGCATCTCGCCGTTGTACGAGTCTCCTACTCGTCCCTGTAACAGCGCGACGCTATTATTAAACATCAAATATGTATGTGTTGGAGCAAATGACATTGACTATTGTGGATTAGCACTATAGTATTTGTGATCAGTAAGGAGATCGAGTGCGACAGTTGGACCATGCATGCATAAGATCAACATCTGTCGTCATGACTCATGAGAGATGTCCAAATTATCCAAATAAGGTTAAAAAAACATGTCAACATCTTAAAACAGTACTACTCCAGTAATACACGGAAGGGGGGCTACAAGGTATAGGAGTACAACTGTACAAGCAACTGCTGGAGACGAATGCGTGCGTGGACTTTCCTTGCTCTGATTGGGAGTTTGCTGCTATCCTCTATGTTCAGATATTCTACCGTGACGCGTGAAGTACTAGTCGTGTTAATCGCTTACCGATGGTGCCATGAGCACGGATGACTGCGGAAAGGACGCCGTGTGCGGGGCGGCACCGGTCATCGTCGTCGACGTCGCCGGCGCGGACGCCGCCGTCTGGAACGTGAAGTCGGTGTACAGCTCCTGCTCAGCCTTTACGCTGCCGCTGAAGCTCTCCGACGTCCCCATCCAGTTGAAGGGCTCTGACGGGATCGCGCCTGTCGTCGGCGACGGGAACAGCTGAAACAAAACAACAGGAAAGCCTTCGCGTTAGCCGCCGCCACGGACGGACAGGGTAGCAAAGACACGCTCGACGCGCGCAGCAACGGAACGTTCGTGCATGCATGCGATCGAGCCGGCGGCTTCGATCCGTGTGCTAGCAGCAGCTTACGCTGGGAGTGAGGAGGATCGGCGAGTCGAGAAGGCCGGAGAAGGCGTGGAGGTACGACGCCGGCGGGTGCGACGACAGCGGCAGGGAAGGCGGGGTCATGGCCTTGAACTTGGACAGCGGCCCGCCGCCGAGTCCTCCCCCGTTGTCCGCCGCTCCGCTAGAAGCCGAACCACCGCCGAGGAAGCTGGCGAAGGAGCTGGTCGGGAACGAGAGCGCGACCGGTCCAGAGTTAGCCAGCGTTCCGAAGGTCCCGGGCGCGGAGGTCATCGCAGGCGAGGCCGAGGAGGGTCAGAGGCTGCCGGAGGGAGACGACCGAGGCGCAGCGCAGGATGGTGGTGAGTGATCCCGAGACCGACCCCGGCTGCGGCATATATAGAGAGAGGTTTGAAAGTTTGACCGTTGAGCGGTCAGCGCCCGGGGGGGCGCGTCTGCGTCTCTGACTGGCGGGCGGCTGCGCAGCGAGGCCGCGGCTACACTTCCCCGCTAGAAAGATCCTCCTCACCCACCAATGGGGGGCGGGAGCGCGTCCTGCCGCCTACGTGGCTGCCCCGCGGGCCCCCGTGGCTGGCCGGTGCGGGTCGATGTGCGAGCCAGCAAGAGCCAAGAGGAGGTGGCGGTCCTGGAAGGTTTCTTTGACCTGCTCAAGGTCGTCCGGGGGGCAGCGATGGGGGTTCTTACTTATAATTAGGGGGTTGTTTAGGGGGGCCGTGCTGCTCGGGATTAGTAGTAGTTTACGCGAGGGTGTAGTGTAGTGTATCAGAGCGTATCTATGCAGCGGTGAGCGCGGCGAATGGGAGGACTGCCCTGCGTAGCAAACCGTCGTAGATAAGTGAGCTGGGGTGTGTGTTTTTTTTTTAAAAAAAAAAAGATTCCCAGCTGAAATTTCCGCTGCTCTGCTTTGTCAAGATGGGTCGTGATCTTGGAATCGGTTGAACGGTTCTGCAGCTGAATTTTTTGCTCCGTTTATCTAGTCTAGTACAGTATAATCCAGGGTTGTTTATCACTTCAGCTAGCTGCGTGCAGTTGGAGTCAGAAGACTCGGAAATGGCGATTGTTCTGGATTGCTGTATTGTATTGCTGGTAGGATGATGGAGCTATGAATGATCGAATTGCTTGACCTGTTCTCTGATCGATCACTCAGGTACTGGCGTGATACAACGAAAAACCTGTAGTGTCTCGCTTGACTTGGGCTTAGATAACCTTAGCGCTACGTGACTTCGAAATTGTTTTTGGCGAGTACTGGCGCAGAGCTGCAAGCTTAGTTCTACTCTGTTGTTGGATTACTATTGTTCTGACTGATATGAAGCCATGCGATGCGTGCAGACAAAATTAGCTTTAAACGTACTAGGGAGTGTTTGGTTGGTTGCCGCAGTACGCCACGCCACATCGTGGCTCGCCATGCCAAACGAAGGCAGCTGTTTGGTTTACAACGCACCTGAGGCTGCCATCGAAAATCTCAGTAGAAAAGTTGCCACAGACTGTGGCGGTGAAATTTCACGCCGCAAGTGCGGCACGCCGTATCTTAGGCGTGGCCGGTGACGGCGAGTAACCAAACAGGCCCCTAGATGGATCTCGGTCGGCAAACAAATCTCAGAGCCTGATGTCGTACTACGTAGCTGAGGTCTGTGACAGACAGACAAACAAACAAAAAACGATCCAGTCCATGCATGGGCTCTCTCTCCATCACGATAGATCATTTAAATCCCCCAAGGACATCAGAAGGGCGTTAACTGAAGGAGGAGGGACGACGGGAGTACGGGACCCGACACAGGACACTTCGCAGCAGCGGAGCCCTGAGCAAAAGAAACGTGACTGGGACCAGCCGACTGCCGTGCCCGAAGTGTTTCGACCAGACGACGACGGACGGACCCGCCCCGCGCCCGTCGCCGCGAGGGGAGGCACGTGCGAGACCTGCGCGCCGTGGCAAGTCGCACCGCACGCACGGGGGACGCGGCACGCGGCTTCGTTTACGTTTACTCGCGCGAGTGGAATGGAGTCGGGTCGATTCAGACCCCAGGAGGTCCCGAACGGCAGGCAGCTCGGCACGGGACGGGACGGGACGGGACGGGACGCATGTGATGAGTGATTCTCTTCTCGGGTCGACGCCTCGCACGGTACGGGTACGCTCGGGGCGACGCGATGATTCTCCGAAGATGGCCGCCGGGCGCCGGTCAAGGCGTAGGGGGGAGGAGGCGCTGGAGTAACCGTTCCGTCGGTGGCAGTGGCACCACCAAAACTTGCTGAGAAATTGCCTCCCGAGTGGAGGCAGGCAAGGGCAACGCGTGATAATAATAAGCTGTCCTCTGCAGTACTACTTTATCTCCGATCATCTCTATGCGTGGATGGTTCTTGCTTGCGAGGAACAGGGAAATGGAAGAGGAGATGCTGTACGTGCTTCCTTGAACGGAGAACCGGTCGTCGTCATGGATGATCCATTATAGAGTACATATATATATTTATGCATTCTGAAAATCATTTTCTACCACAAACATAACTTTCATAATTTCATTGACTTATTAGGTACGGGGATGAGAGCGTTATATATATATATATATATATATATATATATATATATATATATATATAAGCCCCAAATGCCTCCCTCTCAAAGAAAAGAAAAAAAAAAGGCAGCACATCAGATGACGGTATCGATTATTGGCGCTGAACGCTTCAAGCATATTCCGTTCATTGCAGATCAGAAAATTTGCAGTTGAGCAGGGCAGCAAGGGATTAATCCGCACAAATCAGCCTTGGAATAGCTTGGGATTAACCCGCCAAGTTGTGGTGCTCTCAGTTTCGAGATTCGTGCAAATTCTTACTGCTATTGATTCAAGTCTTCTTTGCACTCTTCTCATTAATCCTCAGTCAAGGCATGCTAGTAAAATAGAGAGAATTTTGAAGTTCTCCCAAGAAAACAAAACATTCCAACATCGATTAGTAGACTAATTCATCCTTAACAGCGATAGCTATTGATCTAATCTGCGCTCTAGAGTAAACAACTTTGCCATTAAGACAAATGTGAAGCCCACCAAAGACCATATATCAGATTCCAGGTGACGATTTTGCTATGAATCAAATACTTCCCTTAGTGGGGGAAAAAATATGAAAGCAGATGATGATGAAATGGGTGGCGGTGTTGAACTCGTCAAAGATGTATCCTTGGCAATCTCCTGTGTATATATCCTAGACGAATAGTCTGCTACTCAGCCAGGAACTGAAACTGTCATGCTGTAAGTTTTACGATTATTGAAGAAGAAATATAACAGGAGAGGAGTGAAGAGAGACCACTTGAGCACTACAATAATAAAAGGAGATGCCGTGATCACTGAAGAAGGCTTATCCCAGATTCATAAAGTTTCACGATGAGAGTAGTGTGGTGGAATGAATGTGCATGTAAACAAAGGATGAGACAGCAAGCATTGCTGCTGGAATTGCTGCGACAAATGGACAGACTATTAGCCGCAGCACGCTTCTGTTATCATGAACACAACAACAGATTTTTCAACAGCAAATGAGAGAGCTCTACAATAATTGCACCTCACATCAAAAGCAACCGTGCATGACGTTGCTGAAATGCGGAACGGAAGTGGACAGTCTATACATTTCTTAAGAATAAGAAAGAGCAACGGCACAAAAACTTTCTGCCGAGGATGTATTTCCTTTACAAAAAAATATACATATCTCACAGGACCAGTAACTGCTTCATTGGATCACCCCTGTGCCATGATCTGCTCCACCTTCTCTTTGAAGAACAGATGGTGCTGGTGCCTTCATCACCGTGTTACCCATTGTCGGTGAACCACCCTGAGGCGAGGAACCAGATGACCTGCGTGGGGCTGACGGGCTCTCCAGGATAAAGATCGATGGACTAGCATTGCCGCTCCTGTATGGCGAACTTGGACTTGACTTGAAAAGGCTGAAACCATCTTCACGTTGCAATGGGGACATTAGGCGGGGGGTTTCCTCGGTTAGTTGCCCTGTGTGTGACCTGTCCTCTGTAATATCATAGTAATCTGCGGTTCTGACTTCCTGAGCAAGTGAGCATGAGCAGCAGAACAACCACTGGAAACAATCCGATGCATCCGGGTTGTGGCAGCAGAAGTTGTTTTCAGGCAGGTTGAATCTCTTCCTCATCTGAATTCTCCAGAAGCCACCATACAGTAAACCAAAAAAGCACAGGAAAAGTCCAGTGAGCACCAATGCCACTTGAAGGGATCCATTGTCAATGTTGCCAGCCGCGAGGACAAAGATGAAAAATGGAGCCAGGCAAAAGAGCAGAAACGTTGCGATGTGGACATACATGTTACCAAATCCAAGCCTCTGCATATTCCAGCCAAAGACACAACAACTGCAGAAAAGAGACAGGTACGCAACAGATATCTGGTCCCAGAAATCCATTAGTCCGCCAACCCACTGAGGCCTTCTCTCCACGAAACGGCGCTCGTCACTCTGGATGAAAGAGTATCTCCTCTCAAATGACTTAAACCGTGAACTTGGCCTGCTACTCTCAGTTGAGGCGACTTCAATCTGTGCTTCTTGATCGATATCTTCATGTTCTGTGTCATAATCCTTCCCAAGAGGGCTGATGATATTGTACAGACCAGCGAATGCTGCAGCCCCAATTGCAACAGAAATAGTGAGGCCAACACCGACAGGAGGCCGTTGAGATCTGCGGTACCCTAGGTTTAGACCACACAGGGCATACTGAGCAAAGCAGTTCAAATTAAGAAGGATTACAACCACCATCATGTGCATCCACTCATTAGGTTTATATGTTCCATTTTTGCAATAAATCTTCCTAAGCCTTAAAATGTCCCTCTGCTCCCATCGACAAAGAAGCACAAAGTTGTAGATCCGTTGTGGGTGTTGATAAAGGCACATGAGTGTGAATAATGCATTCAGGATTTGGTTGTTCACTTCAAACCAGGTGTCCCTTTGTGATTTGCTAGGCAAAGCATGATTCAGCATTCCAGTCATAACAAGGAAGAGAATTGCACCAGATACAGCAACACAAGCAATCCAAACAAAAAGGGCCATGTTCATAGGCTCTTTTATCCAATTCTTGGCCATCACCCACAGGTGTTCCCAATTAATCTTCCTGATAAATTGGAAATGCTCATGGCTAACATGGTTGTTAGAATGAATAGAACGTGAGAACTCATCTCGTTGAAGTGCAATCTGTTGAAACTTGAAGGAAGGGGAGGAACCAAACTTCTTTAACTGGGGGCCAGAACAAAGGTGATTCCAGAAATTTCTAAACCCACTCCACCTCTTTCCACGTTGTGAAACACCCTGAGTCGCAAGAGTGTTGATGCTTGTTGCGCGTGGAAAATTGTCTGAAGCTGTTGACTCTACTGGCTGAATGTCAGCTTCAGCTTTGAGATTTCCATTACCATTGGAGGCCATTTTGTTTAGCTGGAGATGTGGAGTGTCCGATTACAAATACAATTCGACCCCTTTCCACAGGGCAAGGCACCCTATTTAACACTCAGACTGGAAGTGTCATTTTCCACAGGAATGATTGCTGTCTTGTATATACACAGAATGCACATACATACTACTGGCTAACTATTTCTGCAGAAAAAAAACAAGAACCAGTCCAGAAGAAAGTTAAAGACAGTTACTAAAAGTCATTTAGAACGAACTCATAACTCACACAGAAACAGTTTTAGAAGCAAGTGTTAATTTGAGTGAAATGACAAGGCCAAGGAAGAACGAAAGAAATTGAAGTTTCTGATGGGGGAAACCCAGGTATGCTTATGCCATATCATAAATGAAACCTTTGTTGAAAGAACTAATGAAACAATGCAAAAAATTAAGAGAACATTTGATAACTATAAAAGCATATCTCCAAAGTCCAAAGTATTATGTAAAACAATTCTGGTTCCGATGCTGCGCAATCCATGTTTGTTGATCACTAACTTGTTATCCGGTAAAAAAGTAGTCACATTAATTACTCTTACAAAATGCCCGGCTAACCCTAAGCAGTTCCAACATTTTCAGCTATCCCAGCAATTATACTTTTGATCCCTTGGGTCCATGCTTATTAACTAAACATTACCAGGCAACTCGAACAGAGTTATATCGGTCAACCACAGATGTGCAAAACTGAAGATGTGTACAGATATTCGTCTATCTAGATTCTAGAGAAAGAAATAGAGAATGCCCTAGGACCAGCTGCATCTTAATCAATACGTGCTTGATGCTCTACCAATTATGACGTCAGTCAGTATTGAACCCGGTTGACTGACTAGAATCTGCAGCGAAGCTTGACACCAAAGGACCCCATGAAAACCAAAGTGATTTCTAGACAGATTCAGTACTAGTACTAATGTGAAAATGGTGTTTGGAAACAGCACACGGGAAGAGCAGGTGTCTACTAAATCGACTGGTTGCCATCTACCTTAACAAAGAATCCATGAAATTCCTGCGGGGACGAAGCAGGAAACAAGCCAAGAGTTCGCTATGCTGCTGAGTAAGCGATCCATGATTATCCATCAGGAGCAGGCGAGCAGCGCTCGAGAAGGTGAGTAAGGAGGAGGAGGGAGCGCTCACCTGCGAGCAGAAGCCGGTGCCCGGAGTGGCGCGCAAGCAAAGGCCGGGATTCCTTCCTTCCCCAGCCGCCGCCGCCGCCAGCGAAGCCCAAGGCGGATTGGGGGAGGAAAGGAGACGACGGCTCCAACAGCCGCAGAAGCATTTGTCTGGGAGCGCCGTTTGCGACCAGGTGGGGAAGCGCGACGAGTCAACGTGGCCGCGGTGAAAGTTCGATTCCTCCGCGTTGCGTTCCGCCAACCCCCACAGGGCTAACGGCTTCTGGAATACTAGTCCGTAATTTTTTACAAGCAAAAGAAATGTCCTTGATCTGTTTTTACTGATGGCATGTACTCCTCCTTTCCTAAATAACCGTTATCGTTAGCTATAAGTTTAATTCGATTTATTTATAATAAACACTCGTAACATTTGTATCTCTAAATAAATTTATTAAAAAACTAGATCCAAAGACCTTTCTAATGATATAATTATGTATAATAAATATTAATATTTTTAATATATATTTAATTAAAGATGTTTCTCGGAAAGTAAAAATAATAATTATTTGAGGACAAAGAGAGTAACGTTTTGAACCAGAAAAGCAATTTCTCGTGTTCCTACATTTTTAACACGTATTTTTACGTTTTGCGGCCATATCGATTCTTTTTTTTTTCTGTGTTTTTTTTAAAAAAATTTCCTCCTCCTCCAAAACAAGCCAACAGCACGTGGTTCCGCTCGGTCGCTCGCCTGCCTGGCTTATTGGCCACGTCCTGGACAGGCGGGCAGCGAGCAGGGTAACGGGCTAACGGTGAAAACACCCGCAAATCTTTCTCCGTGCGACCGTGCCGTCGCCGTCTCACTCTCAACCGCTGGGCACTACTGGGGCCTGCCGGGCTGCCTGGGGGCAACGGTTGCACAGACGGAACGTCGCCGCGAGAGTGGACTTCCCTGCCGCAACGTGGGGGTGTTTAAGGACGCGAAAGGTTTCTAGATGTCATATCTAATGTCGTGACAATAATTTAATCTGCTAAAAATAAATTTAAAAATAAATTACACATTTCGTCTTGAAACTATAGTACACATTTACTGTAGCATAAGTTGTTAAATTATAAACTAATTAGATTTTAAAAAATCATCCATAAAATTATCATGATTTATATAGTTATATTTAATACTTTATGTCTATGTGATAAATAAAACTTTTGGATAGGAACTAAACGGAGCCGTAGCCACAAATATTTTTTTCTGAAGACCTTGGGACGGGACCATCAGATCATGGGAGGTTATAGCCTCAGAAGTCAGAGGCGAGGCAAAATTTCTGTGCTCGTCTAGATCCCTTCTGCGGTTCTTGTTGGTCTTCGTTTGACGAATGGCGGTGTTCGGGCGGCTCGTGTTTCCAACGACAAATGCTCTCCTCTACGAGCAGGTATTATAAGGTGTTTTAGCCGGCAAAATGAACTCCACATCAACAGGAAAAATGCCACCTTAGGAGAGAGATTGTTGAGCGGGCGTTTAGCTTCTCGCCGGCTGAATCACAGGTTACGAGACAAAAAAAAGCTGCTTGCTGCTGGGAGCAGCCACTATTTTTCTCATGTGCACGGATGTAACAGTAAAACATTAATTGCTCATGGACTTATACAGTCAGCCTCTCATGCAAGCTATTATACGAGGAGGTTGTATGACTTGCTTTATCTGACGTAACACATGTATCTCGCCGGCAACAGGCTAAACCATAGAACTTGCTCTACTAGACGCTCGCTTCTGTCCTTTCCGCGGTTCCCTCGCGTCGCGGGTGGCCAAACTTCCGCGGCGGCTGCATACGCTCACGGCCCGCCCAAACCAAGCCCTTGTCCCTTTGACCTGCACGGGGCACACGTGACACACCACGTGGCAGTGACCTCCCCGGTTCCTCTGTCATCGCGACTCGCGAGGCAGTGCTACTAATCAGGGCAGCCGCAATGGCTAGCTTATACGCTAGCTCTAAGCATTGTTTTAATATTTTAATAGAAGAGAGAGAAAAACTAGCTCTTGATTAAGAGCTAGACTTATACACGCATTCCAAGAACATGTGAGAGTGTCATATGGGCCAAACCATATTATAAGTCATTGCTAAAAGCTAGCACTACTGAAAAGGTTGACTCAGAGTTAACAGCTAGCTCATACCACGGCGGTCTGCGGGTGCCCTCAGCGAACTGCCCGGAATTGGGTTTGGTTTGGTGCATGTGTCAAGCTGTCAACTTTCACAGCTACTCTTGTACCTTGTACTATGATTCTGCATTTCTTCTAGGTTCAGAACATCGTGCACCATTCTAGGTACAGTGGCCTATTAGTGAGAAAAGGCTGCTTTATTATTGTTTTTTTTGGGGTGGGTTTAAGTGTACCTTTTGCCTTTGGGACTACTCCAAAGCAGAAGGGTTCCAATTTCCAAAAGCTGGGTGATGACTGATGATGAGTTGAGCCGGTGCGCGACAAAATGGTCCAGTCCAGCAAGGTTTTGCACCCGCAGCAGTACTGGCAAGTACAGTCAGTGCACGTAAGCACATCACTGAGTGCCGTGCACGGTGCACCGCACCAATTAACGGAGTACTCGACTCGTATGCATGCATGCATGGATGTCATGTGCCGCGCGCCACGGCGCCATCATCTGCCTCGCAGCCCGCGCATGGAGAGAGGACCTGATTGGGCCTCGCCGATGCCTGGCTGGACCACCACACCCGTGCCCACTAATGGGCCTGCTCTCCGCAAAATTGGACTGTACGGCCCGACGTGCCTTTCCGATCCTTTTCGCTTCTGCCCCGTGTGGCCCAAATTAGTTCTGACCACAGAACAGTCTTACTAGTAGTATAGTAGTGCTACCACAGAACAGAACATTCTTATACGGTTGGGCGCTTAATTAAAATCTTTGCTGCACTTACAAGTGAAATGAAAGAAAATCCTAATAACCTTACTATCCCAGCAAGGACGACATGAGAGAGAGAATTTTTTTTTAGATAATGGAACTAGTAACAGGTTTGAGAGCGTTACGCAAATAAAACAACAAAACCTTGAGAGAACGTGTTATTACACAAGTTCGCTATTTCATTCCGAAACAACATCAATTCAAAGTGTGTCAAGGGGAAATTAAATAGCGACTGTTAGATACAGCCTCAGCCCTCGATCAGGTGCACGTACGTGCAATCTTCCTAGAGTGGCGTGTCATTTTTCTGTTCATGCATGGCGGTTCGACACGTGTGTCGTCCGTTCATGGCATGGGTATCATCTGACACTGGAGTACAATTAAGCACCGGCCGGATGATAGATAGACAGACACGAGAGACCGGCACAGCCTAACCATAGTGCGTGGTGGGGATAAGATGCATGACCTAGCAAGCAGTGACGATACATCGATCGCACGCATGCTTTATCTTCTTGTACTCTTCTTCTAGAGTTCTAGGTTGCCTAGAGTGCATCCGAAGAAACCAGCTGGCCATATATAGCTTTCGCTGTGAACCTCACGTCCTCACTGAAAAAAAAAAAAAATCGTGGCCACCCCTAGCTATCGCAGTTGATATTTGACGAGACATCGCCTAGACTTTCTTTCAGGAAAAAACAAGACGCCACCAAAATCTCCAATCTCGTGTCAATATATAGAACGAAACAAGGCGCACACACACACGCGTACCGCCTGTTGTTGTTGGAACATTAGAACAAGACCTTTTGACATTATTGTGCACAACTATACGTACGTGCTAGACTCTAGACACATACTCCCTCCGTCCCTAAATAAGTGTCGCTGTTGGTGTACGTGTCACGTGTTTGACTCAATTTGTAGAAAATATGAACACTATTTATATCTTCAAATAATTTTGTTAAAAAACTAGATATGAAGATCTTTCCGGTGATACTAATTACTTAACATAAATATTAATATATCTATATCTATACCTACCTAATAATATAATAATAATAATAAAGAGGCAAAATTTCCGCCTCTTTTTTGGTACCATTTTTTTGTATGGCCTCCTATAACTAACTCTGTGAATGCAAAGATAACTAGAAGTCCTAATCTGTTTACAACATTGTTGTTGTTTTAATCTAAATACATCATTGTCGGTGTTTCGAACCCGGGGGTATGATACCAACGAGTAATATGATCGCGTGCTCTCTTCCTGGATGGTGATGCAAGATGACACAAGGATTTATCCTGGTTCGGGCAAAGAAGGCCCTACGTCCAGCGGGGGAGGAGGTTCTTGTATTACTTGCACCTAAGTGCTTGTACAGGGGCAATACAAGCTCAATGAGCGTGGACCGGAGTCCGGACTCGCGCTTCTTGTGTGTGGACTCGTGTGTCTCTTCTTGCGCGCGAAGGGCCATGGCGTCCCCTTTTATAGAACAAGAGGAGGCCAGAGTTTACATAGGATTGACATGTACAGCGTTCGGTATGGCGAAGGGTAGGAACTCTGTCTCGTCGAAGTCACTGTAGCCAACGTGGGTGTTGCTGTTGAGGCGTCCTTGATACGTGGCCTCCATCCCGGGCGCGGACGTGGAGGCGTGGCGATGTGGAAGTCGTACAGCACCCATCCCGGTACGTACAGGACACTGCGGGGTCCCTCCGGGTCTTGGGGTACCTACCCTCCAATAGCGTGAAAGCAGTTAGGGCTCGAGGGGCGCGGAGCCGGCCTCGAGGTGGCGCCTACGGAGGGCTCGAGCCCCCGCAGGTACGGGCAAGTCCCGGAACGCCCGGGCGTACAGCGGGATCCCAGGCCTCGGGATGAGGCTCGAGTGTGCTATGGTGCAGGGCACGGCCCAACAGTGCCGTACTTGCGCCTTTTTGCCCATGCTTGAGGTGAAAGCGAGATTTGACTGTGGCTCCGGTTTACTGTGGCGCATGTCGCCGTGCACCAGAAGACGTGACCGGAGTAGGTGAACGCATTATATACGCAGTATGGGGCTAGTACGGAGCGCCAGCACGAGGCCTGGCTTGGAGGGCTCGGGCGAGACGGAGAATGAGCGTTCGCCCGAGGCCTGGCTCGGAGGGCTCGGGCGAGACGGAGGTTGAGCTCCAGCTCGAGGCTTAGGGTGTGACGAGCCTCGAGGGATAGGCTATCGTGCTAGAGGGGCTCGAGGTCCCCGCGCGGGGTCCCGAGGAGCGGTGCACAGCTGTATCGGGTTCGAGGGGTAGGCTACCAGGAGGCGGTCGATAAGGTGTTGGCAAGTCTAAGCTCCCTGGCGGTGGGCCAGCGTTGCAGGCTCCGAGGGGTTGGTTTCTTGGAAGGTTAGCCTAGCTGGGTTTACTAATTGGTGCTCTAGGTTTAACCTATTTGTTTGCGTTGATTGGGGGTACCCTTTTGGTGTTCCCCCGACAGTAGCCCCCGAGCCCTTACTCGAGTGCTGGCACTCGAGCAGGGGCTCCCGACTGGGATCTCGAGGGTTAGCTAACCGGTCTCGAGGGTTTGGCCGTTTTGATTCCGTGGGTGTCGTGCGAGCGACACCCGCGGGTGTAGCCCCCGAGGCCACGGGGGAGTGGTTAGGGCTCCCTCGTGGGCTGTTTTGCGAGTGTTAGTTACGTTTTTTAGGTTTGGGAGTGTCGAGCCCCCGAGTTTTTTTAACCCTCTTTCGTCGAGGGGTGCCAGGCTGAACTGACCGGCCGGCTCTTCGAGCTGTCCGGCACGCCAATTGCCCTGGCTTGTCATCCCGCGAGTCCTTTCGATCGGATGCGAGGGGGGATGCCTCGTACTACCACGAGTGGGCGAGTATCGAGGTTCCCGGTGAGCTAGTAACGGGGAATCCAAGTGAGACCTCGTGCCCCGTTCGATAGGGGTCGACTGTAGCCCGGAGGCGATCTCATAAAGCACGGGTGCTCAGTCTGCAGGAGTGTCGGGTCCATTCGATAGGACCTGGTGGCTCGATGCCTCCCTCCGAGGGGATCTCACTGCACGTCGCGCGCCCCGCCTTGGATACACGTGAGGGGCCTCGAGGGCTTGGCCCTCGAGCGATGCTGCGAGTGGCGCCCCTTGGTGTCCCTGACTCGGGTGCTCGAAGCCGGCTGTCGAACCCTCTTCGAGGGCCAGCCTTCGCTGCTTCGAGGCTTAGGGCCGGAGCCCGTTTTTACCTTCCTGAAGAAGCCTTCGTCGCTTGGAATCCTTCTGCCCGTTGGGCGCGCCTTTTTAGGCGGAAACCGTCAGGGAATGGAGATCGTGGCGCCAGGGCATCGGACGTGAAGTTGGAGCGGCGGCCGCGGAGGGCCCCGGTAGTTGAGCGGATGGGATGTTGCCGCGTGTACCTGTCAACCGGCTCGAGACGTGGTTAGGTGGGCGCATTAAATGCATGCGGTTACCTTTTTACGTCGTGGGCGACCCCGCCCGTTGGGGTTTTCCCTTATAAATATCGAAAGAGGGGAAAAGGAACCCTTTACTTTGCCTTTGCCTTCACCGCCGCCGTAGCCTTCACGCGCCCTCTCCCTCGAGCTAGTCGATTGGGAATTTTCCGGCCGTCCGTCCATCCACTGCTCAGGTCCGCGCCGTCGCCACCATGGCCGCCCATGTGCTGCCGGCCGAAGACTGGAGCTCGACGAAGACGACGCAACAGGAGTTGGAGACGCTGGTGGAGCGGGGGCTTCTCCGCCCCAACCCTTAGGAGGGTCCCGCGTGGTGGGTTCTCCCGTCGGCGGACCATCGGGAGCCGCACCCGCCAGAGGGGTACGTGGTGAGCTTCACGCGCTACCACCGTATGGGGCTCGGCGTCCCGCCGAGCCGCTTCATGCGGGGGCTGGCCCACCACTTCGAAGTGGAGTTGCAGCACTTCTCCCCCAACTCCATCTCGCACGCCGCCATCTACGCCGCGGTGTGTGAGGGGTACTTGAAGATTGAGCCACACTGGGAGATGTTCGTCCACCTCTTCCGGGGCGAGCTTTTCAACAAGGCTGCGAAGCCGAGCGGGAGGAGGCTTGCCCGCGTGGGCTCCCTCACCATCACCGCAAGGACCGGGCCGTCGTCGGCCAACGTTCCCCGCGACTATCTCCGTTACAAGTTGTCCACCAACCAGGCGGGGTGGGACGACCACTGGTTTTACCTGCAGAACGTGGACGGGCTTCTTCCGCAGTACACTGGCAGGGTCATCACCCATCGCCCGGAGAAGTGGAACTGGGGCGTCGTGGCGGATAGGCAGCGCCACCTGTTGCCGCTGATGAACACGATGCGGACGCTGGTGGAGGAGAAGAAGCTGACCGTCCAGGCGGTCATCTGGGCGTTCCACCAGCGAAGGGTCCTCCCTCTGGCAGACCGCCCCCTTCTCATGTTTGAGATGGGGTCAAACGCCTCGCCCGAGGCGCTGAATCAGTCGAGGATGGCCGAGGAGAGGCTGCCTCGGAACGAGGCTACCTCCCGGGTGACGCTCACCGTCCAGGGGACGTTCCGCCCTAGAGGAGGCCGACCTGATCATCATGGCACCCGACGAGGGGTGCCTCGACCTGGTAAGCCAACCTCGAATTAGGCTGTCTCGAGCCCCCTCCTCCTCTCCCTTTCTCCGAACCTTGTTCGCTTTCCTCGTAGTTTTTCTCATCGAGCTTCTTCTTCTTCGCAGGGGGCGTTTACTTGTCGCGCGTCGAGGCCCCCGGTGAGGGAGGACGCCGCGGAAACACAGGTGAGGCGCTTCTCTGCTCAAAAAGACAAAGAGAGAAAGGATGCCAGAAAGAAGAAAGAGAAAGACAAAAACTTGCGTCGGTCGGCTCGGGAGCAGAGGCTGGCGAAGGCTCGTCGCAACCGGCAGCCTGGGATGAGTCCCCCGAGCTCAGCTCCTCGAGCTCGGAGGAGGAGGATGATGATGATGACGAGAGTGACGACGAGGGGATGGATGCGCGTTTGAGGCGTGCGGGGGTCGTCGACGTCTGGGCTGACCACTCCTCTGTGCAGGAGGATATCTTGGAGGTCCCCCCAGCGAAGGGATCGCGCGGGACGCAGCCGCGGAAGGCCGCATCAGGCCCACCTCGTCGGGGGCTCAGGGCACGTCAAGCTCCGCGCCGGTCGTGCTGGCTGTCGCTAAGAAGCCACGGACCAGGAGCGCTATCGCCGCGGCGCAGAAGGAGACCACGGCCGCATCGACCCAGGCGGGGGGTCTCGAGAAGGGCCGGGCCTCGAGAAGCGGCCGACAGGTCGAGAAGGACTTCGGGCCCGACCGCCGCGAGCTGTCAAGGGCGCCGTCGAGCCCGCGGAGGAGCGGGCAGCATGAGAGGGCGTCGAGCCCCCGCCATCATGACCGTGGAGGGGGGAGCTCCCGGTCGTCTCGTGGCCAGAGCCGCGAGCGGCCCCGGAGCCCGTCGCCGCCCCACCGTCGGGAGAGGGAGGCGGACGCGGGGGGGGCGTAACCGTCAGCGCGGGCGCCGGAGTAGGTCCCGGAGCCCGCGCCGGGAAAGGCGCCAAGATGACCGCTCGAAGGAGACGCGGTCGCCCCCCCGCGACAAGGGGCAGAGGGAGGGCTCCCCGTCGAGGTCGGGCCACGGGAGGCACCGGGTGCCCTCCCCCCATCCGAGCCACTCAGAGACGGCTCAGGGGCATGGTTCGAGCCACAGGTCGGGCTCAAAGCCCCCGAGTGAGTCCGGCGACTCGGGGAAGAGGCCCCGTCGCCATTTTGGGTAAGTAGCATTTTTCAATTTCGTCGGTGGTGAGGTTTTACCCCTTTTCTTTTGTAATGCGTGCTGCCTCTGGGTTTTTCAGGGGAAAACGCTCCTGGCAGGAGGTGGACCTCGCGGCGTCCAAGCGGACTAAGACCTCGAGCTCTGCTGTGGAACAGGCACCTCGAGGTACGGCTTCTTCCTCTGCTGGGGAGGCCGCTTGGCTGGCAAAGGCCCGAGCGGCCATGGCTCGGGGAAGTCGGATGGCCGCCGCGGATCTTGGTGAGGCCGCCGCCATCGACCACGGAGGTCGAGGCATCTTCCTGACTCTGACAACGTCGTTATCTTTTTCAGCAGGGACCGCAGCTTCTGGCATCGATCCTGCCGTCACCGCGTCCGTCGCGACACCGCCTCCTCCTGCTCCGGTGGTACCTACCGAGAGGGCCGCTTCTCCCCCCGCCATGACGGCCATTTTGGGGGGAGCACCGGAGATAGGCGCGGCTCCGTCGGTGTCTGAGGCCGGGGGGTCGGCGGTCCCCGAGACCCCAGTCGACGAGAGTCGGCCCGCGGAGGAGGGGCAGGAGGGAGAGGCGCTGGTGCCGACGGTGGAGGAGCTCTTGGACGAGCTGGAGCGGGTGCCGCCTCCGGTCGAGGGCTCAACACTGGAAGAAACGCTCGAGGCCCCGGCCAGGGGCGACAAGGCGCCGGAGGACTCGGCGAGGGAGGAGAGCTTGGGGGCGAGCCACCCCTCGAGCGATCCGCTACCGCTCGAGTCCCCGCCTCCACGCGAGGCCGCGCCGTCGCCCCGGGAGGAGACGGAGCAGCGGGCGGAGATGGAGGAGGGGCGGAGGGAGCCGCATCCTGTGCCACCGGTTTGTGGGCCGCAGCCAGCACCGCTCGAGCCGGAGGAGGAGGGCCTACCCCTCGTCGAGGTTGATCAACCGGTGTGGCAGTTTCCTCACGCGCCGAGCTCGCCCCGAGCCATGGTCCCCGTCGAGCGATCGGCCCAACAGGGGGCCTCGCGGGAGGCGCGGTCCATCTTCAGGGAGGTGGTCGAGCTCATGGCGGAGGCGGAGCGGTCCTTCTCGGGGGAGACGGACAGGTCCGCGCGGGCGGAGGCTGCCCTCGCTAGGGCAGGAGGCGGAGCTCCAGGATCTCCGCGCTGAGCTGGGTCCGGAATGCCCAAATGGCGAGCTCGGCTCAACGAAGCGCAGGTAGAGGCCCAGGCGGCTCGAGGGGAGGCCGCCCGAGCTAAGGAGGAGGCCGCCACCGCTCTAGAAGCGTCGAGGAAGGAGGTCGCCGATGCCCGAAGCGAGGCCACCACCGCCCGGTTTGAAGCGGAGGCGGCGAAGAAGGAAGCCGCTGACGCCCAAAGCGGAGCCGCCATCGCCCGATCCGCAGCGGAGGCGGCGAAGAAAGAGGCCGAGGATGCCCAGAGCGAAGCCGCCACCGCCCGGACCGCGGCGGAGGCGGCGCGGCAAGAGGTGATCCGGAAGGATCTGGCCCTCGCAGAGACGGGCAAGCTGGTAGAAGACCTCAGGGCCGAAAAGCGCGACGTGCTGTCCGAGAAGCGCAGGCTTGATCAGCGCGTCGAGGGCCTTACCAGCGACCTCGCCGCTCTGGGCATGCACTGCGAAGGTAATTTTCATGCCTTGCCTTGTTTTGATCTCGAGGTTTTTGTCACGCCGCGATCTCACTCCTTGTTTGTTGCGCAGAGGTTGAGAAGACCGCCGAGGAGCTTCGCGGGACGAACCAGGCTCTCCTGGGGCAACTCCAGGACGAGACCATGGTGGCAGAACGAGCGCGCGCCACCCTCGACAGGCTTGACTCTATGTGGGGCGTCGCTCCGGTAGCCGCGGCAGAGGGTGCGGTGGCTCGAGGCGACGCTTTGGTCGACGCCTTATGCTATTTTGACGCGGCCGCGCGGGACCGAGTCCGGCACGCTCTCCACCATGGCGTCAAGCAGGCGCTCGTGGCCGTCCGTTCCGGCTTCCGCTTCCCGGTCAATGTCGTCGCCAAGGGCTTCATTGAGATCGAGGGGAGGGACGAGGAATGGAACGATCGCCGCGTCGACTTGATCCTCGAGAAGGTGGACAAGCCGGGGTCGGCGCTCGCGAAGCTCTTCGAGGAGGACGTGCTGCCTCCGGATGCGGACAGCGGTGTAGGTGGCCCCCCTTCTCCTGGCCCGGACGTCGAGGCCGAGCCCGCCGCGGAAGATCTCGGGGAGGAGTACCAGACCGACGAGGATTGAGACCTGCGTGTCAAATTTGGGCATCGAGGCCCTTTGTAAAAATTTGTGTCATTACTTGTGGCCTGACGAGGCCAATCATGTGTATATATGACTTGTTTATTTAAAGAAGCTGTTTTCTTTTCAAATTTATTCGATCAATTCTCTTTGTTCTAAGCTCGAGCTTCAACCGGCTTGGTCCTGCTTCCTTCGATACGCGCCACGAGTACCTCGAGGGGAGGCGTAGGTAGGGTACCGTAGCCCGGGGGCGTAGGTGGCCGTCTACGTCGACGCCCCCCGACTCTTGGAGGCTCGAGGTATTTACGGACTTAGACGCTTGCTAGTATGCTCGAGAGTGCGAATCGAGACGAGGGTCGAATTTTTTGAAAAGAAAAGCGCATTTTTTCCGGAGTCTGGGGGGGGTTCCCCCTGTCAGCCCCCGAGGGAGGCTCGACCCTGAGCAAGGCAGGGTCGAGGCTACCTTAAGTTGCTAAGTAAAATGAATGACAGTGCGCGAGTTTGTTCATTCATGTTTGACATGTTTGTACAAAGCAACAAAATGAACAAGGCCTCGAGGCCTTAAGGGTAGAAGCGACGTAGCTGAGATATGTTCCACGCATTCGCCAGGATCCTGCCTTGACCGTCGTAGAGCTTGTACGTTCCTGGCTTGAGCACCTCAGCTACGGTGTATGGACCCTCCCATGGAGGGGTGAGCTTGTGGCGCCCTCGATTATCTTGCAGTCGTCGAAGCACGAGGTCCCCCACCGCTAGGTCCCTTTGCGCACGTGCTTGTCGTGGTAGCGTCGAAGTGTTTGCTGGTAGCGCGCGGAGTTGATGAGCGCCACGTCTCGGGCCTCCTCGAGCTGGTCCTTGGCGTTGGCGAGCTTTTCGTCGTTGGTTTGCTCGTTGTAGGCTCGAAGTCGAGGTGAGCCGTACTCGAGGTCCGTAGGCAAGACGGCCTCGGCGCCGTAGGTTAGGAAAAACGGAGTGAACCCGGTGGCTCGACTCGGCGTAGTCCTGAGGCCCCACAGCACCGAGGGGAGCTCTGCGGCCCACCCCTTTCCGAAATTTTTGAGGGTCTTGAACAGCCTCGGCTTCAGCCCATGGAGTATCATGCCGTTGGCGCGCTCGACCTGCCCGTTGCATTGAGGGTATGCGACCGAGGCCCAGGTCACGCGAATGTTGTTGTCGTCGCAGAAGTTGGTGAACTTTTTGCCCGTGAATTGGGTGCCATTGTCGGTGATGATGACATTAGGCACCCCGAACCGGTACATGATGTCGGCGATGAACTCGACCGCCTTCTCGGAGGTGGGGTCGCCTATGGGCTTGGCCTCGATCCACTTGGTGAATTTGTCGATGGCCACGAGCACATGCGTGTACTTTCCGGTTGTCATCTTGAGGGGACCCACGAGGTCGAGCCCCCAGACGGCAAACGGCCAAGTAATGGGGATCATCTGCAGGGCGTGCGCGGGTTGATGCGTTTGCTTGGCGTAAAACTGACACCCTTGGCAAGCTTGGACCAGGCGCTTGGCGTCTCCGATGGCGGTTGGCCAGTAGAAGCCTGTCGGAAGGCGTTCCCTACCAGGGTCCTTGGCGCTGCGTGATGGCCGCAAGCCCCCGAGTGCATGTCGTTGAGGAGCCTGCGTCCCACTCGAGGGGGATGCAGCGTTGAAGGATTCCTGATGGGCTTCGACGGTACAGCTCTCGTTCGTCGCCGTAGATGACGTAGGTCTTGGCCCTTCGAGCGATGCGCCGGGCCTCCGTCTTGTCTTCTGGTAGCACGCCTTGCGTCAGGTAGTTGAGGAAGGGCGTCCGCCAGTCGAGGGGTCGTGATGACGAAGAGGCAGGTGCGTCGATCTGCATCGCCTCAGCGGATGTCGAGGGGTCATTCTCGAGGGGTGGCGTTGAAGGTCGAGCCCCCGTGTCTGGTTCGAGGGGTGGCGTCGAGGGGCCAGCCCCCGGGCCGATTTTGACGGATGGCTCGAAGATATCCCTCGAGAAGACATCTGGGGGGACGGTGCCGCGCGTGGATGCTAACTTAGCCAGCTCGTCCGCGGCCTCGTTGTACTTTCGAGCTATGTGGTTGAGCTCGAGGCCGTAGAACTTATCTTCTAGCTTGCGCACCTCCCCGCAGTATGCCTCCATCTTGGGATCGATGCAGCTTGAAGCCTTCATAACCTGGTTGATGACGAGCTGCGAGTCCCCTCGAACATCGAGGCGTCGGACCCCGAGCTCGAGGGCGATGCGCAGCCCAGTTGACGAGGGCCTCGTACTCAGCGACGTTGTTGGAGGCGGGGAAGTGTAAGCGTAGCAGGTAGCGCATGTGGACTCCGAGGGGTGAGATGAAGAGCAGGCCTGCGCCTGCCCCCGCCTTCATGAGGGATCCGTCGAAGTACATGGTCCAGAGCTCGGCTTGGATTTGTGCCGGCGGGAGCTGGGTGTCGGTCCACTTCAGCAACGAAGTCCTGCCAACGCTTGTGACTTGATGGCTTTTCGCGGGGCGTAGGTGATGGCCTCCCCCATTAGCTCGGCGGACCACTTGGCGATGCGCCCCGTGGCCTCCCGATTGTTGATGATCTCACCGAGGGGGAAGGATGACACCACCGTTACGGGGATGAGCGAGGAAGTAGTGCTGGAGCTTGCGTCTCGTGATGATGATGCCGTAGAGCAGCTTCTGGATGTGCGGGTACCGGACCTTGGCCTCGGAGAGCACCTCACTGGTGAAGTACACCGGTCGCTGGACCGGCAACGCATGACCCTCCTCGTGCCTCTCGACGACTATGACCGTGCTGACCACCTGAGTGGTTGCGGCCACGTAGAGGAGGAGAGGCTCGGGGGGATCGCCACCCTGGGCTGGTCGCGGAGGCACGAGAATTGGCGCGGAAGTCAGCAACCCCTTCAACTTGGTCAAGGCCTCCTCGGCTTCGAAAGTCCACGCAAAGCGTTCCGTCTTCTTCAGCAGGCGGTAGAGGGGTAGCGCTTTTTCCCCTAGCCTCGAGATGAATCTGCTGAGAGCGGCTAGGCAGCCCGTCACTTTCTGTACACCCTTGAGGTCTCGAATTGGGCCCATCCTCGTGACTGCTGAGATTTTTTCGGGGTTGGCCTCGATCCCCCGTCGTGAGACAATGTAGCCAAGTAGCATGCCTCGAGGCACACCAAAGACACATTTCTCGGGGTTGAGCTTCACATTCTTGGCCCGGAGGCACTCGAACGTGGTCTCGAGATCGCTGATGAGGTTCCCGATTTTCTTGGTTTTAACCACGATGTCATCGACGTAGGCCTCGACGGTTTTGCCTATGTGCTCGCCGAAGATATGCTGCATGCAACGTTGGTACGTTGCCCCGGCGTTTCGAAGGCCGAAGGGCATCGTAACGTAGCAATACATACCAAAAGGCGTAACAAAAGAGGTAGCGAGCTCGTCGGATTCTTTCATCCTAATCTGGTGGTAGCCGGAATACGCATCGAGAAACGAAAGTACTTCACACCCCGCAGTGGAATCGACAATCTGATCAATTCTAGGTAAAGGAAATGGAACTTTTGGACATGCTTTATTCAGACCAGTGTAGTCTACACACATCCGCACTTTTCCATTCTTTTTCCTAACTAGTACAGGGTTAGCTAGCCACTCTGGGTGAAATACCTCCTTGATGAACCCGGCCGCCAAAAGCTTGTGCACCTCCTCGCCGATGATCCTGCGCTTCTCCTCGTCGAAGCGGCGCAGGCGCTGCTTCACCGGTCTGGACCCGGCCTGGATCTCCAAGGCGTGCTCGGCGACTTCCCTCGGTATGCCCGGCATGTCCGAGGGGCCCCACGCAAACATGTCGATGTTCGCGCGGAGAAAGTCGACGAGCACTGCTTCCTATTTAGGCTCGAGGCTGGCACTGATGGTCAGCGTCTTGCCATTGGTCGAGGTCGGGTCGACGGGTATCTGCTTGGTGTGCTCCGCCGGCTCGAAGGTGCCAGCGTGGCGCTTTGCTTCAGGGGCCTCCTCGGTGGCCAGGGCGGCTAGGGCCTCGAGCGAGTCGAGTTGGACGTTTGCCTCCCCACGCTCGACGCACTCCACGTCGCAGTGGTACGCGTGCTCGTAGGAGGTGTCGACGGTGATAACCCCTTTTGGCCCCGGCATTTTGAGCTTCAAGTACGTGTAGTTGGGGACCGCCATGAACTTAGCATAGCCGGGCCTGCCGATGATTGCGTGGTAGGTCCCTTGGAACCCGACCACCTCGAAGGTGAGCGTCTCCCGGCGGAAGTTGGCCGGCGTGCCAAAACAGACAGGGAGGTCGATGCGCCCGAGGGGGTGTGCCTTCTTCCCGGGTACGACTCCGTGGAACCCCCCGACGCTGGGTCGGAGCTGGTCCCTCGAAATCCCCAGGAGGTCGAGGGTCTCGAGGTATATGATGTTGAGGCTCGAGCCCCCATCCATCAACACCTTGGAGAACCGTACATCGATGATGACGGGGTCGACGACAAGAGGGTACGCTCCTGGATTTACGACATGATCCGGATGGTCGTCACGGTCGAACGTGATCGGCGCATCAGACCAGTCGAGGTACCGGGGTGCTTCGTGGCGGAGTGCAAAGATCTCCCGGCGCTCCTTCTTTCTCTGTTGAGCCGAGAGCCCGACGGTTGGGCCCCCGTAGATCATGAAGCAGTCGCGCACCGGGGGGAAACCCGCGTCCCCGTCGTCGCGTCGATTGTTGTCCTTGCCCTTAGGCGTGTCTTCCTTCTTGTCGCCGAGCTTGGAGTAGAACCCCTTCAACAGTTGGCAGTCTTTTAGCTTATGATTTACGAGGCCCTTGTGATAAGGGCAGGGGTCCTCGAGCATCTGGTCGAAAACAGCCCCGTCAGGGGGGCCTCGAGGTTTCTTATGGTCGAGGGCGCCCATGAGCACTTCTTCATCGTTGTCGTCGTCGGCGTCGCGCTTCGCCTTCTGACCTTTGCTTTTGTTCTTCTTCTTTTTGTTGTTGTTGTTGCGGTTCTTGGCGTCGTCGCCCTTGTTCGAGCCCTCTGGCGCGGTCACCGCCTTACCTTTGTCCGTGGAGCGGCCAAAGAAGGCCCCCACTGCCTCGTCGCCTGAGGCAAAGCTGGTGACACGATCCATCAGGTCCTCGACCGTCCTGGGACGGTAGCGTCCTAGCTCATGAACTAGCTCTTGGCATGTCGTGCCCGCGAGGAACGCTGAGATGACGTCCTCATCAGGCACGTGGGGGAGCTCGAGGCGCTGCTTCGAGAACCGCCGAGCAAAGTCGCGGAGGGGCTCGTCCGCTGCCTGCCTGCAACGCCGTAGATCCCAGGGGTTGCCTGGGCGCACGCAAGTTCCCTTGAAATTCCCGTCGAAGACCCTGACTAGGTCGGCCCAGTCGTCGATCCGATCCGGGGGAGCCCCTCGAGCCACCGGCGGGCGGTGTCCGAGAGGTAAAGTGGGAGTTGGCGTATGATCACACGGTCGTCGTTTTTCGCTCCGCCCAGTTGGCAGCCTAGGCGGAAGTCCGAGAGCCAGAGCTTGGGCTCGACCTCCCCGTCATACTTCACGATGTTGGTCGGTGGTCGGAAGCGGTCGGGGAGGGTTGAGCTGCGGATGGCCCGGCTGAAGACTCTGGGGCCCGGGGGCTCGAGGACTTGCCGGTCCTCGTCACTGTCGTAGCGCCCCCCTCGATGGGCGCTATAGCCACGCTCCTGGGCCCCCTTGTCCTTGCGCCGGACGGTTGATGTCGTTGCGGGCGTCGTTGGGGTCTCGAGGCGGCCGGTTGTCGACGATCCGTTCCCGGACTGGCCTAGCTCGAGAGGCGTCCGGCTGGTGGACGGACATCTCCCGCTCGTTGCGGGCGCGTCTGCTGGCTTCCCCGAGGCCGCCCCGCGGCGTCGCGAGGCTGAGCTCTCGGCCTGCTGCACAGCGGCTGTCTCGAGGAGGTTCTTCATTTCCCCGAGCATGCGCCTGGCGTCAGGGTTGGAGACGGCGGGTAGATCGCGGAGCAGCATTGCGGCCGCCACCACGTTCTGTCCGGCTCGCGGGAAACGTACCTCGGGGCGTGCTGGTGCCCCGTCTTCGAGGATCTGCCGGTGGACCGCTCGAGCGCGGCCACGAGCACCGGCGCCTCGAGGCTGGGCTGGCTCCTGCACTAGGGTTTTTTCGAGCTGCAGCAGTCGTTGTCGATCCTCCTCAGCCTTGGCGATGGCCTCCCGCAGCTGCGCGAGCTGCGCCGCCCGGTCGTCGTTGTGCCGAGATGGTGCAGCCGGTGCGGGGGGTTCGTTCCTCCCCTGAACGCGTGACCCGCCTGCCGCAGCCACGTCTCCGGGCTCTTCGAGGTTGAGCGCCGGCCTGTTGTCGTCGCCGTGGTCCTCGGTATCGCTTACGACTCCCTCGAGCTGGAAGCACTCCCTGGTGGGATCCCAGAGGTCAGGGTCGTGGTAGTCGTACTCGTCGGAGTCGGAGCTGCTGATGCCGCGCCGCCCTTGGCTCGTGCCGGGACTGTAGCTCGCGGTACCACTCCCCGAAGGTGGCTCGGCGAGGTGGCTCGACGGCTCGTGAGAGGCCGCGGTCGACGTGCACGGGGTAGACGATCTCCAGGTCGGTGGTGGCTCGTAGAAGTACGCCCGGACGCTCCTCCCGCTCTGTGGCCGCCCGGTCCTGACGGAGCTCGCCGAGGCGGTGGGCGTGAACTGCCGCGGGGTTGTTGAGGCCAAACGGGAACCGCTGGCGTCGGGCGCGGTACACCCCGTGCGGGAGGAGGCCTGGTGGTGTCGACGGAGCACGGCTCGGGGGCCTCTGGCCAGGCTCCCGGTCCGTGCGCGTGACGAACGCGAACCCGCTGGGGGAGTGCGCGCGCGCCCTAGAAGTCTCCGGCCGTGCGCCGGGCAGGTTTCCCCTCGGGGACTCTGCGTCGGCCGCGGGGAAGTGGGCGTGCGCCGCGGGCACCGCCCGTGCCCGGCGTCGATGGTGACGACGGCGCCGCTCGCGAGGTGGCGACGCGTGGTGGTGCGGGCGACGCGCCACGCCCCCCGCGCGGGGTGGCGCGACACGCCCTCCGCTCAGGCTCTCCGTGGAGAGCAGGGTCAGCTCGTTGCCGTTGCCGGTGGCCAGGAACTCGAGGCTCCCGAACCAGACGACGGCACCAGCCGAGAACGAAGGAGGGGACGAAGCCATCCAGAAAACAACGAGAAATCGGCTCGGACACGCGAAGACCCCTACCTGGCGCGCCAACTGTCGGTGTTTCGAACCCGGGGGTATGACACCAACGAGTAATATGATCGCGTGCTCTCTTCCTGGATGGTGATGCAAGATGACACAAGGATTTATCCTGGTTCGGGCAAAGAAGGCCCTACGTCCAGCGGGGGAGGAGGTTCTTGTATTACTTGCACCTAAGTGCTTGTACAGGGGCAATACAAGCTCAATGAGCGTGGACCGGAGTCCGGACTCGTGCTTCTTGTGTGTGGACTCGTGTGTCTCTTCTTGCGCGCGAAGGGCCCTGGCGTCCCCTTTTATAGAACAAGAGGAGGCCAGGGTTTACATAGGATTGACATGTACAGCGTTCGGTATGGCGAAGGGTAGGAACTCTGTCTCGTCGAAGTCACTGTAGCCAACGTGGGTGTTGCTGTTGAGGCGTCCTTGATACGTGGCCTCCATCCCGGGCGCGGACGTGGAGGCGTGGCGATGTGGAAGTCGTACAGCACCCATCCCGGTACGTACAGGACACTGCGGGGTCCCTCCGGGTCTTGGGGTACCTACCCTCCAATAGCGTGAAAGCAGTTAGGGCTCGAGGGGCGCGGAGCCGACCTCGAGGTGGCGCCTACGGAGGGCTCGAGCCCCCGCAGGTACGGGCAAGTCCCGGAACGCCCGGGCGTACAGCGGGATCTCAGGCCTCGGGATGAGGCTCGAGTGTGCTACGGTGCAGGGCACGGCCCAACAGTGCCGTACTTGCGCCTTTTTGCCCATGCTTGAGGTGAAAGCGAGATTTGACTGTGGCTCCGGTTTACTGTGGCGCATGTCGCCGTGCACCAGAAGACGTGACCGGAGTAGGTGAACGCATTATATACGCAGTATGGGGCTAGTACGGAGCGCCATGCACGAGGCCTGGCTTGGAGGGCTCGGGCGAGACGGAGAATGAGCGTTCGCCCGAGGCCTGGCTCGGAGGGCTCGGGCGAGACGGAGGTTGAGCTCCAGCTCGAGGCCTAGGGTGTGACGAGCCTCGAGGGATAGGCTATCGTGCTAGAGGGGCTCGAGGTCCCCGCGCGGGGTCCCGAGGAGCGGTGCACAGCTGTATCGGGTTCGAGGGGTAGGCTACCAGGAGGCGGTCGATAAGGTGTTGGCAAGTCTAAGCTCCCTGGCGGTGGGCCAGCGTTGCAGGCTCCGAGGGGTTGGTTTCTTGGAAGGTTAGCCTAGCTGGGTTTACTAATTGGTGCTCTAGGTTTAACCTATTTGTTTGCGTTGATTGGGGGTACCCTTTTGGTATTCCCCCGACAGTCATAGAGGCAAAATTTATCTATACCTATACCTAATATATATATATATATATATATAATAATAAAGAGGTAAAATTTCAGCCTCTTTTTTTCGTCTGGACAAAATTTTCGTCTGGCCCTTTTATTAGAGGCCGACTCCCCTGCAGTCCAGGCAGACCTCCTCTATCCTTCTCCAAAATCGAATCGGCATGGCCTCCTTTGCAGTTTCGTGTTCCATCAGGAATCATCAGAAATCAAGTAAGTCAAGATCAAAATAGAAATCAAATCGAATTTATCCCTAATTTCTTCTCTAACTTTACCTTTTTATATATCTCTACCTCCTCAGTCCTACCCGAAATCACCGAGGATTTTCTAAATCCGCAAGCAAGATGCAAGAAGACCGAGCCTAAACCAGCGCAACGATCCAAATCCAAACCCATATCATACTAACTTTAGAAAGACAAGCAACTTATAAAATCAAATCAACTTCATCCATACATGAATCGATCAAAGAGAAAATCAGAGAAACAATTGGATCGAGGAAATTACTCGAGCGTTTCATGGCGGAATAGCGTCGGGCGTGGCCGCGAGCCCCACCGGCCGTGCGCGGGCGCTGCTGCGAGCACCGCAGGCCGCGCGCGGGCGCCGCCGCGAGCCCATGGTAGATTTGTCGGCACCGTCCGCAGCTCGCCCATCGGGCGTGCGCAGGCCGTCTCCGCCGAGAGCGAGCAGACCGGGCGCGGGCGGGGCGCCTCCTCCACCAGCCCTGCACTGACGAGCCCCGGTCGTGGCTCCATCGGCAGGCACAGGCACGGCCCCGTCGGTCGTTGCGAGCGAGCGGATCGGGCGCATCTTCCACCAACTGTCACAGAAAGTCTCGGTCGTCGACTCCATTGGCGGGCACGGACGCGGCCTCGCCAGCCGCTGGTGCGGGCGCGGCCCCGCTGGTCGCCGCGAGGGCGAGCCCCGGATGCCGGCGCGTGCGCGTCACGCTGGCCGCCGCGAGGGTGAGCCTCAGCCACAGGCGCAGCCTTGCTGGCCACCACGAAGGCGAGCCTGACCGCCGACGCGTGCGCAGCCCCACCGGCCGTCGTGAGGGCGAGCGTTGGCCGCGGGCGTGGCTTCGCTGGCTCTGGACGCTGTCGCGAGAGAGCCGGCCACAGGAGAGCGTGGGATGATTCGCCGCGGGCATGACTTCGTGAAGCACCGGTGGGGAGGAGAGGGAAAAAGGATAGAAAAAGTGGATCCATCTACCTAGCAACTCAGTATTTTAGAAGCTCCTAGCACCTGATTTTTGCCCATATATTTACACTATCTTTTAACTATTTTTATATTGTTTTATTACTATATTTATAATGATTTCATCAATGTATTTTATTTGACAAAATGGTGTAATTTAGGAATAGCACAACTTTAATTTCTATAGATTGCAGATCTCAGCGAAATATGCCAAATTGTTTAGAAAAAAATACAAATTATCTCTATGGATTACAGAAAAATATGTCAAATTGTTCAGAAAAAAACATATTTTACAAATTGTTTTATGGATTGCAAATATCAAAGAAACATATGCCAAATTTTTCAAAAAAAAAATATTTTACAAATTATTTTTATAGACTCCTAACAATCAAGTTCTGAGCAACTAAAGTTGTGAACTCGTCGACTTGCAATACTACGTTGTTGGTGCCTCTAACCTTGCTTTCCTACCAGACTTAGACGGCTCTGTTCGTCTCCATGACAAGTGTACATACTCAGGAATCAGGATCATGGTATTGGAAAAGTGTGAGACATAGTAGAATATTGTCTTCCATACCCAGGCCGATGATCGGACAACAAAGGATATTAACTTTCATAGCACTAGAAAGCAGTAGCAACAGCCCATGCAATGATCGGACAACACAAGATATTAACAGAGAGACAAAGATCAGACAACAAAGAAGGTTGACACCTGCCAGATTTAAGGGCCAGAAAATCACGTGTCAATAGACGACAAAACAACGACTGCCGCGTAGTATTTCTCTCAGTTTTTTTACGGTGCCCTTTTCTTCGTTTCATATTGCTTCCGTCAGTTGATAACTTTTGATTAGTTTTTTATCCATCAATTTTTTATTTTTTTTCTAACCCATATAAATAAAAAAAACAAACATAATACCTAATAAAGGAACATTCTTAAAAAAAACAAAATTGGTTACATAAATATTAAGCCACAAGTTGTATAAATAACTATGTAATAAACCATGTACCCGTTGCAACGCACGGACATTTTTCCTAGTTTTAATATATAATTGTCGGAAGCTTTTTCTCGGGAAGCGAGAACGAGGGGACGGAGGGAGTAGGTAGGCAGGGGCGTCCACGGAGGGAGTAGGTAGGCAGGGGCGTCCACGTCCACACCTGCAATGTACGTACGGAGTACAGTACTAATCAAACAATGCAGTCGCCTTCTCTCAAGTCTCAGCGGCGGCTGCGATATATCGAGTGATGTCTAATAATTGCGTGCCAAGTACGTCCCAATCAGATCATCAAATGGCAAAGCGATCGATGATGTATAGCTAGCGTAGGAACACCTCTTTATTTACCAACAAACATATTTGTGTAATTATGTATGTGTGTGTACATGTGCATAAATGACTCTGATCTAGTGAAAAACATCTGAAGGCTTGTTTTGATGGACGTCGGTGGTGATGGAGGAAAAGTAAGTACCATGATGAAACGATTTGTGAAAATGGTCGTGAGCTCAAACATCAACTGAAAATCTATGTTCAGAGCTGAGACAGGTGATCAAACATGCATTATTACTAGGGGCACCACTGGAAATGCTCTTTCAGAGACGATTGGTGAGATAAGGTGTCCATGAAAACATTTTCTAAGTATTCTAATTACTTGTGCAATTCAATACACAATTGATTGTTTGAAAATACAAGTAGTCTCATTATTCAAATTATATTATGAAGCAACATATAAGTAGTCTCACAAATCCACATATAAGTATAGTGTCATAAGTACATATACTCCCTCCATATCTCTTTTAGAGTTCGTTTTGGACAGCGACACGGTCTCCAAAGCATAACTTTGACCACTTATTTCTTTAAAAATATTTGTTATAAAGTGGTATATATATACTTTTATGAAAGTACTTTTCAAGATAAATTTATTTATATGATTTTTACATTTCTAAACTCAATAATTTAAAATTTATTCATGATTTATATTCCCAATGTTTGACCGAAACCTTTTCCAAAACGAACTCTATTTGTGATATGGAGGGAGTACAAGCCATCTCGTAAATCCATATACAAGTCAGTTCATAAATTCATTTACAAATTATCTTATGAAACATCGTACAAGTAGTCTCATGAATCCACGTACAAAAAAGTATTGTACAAGTTGTTCCATAAATTCACATACAAGTAATCTCGTAAATAATCCACATACAAATAGCCAAATAAATTCACATGCAGCTCATCTTGTAAGTCCATCATATACAAGTTACATATGACACTACTACACAGAGGGCCTTTAGTCCCGGTTGGGAACGACCTTTAGCCCCGGTTTTCCAACCGGGACTAGCAATCCGGGACTAAAGGTGCGTTTGTGAGATTCGAACTCAGCACCGCCTCTCGCCTCGCGCACACTTACCAACTCAGCTACACAACCCACGTGATATAGTTTTGGATGTTTTCCTTTTGAATTCACTTGTGAAGGACCTTTAGTCCCGGTTGGTAACACCAACCGAGACTAAAACGTCCTTTAGTCCTGGTTGGTAACACCAACCGAGACTAAAAGGTCACCCTTTAGTCCCGGTTGATATTCTAAAGGTTGGAGGACCTTTAGTCCCGGTTGGTAACACCAAACGAGATTAAAAGATCACCTTACCAACCGGGAGTCTCGGTTGGTTTTACCAACTAGGATTAAAGGTCTTTAGTCCCGGACACAATTTTTTATCGAGACTAAAGCTCAGTTGATAGATCGACCAAATGCCTGTTCTCTAGTAGTGTGAGCAATCTTATTTACAAATTTTCATTTTCAATAACAAGTAGATATCCATAAAGTGGTTTGTAGTGGAAGCAGAGGGACACTACTACATCGCTTCCATGACTAGACATCCCCTACTTCAATTCATGAACATTCCTTTGGTGTATCAATGTATGCAGTTGTCGCCACATTAAAGACGACAAGGTGAGAAACGCAACGCCTTCTTCAGGAAGATTTGGAGGGAGGGAAGGATCCATGGTGACTGTCACTATTGCAACGACTCGAACAAAAAGACTTTTGACAGAGGGCTCATTGGAGGAAGACTTTGCTGAGGCACCTACATATAGCCTTATAGGCCATGCTGAGGAGGTAGGTGGATCCAACGACATGTGGTTCACTTGCCCTGACATTTCGGCTCTGATAAGGACCATAGAGAAGCCTAGACGATTTGGATTCTCTAGGACCTAGTGTCCTTATCTTCAACAGCTCTTCATGATGAGCATTTCCCAAAGGACACAAGATGATATTACGCTGAATACGAAGCAATAAGCAGAGTCGGCAAACTAGAAGACGATGAACTCATCATTAAGATCTCGGGGGGGGGGGGGAGGGGGGCTACCGTTGATAGTATATGCCTTGGATATTCTCACCAAGAAGAAAATCGATTTGTAAATCATGGATGGGTAGGTCCGTCTACTAGGAGGACCAACTAGGTGGGATACTTCATCAACCTTCAAGACAAGGTATATATCAACCTAGGGATGTCTGTGTATCCGAATTCCCTGAGTTGTAAAAATAAGATTCAGCTAAATCTCCTTGTAACAAACTAGACAACAGAGCTTGGGCAATCGAGGTTTCCTTTGTAAATTCTACCTTCGAGCTATATAAAGAGGCATAAGATGCATCCGATTGGAGGCAGCGGCGGAGCCAAGGCCCGGCCACCCTGGGCCAATGGCCGGGCTCCTTGCCTCCTGCTGCTGCATGCACAAATACTATTCAGGTGTGTACACACAATTGCTATAAATGCACAAAAGACTTAATTATATTAGGTCAATTTCAATGCACAGTTTCATCTCTCGATTTTCAAGACAAATGAAATCACACATAAAATAGATTTCTCCCTCAATATACAGTTTCAATGCACAGTTTCAAATGTTTCGTGGTCCCATGATCCTTTTTTCTCTCTTCACGAGTAATTTGTGAGATAACTTTTGGAGTCTAATTAATCTATGTTTTGATAATATGGTGCTACAGTAAATATGTGCCGATCATGGATTAATTATCCTTAAAAATTTATCTCGTGAATTACTCTATCTATGTAATTTGTTTTATTAATAATCTATGTTAATGTTTCAATTAATGCCACAGATATTCAACGTGACACCCTAAAACTTTTCGCCTTGGGTCCAAACAAGGCCTTCAATCTCTGGCAAAATCGGATCTTCAATCTCTGGCAAAATCGGATCAAGCATGGACCGTTGCAATTTACTTTTGTTAGTGAAGCTGAGTTAAACCCTTTAGTATGATGTTATATGTCGCCCAGGCTCTAAAAAATTTCTGGCTCCGCCACTGATTGGAGGGACACATAGACCCATTTTCCACCATCATCGGCACCCCATCTAATACACGACACACACCAACAAAGCACATGTTCAATTGTATGTAGGACACCACGTGTGTGAGCCAATATAGACCCGTGTGTCGTGTGCAATCTCTCGAACTACACGTGATATGCTAATTACTAGTCAGAGGCAAACTCCACTTACACTTACATGGAGTTTGTTATATATGTGTTAAATATTGTGCACTTGTTAAGATTTTTAACTGTATTTTGCAGTACAAAGTAGAGTTAGAGTTAGACTCTTATAACCAGTCTTCTCATAAATATGAAAGGTGGGATACTATTGTAACCATAACGACAGGCTTACATAACGACAGGCTTATAGGAGGAAGACAACATTCATGGGACCCTAAAGCAGCAATGTTGCAGTATTGAGGAGGAACGATCATAGTCATACCCTAGGGGCATAGCCTTTTGTTGAACCTCATCAACAAATATGAATATCATATCTCTATTGTCGTCTATAACTTTACATGTTATACTTTTAGATGTGAAGATCAGCAAGAAACTTGCTAGTATAAGAACTAGCTAACATTTGTAGAGGCGGACTCTACCTTTTCATGTCACTTTTTATAAAATAGGAGCCGTCTCTGTTAATGGATTTCTAGAGGATAGACGATGGAAACAATTCAAAGCTAATTTTGATCGAGGGACATGTATGTACTTCCGTCACGAAAAATTATTTGTGCACTATCGTAATCTCTACGGATAAATAAAATAAGGCACACCCAAAAGGATATTTCCTCCATCCCAAATTATAAATCATTCTAAGAATCTTTGACCAAATTTATATAATAAGATAATACTCCCTCCGTCCATAAAAACATGCAATTATGGGATCCGTGCCGGTCAAATTGATTCAAGTTTGACCAATATTATAATAAAAAAGTATTAGTATTTATATCATTAAATAAAATTATTATAAAAATATATTCTATTACTAATCTAATGGTATATTTTTTGCATAAAAAATGTTAGTACTTTTTTATATAACTTCGGTGAAAGTTCAAATTGTTTGACTTCTCGATAAGCGAGAATTGCATGTTTTGTTGGACGGAGGGAGTAACATTATTTATGATACCAACTAAGTGTCATTAGATTCTTCTTTAGTTATATTTTTATAATATACATATTTGATATCATAATTCTTTGTGTTTCTTTTTATAATTTTGGTCAAAGTTGAAAAACTTTGACTCTCCAAGAAGATTCTTGAAATGATTTATAATTTAAAATTTAAGATGGAGGAAGTACGTTCTATTGCCTGCTTCCTTTCTCGGCGGTGTGCTTGCGTCGTCGCTGTTGCAACCGCACGCAGCGGGTCTGTGTCCGGTGTCCCCACTGGAGCAACTCAAGAAACGAACTGATCACACCTATCCGTTTCATCCTTTATCACAATGATGATCTAGGGGCACCGAGAGAAAGGGAAGTGGCGAACATGATTTGAAGGCGCGAGTCATGAAGGGGCCATCCGCTCCTAGCTCACCTCATCATCTATCGATTGCAGAGGGGTAGGGGGGCGCACCTGCATCAGAAGCAGAACCACCGCGATCGATCCTCAGAAGCCTCGGAATTCCGAGTGGTCCTGGTGCCGCCCGTCGCGTCGCGGTCGCTATAAAAATGGAGCGAAATGAGAGAGGCGCGCGCATTGGTGAGGTCTGAGGTGTGTGTGTCTGTTGCGTTGCGCCGTGGTTCCGGTTCCGGCCGGTGAATCGGTGATTGATCATGCATCAGACTGAGAGAGACTGTAGCAGATCGATCGATCTGAGTTGGCTCCGCTCTGTTTTATTTCTCCTGTAGTGCCTCAAACTATCAACTTTTTTTACTCTCTCTCCATCACATTAATGTTTAGACGCATGCATGAAGTATTAAATGTTGGTAAAATAAATAACTAATTGTACTTTTAGTATGTACATGTCGAGACGAATCTTTTAAATCTTGTTGGTCTATGTTTGGACAAAGTTTGTCAAATAACGACAAAAATGCTACAGTTGAGAAAAAAAATCTTACTTTCTCAATCTAAACAAGGCCTAGGTGTAGCACATCGGCCACGTACATGCATGCATGCAACAACAGTACATACATAGTACATGCTGTAATCGGTCTGGAGCTGCGTTTTTTTTTTTTCCAGAGACTTGTTAGTAGAGCGAGGCCGGCGACCGATCTGGTTGAGTATTTATCCAGTAGTCGTACCTTTTTCCCCTTTATTTCTTCAGTGAACATCTCTCAACTCAACCCAACATTTGGAAAATAAACTACTAGTACTGTAGTACGCACTGACTGAACATCTCCTTTTATCTATCCTTTATTTACAACTGATCGCCATGTATATATAGAGAGAGCATCTCTGTCCTTGACTAGCAAGTAGTACACTCCTACTCCCTACTCCACTGGGGTCTGGGGGCAATAATTCCAGGGTACATGCGTGGCTGGTGGTGCTCGTGCGTGTGCATATGGGGCCAGGGCAGTGGAAGGAAAGTTGTGTGTGGCACGTCCGGAAGGTCTGCCAGCACGCACGTCCCTTGCGGAGAAAGAAAAGAGAAAGCCACAACAACATGGACAGACACCCACCCCGGCCCATCCGGCCGGTTCGTCCTGCCCGTCGCCCATCTGTCGGTCGGTGGTCGATCGACCCGGTCATCTGATCAGAGGATTATTACCGTACGTACCGTTGCTATGCGTGTAGCCAGCTGCTCGACGGCACAGAAATTAATGAGCCTTTCGTGCCGCTACGTACTGTACTCGGCCGATCCCATCGATAAACCCTTTTTTGCAATACTGTACAGATCCATGCATGGTTTTAGTTCCCTTCCACGGATCGGCGAGCTACAGCGCCAAGAACCTGCTGGTCTAGCTGCTTCAACAATCGTTGCCACGCCGTGCCTCTCCACTCTCCTCTTCATCTCCCAGCATGTATCCTGGCCGGCGCTATGCTTCTCTGCGAGTGCGATGGATGGAGCATACCCCCCCCCCCCCTACCTATGCATCTGCGCGTGCATATGCCTCCGCATCCTGGCCACTACCTCACATACTCGCACCGTTCTTTTATCTTTATTAGCCGTATTTCGACTTATTCTCTCTCACAGAACACTATTGAAACAGCCGAAATCAGCCATAAAAACGACCTTTCAAATAGCACCGCTGACATTTGCTACAAGCAACCGAGCATAGTGAGATGCATGCATACGCCTCCACGACCTAGCTATATACTACCTCACACGCTGATATTTGCTACGAGCAACCGAGCATAGTGAGAGATGTGTGGTTTTGCTTGCTTAATCTTAACAGCCAAAATCAGCAGTACGAATAATTTTTTTCTCTCACACTAAAACAATATCAGTTAGAATAAGTCCTACAGAACAACCCTCTGATAGTTTCTTTACAACGATATGACTAAGAATTGGGAATGAGCAGAAAGGAATGAGGGCCGATACGAACAAGAGATAATTGTTTGGTCCCCGGCCATGCATTGCCACAGCAGTTGCATGTGGCGTCGCCTAAGCCTGTGGCGATATATTTGGCCATCACAACCGTGGCCAGAAATAAATAGAAAAAACTTGTTGCTGCCATTATTTGCATGCAAAACCAAACACTAGTCAGTTGACTGTGGCAGTCGCATATGTCGCTTGGCGGATGTTGGCGGGTAACCAAACAACTCTAATATGGCTGCTTTTGAACGCATGAATGATAAAACACAGGGAAAAGAAAAATATTAAAATACAATAAGAACAAAATGCATGTGCAAAATAAAAGAATAAAAAACATAGGATTTTTTTTCACACATAGGTGCTTGGATAGACAAACTATAAACACGAGGATCTTAAAAGGAATTTTAGGAGCAAATAGAATTTCCTTTGTCAGTGAACCTAATTATTCATTCCACTCTCTTGATTAGACACAAGTTGCCCTCGTAAGTGTAATGTTTGTCCTGTTTCCTTGTGCATACTCTAGAAAATTTTCTATGAGGTCTAAATAAGATTGTTTTTATTTCCCTATGGAACTGAAGGGAAAGGAAAGTTTCCTTTGAAATTCTTTTAAGCAATTTAAGAAAAAAACTTGAGTTGTGGGGTAGACCCTGAGCTATTTTTCTGAAGATAGAGGACTTCTCCAGAAAATCCTCGAATCTCATGTCTGCCTCGCTCGCACATAGTGTGGGAGGGGCGGTTCATTTACACTACTAGAGAACAGACCTTTGGACGATCTATCAATTGAGCTTTAGTCTCGGCCAAAAATTGTGTCCGGGGCTAAAGAACTTTAGTCCCGGTTGGTAACACCAACCGAGACTAAAGATGAATCTTTAGCTCCGGTTGGTATTACCAACCAGGACTAAAGGTACCAACCGAGGCTAAATGGTGAACCTTTAGCCCCGGTTGGTGTTACCAACCGGGGCTAAAGGTCCTTCCTAGTGGATTCAAAAGGAAAACGTCCAGAACTACATCACATGGGTTGTGTAGCTCAGTTGGTAAGCGTGCCTGAGGCGAGATGTGCTGAGTTCCAATCTCACAAATACACATTTATTTTTTATCGTGAGAGGCTTTAGCCCCGATTGGAAGCACCCGGGACTAAAGGCTAAGACCTTGGCTTACCTATGCTCTGAGAATACAAAACAAGCGAGGAGATTTTTTTTCCATGTTGCTGATCATCATAAATTTGCTCGATCAAGAATTTGAACTCTGATCACGGGGGACAAGGCTTGACCAGCTGGTCTAGCAGGCAACTATACGAACCCAAATATCCCATCTACAGGAATTTGAATCCTTGTTTTTTCTCCATTCCAAAGGAGGCGAGAAGGATTGGATAACAACAACAAACTGAGAGATACTCACCGTTGTATTCACAACTTACAGGGGGTCAACGTGTTAGTTTATAGGAGAGAGCTAATAGTACATGTCAAATGGGTGAATGTAGAGATGGCAACAGATACAACAATCTATTGGATTTTACTCACCTAAACTCATGCCCACAAACCTAAAATAATCAACTCATAAAAAACCCATGAACTAGAGTTTTATTTGTGCTCAAACCCATATCCATGGGGTTTCGAGTACCTATCGGGTTGGCCATGAATTCAACTCATGCCCATGAATTTGACCTCATTTCATTTTTAAAGTTTATTATGTTCTACCATCAATTTGTTTATATAGCTACGTGTATGCTTCTCTCTTCTACACTTTATCTATACCCATGAGCCTACTGCTTGTTTGTTGGGCTTAGTGAACTGCTTGTTGCTAGCTATCTGAAAACCACGATAGTATAAGCAAGTCACCAAAGCCATATTTCTATTTTTGTCTTTTTTCCGTTTCAAAAATTTATAGTGAATGATTATGTTTTTTTAACGTATTCAAATTGCTCATATTTTTTTTGTAAGATTTAGAACAATGATAATCTAATATGATAAAATTAAGTAAAATAAACAGTTTATAATCTCTTTTTATAAGGTAGATAAATATTTTTGAGTTATGGACCAGGTTTAAAAAATCTATGGGTACTATGCTCTCAGACCCACACCCATAAACCCGTTGGGTTTAACTTTTTGCCCATTAACAAACCCATAGGTATAAAAATCGACTGGTATCCTTATCCTAATAGGGTAAAAACTCATCGGATTTTGGGTATCCATTGCCATCGCCAGATGAATGGGCCGTCGCGCGCGCGCACGGTGCTTTCCAGTTTCTCTGTTTGAGATTCGTTTTCCTCTTTTTTAGATTCCAAATCGAGGCTGGCGAGGGGTAGTATACTGTCGCCAGCCCGGAAATAAATTGGGTGCACCCGGGGTGCACCCAATGATTGTACACCCCCATGGTGAATTGTTGACACGTGTCAAAGAACTAAATCCTACGTCCACCAAAATCCGCAATAACTAAGTCCCCACATGTTGCGGATGATTTGCTAGATTTAGTCTCCACACATGTTGTCTGGTATCCACATGATATTCTTTTCGGCCACATGTCAATCATCTACTATGGGGGTGTACAACTATTATTGGGTGCATTCCGGGTGCACCCAATTTAATTCCAGCCAGCCCCCTGCCGTGACCTACAGATCCTGTGCCCCCGCGTAGTGCGCAAGCACCAGTGGCAGCATGCGCCAGTGTCGTCGCCTGGCCTGGGTCCGGTCGGGGAGGCCCGCTCGCACGTAACGGTGCGCGCTGGCAGGCCAAGCTGCCGCATGCGGTGTAGGCGGGCGGGCGCTGGAATGCGCTGGATCCGTCGCGCGTGCGTACGTACTCTACGTGCAGATGACCGGCGCGCAGTGTGGGCGACCGTCCACGCCCGGTCCACGTAGGTCCTGCGCAGAGTACGCTTGCCCAGGCGGCGGCCAGGCATCCGCCACCGTAGTAGGAGTAGTAGCTTTGCCGCCGGATGGGACGATGGAAGTGAGGTTTACTCCGCACACTGTAGCAAAAGCTACCCACGGCCACCAGGCGGGCACACTGTACTACACTGTAGGAGTACTCTCCCTCGGTTCGTTGCACGTATGAGTAGTGACGGTGAACGGATAATTCATCAATTGCTCCGTACCAGGCTGTCTACGCCGCCGGCTCGTCAGCGTACTGCTACGGCTTTTAATGGCCATCAACACGGCGGTGCCGCCGCCGGTACACTTTGCATATATTGTTGCGGTGCGGCCGCACATTCAGCACCGCCACCCCGGCCCACGCGTTTTTACGTACGTACAGTACAGTACCAGTACATTACAGTATGCGTCACGTACACATCATGCTCGTCATCAGTAGGCTGAAAATAAAAGCCGCGGGTAGGAAACTAGGAATATGTTCTCGGCCAGTGTAGTTTAGTTTCAACCAAACGTGAACCGCTCGCTCGTCGACGCCGGAGTGATACCACCCTTGCTCAAATGTTTAACGTTTGACCGGCCGGGTTCATCAAGTGGCGAACCGGCCGAGTACGTATACAAAATTTGTTGTTGGACCTTTCAGTTCGCTCGCACTCGCACCGATCGAGCGCGCGCATCCACCACCAAGCAAGGCGACATACTGTATATGATATGATGCTTGATAGGCACGCCGGCGGCCTATGCTCCCGCGACACATGGCCGGCCGGTGACCGACGACAACGCAGTGCGCAGCGCTTTGTGAGGTCATCAGGGCCGGGCGCCGGGGGGCGGTATATATCGTGCCATCAGCTGCGGCTAGCCCGTCGCCATTGCACCGGTCAGTTCCATCATCTATCATCGCCACTTGCGACCGGCCCGAAAGAAAAAGGAAAAGGTGGCGAGAGAGAAACCTAAACCTCGAAGCGCATTTCCTCACACCATAGACCATACCCTTTGGATGGCCGGCCGGAGCCGGAGGCAAAAGCGAGAGACAGGGATCGGATCGGAAGGCCGGCACACTCCGATCCGATTCGGCGGCCGTCCCGTGTCCGTGTCTCACGTACTGTACGTACCACCTCGCCCTGTCGATCAATTCCCGGTCCGGCCGGTCCGGTCTGGTCCCCTACCTCCGGAGGCCAGAGCTTCCGGCCTGCTGCCCTCCCTGGACCCAGAGGACACTACTACCCTACCGCCGGGCAAAGTTGTTGGGTTATTAACCTTCTCCGATCCACACACGTATGAGTCCTGACCCTATCTCCATCTACCTACCTCTGTCCGGCCTGGCTCCGATCCAGCAAGGTCGCTACTGCACGTACTGTTGAGGCGACATGCGCACTGTACGTATTTTTCTGCCCACTTGCTGGAGCACCAGTAAACTACCTCGCTCGCTCAGTCGCTCTACGCCTCTGATCTACACCATGCATGCATACGCCGGCCAAGTACGTGTACGTAGACGTAGGTACGGTGGACGGCGGTGGTGGTGGTGGCCTTCACAGTACGTATTACGTATTTAACTACATTCGCCGCCGTGCTTATATAACTGCACAGCAACAGGCAGCAGCCCGCGCCGGAGGAGGCCAGGAGTAAGTGGTGGTTGGAGCCTTGGAGGGAGAGAGCTAGAGTGCGGGTTGCATTGCATATGCCAGCCCATAGTCCAGCTCACCGCGCGTCGTCTCCGGCATGCTGCATGGCCGCTGATGCATGCGGAGGCCGGATCGATCGATGGCGAGGTGCGCGAGGTGGAGAAGCAGGGCACGTGCATTCTTTTCCCCTCGCCGGCTTGCTTGGCCGCGTGCGCGCGGCCGGGCTCGCGCATCGCCTGTGTGGCGATGCCGCGAGCTAAGCAAGCAAGCGCGGGGCCATATAGCTAGTAGCCGGCCGGTCGATGCATGCATGTGCCCTTCTTCTCCATCGGGCACGCCTCGCCTGCATGCGCATCTTCCGTCTGTGTGACTCTGCGAGTGAGTGCGTGCATGGAAGTAAAGCGAAAAAGATAGGTCTCCTCACCTCCAACAGCGGCGGGGTGCAGCCGCCTCTGGATCCCCATGGCTGCAAAGCAAGCGTGAGCATGTGAGTAATGATGAAGGTTAATTTGATGCCCTTCTAGCTAGTTAAGTTTTGATGGAATTCGGTTCTTTATTTGCCTGATTGTTTGCTTTAATTTGCTTCACCCGTGAGACTTGGCAAGTAAAGTATGTACTCCCTCCGTCCACGAAAGAATCAATTCCTAGAGTTGTCTTAAGTCAAACTTTTTAAACTTTGACTGAATTTCTAGAAAAAAAACTATTAAGATTGATGGTACCAAATTTACATCATTAGATATATCTTCAAATATATTTTTATAATATGTCTATTTTATATCATAGATGTTATTACTTTTTTCTATAAAGCTAGTCAAAGTTAAAAAAGTTTGACTGACACGGATTCTAGGAATTGCTTCTTTCGTGTACGGAGGGAGTACATATATACTCGATCTTCTCGATCTAAGATGATAAAAAAACACTGCAGTTCTGCTGAGGTCCTCCATGCTGGTTTTGCCCACTTAATTTTGTGAGGTTTGGGACCTACCTAATATTAATTAATAATTAAGTTAGTAGTGCGTTTGACCCCCCCCCCCTCTGTTTGCGAAAGATTAACATGTTTTACTTGTTTGATCGAATCGCTATCATGAGAGAAGTATACATGGTTGATCTTTCAATTTCAGGATTAAATTGGTTTCATCTTGTCTAAAAATGTCTTTAGTGAAAAAAAAATGTACGAAAAAGTATTGCATGTTATGCTAAAAAAGTGGCTTACTAATATGGGGAAAATGCCATTTTTTGTTTGGGGTTCTGATCATATTTGGATTCTATTCTGCACCTAGCACCACGCACATGCATTTTCTATATAAGGTTCTTTTAGGGTGTGATCATTTGGATTCTATTCTGCACCTAGCACCACATGCATTTTCTATAAATTTCTTATGGCAAGCAAGAACCGCTGCACATGCATATAGCTTGAAAATGAGGAAAAAAAACATTTTTACTGCTGGTTCGCCAGCATAACCATACCGTACCATGCAATAATGCTTTGAGCTCTAAGTGGTAAGCCTCTTCTTTCAAATGCTTTCACTTTGATGTGTGAAGATGGAATCATCATTGCAGTTGCAGACACGCCAAAGTGGTTACAGAGGCCAGAAAGAGCACAGCACAGGAAAGCTACTAAAACAACAGACGACAGGTAATATAATTTGGAAGCACCAAGCAAACACAACTGTGTCTATTATTTGGTGTGGGTCTGGTGGGCTAATAAACTGCTGCATCCATGTGTGTGAAGCAGCAGAACGATACTATATCACCTCTGCAGCACCACTTGATTTTCTGTCACATTGCATGATGATCGTCTAACCTACTATCAAAATATCGACCACTTCATAACGACAGTGTTAGCCGGACTTTTGTCTATTTAAGTAAGTTTAGCCGACTTTCGTTATTTTGGCATCACACTATCATGCTCTCTCTCTCCCTCTCCCTCTCTTTCTCTGAAGTGAGGTTACAACATTCTGGTATCTATTTTTAAGAATATTTTTTAATCTACTTCATCAATGTATTGAACAACTAAATTTTATTAAAAAATAATAATTGTTGCCCTTTCTGAGATAGGAGTATTTGGTTAGCTAGGTAACTACGGGGCACCCTTCTAGAGATCCACTGAACGTCCTATATTAGTCCTCTATCAGGAGTGTAGCTGATGCACACATGCATATTCAATACAAGGCTAATATATATACCTATGTAGCATACATACACTAAAAATAGCAGGAAGATGCATGACAAAATAACATATAAATCCATGTCCCCTCTTCCCCACAGGTCTCTACCTTGGCCTTCCGCTCCCCCCCCCCCCCACACACACACACCGAACTCTCCATTTTCCATTGTCAACCGATAATTGCATCATATGACTGCAACATGTTCGGGTTGCGGGCCTCCCTTCTCAATAGAGTGGGGTGTCGTCCTTGCTTCTGTTGTGCTTAGTACCCTTCCTGTCCATTACATATTGGCTATTGAGCAAACTGTTATCAAGGCAATTGACCATCGTCTAGGCCTTTCTTTTGGAGCGGGGAATACTCCCGCCATGGATCCAAGTGCCTGGTGGCATGACCGCCTAGGAAAAGTTATGTACTAGTAAGCTTACTGGTCTAAAAAAACCTAGAGCGACAGAACTGTTGTCTCATGCTTAATTTTTTTGGTAAACTTCATCCCTTGGTGAACATTCATTGTGGAGAGAATGGTTGCTTCACAATGAATCTGTCTGCATAGAACACTCCACGTACTGCTACATTACTTATGTTGAGGTTGTGATGGGGCTTTCTCCACCACCTTTTGGAATAAACATTATTGGCTCCAACACGGGCCAACCTCTACTACCCGCCTTCTCTTCTTCTATACCTTGAAACCTAACGATTATGTGAGTTTTGTCATGATAGGTTTGAAATGCATCTCTGCCCCCAAACTAATGTGGGCGTCGAGCGCCAAGCTGGGGTCACTCCTTGTTGTTTTGCAGGCCACTTGAGACTTCAAGATGGGTCATTGGGGACCTAGGATTTACCATAGGGCATGTTGCACAAAAAAATCATATGCAATTCTGTAAAAAACCTTTATCAATTCAATAAACAATTGTAAATTTGCAACAAAATGTGTTCTATAGGCACTAAATAACATTATATGATGGAAGAACCATGTCAGTGATTAGGAATATATATATATTATGTGATGTAAGCTTATCTATTTTAGGCCTTTGTGGAAATAGGGGGAGAAATCAAGCTCACATGATATGTTGAGAGAAGGTAACTATATATGATATGGTTCCTGGTCTGAACAATTGTAGGATGAAATGGATTTCCATGAATCTTTGTAACACGTGTTTACCTTGTGAACTGTGACTTCAAATGCAATCACATGAAGAGTCCGACAGAAATGGTGATTAATCTAGGCATGGCCCTATAAACAAAATCTATCTCACCTTAGCAAAAAAACAACAACACCTAGCACCAATTTGTTGTCCACAACCCTAGTCAATTATCGATAGCCCTCAAATCAACCTGCAGATGACAGAATCGAGTAGGTAAGTAAAGGAAACTAGCAGCACAAAAATCAATCCATGACTAAAAATGCAAGAGGTCTGTGGACCATAAAGGGCCTTAAAAGAATAGCACCCCAATTGAAATCAAAGTTGACCCACCAAATGGTAGCCAAAATGCCTTTGTGCCTCCCACTTACAAATGAAAAACCAACCCTTTTTGTTTTGCAATGCAAAGTAACTAGATTAGATGAAATCACGTGCAAAAGGTCAGATTGAATTGATATAGCTAGTTAGATCAAATTGATACAACCTCTAGAGAGATCGTAGGGGGAGAACGAACATGATAGACACCACTACGCTTTGGTGCCCTTGATTGTACACCATACGACGGACATCAGGAGAAGTAGATGCCAAACGGGTTTGTTGGATCGCCACCTTGATGGCTTGATAGATCGAGTCTCAAGCCGAGCAGAGACCAGAAACTCCATCCATGTAGGCTAGGGTGTTTTCTAAATTACAGAGTATCAGCCAATCATCGAGTGGGCATATGGGCGATGGGCGATTGTCGATTGCCATCTTTTCCACATACATACTATAATTGTCACCTAACCATACCTGGTATACCTTGGCCCGTAGGTTCGCAGTTCACTCCTAGGGGGCTTAACATCAGGCGTATGACAACAACGTGCAAGTCCTTTTAATCTCACGACGCTTACAATGCACTGGCTACCTCCTAATATTCAAGACTTCCATGGAGAACTATGGATCTAGCACGAATCGGAGACCTTTGTTCTCTTTTCAAAAATAGATCTAGCGGACAAAAGTGGCTAGCAAGATACTGGCGATTGATGATAATATAAGATTATTATGACTAACGTGTGTTTTGCAGAAACAGTGTGAGTTAGGTCACAATAATGGTGATTGTATGGGCCGATGGTTTTCATGCCCCTAGCGATGGAAATCGGTTCGATTTTCAAAGATGGACGACGAAGACGGAGATATGCTAGTTCTAAGTGTCGATTGGTGTTGGGAGACACTTACAGTAGTTTAGGTCTTTATCTTAGAGTAGTTTAGGTCTTTGTTTTTCCTTTAGTTGTACTATGAAGGGGAGTATGATCGGATAACATGACCTAGATGAGTCTATTGAGTTAGGTGTGGTGCGCACTTATTATTTCATAGCTCTAGGTAGCTCAGAGATAGCCCATAGATCGTGAGGATCGAAAGTCCTTTAGACAACATCACGATCCGATGTCATTTTGGTCCTCAGAATGGCATCAGACGTTGGCCCTGCTGGCATCGGATGCGCGTCTAATGCCAACATGAAGTGCATATAGTGTGGTTGACTATGCATCAGATGCACCGAGGGGGTGTCATCGGACGTACAGGTAACACTGTTCACTTGGCATGTGATTCAACGCCACATCTGACGTTGACATCGGACGCACTGGGGGGGGTGTCCGATGTCCATGCAGAGAGGTTCCCGATAGGGCAATTTGCCATCGAACGCGTCTGATGGGGTGGCATCGGACGCTATTAGCGTCCAATGCTACTGTGACGTGTGTTGTCAGAGATAGAACACATTACCGTTGCTAGGGCATAGGACGAATTTGATGCCCGCATCGGACACATCCGATGCTCATTTTTCTGCAGTGATTTATCCCTTCGTGGAGGGGTTGTGTGTGGGGCTATTTTTACCCCATCACCTCCTCCATTTGGGGTCTCTTGCTCATTTTGACAACAACCAACATCCATTAGTGTGCAAGGGAGTGCAAGAGCCCTAGTGAGGTTGTAATATTTGATAATCACGAGATTAGACGCCTCATTAGTGAGTTGTGAGTAGCATGTGTGCATTTATCCATTTCGTTGGCCTTGCTTCAGTCAAGTGAGAATTATATCTTGTTACTCTTACGTGATCAACATCACCTAAACAACCTGGTGGTGGTTAGAAGCTTGGTGATCATTCAGAGAGCTTGTGGATGACCCAACTCAAGTTGTGTCCGGTTGTGGGTGATTCACGATTGGTGAAGAATCAGCTCGTAGTGAGGACTTGGTCCTTGCATGGATCAAGGGAGAGTGATACCCTTGCGCGGGTGCTCCAACGAGGACTAGGGGGTGTGGGAAAACATCGTGGCGTTCCTCTCCTCTCTTTACTTACGCATTTACTTTGAGCATTTCAATTTTTGCAATTTACATTCCTAGAATTGCTATGCTAGAGTAGGATTGGAACCTAGGTGAAAGTCTTTTTGTACAAGAGAGTAATCTAGACACACTACTAGGCACAAGGGGTAAAGTTGGGCCAGTGTAGGTTTAATTCTTACGATAAATTTTAGATTAGCTCAATTCAATTCCCTCTTAAGCATCTTAATCTTTTCAATCGATAACATTAACAATAACTAGTCTCCGCCATCTGAGCTTGGCCAATGACTTGGCCATCCATCGTTTTAACTGTACTATTGCGGCTTGTGGGATGCCAGGAATGGCACAATCTTTAGGAACGAGAGACTCGGCACGCCAAATCATTTCTCATAGTTGTGGCGACTTAGCCATTTGGGAGAGGAGGCTCGCTTCTATTTCCATGATCTCGGGTTTGCACCACCAGTGGCGAGTTTTTCTACGATCATGTACGATAGAAACTATAATGATCCGTCATGGTTTTAAATAGCGAGCTAAAGCTAAAGTGTTTAGCGTTTTATAAACTGTAATTAGCGGACTTTAGCGGCAGAATTGTGCATGAACGCAAATAGCGGCACAATTTTTTCAAGCTATTTCGGGCTGTAGCGGCAAAAATAGCGGGCTATTTAATTCCATGTGATCCGTTAATCCGTTATTGGTTGTATTGGCCCTCAGGGGTATTTAAGGCACATAGGGGAGAGACACTCAGTCACTACAAATCAAGTTGTAGGCGTAATCCTATTCTTAATCGTTCATATTTTTTTCTTTCCAAAACATAACGTTCAAAGTCAAGTCATGGAAGCATGTTCACGGTAGTTGGATTTCAAAGCCAAAATCCCTGAACTGATGACTACGCCGGTGGCACAAAGGAATTGCATTCCCAGAATCCCAGGTCTCGGCCTTCGAGCATATCCAGGAAAGCCTTATGTCCGTACTACTGAATGATGAGAAATGTTGATGGGCCTGGGCCTTTGTCTGCTGGCCCAGACAAAAACAACAGGCCTGGAGTTGCAGTTGAATATAGGAAAAAGTTCGCTTTTTCTCTATTAACTTTTGCGAAAGTCTGATTTTTTTCCTTTCTGAACTTCAATACCATATAAAACATCTCCCTTACCTTTTGAAATAATGCAACTTATCTCCCTATGCAGTTTCGGATGATGGTCTTGCTATAGTAATGATGGTAGTTTTGCTACAGTAACAATGGTTTCACCTTTTCTTTTTTATTATTTATTGTCGCTAAATCTTTGAAAAATCATAGTAAATCACAGAAAAATCATAAAATATAATTTTGTTGAACTCCACATGAGTAGGTATACACAGTGAATATATAATATGGTAGACTTTAGTATAAAGTTTTTGTTGTAGTTTTAGATAAATGCTTTTCTGTAATTTAAATAAATTTATAACTATGTTATACATGATCCAATGAATGAAAATTTTATTACAATTTAAGAATACAATAACTAGCCTACCATAAAAATTCCACCATAATTGGACTATAGAAACTACAGCTATGAATTATTCATGGTTTTAAATAGCGAGCTAAAGCTAAAGTGTTTAGCATTTTATAAACTGTAATTAGCGGACTTTAGCGGCAAAATAGCGGTAGAATTATGCATGAACGCAAATAGCGGCATAATTTTTTTCAAGCTATTTCGGGCTATAGCGGCAAAAATAGCGGGCTATTTAATTCCATGGAATTATTCTAATTTCTGTAATTAATTAAAATAATTCATAGTTGTAGTTTCTTTAGTTCAATTATGGTGTAATTTTTATGGTGGACTAATTATTGTATATTTAAATTATAGTAAATATTTTATACTCATTGGATCATGAATAACATAGTTATAAATTTATTTTATTTACAAAAAGCATAGATCTAAAGGTACAATAAAAAATTTATACTAAAGCATAATATATTATATGTTAATTGTGTAAAGGTACTCATGTGGAGTCCAAAAAAATTGAATTTTTCATTTTATGATTTTTCTGTAATTTACTATGGTTTTTCAAAGATTCAGAAAAAATAAATAAAAAAAGACAAACCAACTGTTACGGTAGCAAAACAACTGTCCAAAACTCTCTAAGGAAGTAAGTTGCATTGCTTCACAAGTTGAGAAAGGTGTTTAATCTTATTTTGGAGTTCACGAGAAAAATAAGACTTTCGTAAAAAGGTTGAGGAAAAAAGTGAACTTTTTTTTAATATACATGTTCATGTGAGTACTCCTTCCGTCCCTAAATATCTGTCGTTTGCGTTTCCCAAAAAAACAACTTTAACTAAATATATATTAAAAAAATATTAATATGCATGATACATAATTAGTATCGTTGTATAGATATTTGAATATAGTTTTTTAACAAAATTATTTAAAGATACTGTACAAATATACATATTTGTTATAAATTGAGTCAAACTTATGATATGTATATCAACGGCAACCGTTAATTAAGAATAGAGGGAGTATGTGTGATGAGTACCTGTCGGTGGGACCCAGATTTGACCCAAAAAGCAAAGAGACCACCCGCACAAAGGCGCGATTGATAAGGGTGTGTTTGGTTGGTGGATGAAGGTTGCACCGTATATCTGGTTGAGTGGATGCAGGCTGTGTGGAATCGTACTTCTGAAAAAGAGTGTTTGGTGAGATTGCATGAGCGGATGCAGAAAAACTGAGATATTGTTTGGTTGACTGCATGAGCGGATGCAGAAAAACTGAGATGTGAGACTGACACATAGACCCCACAACCATTCACTGCATCCGCCGAGCCTGGCCAGGTAGTGAAGCTCAAATCCACCGCATCCGCCCAGCCTGGATCCAAGCGTATATTTGCATGCGTGGATGCAGGTTTGTACAGGAGAGCTGGGCAACCAAACACGTTTCATTGGGAGAATATACGCACACGCAAATGCAGTCCGGGCGGAAGCACCCAACCAAACACACCCTAAGATATTGCGTTCAGCGTTGGCGGCGAAAGTGGGCGCTGATCGCAGGTCCGTGGATTCTCCGGATGCCGCCGTGCGGCCGAAAGCATCCTCCTGAATTGTGAGTTGATGCCTTGACTCGCTGCCTGTATCCCCATCGTGTATTATTACGTGATCGTGACAAAAAATGCTCCCAGCCGCGCGCGAGTCCATGGCAACAACTTCGCAAGCAGACAAAGTCAACGCGTTGCCTCGTGGCTGGCTGGCTCCTGCCCTGCCCTGCCCTCCACAGGAAGCAACGAAACGTGACGTGCCTCTCCGATTTCGTTTGATTAGCCGATCATTCTCAATCACATGAGCGAGCAGAAGGCGGCTACGTACGCCCAGAGCTGACGGGACGGGATTAGAGAATGAGACGCCGGGGGGCGACGGGTGCTACGGTACGTGTCGCGCAGCTTCATCTGTTATGTTATCTTCTTTCTTCTCTGTGCGGAGTTATCCGGATTAAGCTTTGCCTCGGCTCGGGTTAGCGACGGGAGTCGGGAATCCCTTTGGGTGGCTGTGCCGCTGCCCGCAGCTGTGCGCTGGATGAAGCTTGGAAAGGATGGTTGCGTTGCGTACCGCGTTGGTAATCTTTGGGGCTATGGCTAACTACTAAACGCGTCAAGGTACGGCCGGTCCTCCCGTGCCTATATACGAAGCTAAATGTTATGTGTTCAATATGGTCATTATTTATTCTTTCTCAAATAAAATACGTGGCGTTTCGGGATTGCCTTAAGCCCATCGTCCAAAATTTTCTTGTACCGTCGTGCAAACTTTTGTTGTAGATATTAATGTGAATTTTGATATTTGAAAAATGTTGCAGCTAGATTTGTCTCGAACCGTCCTTAGGTTAAAAAATATATATATATACTTTTACTCAAAATAAATAATATCGTTAGGCAACATATAGGTCCTATTCATTTGAACTTATCAGTTGTACAACTTATTATCTTTCACAGAACATTATTAAAATAGTTGAAATCAGTCGCGAATAGGTTTAAGCGAATAGAGCCACGTACTCTCTCAATCCATTTTATATTTCTGTCGATATAGAAAACGTGTAGGTCAAACTTTCTCATCTTTGACTAGATTTGTATAAAATATTAGCAACATTTGTATTGTCAAATAAGTTTATTACGAAAATAAATTCAACGATCTATCTAATGACACCAATTATATACTCTAAATATTAACATTTTTGTTTATGTATTTGGTCAAAGTTTAGTGTATCTGGCTTCTTGGAAAGTGAGAATAATAAATTAAAAAGTGATGAAGCTGGGAGCAGTGGCAAAGCCAAGAATTTTACTTAGGAAGGGCCAGCAAAACGAGCCAACATGTAAAAACTGAGTGCAATTTAACCCGTTAGGTTCCTTGTCGTGACCGTCCGAGTTAATCTATTGATTTTGACGGCCGCTCACAATTTCATATATGTATCATAAGTAGGATCTAAAGCGCTATTTTTTTAGTATTAAGCGACATACTAGGGTGACTTGTAAATCTCGAGTACATGTTTAGTTGGTAGGAATTTTGGTGTAAAGTTACTGTAGCATTTTCGTTGTTATTTTACAAACTTTGTCCAAATATGGACTAACTAGACTCAAAAGATTCATCTCGACATTTACAGATAAACTGTGCAATTAGTTATTTTTTTACCTACATTTAATACTCCATGCATGCGTCTAAAGATTCGATGTGATGTGGAATCTTGTAATTTTTTTTGGATCTAAACATGCCCGACTCGGTCTTTCGAGGATGTTATTGCAACGCTTTTATTACCCAGCTTTGTTTTATATGATTTTATCACCTAGAAGATATTAATATGTATATATATGACAATAATTTTATATAATCTCTTTCTTAATAAAGTTGTTGTGAAATGGTGGGGCCATGGCCCTAATCTCGAACCCCTTTTGGCTCCGTCACTAAGGCCATGTTCAGATTACGAAATGTCCCCAAATATTTTGCGCAGTACCCGTCACATCGAATCTTTAGACGCATACATGAAACATTAAATATAGGTAAAAAATAACTAATTATACTTTTAATCTGTTCATGTTGAGACGAATCTTTTGAGCCTAGTTAGATCATGTTTGGATAAAGTTTGTCAAATAACAACGAAGGTGCTACAGTAACTTTTCACCAAATATTTCGCAAACTGAACGAGGTCTAAAAGGGAATGTGTTTATAAACCATGCTAATGTATACTATAATACTCCTATATGCATGCAACATCAACTATTTGCAATTTGAGTAGTAGCGCGATAACTACGAGCATGTTCGACATACGGAGTACTATGCACTGCTCCCTCCGTTCCAGAATAAGTGTCGTCCGGAAAGCGTGTCTGTGAGGGAAACACGGATTTCTAGTGACACTTATTTTGGAACGGAGGGAGTTGCTAGCGCCGCCGCTGCGAATGAAGACAGCCAAGCATGCTCTAGAAACTAAACGAAGATAATTCATGTGACAATCTTTCTTTTCAAGTAAACCTTCGGTTAAAATCGTCTACAACTCCTGAATTTTGTAGGACTATGGTTAAACCATGATCCAGGCCTCCAGGCTAAGTAGATGACAAGAAACAAGAGACAAATCCCGCAAATCCCTGGACCAAATGGCGACGCAAAGTACTACTCACGTCTAACGGCCTGCCGTCGACCGATAAACCGTGGACCAAAACCGCTCTGTTTAGTTCGCATTTTTTTTTTATGAAAAGTTTCGTAGCATTTTCGTTATTAGTTGACCAATTTTATTTAAACATAGACTAACTAGACTTAAAATATTCGTCTCGACATATACATACTAAAACTACATTTAGTTATTTACATATATTTAATACTTTATATATACATCTAAAATTTGATGTGACGAAAAATATAACGTAGCCTTAAACCCGAACCGGTAAAGACCATCATCATCTGCAGTCGCCTTCCTTTTACACAACTCCTTCCCTTCCAACAACCCACAGAGCCTCGTCGCTGTCACGCGGGCCCGGACCCACACGTCATCCACGCGCGTTGGCCGACTGAGAAGTCGATAAGCCCACGGCGCCTTTTCTGCTTTCCCTTCCTCCGACCTCCTCCGGAGGCGTTGTTTAGGCGTTGTTTAGTTTCCCAACTTCTCCTAAATATTTCTAGATTTTCTATTACATCAATCTTTAGCTGCATGCATGGAACATTAAATGTAGGTAAAAAAAACTGATTGTACTTTTAGTATCTACATGTTGAGACGAATCTTTTGAGTCTAGTTGGTCCATGTTTGGATAAAGTTTGTCAAATAACAACGAAAGTGCTACAGTGCAAATTCCAAATATTTCTCGGAACTAAACAATACCTTAAACTATCAACTTTTTTCCCTCTCTCCATCACATCACTATCACATCAATGTTTGGACGCATGCATAGGACATTAAGGGGGTGTTTGGTTCCCACCCCCTAGAGTTTAGCCACTAAAGTTTAGTCACTTTTAGTCACTAAAGTTCCAAACACCCCACTAAAAGTCACTTTTAACACTACAACTCTAGTCATCTCCACTAAACTTTAGTGGCTAAACTCTAGGGGTGGGAACCAAACACCTCCTAAATATTGGTAAAAAAATAACTAATTGTACTTTTAGTATGTACATGTCGAGACGAATCTTTTAAGTCTAGTTATATTATATTTGGACAAAGTTTGTCAAATAACAACCAAAGTGTTACACACTCACCTCATCTAAACAATGCCCTAGTCCACCTGCCCTCCTCCTATTATCTCCGCCCCGTTCCCCGTTCCTCTTCGCGTGCGCATTGACGACGAATTTCTAGAGCGCCGTACCGTGCACGACTCCCGAGCCCCACCGCGAAGCCGCCAGAATCGGGAGGCATCCAGCCTCCCCTCGCCTCGCCTCACCTTGCCTTGCCTTTCTCCGCGGCGAGAGGCGGCTGAGGAGGACGGGTGATGTACCCGGTGGTGACGGGCACGCCGCCGGCGCGGCTGCCGGCGGCGTCGCGGGTGGACAAGGCCACGAGCCACCTGCTGCAGGGGCCCGACTGGGCCGTCAACCTCGAAATCTGCGACACCCTCAACGCCGACCGCTGGTGAGCGATCGCCATCCTCTCTCTCTCTCTCCCTCGCTTGTTATCCTTCTCGCTTGCGGGGTCCGCGCGGGCGGCGTGGTTGTTAAAGCTGCTTGCTTTGATGCCTGTGTGGGGGGAATTCGAATCGTGGTTAGGGTACTTGCCTGTGCGGGCAACAACGGCGGCTCGGCTTTGCAAATTCTGTCGCCTCGCACTGCTCGTCGACCTCCTCTAGTTGGGGTTTTGGTTTGGGGCCGTTGACCTGATCGCTTCAGCGAGTCTTTTGGTTAAAAAAAATTGCGGCGATTTGAGGATTGTTGCTGCCTAGAAGATTAGTAGTGTAGCTAACATGATTTCTGGGTAGTAACCAGTCTGTGGCTTTCGGTTGCTTTCGTTTTTGTTGCTATATGCTGTTGGGAGGGGGCCATTATGCACCAAGCAGAGAACTTTGCGTGCCAACTTGATCATAGGGTGGGAAAGTAGCTTATATATTGAAAAAGCTTAAACGGCAGCTTGAGCTCAGGTGGAGTCCTGCCTGCGTCCACCGGTATTTATCTATCAATCATCACCGGAGCTTGTACCACCGCAAATTGTGGAGAGGTTTAGCTACATGGGGTGTCGTCATGATGCGATACTGTTTTAGTGTCGAGTTCAAGAGCTTTCTTTCCTTTACAGCAAATGGAAAAGATGAAGCCTGGTGGTAGGGTTTTGATTAGTGGTCAAGAAATATGATGGCTTTTACGGTTTTGCTCAAATGATGCCACCCTTGGGACCTCTACTCTTGTTTTGGTACCTTGGCAGATGACAACAGTGCTCTTTGTAAATTTTGGTTCCAACTTCCTTGTAGTTGTTGTTCAGGGTAACAAGTGCATTTGGGATTCCATTTGGTTGGGTATTGGTTAGTTACCATTTTATAATGAGTCATTTATATACAATCATATATTCTGTGGGTTTGCATTTTTGTACATGATTTGTCTTTTATTATAGGTTTGTAATAGAAGCCTACAGAATCTGAACTTTAAGCTGAACTATTATGTTTAGACGTCACAGTCAGGAGATATACACAGAATAACTTACATAATTGCACTTTTGATTTTTCTGGCTGAGAACTTATATATTATATCACTCTGAATCAGGCAAACAAAGGATGTGGTAAAAGCTGTGAAGAAGCGATTGCAGCATAAGGACCCAAAAGTTCAATTCTTTACTTTGACGGTGCGCACTATAATCAATCTCATGATCAATTATGTTTCTGTAATATTTGGTGTGGGATTAGAAATATATTTTCTGCACACAATATTTTAAACTGTGCATACCACCTGTTGAATTTCTGCAGTTATTGGAGACAATGATGAAGAACTGTGGTGAATATGTTCATTTTGAAGTTGTTGATCAGCATGTTTTACAAGAGATTGTTAAAATTGTCCAGAAGAGGGTATTTCCATCGTCCTCCCTCCTATTATCACTATTATTAAGTTGCTTAAGTTGCTAAGAGAAACAAGAATAGTTGGATGTTGAAGTATGTTTTGTCAGTTTTAAAAATTTCACCAAAATTAGCTAAACTATTTCCAGCTAGTATATATGCATAAACATTTTTCATATGTATTGAACTTTATGGGATATAACCATTGAAAAAAGCATCGTTTAGGCAACCTTTAAACTATGTTTGGTCTGGTCTGTTTTTTTTTTTTTTTTTTTGGGGGGGGGGGTACCATCCTGTTTGGTTTAATAGTTTCACAAAATTCATTTCAGCTTGTAAGCATATGCTTGCGTTTTATTTTGTAGTTTAAGTAAATAATTATCAGATTTCAAATTTGCCTCAAATGTTAACCATTGCCTGCTCCTATGTTTCCTGATGATAGAATAATGAACAGCAGAGTTGCTAAAGCTGCAATATCCTATTGTTGTTTGGTTGATCAGTCTTTAGAGTACGAAAATTGGTCTGGCCATTTGAAGTCTTATTTTCCTTGATTTTTATGGGTTTGGTATGGGTATCTATTTCCTTTTCACTAGAAACTTATTCATGTTAATTTGTGAACTGCTAGAGGCGAACCATAATTCTTCTTTCAAGTAACCTTCTGAGTTCTTACTGGTACTATATGAACTGCTAGAGGTTGCAGTTTGTAATATTGATGCTAAGCCTCTTGTACTTTGTGGATCTGTTGTAGACTTCAGCCTTGTATTTATTGTTCATTTACATTTTCTTTTCTCTTACAATGGAAAAACATGATGCTATATTTCTGCTTATATCTTTTTGTAAAATATTTCAGCATGATATGCAAGTGAGGGATAAGGCATTGTTACTTCTGGATTCATGGCAAGAGGCATTTGGTGGGCCTGGTGGCAAATATCCACAGTACTACTGGTCATACATTGAACTAAAGGTATGCATCCAATCCCAATTCGGTCTCGTGTGCAGATAGTTTCTATGTCACGATGATGGAGTATTTCCTCTCCTAAATCAATTTGGAGTTAGAACATGCCTTGGAAGAAATATTAAAAGCCACATCTGCACCAGTGACAGATAATTCCCACATTTTAATGAATTATTGTTTTACTAGTCCTTATTGTATGTTCTTGTGGCAAATCGTTTTACAGAGGGCAGGAGTAATGTTCCCACGACGTCCTGTAGATGCTCCTCCAATATTTACTCCTCCTGCAACACATCAGGCGTATGGTTCACCTAGATACCCTTCTGGAAGTCTAAATGAAAGAATCACATCTAGTGCTGAAACATTGAGGTAAAGCTCTTATGTAGCATTGTCTTATTTGACTGTCCCAAGTGTAGATTTTTTTTTAATTAGTACTGTTATTATGGATATAACCCTTTTTTCTATTTTGCTGTTCAGCTTTGAGGGCTTGAATAATATTAGAAATGCAACAGAACTGCTTTGTGATATGGTGAATGCTTTGAACCCTGCTGATCGCATGGCAGTTAAAGATGAAATTATTACAGATCTTGTGAATCAATGTCGTTCAAATCAACAGAAGCTCATGCAGTTTGTCAGTTCCACTGGGTACGCTTATCCCTCTCAGATTATACAGAGCTACATTGCCTTGTTCTTAATGTATTGTGTAACCTAATTTATGAATAAGCCTGGTTTCCATCATTGCAATTTATGATGTCTAATGCTACATAGTTGTGTAGACATTCAGTGTATCATAAAAATAATATATGAAATTTTTGTGCATCTTTGTCAGGGATGAGGAGCTGCTAAAGCAAGGACTGGAATTAAATGACCGCTTACAGGGTGTACTCACAAAACATGATGCCATTGCTTCTGGCTCTCCATTACCAGTTGAAACACCGAGTAGAGAACTACGCAGAGAGGATCCAAATCCTGGGCCATCTACACCAGTTACGCATGATAATAAGGCTCAAGTTGAAGAGGATGAAGATGATGAGTTTGCTCAGATAGCACGAAGGTACCTAGTGGCCTGCAAAAGGCTTCAGACAGTCTACACTTACTGTAATGGTTTGTTACGATTTTAACTATTGATCATTTTTTATGTATTTGCAGAAAAAACAAATCTGTGATATCCAGTGATGAAGCATCATCCAGTGCTGGTGATCAGGCCCTGGTACCTGTTGATCCAGCACTCTCTGAAGTTTCTTCAGTTGCGAGCAATGCAATAGTACCTCTCGATGCAACTTCTGTTAGTGGAACCAGGACTAAGGAGCAGGATATGATTGATCTTCTAAGCCTCACCTTGTACAGTCCTCCTGAATCATCTTCTGATTCTTCAACTCAGAACCAAAATGGGAGTCAGCCAAGTGTCACATCAAATGGACCAGAAATACTTCCAAGCTATCAGCCTGCTGCGGTGAATGGGGCAAATTACCCTGCCAACAACCAGGCTTATCCAACAAACCAGGGACAGGGATATGTTCCGTACAATAACTATGTTGCACCATGGGCCCAAACGGGGCCGGTTGCACAGCCTGGAGCATATCCAACTCAACCCCAGCAATATGTGTCTAGCTATCCGGCACCACCGTGGGCTATGCCTGCAAGTGCCAATTCAACTAATCCTTTCCAGCCTGCGACATACCAAACGCCAAACCCTCTTGTTGCATCTGTTGCCCCTGCAGCTACCTATCCAAGTACATCAAAACCTTATGCTGCTCCATCAATGCAACATGTTCCATCTCCAGCACCAAAGCCGGTGCAAAGTTACAACTCTTTTATTTCTCAAACAAACTACGGTCCGAACATGGCTACAGATGCTCCGCTGAACAGAAATCAGGGGCCGAAAGAAACTCCAGTGGCAGCAGCCAGACCTTATTACATGCCGGACAATTTATTTGGTGACCTGATCCACGTGAAGAGTTTTGGTACTGGAAGCAAGATCAACAGGTCTACCAGCATGCCGAGTCCAAAGGGTGGCGGCCAGCCTATGATTGGTAGAAACAAATAGGTCTCCTAAGTTCCAAATAGGAGGGATGAGCATATATTTAGTTAGTCGCTACTATTTGGTTTGATGTAAATTTGCTGTATATGTTAACGTGTCAATTCATGAATTTGTTACGTTGGTTAATTTCTCAGTTGCTGCGTGTTTAACTTTGCTAGAGATGGGTAGAGCAGTCATTGCTGCAGATGGTCAATGACATTATCGTGATGGCTTGATGAAAACCATTGCCTGCTTCGTCTTTGAGTCTATTCACCATTCTCAACGTTGGGTCTCTTCACCATTCTCATGTGCGATACTCAGCATATATTTATTTGATATGTGTTTACTCCGCATATATTCATTTGATATGTAAACATCTTACTCCGTTGTTTTGTATATGTTATATTAGGTTTGTCCTAGGTCAAAAATTACTAGTCTTTGGCCATCTATTTTGAAAAAAATCTTATAGTTTTATGACATATGAATTATGTATTATGAAAATATTTTTCATAGGGAATCTAAAAACATAAATCTTATGCCGCGCAACTTTTTTTTTCCTGAAATCAATAATCAAAGATAAGACAAACCTAATACAACATGTAAATAAAAACAGAATGGAGTATTTTGGATCCTGGTCCCTCCTTTCCAAATTTAAAATAATTTTGGCTTTTCTAATCTAGAGAAGCCAAAACAATTTAAAATCTGAAGCGGAGTACGTTCTGCCAAATCACTGGTATTGTAAATGTAATTTGTAAAGCTGCATCTCTGCATCTACTGAACAGTGATACGGGTTTGTTAACGGAGAGCAGAAATATCTGGAGCATTTTTTGAAAAGAAAAGAAGCTGATATGCGTAGTTGGATAAGGAAGAACAGATTGGGATGAAGCTAGAGTTTACAAGCATCATCGCCCCATGGGTCTGCAAGACAGATTACGAGACAACGAAGTGCTGTCTCACAACACGTCTCTTATTTATGGGCAACAGTACATGCCAACAGATCAGCAGTTGACATGGCATCGTCTTAGATTAAGAGACAACGAGGTGCTGTCTCACAAATCATATAACATATTTATGGGTAAAAGTCCCATGCCAACGGACCAGATTATGCACATCATCTTCGCCCTGCCTGCCTCACAGCTTCGAGAGCGCAATGTCCATCACCTCAATCAAGAAGTCTGCAACACGGGGCAGTTCGTCATTTCCCCAGAAAAATCACCTGTCACACTGGTTAGGATCAACGAGGAATGCTTCAGCAGATAGCAGGTCTTACCGGAGTCTTCTTTGGTGAAGCACAACGGTGGTGTTATCCTAAAAACGTTCCCGTAGAAACCACCCTTCCCAACCAACACTCCCATATCTGTTGAAGAAGAGAGCACTAGTAAGAGTTTGCATCAAGCTTCAGACCTGGAAGAGCTTGTCAAAGCACAACACACTTACCTTTCATATGGTTCATGACATGTGAGATCTCAGCTTTGGCTGGAGTTTTCTTTTCATGGTCTGTCACCAGCTCAACTCCAAGAAGGAAGCCTTTGCCCCTAACATCACCAATGACTGCCGAACAGACAGGTAAAATATAAGTGGCAAGTAATAAGGGCATGATTTATTCTCTTTTTTTCATTTCTACTTACTTTCATGCTTGTCTTTCAGCTTGTTAAGTTGTTCCTTTAGATAGGAGCCCACAACAAACGCATTCTCCTGGAGCTTCTCCTTCTCCAGCACTTTGAGCACTGCATGGCCGCCCGCAGTGCTGACAGGGTTACCACCGAAGGTATTGAAGTAACTTCTGCGAGTCAACACCTGAGCAATCTCTGGTGTTGTCACGACGGCTCCTATGGGTATGCCATTCCCAATACCCTGAAATTCAATAAGAACATGTGAGCAAACGACTTGATGCACCATGTCATGGTATTGCAAGAGCCTGCACATCATAGAGGGTTTTCAAGCTTTACCTTGGCCATGGTGACTATGTCTGGGATGACACCATGCCCTTCGAATCCCCAGAAGTGGCTTCCAGTTCGCGCAACTCCTGCCTGTACTTCGTCAGCGATGCAGAGTCCACCGGCTTTCCTTACCATATTGTATGCCGCAGGCAAGTATCCTGGTGCCAATTCCACTATTCCACCAACCCCCTTCAGAAAAGAACATGTCGTGTTCAGGGGAGAAAATTTCTTTTCATTTAAGAGTGATTATGCTCAGCCAATGCTTTGATATTGGAATACCTGTATGGCTTCCGAAATGAAACCACCAACTCTCCCTGTAGTCCCAAATTCAATGATTTCCTGAACATCTCTGGCATATTTCTCCCCGTCAGAACCAAAAGCACCTCTGTAGGGGTCTGCATTAAGCGCATGGTGTACTCCTGTCTGGATGCAATACGGGTTAGCACATTGTGTTTTGTCACAAAACAAAGTACCAAATGGAGATTTTAAGCGCAGTGATGCAAAGAACAGGTGACCGATGCAAGTATAGCTATGGAACTTCATTAGCTTGCATATGATGTTTCTAGGTAAATCTTTGGCACCTTATTGCAGTACAGAAAACAGAAGGAGCACCTACCTGAACAACATTGAATTTCCAATTGGATTGAGCAGTAGCACCCATTGTTCCAGCAGCATTTCCGTGGTATCCATTCCTAAGCGAGATAATGTCATTGCAACCAGTGTAAAGCCGTGCAATCATCAGTGCAAGCTCATTTGCCTCCGTGCCTGAATTTGTGAAGAAAACAACCTGAAAAAGAAAGAAACCAGTATCCATGAGGCTCAATCATACAAAAGAATGTCCATTTCTGAAGTAACTTCAGGTAAAGAAACATTTGAAGTTTTTCTTAGAGAATACCTTCAGATCACCAGGCATTTTCGAAGCCAGTGCCTCGGCAAAATCTGCAATTGCATGATTGAGATACAGAACTGTGGAGTGCTGGATCCGCTTTGCCTGGTTTACTATAGCTTCAACTACATCTGGATGGCAGTGCCCACAACAAACTGTTGCGATGCCACCGAAAGCATCCAGGTAACGACGGCCATCCTCATCAAATAGGTACTGCATCTTTCCATCGACTATGTTCAACTGCAACAAACATCGTATAGCAAATGATCATCTGAATGCAGTAATGCTGCGGTACTGACAATGACTTTGCTTGTATTGCTTGATTGGAAAACCTGTCTACTTGATCGGGCTTCTACATCATACATACAAGAGGCACTCAAGATGATCTCACGTATTAAGTAATGACAGAATGACAACATGCAGTGGTTAACTTTGCTGTTTGCTTCATTTCAGAGATGGAAGTGGATCTCAAATTAGATAAGCATATCTCCTTTAAAATTATTTGATGTGTAACACACGTGCTAGCACATAAACTCCAATGGGACCGGAGTCAGCAAGTTAGGTGCACGGTTTGTACTGTCTGCAGAAATTCAATCTTGACCTCGTTTATGTACTTTGGCAATATGTGTGTGCAGTTTTAAAAGCTGCGATTGTCAGTAACCATGTATATTCTGACAAATAGAGAAACAAGTGGCGCAGCTACATGTATTTGAGATCTAAGAGGCACAAAACATAGTTGTGGAAATTAATCGGAAGAGAGCCTAGATCTTCTACAAGTTTGCAGGAACTGGGCAGCCTCGTCATTGCAATTTGCAACAACCGAGGAAATGGCTATCAGGCTATTCTATCACCAAAGGTCTGCCTATCACTTCTCAACCCATCCGGCATGTGCATTTGGCAAAAAGATCTACTACCACTACACAGAAGGGAAAAAAAAAACTGTCGACAGCTTGTGGTACTGGTACTGCAAGTTTCTTTTGTTGATTCAAGACTCCGATTTGGATGGTACAGCCTGCAACGCAGAATTTGTGGCTGGTAGGATCTTATGGGATTCTGAAAGTGGCTCGAGACAGAGCTTGGTCGCATCTTTTGTACATATAGTTATATCAGATCTCGCTTTACTTTGTAAAAAAAACAGAGCACATGCAGTATGGCATTCCTATCAAACCTATCGGAAAACGACAGAGATCACTGCTCTGTGCCAAAGCACTCACTTCACTACCAGATGAAGACGGCATTTCCCAACAGAATAAATAAAAAATATTTTTAGAGTTCCGAAAAAATGCTGCTAGTTCGCTAGTTCGTCTTAACTGATCGCTCGAGCGGTCGGTGCAGTTTTTACGGAAAAAAAAATATATTGAAACCCGAACGTAATTTGCAGATTTTTCCCTTTTTCTTTTTGGTGAGTAGCGACGGGGGAGCGGCCAGCCGGCAAACGTACAGGGCGATCGTAGAAGTGGAAGAGGGACGGGCTGAGGAACTGCGCCCGCTTCCGGAAGATCTCGTCGGCGCGCGGCCCGTCGTACGGCGGCGGCGTGTAGTCGAAGGCCGGCATCTTGGGGAAGGCGGCGGCGCCATTCTCCGGCGCGGGCGCGGCGGCGGCGGAGTTGGCCCTGGCCCGGGCGGGGGCGGGGGCGAGCGCCGCCCGGAGGAGCCTCCGGGAGGAGGCGAGGCGCTGCATCGTGCTCGTGCCGTGCGGCGCTGTGGTGCTCTCTCCTCCCTGCGCGGGTGGTTGGGGCCCTACCGGAGAGCGGCGTCTGGTGGTTCTGGTCGATGTTGGCCGAGGCCATGGTGACGCCTATAAATAGAGGGTGGCTAGTTGGTGAGGTGTTGCAGTGCCAGGTGGGACGACGACATGGGAGAGGGGAGGACGACGGCGGTCGGTAATTACCAGTCTGCCCTTCGCCGCTCTCGGTGTCTCGGTGAGCCGGTGAGGCTTTGTTTGGTGAGGCCGGGAACGAGACGTGTCGGGTGGCCGAGGCGCGGGCCGCGGGGTGACAGACAGCAAGGCCTACACTATACGTACACTCTGTGTCTGTGTTACAGTAGTACATTTTTCATTTTGAGCCCCGTCGAGATCACGGATCTTTTGTTAAGTTAGCTGTTAGCGTTTGATTTGGACCGATTTATATAAGACAGTATTAGCAAGGAAGAAATCACACAAGTTTATAATTAGCTCACACATTATTAATTATTACGCACCAAAAGAAGAAGAACACGGCACGCAGGCGGCATCATGCGCAAAGCTTAATTGGCGGTCAAGCATTTGTACCAAACCGATTGAAACCGGCAAAAAAACATTATTTTTTCTTTTTCTTTTTTTGGGCGAGTGGCGGAGCGAATATGAAGAGCTGATTGACTCTGATCCATTTACGGCACACAGACGCTGCACGATGCAAACGTGGTTTTTTTGTTGACAAGGATGCAAACGTGGTTGATCCGATCCTAGTTCTCCTCGCTGGGCTGGTAGTGGCAGGCCGTTAGATGGCTAGCTGCGTTTCAACATTAACTAACTGCCAACTATAGGTAGCTACGGTCGCTGTCCCACACGCTACAGCAGATCACATTGAGCTGTTCACGGGTCTGCTGGACGAACAGCTTCAACCGGCGAAAACTGGCGAGCTACCTGCACAGGCTGCAGCATCTGCAGTTCTGCACGCGACCACCCCCTGTCGCAACTCGCAAGGGACCGGCTCGTTTTGCCCACGACTCCGGAAAGTTCGTTATCCTGGTCCGCGACCGTGGAAAACGTCAGGCAGTGCACAAATCCCCCCTCACCATCGACCGTCTTCCATGTTTGCTCGGGTTTCACTCAGGTGGTAAATTTCTGCACATTTTTATTTACAAAACTTGTGCATGTGCATGTGCGGCGAACACATTCAGTTCGCCGTCAGGAATGAAGCAGCTCAATCAGCGCCTGCCTACCTACTTACATTTTGCTCTCAGTGTGTGTGTTTTTTTTTCTTTTTTCTAAACAAAAAATTAGAACAATAATAGTTCGATAAGGCGATTGTCCTTTCTAGAATCATCTATTGGTCGCTTATCTTATTGCCAAATGCAGGTCCCCAGTGACACGTAACGTGTAGGGCAAACCGACTGCGACGGCCGGGACGTGTGACATGCGGTTGTTGCTGCTATCTCCTTCTCACAGTATAAGTCGTTACATGATAACTTTGATTATATTTATAAAAAATATGTGTAATATTTATATCTTTAAATACATTAATTAATTATAAAAGTACATTGATGGATCTATCTAATAAGACTAATTATATATTATAAATATTAATATTCTTTAGTACATGATATACTAATTATATACTATAAATATTAATATTCTTAGTATATGATTGGTTAAAAAGCAAGAATGACATTTATTTCACTTTGAGCACACCCAATGCGGACTAACAACCTTGTATAGCCCAGCTACATGTGTCAGACCACGCATGCCAGAACTGTTCGCTTCAGCTGGCTTATCAGCCAGCAAGAACAGTGGTTTTCTCTCACAATAAATTAGTTATTTCAGCTTATCAGTCAGCAAGAATAGTAGTTTTCTCTTATAATAAATTAGATATTTCAGCTTATCAACCGACTTATAAATCCTACCGAAGAGGACGGGTAGAGGTGTATCCTCTGGCGCGAGCAGTTCAAAAGATGCTTTTCTACGGAAGCATTTGACAAGACATGCAACGGCTTTTCTTCCTTTCTCTGCTCACAAAGCGGTCATTTTTTCTCCCCAACACGATCTTCATTGTTAGCCGGCCTGTCCTTTATGTTAGACGAGATCATCGCTGCTTTCTGTAAGAGACTGTGAACAACTCTGAGACCACCACTCTAAGACTGTCTGCACTGTGTGCTGTAAAAGGATCCTGAAGTAACGTATAGAGGATCAACGTGCTGCACCGGGTCCGGTAAAAGACACTCCATACAAGCCTTGTACGCTATTTTGAGCGGGGTACCGTTGGTCCGGTACTGGGAGAAAGAGCATGCATATGAGAGAGAGGTAAGTGGTGGGTCCCACTATTTCACAAACTAAAAAATCTTATAACTCATAAACCAAAAACCCAAATTAAATTTCGATTGCACCATTGAATTCGTTGTGATTAATTCTTCAAAACTAGATCTCTCATGGATATATTTAGATAAAGTGACAAGTAGGTCCACAGTAGATAGAGGATGATATAGAAGATAGATGGATGCGGGAGAAATGAGTATAGAGGAGAGAATCTTGATGACAGGGCAGTATAGAGGATGAAAATAGAGGAACATGAGTGCGGATAGTCTAAGTAGGTGATGACGTGGAGTCGGTGCAGTACGCCATCCTGTAACGTTGGGGAAGCCCTTATGATCACTTTGTAGTGTATAGTACTGCTTTCTGATATGATGGTCAACTTGGCGACCTCCGCAGAACAATGACGCCCAAACTTCTCTCTCTCACAATGGTTGGTTTTCACCGTGCAATTCTACTATAGTTTTCTGCGACGTGTGGATGTCGACGACATCGTCAGCACGCTGAACTTTTCTGTCCTGTTTTGCATCATCATCCCCTTTTAATTTACTTTCTTCTCCATACAAACATCGTGCAGAACAGAGCTCTTATAGTAGAGTTAGCAGGTCAGTGAACGAACGATGGCTGCTCCTCCATGTGTCTGCTAGCTTGTGCTCCTCCATGTCTTCTTCAATCAGCTATCATCTCTGGCTGGGGGCTCGCTTTGCACTGGCCAAGTGGTGCCGAGTCACTCTCCCGATCGATCCAATACAACAGATACAGCCGACGATGATGTGCTTGGCTAGTTGGCTTGCTTGTCCCGGGACCACCGGATCAGGCAGTGAGTGACAGCCATGCAAGCTGCCAAGCTGGCCGTCGTGAAACGTAAGTGATGACTCATGGGGTTCATTATATTATTATGCAACCATGCACAATGTGGGTACCACATATATAGCAGAACATCAGTAGCAGCAAAGAGTAGGGCCATCATCTTCACGTTCCTCTCATAATCTTTTGTTATGAACGAAATGTTTGATCCCATCGCCACATCACCCTTTGCAAACTGGAATGAAATTCTCTGCGACGGTGCTGCAACTTGCATGCCGTGCGATGCCGCCCGCACGCATGACACGTGTCCTTTAGCCCCACCACGCGCATGGTGATACTGGTTGCCTCCGTGGCTTTCCCACCGAAACCGCCCACGCCCGCGTGACGTGATGCACAGCACAAGCACAAGTGTCGTTCCGTCCAGCTGCTAGGCTATGCATCGAGATCAGCATGGAAGGATACGTGGACAGCTTGTAGGTGGTGCCGTAGTGCCGTACATATATTTTTTTTTCTTTCCTTACAGACTACTACTCCATCTAGTAGACATATTTTGACAAAGCAAAAAAAAAAAATACAGACCTGATTAATAATTAGTCAAATTATATGTAAGTTAAGGCATAAATTTGTATCAATAGATTTCCACTCGGGGTGACTCTAAAATAGTATTGATTCTTTAGTAATCGATAACATAGTGCAAAAAGAAAGGATCAAAAATCTTTGTGTGATTTTCCTTTGTCAAAAATACATTTATTAGTTTTGGATGGATGAAGTAATTATTACTCCAGGCTGAGAAATGGAGGCATCTCACCGAATTCCACGGTCTTTTATACTAAACACTTCGAATTACTTCTTGTTTGGAACTCAAACGACCAGCATTTCTAGTAGAAGCACATAAAAACTCCATAGATCATGCTACTTGATGCATCCACAGGGCTAAAAACTTTTTGTTACTAATTAAGCCAAAGTTGACCAAGTCCCTAGTTCCCTATCAAAAATTTCAGAAAGATGCATCCGCATTTGTCTAGCTTTCACAGACTCAAAGAATAGATGTTGAATAGACTCATACTCAATACAAAATAGGCAAGATTTATTTTCTATTTTCTTTCTAATGCTCAAATTATCGCTAGTTAAGACTTTGTTCTTGGGAATGAACCAAAGTGAAAACTGCACCCTAGGTGGTGCCTTAGGAGATGTTTGTTGGTTGCCCTCTTGTGCCGGGTCACAATGGTAGCGGCCATAGCATGGTGTGGCGGCAGTGGCGAATCTAGACCAAAACCTTATCGGGGTTATCGGGATCATCTTCATGACATGATATAAATTTTCTTTAGCTTCAATAGTAATTTACCAAAGGATTTACAAATTTCGTCGGGGTCGGCTCACCCCGGTAAACACCCCTGGATTCACCCCGGTGTGGCGGTGGCGGCCAGAAACCTTACCACACTCGTTACGGTCTCGCATGCACTATACGACAGGTAGCAAGAGCAAATCACAAAGAAAAAAGTTATGTGGCTGCCACTGCTAAAAGCTGAACCAAACAATTGTTTTTGCTCGGTTGCTCGTTGAAGCTTAAACAGGTAAAATGAAGTCATTAACCAAACAGCCTCTTAATACTCCACGCTGCATAGGGTGTGCACATGTGGAGTCAAGGCGTACGACCCTTTTATTAGCCGCACACGTGCAGGCTGCCAGTCTAGCTATCCAGCGATACTGGCAGAAACGATAGATCAGCTGATGTCATGCATGACTCATTCGAGGAATCTGCCGATGTGCACTGCTGACTCACTCGTTTGTACTTTAGCTCTGTGTATGATATATGATCCAGCGTCCCAGCCAAACAATAAATACAAATATTTACACTCACGTAGTAATGTATCTATATTGAAATCATATAATCAGAGCAAAGGAAAAATACTTAGACTCCGTTTTGAAACAACTTAACTTCACCGATAAATTGTTATTTTTTGGCACTAGCTCTACGAGCAGCTTACTGTTGTGAGTGTGCACTGGGCCTGCTGGGCACGACATGGCTACATGGGCCAGATGGACCAGGCCTAGCGCCCAGCGGATCCAACAAACGACGGACCAGGCCGAAAGCCTAGGCAGTTCGGCAGCCCCCCCAACCAACACTCATGTTCAACCTCCGTCTGGTGGCTCGGGCGCTCGGCGCTGCATCAGATCATCGTAGGATGTTTGAGCGCTATGTGGCTTTTCTTTGCATGTTGGCAAGAATCTAATAGACAAAGACCTCATGTTCATTGTCGTCGATGGCAGAGCTAACAATTCTGTTTTTTTTTTAACCGAAAAAATTCTAAGGGCTCATGGAGATGGGGACACAGCGACGAGTCTCATGGGCCCCAGGCAGTGCAACAAAACCCCTGACATCCGGCCGGGCCATCGCCTGAGCTGCACGCCTTGCACTGCTGCACTCGCGCCCCTCGGCCGCCCCAGTCCACCGCCTGGGCGGGCCGGCCTCGTGGTCGTCGTCCTGGGTACAACCTGTGCGGGCCGCATCCTCCACTGGCCAGTGCGCAGCAGGCCGTATCCTCCAGCACCGCACCGATTCTGTCTGGGCTGGATTTGAACTCGAGCAAACCGACCGAGAAGCCTACTACGTCGTCATCCGTAGCTTGCTTGTGCCGGCGGCAGGCGGGCGGCACCGCCGCACTAGAGCGCCGGTGGACGTATCTTTCGCCCCGCCCGGGGCGATAATGGACGCAACGCAACGATTTCCCGTCCCCGGGCCCCCCGCGGCCCCGGGAGCAAATGAGCATGCGCCCCACCCACGAGGCCACGACACGAACCCACCTCGTGACCGTATCGTTCTCGCGCGTACTTCCCCGGCAAACTAGCCGCGTGCCGCGTTCACTCCTGGACACGGGCGGCGGGCGAGATCGGGGTTCAGGAGAACTGGTAAAGGGCGCGCGCGGCAGTTGGGCACTAGCTAGGGACACGCCATCGCGGACGCGGAGCACCTCTGCCGGCGGCCTGCCTGCCGAAAACCTTCTAGTAGCCGTAGCCGGTAGCCCCACAGGCAGGGATCTCGGGGCGACATGCCGACAACTCTTGGTGTTGGAGAGGAAGGGGAGAAGGAGAATGAAGAGTTCAGAATTCAGATGCTCCCCACCTTCAGGCTCTGCGGCGGAGTACAGGGCTACATACAGGCCGGCTCTTCTCTCTTCGCCGCCGTCTGAGATGACGTGGCTTGGGAGTGCGGCCATTGGCAGATTCACAGTGGACTTCTGGCACTGAAGTCGGCTGTTTTCTGTTTCGATTTCGACGGACACGGGCAGCGTAAGGTAACCCCACAGAAGATACAGGCGGGGGCTGCACTTCGCTACAAAATTTCTTTTCGCGCAACATAGGTGATAGGTCTATCCCTAATGGCGGACGGCCAGTGCAGTGGAAACTGTGTGTGTTGTTTATCCAATCCACCTGACGACCTGGTCAATCGTGTGCGTATGCAAGTGCTCGGAGTTGGTGATGGGTGGTGGCGCTGTGCATGCTCCTCCATTCATCCCTGTGTTCCTACTCATCTGGTGCTCCAGAGGAGAGATCATCATTGATTCCTGGCCCCGCTCCCGCTGATGCAAAAGGACTACCGCTTCTAGTGCAGTAGAGTAATGGAGTTGCTTCTTTTCATCTGTGTCACCGTGTTGCTAAATACTCAACTTACATACAATTTGACTAATTGTTAATCAGAATTTGTAAAAAAATGGCTTATCCCTTATTGTTTCGGGACAGAGGGAACACGAATAGCGGCGAATCTAGCCAAGAACATGGTCAGGATCAGCTTCATCATACTTTAACATGTTCCGCTAAAGGATTTATCTGATAACCCCCCACTAAATTCTCCCCTGAACATGAAATGAGCACATCCAAATTCCACGTTTGATTGGCGAAAGGGGTATGTAAATTAGTAGTGGGAGTTAATAAAAGGATTAAGGCGACAATTTGATTTTTCGTCCAACCCCTTATTTGCTAATACATGGAGGGAAATAAGAGGTAGAGTTAATAAGTACGGATTTCATATCTCCCATTAAGATAAAAATTCCCCTACACTCACGAAACAAATAAAAAAATCTCTAAACTCCTACCTCAAAACTCCTATTTCGTGCATTCAAATTTCAGTCACCTCTAACCAAAGTGGTGGCAGGAGACTTCATGGGATAGTGGGACAGGATGCGGGACCTGAGATGCGCCCTGGCCCATGGGTCAGTGACTCCCGGGCGCCGGTCTTTACCACGTTTACCAGGAGACTATGCTTTGGTTTTAGGCTTTCAGACGGGAGATCGCCGAAAATATTTACGGGCCTTAATTTATGGTGTCAGCACTGGGATGAAAACGGATCGGATCGAAGCGGATAATACCTTCTCTATATCCTAATTCATTTTTTTGTATGATTCGGAGCGGAGCAGATATTATACGAATTCTGATACGAATATGGATTTTTTAGATATCGGAAATGGTACGGGTTCGGATCGGTGTCAGAGCGGAAACAGAAGCGGACTTCTTAAAGCTGGATAATATGTGCCTTCATATTGTTTTTTTTATTAAGATAAAAAATAATTCATTAACCAAAGTCATAAAGCGACAATACAACACGAAATGATCATCATCAATCCACCACTACAATTTAAGAACTTAAAAAATTCGTACAAGTTCTCAGTTTAAACTTAAAAATATAAAACAAGCGTGTAAAAGAAATAAATAGGCAATCATTACGATTACCATTCCTTGTATTTAAAAGATACTTAAATTAGTATATATAGTTGATGAGCTTTGCTTATGAGCTACTGTACATGGGTTGGATTGAGTTGTATTATTACCGGTTGGGCTTCTTAAAATATTCGGATTATCCTATTATAAGCGCCGGATAATCCACGTTCAATTCAATTATCGGATAATCCATATCCACCGAATTTTGCCAATTCCATATCCTACGTACACCATATCCGCATGAAACCGGATTCAAATTATTTGTATCCACACGGATATTAAATTTACTTCTCTATATTCTTAAAACCTAGATTTGGAGCGGAGGATTATCCATACCACTTTTCACCTCTAGGTGTATGTGACATTGATTTGAACACGTATGCACCTGAGCAAGATCGACCAGCCACACCATTTTCACACGTTATTTTTGTACTCAACTGCAATGTGAACTCGATCAATCAGAACGAGCAAGATCGACCAGCCACACCATTTTCACACATGTTATTTTTGTACTCAACTGCAATGTGAACTCGATCAATCAGAACGAGATAACGGTGGGGATTGCTCTGTACGAATACATGTGGTGCTACTGAGCTACTCTAACCTAGCTTGCTCGTCAGTAGTTTGATAGCTTGTAAGATTGCAAAAACATTATGTATGACTGTTGGTACATTAACCTAACATACCATGCATCTCTAGAGAACGGAGTATATGTATGATTGTTGGTACATTATGTGCTAAACTAGTAATCCAAGAGCCTTGTAATTTGTAAATGGCAGCCGAGCACGAGGCTACTCAAGGATCTAAGTGGTGGGACTGGGGATGTCTTTCCTATACTGAGATGTCCGAACTGGCTTAATACGATGATTGCCTGATGAGATCTTAATATAGACATATTTTAAGTTTTGACATAGACGATTCCCTGCCAAGAGACCCCCGGGCGACGCCTGGGCCAGGAGCTCGGGGCCTACACCCCCAGATGTGCTCGCACACACCTTCTGGCTAAGGACCGGACCAAACCCGAGCACTTCATCTGCCTCTGCTAGAGCTTGAGGACTCGCCTGAGTCTCAGGCTCCTAACCAACAGGAATCTAACCTTGACCCTTGGCTCATCGGCCTTCGGCGCTAGCCATAAGCCAAGGCCCGAGCTAGAGACAAACGCCCCAAGCGTCTAAGGCTAGGGACCTGCTCAGTGTCGTCTGGCATGCGTGATGCTGTCAACCACTCTTTTGATGAGGTCACGCGCACAGATGTGATACAAGGGGACAAATCCCCTCCATTGGCCTCAGGGGCCTAGGGCTCCCGGGCTCGCTCGACAGCCCCTCTCAAGTCAGATGACCCTTCCCTGCCAACACGCCTCCAAAAGGTGCAACTTGTGGAGGTCAGTCCAAGCTGATAAAGCCTGATGCCCAAGATTTCAGGGCAGGACAGTCGGACGATGATAGAGCTTCTTTAGCTGCACAACAATACCAAGGTCCATTCACACCGATGCAAGACCCTCCTGGACTCTGAGTATGTAGATCATAGACTAGACTCTCTAAACCATCATGTACCTGACCTACCACGTAATATAAGGAAGTCCGGATCCTAAAAGGGGGAGAACACGAAAGGAGAAACAAATCACTTGGATCCTCACGATGCAACTCGAGCTCTGCACCAAGAGCAAAAACCACCCCGAGTGGAGCACCGAGAGCTCATCTTCCACTTTCACCGTATTCCTCCTCTCCGGCGATGAGCTTTACGATCAGTACCGATCAATCCCCTATCAAATCTCTCTCTTTCACACTATTGTAACCCCTCAATTTCGGGTGCTCTTGAATATAAGGATTATCAATTGCTGGACATAAGACCCCGATAGCTCAAACCCAGATAAACCGTACGTCCTCTTTGTGTTCTTAAGTCCACCCAAACCACCAGAGACCGACGGACAATAACGTCTGTCATGTTTTCGGCCCCTCGACACCGCATGATAAACCATGCATGGTGCATGGATGATGATATCGTAGATCATTGACAACTAAGGGGGTGTCTGGTTCAAGGGACTAAAGTTTAGTCTGTGTTACATCAAATGTTGTGGTACTAATTTTGTCTATTAAAAATAGAGTAATTATTAAACTAATTACATTGTCATACAATAATTAACAAGTCAAATCTATCAACTCAAATTAATCCTTCATTAGCAAATATTTAATGTAGCACCACATTATTAAATCATGGACTAATAATTAGCATTAATAGATTCATCTAGTAAATTAGTCTTCGACTGATAAATTAGTTTTGTACCTAGTATATTTTTAATAGATTAAATTAGATGTGACAGGAACTAAAATTTAGTCGTGTGAATCAAACAGACCCTAAACCAAGGTGCGGTACTTAAAAATAAAACTAAACCCGTATGCAACACAAAACACATGTAGTGTTGATTCGACTTGTAAAACATGCATGCAGGTCCAGATGATACGTAGGTTCCACGCACTTTGTGACTGGCGAGACGACAAATCTGCACCTGCACCGGCACCGGTATGGCGTGTGTGAAACGATTCACATCAGAAGCATCAAAATGGCGTTGCTGAGATGAGGCCGGATTCAGGAGCTGTGAGCTCATAAGCCACATGCTGCTGCTACCTCAACTAACCAGCCAGCCAGCCCGGTTCCTTGTTACGATGTGCCCTGCAGTTACGAACCTTGGCCGGTTGCCGTCCCTTGCTACCATCTTAAACACATGCTTTGACAGAATGACAGGGTGATTTGATGCCCCCTTGCCTTACAGCCAAACACGTCCTGCACGGATTAACACGTAGTAGAAACCCAGACGTTGTCTCTGCTGACGACCAGGCGGCGTCCTGCACGCCGTCGTGGCCGGCGCCGGACCGCGCGGCGAGACCAAAATCGAGCTGCTGCTAGCTGCTCCGAGACGCGCGTTTCCGAGCCGTGAACCGCGCGCTCGCGCGGCCTACGACTGCGGCCCACGCTTCACGTTTTGCACCAGAAGTTTGCGGCTCCCAAAGTTGACGAACGATGGCAGGAGTAGCTTGCGACTGACGACGAACCGACGGTTTGAATCAGGCACTTCTACTACTGATGCTACTGCTACCAGTCTACCACTACTGTGGTCTGTGGTCTCGCACCTGCTGACGATGGACCGACCGTGTGTTCCATGACCTGCACTCCAGTGCTAGTGCTAGTGTTACTGCCATCTCGTGTACGCATGTTGCCAACCTTGGCCGGCCATCGCCCATCGCCATCACGTCAGGTGCATGCGGCATGCCTCGGCTCTGCCTGCGCTACCACTAGCAGCCGTCCCTCCCTGGGCCAAGCATAGCAGAGCACTATATAAGCGCGCCGGGGGCTTGTGGCAGAGCGGAATGGACAAGAACAAACCACACAGCCAGCCATATCGGAGCCACAGCCATCGCCATCGTCGGCCATCGCCGTTGGTGGCTCGTTGATCGCCGTCGGGCCACTCGTTGAGATTGCACAATAACTAGCACGCTTAATTCAGCCGGCGTAGCAACTAGTAGCAAGCAAACGCGCACCGGGGGCCAAAAAAGAAAAAAAAAATCCTCCCCTCGATCGCCCGCACTAACCATGTCGTCGTCTCCTTCCTCGGCGCATTGGCTGAGCTTGGTAGGGAGCGTCTGGCTGCAGACCATCAACGGGCCCAACGCCGACTTCCCCGTCTACTCGTCGCAGCTCAAGGAGATCAAGGGCATCTCCCAGGTGGGGCTCAACTTCCTGGCCTTCGCCTCCGACGCCGGCAAGCTCTTGGGCTGGGTCGCGGGGGTGGCCGCGCTGCACCTCCCGCTCTGGGCGGTGGCGCTGACGGGGGCGACGTTCGCGCTCGTCGGGTACGGCGTGCAGTTCATGTTCCTCGACAGGGCCGGCCTCGCGTACTGGCACATGTTCGCGCTCACCTCCCTAGTTACTGGGCCCAACGGCCCTTTATCTAACTTGATCCGCTCCTGATCGGGGAGCCCAACCCATTAATGGTTGGAGGGCCCCTGTCACACTGCGGGATATAAAAGGGAGGTGGGGGCCAAGGCACAAGGCACGAGGTTCGTCTGAGCCGCCAGAGACCCCACCGATATTCCCCAACCCTAATCCGATCTAGGGTCTCGCAGCCAGTGACGGGAAGCCCTCCCCGCCGCCGCTGCGTCGACTTCAACCGGCGCGACCTTCACTGCACCGAGCTCTTCCCCACGCCCTCATCCGGATCCGCAAGACCGACGACAGAGACCTATGGCGGACGCCGGATCAAGTTCCAAACCCACCGGAGATGGTCGATTCTCTAACCCTATTGTTCTTTACTTTCACTGTCTAGCACATTAAGCTTTTGTTCATCCATTGTTTAACCTAATCCCGAGCCTATTAACACTAAGTGATCCGATTGGATTTAACATTGGTATCAGAGGACTAAGACTCTAAGTAAATAGATCGGGATTTCTAAGAAAACCACATCGGTTTTGGCCGCCGAGCGACATACCATGAGTATCGTCCCGGGCCAGGGGAGGGAACCGCATCCCCAACTCAGATCAGCGACCCAAATGGCGTTTCCCCAAACCCTAAGAACTCAGAAATCCGATCCGGTTCTGGATCGGGAGCAGAAAGGGGAAGAATCGATTTACCCTAACCCTAAGAATCAGAAAGGGGAAGAATCGGTTTCACCCAAATCCCTAACCCTAAGGATCAGAAGGGGAGAAGTGGTTTCGCCCAAACCTACCTGAGATCAGACGGCGTGCTCCACCGCCGTCGTGCTCGCAACCCACGGCGTGGCACAGGCAGCCGCCGGGTTCGTCCTAAGGGTGCCGACACGAAACCACTCGACGGCAACGCGCTCAACCCAACGGGCGAGCGCGTGCACCGGCGAGGGGCTCCGCGGCGGCACCAGCTCCTCTCCTGCGCCGTCGTCGTGTCCGGCGGCGGCGCCCCCGTTTTCTTCTGCTCCGCGTAGAGAAGGCGAGAGGGAGAGGGAGAGAGAGCAAATGAGTTTAGGGTTTGGGGGAGGAGCCGCCGGGACCGGTTTTTTGTTCGCGCGACATGCGCGCCTGGCCGTCCGATGGCGATGGACGGCCAGGGTTGGTTGGGCCCGATCTGGCCCATGCGGGCGTCCGCGCTCGCGCTGGCGAAGCGGGCCGCGACGGCCCAGGCGAAGGGGTCGCCTCCGTGCGCGCGCGAGGCAGGCCGTGGGCCATTTTCCTCTCTGGTGGCCCATTAGAATTAAGTAAAGGTTTTCCAATTTCAGAGAAATTTTAAGTTAAAATCTCTGTAAATTTTGAACCAACGGAATAAATTTTCAGAGAACATCAGAAAATAAGTATAAGTTTATTCAGTCACGTTTTCCGCTGCAAAGTTTATTTTTGTTCTTTAATTAAATTCGAACCAACGGGAGAATTTAATTGTTAGAACAATTATTAAAATAAGATATTCAGAAAATTTGTAATATTGTTATATATTCTGACCAACGTTGATTATATCAATATTATAAATGTTTTAGCTTCATCAGTTTTATGCATTATTTTTATTTTCTGCCCAACGGTGATATAGAAATAATGCAGAAGGAATTGTATGTTTTAATACTGACCAACGTTGTTTTAAAACATGCAATTTTTTTATGGATAAGATATTATTTGTGTTAAAGTATCTCACTATTCTGTCAATGGTTTTCAGGAATCAACTGGATCGCTCAGATTCCACCTCTGACTGGGAACAACTATAAGAAGTGGCGCGAGCAGCTTGAGTTAGCCTTGGTCATGACGAACAATGACCTTGCTCTCTCATCACCGTGTCCCGTTGCTCCAGAGGAGCCCGTGAGAGAGGAGAATGAGGAAGATGCCGCTTTTGCGACACGCAAAAGGGATCATGCTGATAAGAGGATGTCCTATGACCTTGAGAAAAGGCAATGGGATAGTTCCAATAAGAAATGTCTCACTTTAGCTAAGGCTACTATTTCAGAGCCTATCAGAGGGTCCATCCCTGAGACACCCACCATTGCTGAGTATTTAGATCATGTTAAGAATCAGTTCTATGCAACTACTAAGTCTCAGGCAAGTGCTCTTATCAAAGAGCTTTGCAATAAGAAATACAATGGTGGTGGCGTTAGAGACCACATACTAAGAATGAGCACCATAGCTGCTAAGCTTGAGTCCATGAAAATTAAGTTACCTGATCCTTTTGTCATTCACATGATCTTTGCCTCACTGCCAAGTGAGTTTGACACTTTTAGTGTCAACTATGACATGTTGCCTGATGACTGGAACATGGACAAGCTCATTAGTATGTGCGTTCAAGAGGAAGAGCGCATTAAGGATTCACGTGGGGACTCTGCTCTCTATGTGAAGGATAATAAGAGAAAGTTTTTTAATAAGAATGCTAAACCACAAGGGAAACCAAAGTGGGATGGCAGCTCATCCTCTAATACTAATGCCAAGGGAAAGGCACCTCAGTTCCAACCTCAGCCTCAGTTCCCTCCTCAGCCTCAGTTCCCAGCTCAGTCTCAGTCCCAGCAGGGAAAGAAGATCACTGTAGACAAAGATCAGTGCATGTATTGCAAGGAAAGGGGCCATTGGATGAAAGATTGTCCTGGATTCCTGAAGTTCCTGAGTAAGAATGGTGAGGATATTATTACATTTGTAGATGAATCCTTGTTTCTAAGTTATGACAAATCCACTTGGTGGGTTGATTCAGGTGCAACTACTCATGTTGCTAATTCTTTTCAGGGATTCGCTACGAGGAAGATCCTGCAAAGAGGAGAAAGAACCATTAAGGTGGCTAATGGAGTACAAGCCGACGTCCAAGCCATTGGAGACGTATCATTAGAATTAGTAAATGGTTTTGTACTTAGGCTTCATGATGTACTCTATGTTCCTTCTTTGCATCGAAACTTAATAAGTGTGTCTAAGTTAGATGATGATGGATTGGCTTGTCATTTTGGAGATGGCAAGTGTAAGATATTTTTTAATAATCAGTGTGTTGGTCTTGCCTTCCGACAAGACAAACTTTATTTGTTATCCATCTCTGAGAATGTTAATGTTATAAGTTCTGAGAATAAGATTGCTTCCTCGTCTATGAATGTAAGTAAAAAGCGTAAGAATATTCAGATTGACTCTTCGAAATTGTGGCATTGTAGATTAGGCCACATTTCGAGGGGGAGAATTGATAGATTAGTCAAAACTGAAATTCTTCCGCCATTAGAACTATCAGAATTAGACCAATGTGTTGATTGCATTAAAGGTAAGTACGTTAAGAAAATTAAGAAAAATGCCAAACGAAGTGCGGGGATTTTAGAAATAATTCACACCGACATATGTGGACCGTTTCCCGTCATGAGTGTGGATGGTTATGACTCGTTTATAACATTCACTGATGACTACTCACGTTATGGCTACATCTATCCGATTAAAGAAAGATCAGAAGCTTTAGATAAGTTTAAGATATTTAAGGCAGAAGTAGAAAATCAACACAATAAGAAAATTAAGATAGTAAGATCAGATCGTGGTGGAGAATACTATGGGCGACATACCCCGTATGGTCAAGTTCCAGGACCTTTTGCAAAGTTCCTTCAGGAGCATGGCATAGTTGCTCAGTATTCAATGCCAGGAGAACCTCAGCAAAATGGAGTGGCTGAAAGAAGAAACCGTACCCTGATGGATATGGTAAGAAGCATGGTCAGTTACTCCACTTTACCGATAAGTCTGTGGATGGAGGCTTTAAAAACCGCCATTCATATCCTTAATCGTGTACCCAGTAAGTCGGTGCCTAAAACACCGTATGAGTTATGGACAGACAGAGTACCCTCACTTAAGCATTTAAGGGTGTGGGGCTGTCCAGCTGAGGCTAAAGTCTTTAACCCAAATTCAGGAAAATTAGATCCTAAGACTGTTAGTTGCCATTTTATTGGCTACCCAGACAGATCAAAAGGCTACCGCTTTTATTGCCCTGACAGGCATACAAAGTTTGTAGAGACAAGACATGCTGAGTTTTTAGAACATGATGTGATCAGGGGGAGCAAGGTGGTTCAAGAAGTTAACTTAGAGGAAAAACGGGTTCACGCCCCTATTCCAATGTTTCAGGAACCATACTTCATGCTACCTGTTGTTGCTGTGCCAACGGTGTCAAGTACTGTAGTGCCAGCGCCTGTTGTTGAGCCTCCCTTGCCGACAGAAAATCTGGAACCTGTCCTTCAGGAGCCATTAGAACTACCTGTCGTGCATGGGGAAGAACAACAACAGCCCCAAATGGCGCCAAATAATGAGAACATTAGAAGGTCACATAGAGTTCGAAGATCAGCTATCTCAGATGATTATGAAGTCTATGAGGCCGAAGAGTTTCATATGGAGGATGATCCCACTACATATGAACAAGCCATGAGCAGCGAGCACTCAGATAAGTGGTTAGAAGCCATGAAAGATGAGCTAAGATCCATGGATTCCAACAATGTTTGGGATTTAGTGGAAATTCCTAAAGGAGCCAAAACAGTAGGCTGTAAATGGGTCTACAAAACCAAATGTGACTCCCAAGGGAACATTGAGAGATATAAGGCGCGACTTGTGGCAAAGGGTTTTACCCAAAGAGAAGGAATTGATTACAATGAGACCTTTTCTCCTGTCTCATGTAAGGATTCTTTTAGAATTATAATGGCGCTAGTGGCACATTATGACTTAGAGTTACATCAAATGGATGTTAAGACGGCATTCCTTAATGGGGATCTAGAAGAAGATGTTTACATGGCACAACCGAAAGGTTTTGTTGTGGAAGGAAAAGAAAAGATGGGATGTCGACTAAGAAAGTCCATTTATGGGTTAAAACAAGCTTCGAGACAGTGGTACTTGAAGTTTGATAACACCATAAGACGTTTTGGGTTTAAGGCTAATGTTGAGGACAATTGTGTGTATGCAAAGTTTAAGAATAGTAAGTTCATCTTTTTGGTTCTATATGTGGACGATATTTTGCTGGCAAGCAATGATGTCGGTCTGCTGATGGAAACAAAGAAGTTCTTGTCCTCGCATTTTGATATGAAGGATCTCGGTGAAGCCTCTTTTGTTCTGGGGATAGAGATTCACCGTGATAGAAGCAAAGGGGTATTAGGTTTGTCTCAGAATGCATACATAGATAAGATTCTTAAGAAATATAGTATGCATAAATGCAGTCCATCACCTGCACCCATAGTCAAGGGCGATAAGTATGGGGAACATCAGTGTCCCAAGAATCAGATAGAGCTCGAGCAAATGAGATCAGTTCCTTATGCATCCGCTGTCGGAAGTTTACAATATGCTCAAATTTGTACTCGCCCTGACATAGCTTTTGTTACCGGGTTACTTGGCAGATATCAGAAAAATCCAGGCATAGAGCACTGGAAATTAGTAAAGAAAGTCTTGCGTTATTTGCAGGGCACAAAAGGCTTCATGCTAACCTATAAGAGATCAGATTCCCTTGAGATAGTAGGGTTCTCAGATTCAGATTATGCGGGGGAGGAAAGAAAATCCACTTCGGGTTATATTTTCACCCTTGCAGGTGGGGCTATATCGTGGAAAAGCTCCAAACAAACTCTCGTTACATCATCCACAATGTATGCGGAGTTTGTAGCATGTTATGAGGCCTCGGGGCAGGTGAACTGGCTTAAGAAGTTCTTACCCGGATTAGCAGTGGTAGACAGCATTCAGAAACCACTTAAGTTATACTGCGATAATAATCCTGCAGTTGAATATGCTCACAACAATAGGTCAAGTGGTGCTGCCAAACACATTGACATTAAGTACTATGTTGTGAAAGATAAAGTTCGGGATCATGTCATTAGTCTTGAGCATATAAGTACAGATAAGATGTTAGCGGATCCGTTGACAAAAGGCTTACCACCCAACGTGTTTAGAAGACACGTAGCCGGCATGGGGTTAAGGGAAAGCCTATGATTCCTGAACACTTAGGGCCCAAGTTAGAACTCTGTTTCAAATTAGAGAGATGTATTGTAGCCGTCAAGTCCAACGACGCATGGTTGTGACGACGAGACGTGCTCGACGCTTTTCTCTATAATGGAATAGAGCCATATAAGTTGAGTATTTAAGATAAGAATAAGATAAGTTATTAGGAGATCAAGGGGGAGAATGTTAGTATTGATCTCCCTAGTTACTGGGCCCAACGGCCCTTTATCTAACTTGATCCGCTCCTGATCGGGGAGCCCAACCCATTAATGGTTGGAGGGCCCCTGTCACACTGCGGGATATAAAAGGGAGGTGGGGGCCAAGGCACAAGGCACGAGGTTCGTCTGAGCCGCCAGAGACCCCACCGATATTCCCCAACCCTAATCCGATCTAGGGTCTCGCAGCCAGTGACGGGAAGCCCTCCCCGCCGCCGCTGCGTCGACTTCAACCGGCGCGACCTTCACTGCACCGAGCTCTTCCCCACGCCCTCATCCGGATCCGCAAGACCGACGACAGAGACCTATGGCGGACGCCGGATCAAGTTCCAAACCCACCGGAGATGGTCGATTCTCTAACCCTATTGTTCTTTACTTTCACTGTCTAGCACATTAAGCTTTTGTTCATCCATTGTTTAACCTAATCCCGAGCCTATTAACACTAAGTGATCCGATTGGATTTAACAAGTGTTACTGCCATCTCGTGTACGCATGTTGCCAACCTTGGCCGGCCATCGCCCATCGCCATCACGTCAGGTGCATGCGGCATGCCTCGGCTCTGCCTGCGCTACCACTAGCAGCCGTCCCTCCCTGGGCCAAGCATAGCAGAGCACTATATAAGCGCGCCGGGGGCTTGTGGCAGAGCGGAATGGACAAGAACAAACCACACAGCCAGCCATATCGGAGCCACAGCCATCGCCATCGTCGGCCATCGCCGTTGGTGGCTCGTTGATCGCCGTCGGGCCACTCGTTGAGATTGCACAATAACTAGCACGCTTAATTCAGCCGGCGTAGCAACTAGTAGCAAGCAAACGCGCACCGGGGGCCAAAAAAGAAAAAAAAAATCCTCCCCTCGATCGCCCGCACTAACCATGTCGTCGTCTCCTTCCTCGGCGCATTGGCTGAGCTTGGTAGGGAGCGTCTGGCTGCAGACCATCAACGGGCCCAACGCCGACTTCCCCGTCTACTCGTCGCAGCTCAAGGAGATCAAGGGCATCTCCCAGGTGGGGCTCAACTTCCTGGCCTTCGCCTCCGACGCCGGCAAGCTCTTGGGCTGGGTCGCGGGGGTGGCCGCGCTGCACCTCCCGCTCTGGGCGGTGGCGCTGACGGGGGCGACGTTCGCGCTCGTCGGGTACGGCGTGCAGTTCATGTTCCTCGACAGGGCCGGCCTCGCGTACTGGCACATGTTCGCGCTCACCTCCCTCGCCGGCAACGGCATCTGCTGGATCAACACGGTGTGCTACCTGCTGTGCATCCGGAACTTCCCCTCGCACAGCCGCGTCGCGGTCAGCCTGGCCACCAGCTACCTCGGGCTCAGCGCCAAGCTCTACACCACCATGGCGGAGACCATCCCGATCCCGAGGGCGGCGAGGGCGAGGTACTCGTACTCCGCCACGGAGGTCTACCTCCTCCTCAATGCCGTCGTCCCGATGGCCGTCACGCTCGTGGCGGCGCCGTCGCTCCGGGTGGTGGTGGCCGACGACCGCAACCCCAGCAAGGAGGAGGACCGCAGCCGCAAGAGGAGGAGGAGGGGGGCCGCCGGAGCGCCGTTCGTCGCCATGTTCGTGATCACCCTGGCCACCGGAGCCTGCGCCATCGTCGGCAGCATCGGCGCCAAGTCCATCGGGCTCTCGTCTAGGGAGCACATGGTCAGCCTCTACGTGATGCTCGCCCTGCCTCTGCTGATCCCGGCGTGTCTCAGAGTCGGGGAGAGCGCGGCCAAGATGCGCGAGACGATGTGGGAGAACCGGGTCCACGACCACGACTCCGACGACGGGCCCGAGACGACGGCGTCGGCGGTGCTCCAGATCGAGGCGGCGGAGGACGAGCAGGCCGAGCAGCAGGCAGGGCCGGGGCTCGAACACGAACAGAGCAGGAGTAGTAGCAGTCAGGAGCTGGAGGAGGTCGGTGGCCTCCGCCTGCTGAGGCAACTTGACTTCTGGCTCTACTTTTTCAGCTACATGTTCAGCGGCACTCTGGGTCTGGTCTTCCTCAACAACCTGGGACAGATCGCCGACTCCCGAGGACTCGCCGACGCGTCCACTCTGGTTTCCCTGTCCTCCTCCTTCGGCTTCTTCGGTCGTCTCCTTCCCGCCTTCTTGGACTACTACACTGCCAAGTAAGCACCGGGGCGCTGCCTCACTCTTGCATGCAAACGTCTGTCCTGACAACAAAGATGACTGACTGTGCATGCATGGCCATGGCCATGACCAGGAGTGGCTACTCCCTATCGAGGACGGCGTCCATGGCGTGGCTGATGGCCCCGATGCCCGGCGCGTTCCTCCTGCTGCTGCACCCGAGGGACATGTTCCTGTACGCCAGCACGGCGGTGGTGGGCACGTGCACGGGCGCCATCACCTCGGTGGCCGCGTCGGCGACGAACGAGCTGTTCGGCACCAAGAACTTCGGCGTCAACCACAACGTGGTGGTGGCCAACATCCCGCTGGGCTCGCTCTGCTTCGGCTACCTGGCCGCGTTCGTGTACCAGAGGGGCGCGCGCGGCGGCGGCGGCGGCAACCGCTGCCTCGGCGCCGCCTGCTACCGGGACAGCTTCATCCTCTGGGGCGCCACGTGCGCCCTCGGCACGGCGCTCTGCGCCGCGCTGTACGCGCGGTCGCGCCGTTCCGCCGCCGCCGGGAGGCTACCCCGCTAGGGCGCGCCATCCGTACGGCGCTGGATATGGCTGGCTAACGTAGATGATGACGCTACTGATGATGGTAACGAAGGGACCAGAATTAACCTTCTTGATGAACTGAGTTTAGCTGTTCATTAGATGCCACAGGACCTATGCTGTAGAACGTGGTTTCCATAACATACGTTCCCTAGATGCCACGTAGTAATTACGAGGAGAATAAAAATATCTAGAGAACGCTGCTAGGTGGATATAGCTTCTTTTTTGCTCTTTTTTTTTTGCTCTTCATTAGGATTGTTTTGTTTTGTTAGTTTGTTGTCTTGTTGATGACACACAGTCCGTCTTTGGAGGCGCTGAAAATCTCCATATAGCATACTCCCTCCGTCCCTAAATGTCTGTCGTTTGCGCTTATCAAGAAACAACTTTGACTAAATATATATTAAAAAATATTAATATGTATGATACATAATTAGTATCGTTGGATAGATATTTGAATCTAGTTTTTTAACAAAATTATTTGGAGATACAAATGTTGCACACATTTGTTACAAATTGAGTCAAACTTGTGACACGCACACCAACGGCGACGATTAATTAGGGACGGAGGGAGTATGCTTTAGTAGAATGGTTGGCGCGCTCCGCTGTACACTGTGCATGCACGGGAAACCTGATACACGACATTATTATTAGCCAAACGCCCTGGCGTGGCCGGTTCAAATGGATTCAACATTTTAGCGAGGACCCTCCCATGGATTCTCATACTGTGAGGCCGTGAATCCTTCCGCGTTATAGTTTTTATTATATATGAATGAAACCAAACAGAGTATATGTAAACCATGCTGAAAACTGCAATTTTTGCCAAGCCAACAGTAAATTCTATGTTCTGACACTATTCAATGTGTTTAAGATCAACCAACAAATTCCGCGGGTTGGTTTCACTACATCATCTCAAAAGATAGCAATATATGCTCTTTTCATTCCAAAATAAATATACATATCTTTGTCGAGTAGTCAACTCTTTTAAATTTGATCAAATATATAAAAATACTAATATTTATAATACATAACAAACTATATATACAATTAAACTTTAGAAAAAATATATTTATTTCGAGACAGATGAAGTATCTATGACACTGTTTCGAATACATACGTGACCGTACCATTTTGGACCAAAGTTGCTAATTTCACTCACGTGCATCAAGCAAATATATCCCACTTCCATCTGTACTCCCATCTCAATCAATCCGTGCTTGTGTACAGACTACTACAGTCTTGAAAGTCATAGCCATTAGAAATTTATATTTAATAAATATACAACTATAAAAGTCGGTTATCTTTCTGTTCATTTTCTGAAACAATATGCATATAAATACTCTGTAATATAGTACTTTTTATATTTAATCATGTTAGCCTTATCAATTATTATGTATGATTTTATATTATCTCCATAGTATTTCTTTTCGGCATGACATGTCTATTATCTAGGCAAAACATCTTAGGTTATGGTGGCTCTTGTTGCATTCAATGTCAAATTTTGTCTTACTAATTGTTATGATTTTTTATTCCTTTAGTTAAATTCAAACTATTGAACTTGTTTTAGTTTTATTCGAAATTTTCTTTTGCATTTATCAAAAAGCATGTATTTTAGGCTATACAATCTAGTTACTATGATGGCGTAAATGACTGTTTCAACCTATACCACAACGTTCAAGATCAATGGTAGAACTGGAAATGAGTTATAGAAAAGCGGTCAACTGTTCTAACCTCATTGAGATATATTAATATTAATCCTAATAATCGTAGTCTACTCCAATAAACCTTAAAGAACACGAAAGTCATAGCTACTTATTTTTGGTTTGCACTAAAACTCCTCCATTGCTAAAATTTCTTATCAAGAACATGTGTGTGGCAGTGTTTTATAAAAAAATATAGTGTTTACAATCATAATTATCAAAATATGGTCATAATAATTTAGTTAAATATATTTGTACATCATGCAGGTTAGTTTTATACTAATAGCAATAGAAATCAGTAACTTAAGAACATACATATATAGGTGTGATGTATGATTATTTAAATAATTCTCATATATCAGATGTAGTAAATTTATATTATAAAAGAAATTCGGATAAAATTAATTGAACAAAAAAATTATACTAGTATAAGATACAGAAGCAAATGTGTAGGCTGCATGTGGAAAAGAAAACAAAATAAAGGAAAGAAGAGTAAATAATGGAACCCAAAAAAAAAATGAACAAACAAACAGCGCGCCGTCGCGCGCGGACTCCGCCCCGATCGAACGCGACGGAGAAATTGGAATTTTGCATTGAAACCGCTTTACACAAGTCTTTTGCTGGTAGCCACTCCGTCAGCCTACCTTTGCAATGTGCATCATGTGCATCACGATAGTATTGAGTCTACATGGTACGGCAGCACCATGAATCGTTCGGTATGTTTGGCAACACAAGTACGTTAGTTTTTTGTGCGGACCATGCAGGGGCTGTTTGGATGGGTGGCTAAAGGTCTAGCCAGACTACGGTAATGCGACGTCTATATGTTTTGTTGCCTATACAGCTGCTAAGCCAGGCTCCACGAAGCCAGAAAGAGGGCAGAAAGGTGGCTACCTGGAAACGCAACAACAACTCGTTTTCAGGAAGCCAGGCTTGGCTAAGGCTGGTCTGCTATTCTGATACCTGAAAATACACGTAAAACAGGCAACCAAACACACTACTTCTCTTATACAGGCTAAGCTAGTCTACTCAACCAAACAAGTGCATCTTGTATTGTTGGAGCCAGGCTTTAGCTGCCCTGGCTTAGTTAGCTAGCCAGGCCAGGTTTTAAACATGAACCAAACATCCCCGTAGTCGACACAACTGCACGAAGCCACTGCATGCATGCAGTCGACGCCGGTGTCCCTGTTGACATCGCGCGGATCAATTGCAGGAGCTTTATATGATACATCCATCTTGAATTATAATGAATTATAAGACATTTGAATTTTTTGACACTAAGTTTTACCACTTATCTTATTCAAAACTTTATATAAAATACCATTTCTTTTATCGTGACTTTGTTTATTACTAAAATTTCTTCGAGAATAACTTAAATTTATTTATATCTGTATAAATTTTTTAATAAGACGAGTGGTTAAACTGAAAGCCAAAAAAGTCAAATGTGTTATAATTTGGGATGGAGGAAGTATTTAATATTTGTGAACAAGTTTTTGGAAAAACATTTATAAATAATTTGGTATATATATTTCTGATATTTGTAACACATAAAAGTAAGTAAGTTTTTTTGAACAATTTCATGTGTATATGTTTCTGAGATCTGTAATTTATAGAAATAACTAAATTACATCGCTCTGTCTAATAATATATACTGAAAAATTATTGTAAATATAGTTATAAGATAGTGTAAGTGCATAGATAAAATTTAGTTATTGAGAGAGGCTATATTCAAAAATAAAACTAGGTAGCATATCGATCGCCCATCTCTGTTAGTGATGTGCATGCACATATAAGAACACGACTAATAATATATCATCCACTTATCTGTTCCACAATGTTTCTTAGTTTTGATATTTAAGCGGTCGCTTCTTGTCTCTATTATTTTCTCTTTTTTCCAACTTAGCATACAGTTAACCTATTACTTGCTCTAAGAGCATCCGTAATAGTAAAATTAAGCTAATAGCTCTAAACCTTTCTAATAATACTAATTTTTAACAATAACTCATAGTATGATTAAACCTACATGACACTCTTGTATAATCTTTAAAAATATGTATACAAGCAGATCTTCATTAAGAACTAGTTTTTTCTCATTTTTATTAAAAATATAAAACTATTATTTAGAGCTAGTTTATGAGCGAAATCATTGCGAGCGTTAGTACCAGACGACAACGGCAGGAGTAATTCCTTCCTACTCGATGGACTAGTCAGACCTATCGATGATCAGGATCGACGTGGTTGAGCCGCGTCTCCGTCGTGTGCTCGTGCCATCCTGCGCGCCTAGACTGCCGGGCACAACACAACCCCATTACACATCGTGTCGTGTTGTGCTTTATCGATCGTGCTCCGGTTGACATGCCGCCGGTTTGCTAATGTGAGCGCGACAGAATATGGACTCTATAAATAGCTCTACCTGTGAAACTGGAGTAGTTTTAATAAATTGTTTGACAAAACAGCTTAACATACATATTCTTGAAAGGAGTAAAGTGCATCACCGGTCCCTAAACTTGTACTGTTGTGTCATCTCGGTCCCTAAACTCGTAAATCGACCGTTTAGGTCATCAAACTTGTTCGGTTGTATCATCCTGGTCCCTAAACTTATAAATCACTCGTTTAGGTCCTCAAACTTAGTCAGATGTGTCATCCTGGTCCCTAAACTTTGTTCTGATTCTCATCTAGATCTAAACATGACAATTTAATAACTTTATATCAATAAATAATTCATAACTTTTTCATATAAACTCGAATGAAGACAAACTTTATATCAAAATTGTAGCCCTTGATGTGATCTACAACTTTGTAGTTCAAAAGTTTTTGATTTAAAACTGTTTAGGGTCCCAAATATTGTTGTATGATTATAGATTTTGAAATTTAAAATTTAAAATTATCAAACAATCTTGAATATTGACATTATCTATATAAAAGTTATAGTTCTCAATGTAATCTACAATGTTGTAGATAATTTTTTTATTTAAAGTCATTTAGTATCTAAAAAATTAATTTTAAATTTTAATTTTCAAAATCTATAAACATACAACAATATTTTGGGACCCTAAACAGTTTTAAATAAAAAAAAATCAACTACAAAGTTGTACATCACATCGAGGGCTACAACTTTGATATAAAGTTTGTCTTCATTCGAGTTTATATGAAAAAGTTATGAATTATTTGTTGATATAAAAGTTATTAAATTGTCATGTTTAGATCTAGATGAGAATCAGAATAAAGTTTAGGGACTAGGATGACACAACTGACTAAGTTTGAGGACCTAAACGAGTAATTTGTAAGTTTTATGAACTGGGATGACACAACTGAATAAGTTTAGGGACCGGGATGACACAACCGAACAAGTTTGAGGACCTAAACGGTCGATTTGTGAGTTTAGGAACCGGAATGACACAATAACACAAGTTTAGGGACCGGTGATGGACTTTACTCTCTTGAAAGTGTAGTGACAGCCCATGAAATTGTCCATAGTATCAATAAAACTGGGGAACCAGGAGTGGTTCTCAAGCTAGATTATGAGAAAGCTTACGATAGAGTGAACTGGTCCTTCCTCTTTGAGTTATTGCAGGCTAGGAATTTTAGTCTAAAAGTTATTAGCTGGATTCAACAAATAGTTATGGGAGGCTCTATAAGCATTTTGCTCAATGGGGAAGATAGTCCTTATTTTAAGGCAGGAAAAGGGCTTAGGCAAGGAGATCCCTTTCTCCTTTCCTTTTTAACTTGGTAGGAGATGGGTTATAAAAGATGTTAGCTAAAGCCACATGTAGAGGTTTAATATCAGGCCTGCTAAGTGAGTTTAAGCATGGGGGATGGGGGTATAGTGTCTTTGCAATATGCCGATGACACTATTTTATTCTCTAAAGCAGAGGGATCGGTCTTGTTAAACTTAAAATGCGTTCTAATGTGGTTTGAGCAGGTGTCGGGGATTAGAATTAACTTCCATAAAAGTGAACTAGTCCCTTTAAATCTGGATGAAGAGGAGGCACACAATTTGGCCCATGTTGTCTCCTGTCCGTTAGGATCTTTTGCTATTAAGTATTTAGGTGTCCCTCTCCATTATGACAATCTAACTAGAGAGGATATTTAGCCCTTGGTAGATAAAATTCTGGGAAAGATAGCTGGGTGGAGAGGAAAGTTACTTTCTCTAGCTGCTAGAGCAACTTTAATCAAAAGCTGCCTCTCAAGTATCCCTGTCTATCTCCTATCCTTTATCAAGTTTCCAAAGTGGGCTATCAAGATTCTTAATACCCATATGGAGAATTATCTCTGGAATGATAGTGCTGAAAATCATAAGTACCATTTAGCTAATTGGGATTTATTGTCTATGTTGAAAGACTATGGTGGGCTAGGTCTTCCCAATCTTCGAGACCTCAATATTAGTTTACTTGCCTCATGAATTAAGAGATATAAATCTGATAAGGATAAGCTCTGGAAAGAGCTTAAAGATTTCAAGTATAATACTACTCATCCTAAAATTTTTCAGTCTGATATGGTAGGAGCGTCTGCATTCTTTAAGGGAGTAATGTGGGCAGCTCAGGCAGCAAAAATGGGGTATAGGTGGAAAGTTGGAAATGGCCGCAAAATTAGACTACGAGAAGATAATTGGCTTGGTTCCTCTAGTTTAGCTATTCAGTTCTTCCCACTTTATAGGATAGTCAATGAGAAAGGAAAAACTATAGCTGATTTATGAGATGGTGTCAACTTAAAGTGCACCTTTCGTAGAAATGTTTCTGATATTCTTTATCAAAGCTGGCTAGAAGTAGTGGAGCTAGTTGCCTCAGTACAGCTATCAGAGGAGGAGGATGAGTTACTTTGGCAGTTTTCCTCTAATGGCATTTACTCCTCTCAATCTCTATATAAAATTATCAACTTTAGAGGGATTAAACCGGTCCATGTTTCAACGGTTTGGGGGATTAAAATTCCGCCTAGAGTTCATTTCTTTCTTTGGTTAGTTATACATAATAGGGCTTTAACTAGAGATAATCTAGCTAAAAGACGTAAAGTAGAGGATGAGTCTTGCCTTTTTTTGTACAGAGAAAGAAACTGTTCAACATCTGTTTTTTGATTGTGTTGTAGCTAAACAATGTTGGAAGTGTGTATCAGAAGCTTTAGGTTATGAAGTAGGAGGAAATTTTTTAGGAATTGGTAAATACTGGCTAAGCCATAAAAGATTCTGCATTGTTAATATAGTCTCTTCGGCTGTTACATGGGCTATTTGGAAACTTAGAAATGACCTTTGTTTTCAGAATATTGGGTGGAGAAGTATGGAAATGCTTCTTTTCAGGATTATTGGCCTTCTCCAAAACTGGATGGTGCTCTGTCCAGTCGACAACAAGAACAATTTGTTGGAATGCATCAACAAGATCAAAGTAACAACAAGAACGACATTTTGGCTACCCGGGGGGGGGGGGGGTTGTCAAGACACTGCTTGAAATTTCATAGAGGTGACTATCAAGCTGATGGCTGGGGAGAGGATTTGTCTGGTTTTGCTGTTGAACCTGCTCTGACGAAAAAGGTGGCGTGGTGGAGCATGCTGAATCACACTATGGATGCTATCTAGTTTGGTTTTTGTCCTACAATGGTTAAGTGAGGAAGAGTGTCTTGTTGTTCTCGTTTTTTTTAAAGTCTTTGAATCGTTATGGATCGCCCAGTCCAGGAGGACGTGATGTGGGCTAACTATGCGCTGTAAAAGATTGTTGGTCTTTTGATCTTAATTGAAAGGTCGGGGCGATTGCCATTGAACTCTAAAAAAATAGCTTAACATGTAAAATTTCTTAAAATATGCTCTCACAGAATATCACGTAGGATGAGGTGAAGCTAGATGAAGCCACTATTTTTGGCTTCATCCTATCTTAAATCTCTGTAAAGAGTGTATGATTTAAAGGACTTCTTCTTGTGTGAAGTCGTTTTATTTTATCTTGTTTGACACAAAATGGCTCCTGAAGCCGGTGGAGGAGTCCTGCGAAACGAAGCCTAAGGGCATGTCTGGCCTGATTATGCGGCTCATAACGTGTGAGAAAAATCGGGTCGCGCGCAAATGTGCATGATCGAGGAATAAGTGCATAATACTCGAGTACGTACGTACGTGGAAATTCATGGCGCGTAATCAGAGAACTCAGAAGGGTAAACATCATCCAAGCAGGCCTGTGACGCCGCCAGAGGACGCGTGAGAAAACGGACACGAACGAGTGGACCACCAGCCGCGCGGCACTGCCATGCCACTAGCGGCCTGGCATGTGGCCGACTGGCCGGTCCAAGCGAGCAGAGAGCGAGAGAGACAATGACCTCGCTCTCCGCCCGCGAGGAGAGAGCGAGAGCGATCCACGCAATGCAAGATTCCTTGCTTCTTGTATATGAGTCTATTTCCGTCTCCCTCTCGCGATCACATCAGACGCCCCGGCCGTGTGGTGCATGCGGCGGGTGGTGGTCCAGGGCTAGCTCCGGGGCCGGCCGGCCGGCACAGAGCAGACGATCTGACTGAAGAGGGAAAAAAACTCTCTTATGTCCCACGTTTAAATCATAGGTCTGTCTGTGACCAGCTCGGCAGATCATCTTATGAAACTATGATGTCCTGCATAATGATAAGACAAAGACTTGTCTAGCTGAAACCCGTGTGTTTTTAGGGCCAGCAACACATGAGTGTTTTGTGCCAGCAAAACACACGAATTCTAAGGACCCAAAAAATTGTGTGTTTTTTTGAATATAACACACAAATTTGGGCAGCCTAGGCAACACAAGAATTTCAGCAAACAAAAGAAAATTCATGTGTTTTTTTCTTAACTAGCACATAAAATCCACACAGGCAATAAACTGTGTGTTTTAAGAGAAAGTAACACACAAATTCTTTTGGAGTTGTAATCTGTTGAGCAAGCCCGACCATCTTATATCTGAACCACGTGATACAAGACATTGAAATAGATACAAGCAAGATGTCCATAAAAGCTGGACCCGATATGCTTGTACTAAATACATGTGACCAATTCATACTGTAGTACGTATCCGATTGTCCAACCACTATTCCACTATATTTGTCATCACTGTCCAACAACTGATAGCCCAGCAAAGTCCAATCTAAATCTTGATATTTACCTTTGTAGGCACCAAAGCACGTAGGAAGCTCATGGCCTTGTCACAAGACCACCGCCACACCAAAGTCCGGGAAGGGCTATTTCTTCACCTACATATCCAGGAACTAGCAAGTAAGGCACCATCACAAGTTCACACAACCACATAGATGACGACTCACAAAAAAATTCTAAAAAAAACAACCACATGATAACACAATTTCATTTCTATGGAAGCATAATCATATATCACAAGAGACAATTTTTTCTATGAAAGGACAGAACACAATTTTTTTCTATGAAAGAACAATCACAATATTTTTATCCTATACAAACACAAAGACAAATATTGAAATGTGTCAACACAAATCACAAGTAACAATTTTTTTTCTATAGGAAGACAAGGACTAAAATATGGTGTGTACTAGCACAAATCAAAATAAACAAAGGACAAGGTGTGTTAGCACAATCACAATAAACATTTTTTCTATGAAAGGACTAGAACAAATTTTTTTTGTGGACTATCATAAATCACATTAAACAAAGAAAAACTTATGCTGACACAAATCATAATAAAAAGGGATAATATATGAATTGCAAATAGTCTAACATTATGCACAAAGATTCAGAATCGTGAGAGACAAGATCTGGAGCTTAGAGGTGCATAGTTTACCAAATGGGGGTGGTTGGTTAATAAGGATCAAGAGCTTATAGTGTGATAACGGAGAAGGGATCATACCTGCTTCGGTTTCAGCTTGAACTTCTTGCCTCCAATAGTGAACACAATATCAGGCATGGACCCAAAGACTAACATAGACCATGGCTGATTCTCTCATGGAATAAGATAGACGCTCGCAAAGCTGTCATAATAAAACAATTAAGCAAAGTAGAGTACTAAGTGATACAGAAATGCCCTGCACTATATGTCAGTAAGCACACCAGATTAATGCAGTTCATGATGAGCTCCTATTTGTTGGCAAGTTGGTTATGCGTCCATCCCATAACCATCTCACAGGCATTGCACATTGGATCATAGCACAATGTGAAGATTAAGTCATAGCCTCTTTTGATGCCCCAGAAGAAGATGAGCTCCATAACTGTCGGTGGTACAAAAAAGGGTACCCCAATCAGCGCAAACACCCGAACGCTCTATCTCCGTCTCGCCCGAGCCCTCCCAGCCAGGCCTCGGGCGAACGCTCTGTCTCCGTCTCGCCCGAGCCCTCCCAGCCAGGCCTCGGGCGAACGCTCAGTCTCCGTCTCGCCCGAGCCCCCCCAGCCAGGCCTCGGGCGAACGCTCTGTCTCCGTCTCGCCCGAGCCCTCCCAGTCAGGCCTCGGGCGAACGCTCTTTCTCTGCCTCGCCCGAGCCCTCCGAGCAAGGCCTCGGGCGAGCGCGATCGCTCTCCGTCTCGCCCGAGCCTTCCAGGCCTCGGGCGAACGCGCCCCCACACCTCGAGCCTTAACGCACGGACCTCGAGCTGTACAGACAGCCGTACCAGCCCATACCGCGCATTTAATGCCTTCACCTACTCCGGTCATGTCCACTAGTGCACAGCGTGTACCACAGTAACTCGGTGTAAAGGTCAAGTCTCGTTTTCACCACAAGCATGGGCAAAAGGGCACCAGTACAGCACTGTTCGGCCAAGCCAGGCACTGCAACTCCTCGAGGCCGGCTACGCGCCCCTCGAGCCCTGCACTGTAACTCCTCGAGGCCGGCTACGCGCCCCTCGAGCCCTGCACTATAACTCCTCGAGGCCGGCTACGCGCCCCTCGAGCCCTGCACTGTAACTCCTCGAGGCCGGCTACGCGCCCCTCGAGCCCTGCACTGTAACTCCTCGAGGCCGGCTCCGCGCCCCTCGAGCCCCCGTGGCACCACCTCGAAGCCGGCTCCGCGCCCTTCGAGCCCTAACTACTTTCGTGCTATTGGAGGACAGGTACCCCAAGACCCGGAGGGACCCCGCCATGTACTGTACATTCCGGGATGGGTGCTGTACGGCTCCCGCCTTGTCGCGCCACCACGTCCGCGCCCGGGATGGAAGCCACGACCCAAGGACGCCTCAACAGCGACGATCACATCGGCTCCAGTGGCCCCGACAAGACAGGGTTCCTACCCTTCTCCGTATGGGGCACCATACGCCCCGACACCTGTAATACTTTCATGTAACCCTGGCCTCCCCTTGCTCTATAAAAGGGGACACTAGGGCCCTCATTCAGGACGACAGACACAACACACGAGTCCACACACAGACACGAGTCCGGACTCCGATCCACGCTCACTGAGCTTGTATTCTCCCCTGTACAAGCATTTAGGTGCAAGTAATACAAGAACATCTCCCCCCGCTGGACGTAGGGCCTTCTTTGCCCGAACCAGGATAAATCCTTGTGTCCCCTTGCATCACCATCCAGGAAGAGAAGCACGCGATCATATTACTCGTTGGTGTGATACCCCCGGGTACGAAACACCGACAGTTGGCGCGCCAGGTAGGGGACTTCGCGTGTCCGAGCCGATTTCTCGTTGATTCCTGGATGGCTTCATCCCCTCTTCCGTTCTCGGCTGGTGCCGTCGTCTGGTTCGGGAGCCTCGAGTTCCTGGCCACAGGCAACGACAACGAGCTAACTCTGCTCTCCACGGAGGGCCTGAGCGGAGTGCGTGTCACGCCACCCCGCGCGGGGGGCGTGACGCGTCGCCCACACCACCACATGTCGCCACATCGCGAGCGGCGCCGTCGTCATCGTCGTCGCCGGGCGCAGGCGGTGTCCGCGGCAAATGCCTACACCCCCGTAGCCGGTGCAGGGTCCCCAAGGGGAAACCAGCCCGGCGCGCGGCCGGAGACCTCCAGGGCGCACCCGCGCCCGCCTAGCGGCTTCACATTCATCATGCGTACGGACCAGGAACCAGGCCGGAGGCCTCCGAGCCATGCGCCGTCGGCGCCACTCAGCCTCCTCCCGTACGGGTCGCGCCGCGCTCGGCGCCAGCAGTTCCCGGTCGGCCTCGACAACTCTGCGGCTGTATACGCCCACCGCCTCGACGAGCGCCGTCAGGACCAGACGGCGGCGGACCGGGAGCAGCGTTCGGGCGCGCTGCTGCAGGCCATGGCCAGCCTGGAAATCGTCCACCCCGCGTGCGTCGACCGCGACTTCTTGCGGCCCTTCGCGCCACCTCGGCGAGCCACCGTCGGAGAATGGTACCGCGAGCTGCGGTCCCAGCATCGGCCAAGGCGGCGTGCCGTCAACAGCTCCGACTCCGACGAATACGACTACCACGACCCCGACCTCTGGGATCCCACCAGGGAGTGCTTCCAACTCGAGGGAGTCGTATGTGACACCGAGGACGAAGGCGACGACGGCAGGCCGGCGCTCGACCAGAGGGACCTAGCGACGTGGCCGCGGCAGGCGGATCACGCGTTCAGGGAAGGGACGAACCTCCGGCACCGGCTGTGCCGCCCAAGCACGACGATGGCCGGGCGGCGCAACTCGCCCAAGTGCAAGAGGCAATCACCAAAGCCGAGGAGGAACGACGACACCTGCTGCAGCTCCGGCAAACCCTGATGCAGGAACCACCCCAGCCCCGAGGAGCCGGAGCTCGAGGCCGGGCTCGAGAGGTCCACCGGCGGATCCTCGAGGACGGGGCACCAGCACGCCCCGAGGTATATTTCCCGCGAGCCGGCCAGAACGTGGTGGCGGCGGCTATGATGCTCCGTGACCTGCCCGCCGTCTCCAACCCCGATGCCAGGCGCATGCTCGGGGAAATGAAAAACCTCCTCGAGACAGCCGCGGTACAGCAGGCCGAGAGCTCGGCGTCACGCCGACGCGGAGCAGCCTCGGGGAGACCGGCGGACACGCCCCACGACGTTCGCGAGGCATCCGTCCACCAGCCGGACGCCTCTCGAGCTAGGCCAGTCCGCGAACGGATCGTCGACAACCGGCCACCTCGAGACCCCAACGACGCCCGCAACGACATCAACCGACGGCGCAAGGACAAGGGGGCCCAAGAGCGTGGCTATAGCGCCCATCGAGGGGGGGCGCTACGACAGCGACGAGGACCGGCAGGTCCTCGAGCCCCCGGGCCCCCGAGTCTTCAGCCGGGCCATCCGCAGCTCAACCCTCCCCGACCGCTTCCGACCGCCGACCAACATCGTGAAGTATGACGGGGAGGTCGAGCCCAAGCTCTGGCTCTCGGACTTCCGCCTTGGCTGCCAACTGGGCGGAGCAAAGAACGACGACCGCGTGATCATACGTCAACTCCCACTTTACCTCTCGGACACCGCCCGCCGGTGGCTCGAGGGGCTCCCGCCGGATCGGATCCATGACTGGGCCGACCTAGTGTAACACCCTAAAATTTTCTCCAAAACAAAATAGGTGAAAATGATTTAATTATGATTTTTGTGAAGCATTTAACCTAGGGGTTAAATAATTTTTGTTGAATTAAAATAGTAGTGGCAACATGTTTATGCATTCATGCTGGTGCATTATATTTATTGAAGTGACTGGTTTTTGCCAAAATTCAAAATGAGTTCAAACTCCTTTGAAATTTATTTTGAAAAGCTTGGAAATAAAATGAAAAGGAATTTTCCTCTCTCTCCCCCTCTCCCTTGCAACCGGCCCAAAACGGCCTGAGGCCCAGCCCGCCGGCTCCCTTCTTTTTCTTCCCCCCCGCACTGGGCCTCCCTCATCCCCTTTCCTTTCATCCGCGCGGCCCAGCAGGCCGGCCCGCCCGCGCCAGCGTGCGCCGCCGCGCCTCCTCTCTCTCTCTCACTGACGTCGCGGCCCCGCCCGTCAGCGTCCGCCTTCTCCCTCCCCTTCGCACTCGCCCGAGCGCAACCGCCGCACCCCGGGTCTTGCGCGCGTCGTGCGGCACCCGCTCCCACGACCTCGCCCTCGCCCTCGTGCATATAGCGGACGCGCCCGCGCCCCGCTCCTCCTTTCCCCACTCCCACTCCCGCAGAGCCTCGCATCGGAGCACCCGGGCAACCGCGCGCCAGAGCTTCCCCGCCGACATTGCCGCCGCCCGCCGCCGTCGATCCGTTGATTCGGCGCCGTGCCGGCCGATTTCAGTCTTCCCCAAGCTTCGCCGCGCCACGGTGAATCTGCCAAACCGTCTCTCCCTCTCTCTTTCGCCGGAGTTGGCCCTAACCGCCGCTGCCTATTCACAGTCTCGCCGCCGTTCGCCGCCGTCCGAGCCTCACCGCCGCCTCCTCCGCTGTGGTGAGGGTTCCCCTTGAGCTCCGCTCTCTCTCCCTTCTCTTGGTTTGTCTCGGGGCGCCTCCCTCGGCCGGGTCCGCAAGCGCCCGCGCGCCATCCATGGCGGGTGCGCGCACGCCGTCGCGCCACCCCGCGACGTCGCGGCCAGAGCCCGCGCGCGGCGCGCCGTCGGCCTGCCCGTGTGCACACCTCCCCTGGATCTAATCCGTGTCGTCCGCGACCGATCCGACGACCGTGAGTGGCCCGTACCCCTTCGGGGGGAGTTTTGCTAAAGAACCCCCGAAGAAACCGTGAATAAACCCGCGCTCCACTCAGTACTATTCACTGAGTCTTTGCAAACTTCCGACCAGGCCCCTGCGTTTCTGTTAAATTGAGGCGCAGTCCAGCCGGCAGAGAATTTGGTTTAAAATTCAATTTAATTTCCGATTTAAATTCAAATGTATTTCAGTCTATTTACAGAAATGCCACTACACTGTTTTGCTTATAAAATCCACGTTTTAGCTCCGTTTTGATCCGTTCAAATTACGTTAGCTTCGTAATTTAGTGCTCTAACCGTTTATGTCCCTGTTAGTCTGTTTTGGACAGGTTAGATGTAGGGTCCAAGTTAATCTTGTTTAGGGCTTTAGAAACACCGTTTCGGCCGTATCTTTCGCTTAGTAACTCCGTTTTCGGTGAACCAAAACTTGTTGTGATCGTAGAAACGCGTACTTCAGCTTTATCAAAGACTTATTTCTGTTTATTACTGTTTGGTGTACTGTTCTAATGATAGCCTTGTTTGCTTTGTGTATGTTTGCGCCTGGAATGCGTGGTGATGTTTTGTGATCGAGTAGACGGTGAGTCGGTGTGGTGCGACCAGGACCCCTCTTTCTTCGACCAACAGGAAGATCAGTCTTTCGACAACCAAGGCAAGTTAGCATGGGACCTCCTTGTTTACCTATACACTTTACTTTAATCACTCATTTATGCATGTGTCCAATTGAGCAACCATAGAAAACCCACTTAGCTTTGTTATCTGTGATGTTCTTGTTTCCGTGGGATATATGCATATGGGTAGAATGCTAATGCTAACTGACTTAGAACTGATCCAGTCCAATGATAAATTTGTTCTCATGATGATATGTTGTTAAACGGTTAATAAAACTTGCTGTTAGCAAAAGCTGGGATTGACAGTGCTACCATGAGTGCTATATGGCTCTGGTTTTAGCTCAGTACACTGGACCTTTTCTAACTTGTTAGCGGTGACCCGAAAGGGCGCATAAGGGGCTTGCCACTTTGGGTGTAGGGCTGCTCCTGTTCCTATGTGTATAGCTGCGATGGCCTTGTGCCATAGGGGGGGTTACTACATCTGCCTGCCAAGGAAACCTAGCGGCCCTAACATGTTAGACGAACTAACGAAAGGCTTCTTAGTGTGCCCTGCCGATCTACCTCGGAAGTGGATCAAGAGGTTGGCCGCCTCGGGCACAAGGGTAACACGGCTTGTGGGTAAAGATGCACAACCTCTGCAGAGTGTAAAACTGTTATAACAGCCGTGCTCACGGTCACGAGCGGCCCGGAAAACTAGCAGAACTTTGATACTTGGATAACTGTTTACTTTATATTGTTGGTACTTTATGATGTTATATTTATCTTTGTTGGACAAATGGATCATGGGTTAAGGGTTAAGCACAATATTCGTTTACCTTAATGCTAAAACTTTGCCAACTTAAAAGCTAACTGCAGTCAGCCAGTGTCAGCCTTTTGAGCCCCATGAACCCTGTGTTAGCTTGCTAAGTACGAGAAGTACTTACGCTTGTTGTTTATCTTCTTTTTGGGCAAAATCCCGGATGGGTAACAGATGAAGGTGCAGTTGGCGACTTCCCAGAGGACTTCTAGGCTAGCTGTTTCCCCCAGTCAGCGTTCCCTGTGGAGTAGATCTTGTTAGCAGTTCAGTTATCTTTTGTTTCGCTTGATGTAATACTTGTGTTGATACTATCGTTATGTATTAAACAATGTGATGATGTCACCTTCTTGTAATTTGTCTAACTTATGTGTGTGATTGTTTCCTGGGCACACATGAGTTTTCCGCCACAATTTTATCCTTAAAATTGGGGTGTGACAAATTGGTATCAGAGCTTTGTTGACTGTAGGACGCGAGCCTAGCTAGGAAATGGCCGTTCTAACACCTTTTTGTTACCTGTTCATGCTTATTTTATTATCTTGTTACTTTATTAAAAATTTGCATGCTTCTTATTCTTTTTCTATTGAGTAAAACTAATTGTTTCCGCTTATCTTATCTTAATTTATAACGTCAGGATGCCTCGCATGAACACCCGTGCGTATCGTGCCCTTTTCACCGCCAGCACCAGCCAGCCTGCTCCCCCTGTGGTCCACATCCCCGACAGTGACGGTTCCTCTAGCTCCTCCAACACCGCCTTCATCGTGGAGGATGAAGAGTTGACCTCTACCCCGACTGTCTCTGAGGAGCTAGCAGCACCACCACCGCCCCCTGCAGCAGTTCCTGAGTCTCCAGCCCCGGAGGTGCCCGCTCTGGAGGTGCCAGCTCCTGAGGCGCCAGCGCCTGAGGTCCCTGCTCCAGAGGCACCCGCTCCTGTGGCGCCTGCCGCTCCACCAGTCGTGGAGGCCCCCGCCGCTCTAGCAGTCCCAGCAGCACCTGCCGCTCCAGCAGCTCCTGCAGCACCGGCCTTCGTGCCAGTGTACCCGGTGGTGCACTCTCCCGCAGCTTCGTCTGCTTCAGCACCAACACCCCCTGCCTCCCCAGAAGTGCAGGTGGTGGATGAAGACCTTGAATGGACTCGGCGTTTCATGTTCAAGAAGCCTGACGAGACAGCATACTACCATAGTATGCTGGTTCGTCTGTTGATTGAATACTACCCTGAGTTGGAGGCCAAGCTCCAGTATCACTGTGGCGAGTACACTCATCCTTTGGAGGCCACTTACTGGAAGTCCGACCTGATGGTTACAGGTTGGAATGATGTGGATCAAGCCCATGTCATAGAGTCGGCTCACAGAACTACCACCAAGCGTGGTGAAGCTCTCGCCAGCATGGAGGACGCAGCACAGGATGCTTTCTTGCATTACCGTGGTCTGCGCTTCCAGTCTATGAGGACTGACCGCTACTGCTATCTGCCCCACAGTGACATGGTGGGCTCGTGGCAAGCTCTGCTTCCTCTTGTGGAGTACCCGGTTCTGGTCTCTACCGCCCAGCATGCCTATGAAGTGCAAAGGAAGGCTGACAAGGTGCAGGATGACCTGCGCGCTTCTCAGAAAGTGATGAGGCGTCTGGAGCGTGAAGTGGATCATCTCCGCGGTGAGCTGGGTCTTCCAGCTGTTTACAAGAAGAAGTACAGAGCCAACGATGCCCCCGGTGGAGCCCAGTAGTTGCCTACCATGTTTAGTTATCTCGTTAGACACGTTGTTTAAGTTTCAGTTTGTGTTTGGTGAACCTTTTGTGGATGGGTGGTTTATGTTTGTGAACTATGTTTGGATGGATCTTTGTTTGTGTATGGTGAAGTACAAGTTATGTTGTGCTTCTCCAAGTTAAACACCTTCATGTGATGTATAAAGTTGCTTATCTCCTTTGCCTGTGTTGCTGTTTTCTGGAGCACCCTATGGTTATATCAGTATATCTCTTAATCCGTGATCCGAAAAATTATGAAATTTTTGTGGGAGTATCTAGACTGATGTATCTTTCAAACAAATCTGGAACCAAGTCCTTATCTGTTCGAATCTGGGAGATATGCCTGTTTAAAGTTGATGTTACTGCGCAGTCTGTCACCTAGAACAGGTTCTGTTCAACGCTGTTTTCGACCCAGAATCTGGCCGAGTCTGAAAAAGTGTTCTATATGAAAGTTGTAGCTGGTTTCTTAAGCTTTCCAACGATGTCTGGTTCATCCCTGTTGGATTCCTGTAGCTTGAGTTGTGTCAGTTTTAGTGCACTGCTGTTGACAAGGACGTGCACAGAAATTTTCCGCAATGCTCATTTATGTTTTAAATATACTTTCTATGTTGGATATAAAGGTCTAACTCTTGCGCATTTGTTGGTGAGCAGATGGCAGCAAGGGGTGGACGCGGAAGAGGCCGTGGCCGTGGGCGTGGTGCTCCTATGGACCCGCCACCGCCACCGCCGCCAGTGACCATCGAACAGCTGATGGCCACGCAGAATCAGCTTATGCACGCCATGATGAACCACCTGGATCAGGCGCCCGCTGCAGCACCTCAACCTCTTCAAGTCAGGGACCGTCGAGGAGAGTTCCTGAAGGGCCATCCACCTGTGTTCACTCACGCCTCTGAACCACTGGAGGCGGATGACTGGCTCCGTGCAGTGGAGAAACAGCTGAACATTGCCCAGTGCACCGACTATGAGAAGGTGCTCTACGCTTCTGGGCAACTGCAGGGAGCTGCACAAGACTGGTGGGATGCGTTCATGTTCGGCCGTCCCCAAGATGCTCCAGTTGTTACATGGCAGGAGTTCAAGGAGAACTTCAGGTCCTATCATATCCCTGATGGTCTCGTAGAGCTGAAGCAAGAGGAGTTCCGCTCCTTGAAGCAAGGGTCCATGTCAGTGGCGGAGTACCGCGACAAGTTTGCTCAACTGTCGCGCTATGCTCCCCAGGATGTGGCCCAGGATAAAGACAAACAGCGCAAATTTCTGAAGGGTCTTTACGATGGGTTGCAGCTCCAGCTCATGTCGAACACCTACCCGAACTATCAGGCCTTGGTCAATAGGGCGATCGTTATTGACAACAAGAGGAAGGAAATGGAGGCAAAGAAAAGAAGCTTCCAAGGCCAGTCATCGGGGAGCAACACTCGTCCCCGAATCAACCCACAACAAGGTTACCCCCAGAGGAGTCAAGGCAACCAGTGGAACAGGGGACAGCACCCCCAGAACAACCAGAATCAGCAGCGCCTTCCATACCAACAGCAGTCAGGTGGTCAGCGCTACCAGCAGCAGCCAGGAGGACAGAGGTACCAGCAGCAGGGCAGCCAAGCATCACGCCAGGGAGCACCCAACTCCGCTCCCATGAAGAACGCGGCTCAGCAGAACCCCAACGCTTGCTACCGCTGTGGGGAGGTTGGACACTATGCTCACCAATGTCCTCAGAAGCAGAACCCTCAGGCTCCACAGAACCAAGCAGGAGGTCAGAAGCAGAATGCTCGTCCACCTCACACTGGGCGGGTGAACCATGTAGCTGCCGATAGTGCCCTGGATGCACCGGATGTTATGATGGGTACGTTCAGCATCAACTCAATCCCAGCAACCGTACTTTTTGATTCTGGTGCTTCGCATTCCTTCATTTCACAGTCGTTTGTTAGAATGCATGGTGTGCCTTTATGTGCAATGAAAGAAACAATCATAGTAAACTCACCAGGGGGTAGTATGCCTGCAAATTTTTGGAGCCCCACCTCTAGTGTCAACTTAAGGGGGGTAGAATTTAAAGTAAAGCCTATAGTGCTAAGAACAGCAGGTATAGATCTCATCTTGGGTATGGACTGGATGAAGCAACATGGGGCTGTCATTCAGTGCCAAGAAAGGTCAGTTGTTATATCTACACCTAAGGGAGACAGAATCTGTGTACAAGTGGTGATGAAAGAGCAGCCAACTGTCACGGTCAACCAGATGGATGCTAGTGGTGCAGAGCAAGATCGGGTGGTGGACGAGTTCCCTGATGTCTTTCCGGATGATCTGCCAGGTATGCCACCTGATCGCGATGTTGAGTTCATTATTGAATTACTGCCTGGAACTGCACCAATAGCTAAAAGACCTTATAGAATGGGGGGTAAATGAATTAGAAGAACTTAAGAAACAGCTTAAGGAGTTGTTAGAGAAAGGGTATATACGCCCTAGTGCTTCTCCTTGGGGAGCACCTGTGATTTTTGTGGATAAGAAAGATGGTAGCCAAAGGATGTGTGTGGACTATAGGTCTTTAAATGAGGTTACCATTAAAAACAAATACCCTCTACCCCGGATAGACGATCTATTTGACCAACTTAGAGGAGCATGTGTGTTTTCTAAAATAGATCTCAGATCTGGGTATCACCAGTTGAAAATCCGGAACACAGACATTCCTAAGACCGCCTTCACAACGCGGTATGGACTGTATGAGTATACAGTGATGTCTTTTGGACTGACCAATGCCCCAGCTTACTTCATGTATCTGATGAATAAAGTGTTCATGGAGTACCTGGATAAGTTTGTGGTGGTGTTCATAGATGACATTCTAGTGTTCTCTAAAACAGAAGAGGAACATGCTGAACATCTAAGGATGGTTTTGCAGAAGTTAAGAGAGCATCAACTCTATGCCAAGAGGAGCAAGTGTGAATTTTGGCTGAAAGAAGTCTCTTTCTTGGGGCATGTTGTCTCTAACGGAGGTATATCCGTTGATCCTACCAAGGTGCAGGATGTGTTGGACTGGAACCCGCCAACCAATGCTACCGAAATCCGAAGTTTTCTGGGTTTGGCCGGGTACTATAGGAGGTTCATTGAAGGATTCTCCAAGCTCGCAAAGCCTATGACTGCCTTGTTAGAAAAGAATGCTAAGTTTGTGTGGTCTGATAAATGCCAAGCAAACTTTGAAGAGTTAAAGAGGAGATTGACCTCAGCACCAGTCCTAGTTCTGTCAGACTTGAACAAAAGCTTCTCCATCTATTGTGATGCATCTCGTCTGGGACTTGGATGTGTTCTAATGCAAGAAGGAAGAGTAGTTGCCTATGCATCTAGACAGCTGAGAAAACACGAGGTGAACTATCCAACTCATGATTTGGAGTTAGCAGCTGTTGTCCATGCTCTAAAGATATGGAGACATTATCTAGTTAGGCATAAGTGTGATGTGTACACGGATCATAAAAGTCTGAAGTACATATTTACTCAGTCAGATCTGAATTTGAGGCAACGCCGTTGGCTAGAATTGATTAACGACTATGACCTGGAGGTACATTATCACCCAGGAAAGGCCAATGTCGTGGCCGATGCCTTGAGCAGAAAAACTTATGCAAATGGACTGCAAGTGGAATACATGTCAGCAGAGTTGAGAGCTGAAATGGCATATCTTAACCTATGCTTTGCCAACAATGTTGTGGAGATGACAGTTGAACCTACCTTGGAGAAAGAAATCCGTGAGGGTCAATTGAAAGATGAGAAACTGCAAGAGATAGCAGAGAACATAGTGCTTGGAAAGGCACCAGGTTTCAGGATAGATGATAAGGGGACACTATGGTTTGGAAAAAGGATATGTGTGCCTGAAGTGAAAGTTATCCGTGATGCCATCTTACGAGATGCACATGAATCTGCCTACTCTATACATCCCGGCAGCACCAAAATGTACTTAGATTTGAAAGAGAAGTACTGGTGGTATGGTTTGAAGCGAGATGTGGCAGAATATGTAGCCCTATGTGACACCTGCCAGAAGGTCAAGGCTGAACATCAAAGACCGGCAGGATTATTGCAACCTATGCAGATACCCGAGTGGAAATGGGAAGAAGTGGGAATGGACTTTATCACTGGATTACCCCGCACGCAAAGAGGCTATGACTCTATATGGGTAATAGTTGACCGTCTCACTAAGGTCGCTCACTTCCTACCAGTTAAAACTACTTATAGTGGAGCAAGGTTAGCAGAACTGTACATGGAGAGAATTGTGTCTTTGCATGGTGTTCTGAAGAAAATAGTGTCTGACAGAGGAACACAGTTCACATCTCATTTCTGGCATCAGGTACATCAATCTTTGGGAACCAAGCTGAATTTCAGCTCTGCATATCACCCACAAACAGATGGGCAGACTGAAAGGATAAATCAGATCTTGGAGGACATGTTGAGAGCATGTGCACTTCAGCATGGGGCTAGTTGGGATAAAAGCCTGTCATATGCTGAATTCTCCTACAACAACAGTCATCAGGAGAGTCTCAAAATGGCTCCTTTTGAGGCCTTATATGGTAGAAAGTGTAGAACTCCCTTGTTCTGGAATCAGACAGGAGAGACTCAAGTGTTCGGACCGGATGTTCTTAGAAATGCTGAAGATCAAGTAAGGACGATCCGGGATAATTTGAGGATAGCTCAGTCCCGACAAAAGAGTTATGCGGATACTCGCAGGAGGGACTTAGTTTTCAAAGTGGGAGACTATGTGTATTTGAAAGTTTCACCCATGAGAAGCGTAAAGAGGTTCAACATGAAAGGAAAGTTGGCACCAAGATACATAGGTCCTTTCCGGATCTTGGCCAGACATGGAGAAGTGGCCTATCAGCTTGAGTTACCTGAGAGTTTATCAGGCGTTCATGATGTGTTCCATGTCTCTCAGCTGAAGAAATGTCTGAGGGTGCCTGAAGAGCAAGTTCCCCTGGAAGAGATCAAGATAGGGGAAGATCTCACTTATGAAGAGTACCCTGTCAAGATCTTAGAGACAGCAGAAAGAGTTACCAGGAGCCGAGTTATCAAGATGTGCAAGGTTCAGTGGAACAGATATACAGAAGAAGAGGCTACCTGGGAAAGAGAAGAAGATCTTCGGAAATCTTATCCGCAGTTGTTTGAGTAAGCTCCAGTCGAATCTCGAGGACGAGATTCATCTTAAGGGGGGTAGAGTTGTAACACCCTAAAATTTTCTCCAAAACAAAATAGGTGAAAATGATTTAATTATGATTTTTGTGAAGCATTTAACCTAGGGGTTAAATAATTTTTGTTGAATTAAAATAGTAGTGGCAACATATTTATGCATTCATGCTGGTGCATTATATTTATTGAAGTGACTGGTTTTTGCCAAAATTCAAAATGAGTTCAAACTCCTTTGAAATTTATTTTGAAAAGCTTGGAAATAAAATGAAAAGGAATTTTCCTCTCTCTCCCCCTCTCCCTTGCAACCGGCCCAAAACGGCCTGAGGCCCAGCCCGCCGGCTCCCTTCTTTTTCTCCCCCCCCCGCACTGGGCCTCCCTCATCCCCTTTCCTTTCATCCGCGCGGCCCAGCAGGCCAGCCCGCCCGCGCCAGCGTGCGCCGCCGCGCCTCCTCTCTCTCTCTCACTGACGTCGCGGCCCCGCCCGTCAGCGTCCGCCTTCTCCCTCCCCTTCGCACTCGCCCGAGCGCAACCGCCGCACCCCGGGTCTTGCGCGCGTAGTGCGGCACCCGCTCCCACGACCTCGCCCTCGCCCTCGTGCATATAGCGGACGCGTCCGCGCCCCGCTCCTCCTTTCCCCACTCCCACTCCCGCAGAGCCTCGCATCGGAGCACCCGGGCAACCGCGCGCCAGAGCTTCCCCGCCGACATTGCCGCCGCCCGCCGCCGTCGATCCATTGATTCGGCGCCGTGCCGGCCGATTTCAGTCTTCCCCAAGCTTCGCCGCGCCACGGTGAATCTGCCAAACCGTCTCTCCCTCTCTCTTTCGCCGGAGTTGGCCCTAACCGCCGCTGCCTATTCACAGTCTCGCCGCCGTTCGCCGTTCGCCGCCGTCCGAGCCTCACCGCCGCCTCCTCCGCCGTGGTGAGGGTTCCCCTTGAGCTCCGCTCTCTCTCCCTTCTCTTGGTTTGTCTCGGGGCGCCTCCCTCGGCCGGGTCCGCAAGCGCCCGCGCGCCATCCATGGCGGGTGCGCGCACGCCGTCGCGCCACCCCGCGACGTCGCGGCCAGAGCCCGCGCGCGGCGCGCCGTCGGCCTGCCCGTGTGCACACCTCCCCTGGATCTAATCCGTGCCATCCGCGACCGATCCGACGGCCGTGAGTGGCCCGTACCCCTTCGGGGGAGTTTTGCTAAAGAACCCCCGAAGAAACCGTGAATAAACCCGCGCTCCACTCAGTACTATTCACTGAGTCTTTGCAAACTTCCGACCAGGCCCCTGCGTTTCTGTTAAATTGAGGCGCAGTCCAGCCGGCAGAGAATTTGGTTTAAAATTCAATTTAATTTCCGATTTAAATTCAAATGTATTTCAGTCTATTTACAGAAATGCCACTACACTGTTTTGCTTATAAAATCCACGTTTTAGCTCCGTTTTGATCCGTTCAAATTACGTTAGCTTCGTAATTTAGTGCTCTAACCGTTTATGTCCCTGTTAGTCTGTTTTGGACAGGTTAGATGTAGGGTCCAAGTTAATCTTGTTTAGGGCTTTAGAAACACCGTTTCGGCCGTATCTTTCGCTTAGTAACTCCGTTTTCGGTGAACCAAAACTTGTTGTGATCGTAGAAACGCGTACTTCAGCTTTATCAAAGACTTATTTCTGTTTATTACTGTTTGGTGTACTGTTCTAATGATAGCCTTGTTTGCTTTGTGTATGTTTGCGCCTGGAATGCGTGGTGATATTTTGTGATCGAGTAGACGGTGAGTCGGTGTGGTGCGACCAGGACCCCTCTTTCTTCGACCAACAGGAAGATCAGTCTTTCGACAACCAAGGCAAGTTAGCATGGGACCTCCTTGTTTACCTATACACTTTACTTTAATCACTCATTTATGCATGTGTCCAATTGAGCAACCATAGAAAACCCACTTAGCTTTGTTATCTGTGATGTTCTTGTTTCCGTGGGATATATGCATATGGGTAGAATGCTAATGCTAACTGACTTAGAACTGATCCAGTCCAATGATAAATTTGTTCTCATGATGATATGTTGTTAAACGGTTAATAAAACTTGCTGTTAGCAAAAGCTGGGATTGACAGTGCTACCATGAGTGCTATATGGCTCTGGTTTTAGCTCAGTACACTGGACCTTTTCTAACTTGTTAGCGGTGACCCGAAAGGGCGCATAAGGGGCTTGCCACTTTGGGTGTAGGGCTGCTCCTGTTCCTATGTGTATAGCTGCGATGGCCTTGTGCCATAGGAAAGGGGGGTTACTACATCTGCCTGCCAAGGAAACCTAGCGGCCCTAACATGTTAGACGAACCAACGAAAGGCTTCTTAGTGTGCCCTGCCGATCTACCTCGGAAGTGGATCAAGAGGTTGGCCGCCTCGGGCACAAGGGTAACACGGCTTGTGGGTAAAGATGCACAACCTCTGCACAGTGTAAAACTGTTATAACAGCCGTGCTCACGGTCACGAGCGGCCCGGAAAACTAGCAGAACTTTGATACTTGGATAACTGTTTACTTTATATTGTTGGTACTTTATGATGTTATATTTATCTTTGTTGGACAAATGGATCATGGGTTAAGGGTTAAGCACAATATTCGTTTACCTTAATGCTAAAACTTTGCCAACTTAAAAGCTAACTGCAGTCAGCCAGTGTCAGCCTTTTGTGCCCCATGAACCCTGTGTTAGCTTGCTAAGTACGAGAAGTACTTACGCTTGTTGTTTATCTTCTTTTTGGGCAAAATCCTGGATGGGTAACAGATGAAGGTGCAGTTGGCGACTTCCCAGAGGACTTCTAGGCTAGCTGTTTCCCCCAGTCAGCGTTCCCTGTGGAGTAGATCTTGTTAGCAGTTCAGTTATCTTTTGTTTCGCTTGATGTAATACTTGTGTTGATACTATCGTTATGTATTAAACAATGTGATGATGCCACCTTCTTGTAATTTGTCTAACTTATGTGTGTGATTGTTTTCTGGGCACACATGAGTTTTCCGCCACAATTTTATCCTTAAAATTGGGGTGTGACACCTAGTCAGGGTCTTCGACGGGAATTTCAAGGGGACCTGCGTGCGTCCAGGCAACCCCTGGGACCTACGGCGTTGCAGGCAGGCGGCGGACGAGCCCCTCCGTGACTTTGCTCGACGGTTCTCGAAGCAGCGTCTCGAGCTCCCCCACGTGCCTGACGAGGACGTCATCTCAGCGTTCCTCGCGGGCACGACATGCCAAGAGCTTGTTCATGAGCTAGGACGCTACCGTCCCGGGACGGTCGAGGACCTGATGGATCGCGTCACCAGCTTTGCTTCGGGCGACGAAGCAGTGGGGGCCTTCTTTGGCCGTTCCACGGACAAAGGCAAGGCGGTGACCGCGCCGGAGGGCTCCAGCAAGGGCAACGACGCCGAGAACGACAACAATGACGGCAACAAAAGGAAGAAAAACAAACGCAAGGGCCAGAAGGCGAAGCGTGGCGCCGATGACGACGACGACAAAGAGGTGCTCGCGGGCGCCCTCGAGCCTAAGAAGCCCCGAGGCCCCCCTGACGGGCTGTTTTCGACCAGATGCTCGAGGATCCCTGTACCTACCACAGGGGCCCCGTAAACCACAAGTTGAAAGACTGCCGACTGTTGAAGGGCTACTACTCCAAGCTCGGCGATAAGAGGGAAGACGCGCCCAAGGGAAAGGATACCGATCGACGCGGCGGAAGAAACGCAGATGGCGACTTCCCCCCGGTGCGCGACTGCTACATGATCTACGGGGGGCCGACCGTCGGGCTCTCAGCTCAAGAAAGAAAGAAGGAGCGCCGGGAAATCTTTTCGCTTGGCCACGACGCCCCCCGGTATCTTGACTGGTCCGATGCGCCAATCACGTTCGACCGTGACGACCATCCGGACCGGGTCATAAACCCGGGGGCTTACCCCCTCGTCGTCGACCCCGTCATAGTCGACGTTCGGTTCTCCAAGGTGTTGATGGATGGGGGCTCGAGCCTCAACATCATATACCTCGAGACCCTCGACCTCCTGGGGATTTCAGAAGGACAGCTCCGACCCAGTGTCGGGGGGTTCCACGGAGTAGTACCAGGAAAGAAGGCCCACCCCCTCGGGCGCATCGACCTGCCGGTTTGCTTCGGCACGCCGGCAAACTTCCGTCAGGAAACGCTCACCTTCGAGGTGGTCGGCTTCCAAGGGACCTACCACGCCATCATCGGCCGGCCAGGCTACGCCAAGTTCATGGCGATTCCTAACTACACGTACTTGAAGCTCAAGATGCCGGGGCCAAAAGGGGTCATCACCGTTGACACCTCCTACGAGCACGCATACCACTGCGACGTGGAGTGCGTCGAGCGGGGGGAGGCCAACGTCCACCTCGACTCGCTCGAGGCCTTGGCAGCTCTGGCCACCGAGGGGGCCCCAGAAGCAAAGCGTCACGCCGGCACCTTCGAGCCGGCTGAGCACAACAAGCAAATACCCGTCGACCCGACCTCGGCCAATGGCAAGACGCTGACCATCAGTACCAGCCTCGAGCCCAAATAGGAAGCAGTGCTCGTCGACTTTCTCCGCGCGAACATCGACATGTTTGCGTGCAACCCCTCGGACATGCCGGGCATACCGAGGGAAGTCGCCGAGCACGCCTTGGAGATCCAGGCCGGGTCCAGACCAGTGAAGCAACGCCTGCGCCGCTTCGACGAGGAAAAGCGCAGGGTCATCGGTGAGGAGGTGCACAAGCTTTTGACGGCCGGATTCATCAAGGAGGTATTTTACCCAGAATGGCTAGCTAACCCTGTATTAGTTAGGAAAAAGAATGGAAAAATGCGGATGTGTGTAGATTACACTGGTCTGAATAAAGCATGTCCAAAAGTTCCATTTCCTTTACCTAGAATTGACCAGATCGTCGATTCCACTGCTGGGTGCGAAGTGCTTTCGTTCCTTGATGCGTATTCCGGCTACCACCAAATTAGGATGAGAAAATCCGATGAGCTCGCGACCTCTTGTATCAGCCATTGGTTCTTGCCTATGTTACGATGCCCTTCGGCCTTCGAAACGCCGGGGCAACGTACCAACGATGTATGCAGCACATCTTTGGCGAGCACATAGGCAAGACCGTCGAGGCCTACGTCGATGACATCGTGGTTAAAACTAAAAAAGTAGGGAACCTCATCAGCGACCTCGAGACCACGTTCGAGTGCCTCCGGCCAAGAATGTGAAGCTCAACCCCGAGAAGTGTGTCTTTGGTGTGCCTCGAGGCATGCTACTTGGCTACATCGTCTCACAACGGGGGATCGAGGCAAACCCTGAAAAAATCTCAGCAGTCACAAGGATGGGCCCGATTCGTGACCTCAAGGGTGTGCAGAAAGTACAGGCTGCCTAGCCGCTCTCAGCAGATTCATCTCGAGGCTAGGGGAAAAAGCGCTACCCCCCTCTACCGCCTGCTAAAAAAGACGGAACACTTTGCGTGGACCGCCGAAGCGGAGGAGGCCTTAACCAAGTTGAAGGGCTGCTGACTTCTGCACCAATTCTCAATTCTCGTGCCCCCGCGACCAGCCGAAGGTGACGATTCCCCCGAGCCCCTCCTCCTCTATGTGGCCGCAACCACCACTCAGGTGGTTAGCGCGGTCATAGCCGTCGAGAGGCACGAGGAGGGTCATACATTGCCGCTCCAGCGACCGGTATACTTCACCAGTGAGGTACTCTCCGAGGCCAAGGTCCGGTATCCGCACATCCAAAGCTGCTCTACGGCATCATCGTCACAAGGCGCAAGCTCCAACACTACTTCCTCGCTCATCCCGTGACGGTGGTGTCGTCCTTCCCCCTCGGAGAGATCGTCAACAATCGGGAGGCCACGGGGCGCATCGCCAAGTGGTCCGCCGAACTAATGGGGGAGACCATCACCTATGCCCCGCGAAAGGCCATCAAGTCGCAAGCGTTGGCGGACTTCGTTGCTGAATGGACCGACACTCAGCTCCCGCCGGCACAGATTCAAGCCGAGCTCTGGACCATGTACTTCGATGGATCCCTCACGAAGACGGGGGCAGGAGCAGGCCTGCTCTTCATCTCACCCCTCGGAGTACACATGCGCTACCTGCTACGCTTGCACTTCCCCGCCTCCAACAACGTCGCCGAGTACGAGGCCCTCGTCAATGGGCTGCGCATCGCCCTCGAGCTCGGGGTCCGACGCCTCGACGCCCGAGGAGACTCGCAGCTCGTCGTCAACCAGGTTATGAAGGCTTCAAGCTGCATCGATCCCAAGATGGAGGCATACTGCGGGGAGGTGCGCAAGCTGGAAGACAAGTTTTACGGCCTCGAGCTCAACCACGTAGCTCGGAAATACAACGAGGCCGCAGACGAGCTGGCAAAGTTGGCGTCCACGCGCGGCACGGTACCGCCAGACGTCTTCTCGAGGGACGTCTTCGAGCCATCCGTCGAAATCGACCCGGGGGCTGGCCCCTCGACGCCACCCCTCGAGCAAGACACGGGGCTCGACTCTCAACGCCACCCCTCGAGAAGGACCCCTCGACGTCCGCAGAGGCGATGCAGGTCGACGCACACGCCTCTTCGTCATCACGGCCCCTCGACTGGCGGACGCCCTACCTCGACTACCTGACGCGAGGCGAGCTACCAGAAGACAAGACGGAGGCCCGACGCATCGCTCGGAGGGCCAAGACCTACGTCATCTACGGCGACGAACGGGAGCTATACCGACGAAGTCCGACTGGAATCCTTCAACGCTGCATCCCACTCGAGGAAGGGCGCAAGCTCCTCGACGATATGCACTCGGGGGCTTGCGGCCACCACGCAGCGCCGAGGGCCCTGGTTGGCAACGCCTTCCGTCAAGGCTTCTATTGGCCGACCGCCATTGGGGATGCCAAGCGTTTGGTCCAAGCATGCCATGGGTGTCAATTCTACGCCAAGCAAACGCACCAGCCCGACACCCACACGCCCTGCAGATGATCCCAATCACTTGGCCATTTGCCGTTTGGGCTCGACCTCTCGTGGGTCCCCTCAAAAGGACAAGTGGAGGGTACACACACATGCTCGTGGCCGTCGACAAGTTCACCAAGTGGATCGAGGCTAAGCCGATAGGAGACCCCACCTCCGAGAGGGCTGTCGAGTTCATCGCCAACATCATGTACCGGTTCGGGGTGCCTAATGTCATCATCACCGACAATGGCACCCAATTCACGGGCAAAAAGTTCACCAACTTCTGCGATGACAACAACATTCGCGTAACCTGGGCCTCGGTCGCATACCCCCAATGCAACGGGCAGGTCGCGCGCCAACGGCATGATACTCCATGGGCTGAAGCCGAGGCTGTTCAAGACCCTCAAGAATTTCGGAAAGGGGTGGGCTACAGAACTCCCCTCGGTGCTGTGGGGCCTCAGGACTACGCCGAGTCGAGCCACCGGGTTCACTCCGTTTTTCCTAACCTACGGCGCCGAGGCCGTCTTACCTACGGACCTCGAGTACGGCTCACCTCGACTTCGAGCCTACAACGAGCAAACCAGCGACGAAAGGCTCGCCAACGCCAAGGACCAGCTCGAGGAGGCCCGAGACGTGGCGCTCATCAACTCTGCACGCTACCAGCAAACACTTCGATGCTACCACGACAAGCACGTGCGCAAAAGGGACCTGGCGGTGGGGGACCTCGTGCTTCGACGGCTGCAAGATAATCGAGGGCGCCATAAGCTCACCCCTCCGTGGGAAGGCCCATACACCGTGGCCGAAGTGCTCAAGCCAGGCACATACAAGCTCTACGACGACCAAGGCAGGATCCTGGCGAACGCGTGGAACATATCTCAGCTACGTCGCTTCTACCCTTAAGGGCCTCGAGGCCTTGTTCATTTTATTGCTTTGTACAAACACGTTGAAATGAATGGGCCAACTCGTGCGCCATCTTTCATGTTACTTAGCAACTCAAGGTAGCCTCGACCCTGCCTAGCTCAGGGTCGAGCCTCCCTCGGGGGCTGACAAGGGGTAAACGCCCCCCAGACTCCGGAAAAAAACGCGTGTTTTCTTTTCAAAAATTTGACCCTCGTCTCGACTCGCGCCTCGAGTGAACTAGCGACGTCTAAATCTTAAAGTACCTCGAGCCTCCAAGGTCGGGGGGCGTCGACGTAGACGGCCACCTACGCCCCCGGGCTACGGTGCCCTACCTACGCCTCCCCTCGAGGGGCTCGCGACGTATCGAAGGAACACAGACTAAGTTAGCAGAAACTCGAGCTTGCGACAAAGAGAAGCGGTCAAACGCATTTGAAAAGAAAACAACTCTTTTCATAAACAAATCACATATACATTCGGGTCTCGACGTACCCTCATTTATGTCATAAAATTCTTACAAGGGCCTCGACGCCCAAATTTGGCACGCAGGCCTCAGTCCTCGTCGGTGCGGTACTCCTCCCGAGGTCCACGATGGCAGGCTCGACCTCGACGCCCGAGCTCGAAGGAGGAGGGCTCCCGACACCGCTGCTGGCGTCAGGAGGCAGCACGTCCTCCTCGAAGATCTTCGCGAGCGACGTCCCCGGCCTCTCCATCTTCTCCAAATTTTGTCGACACGGCGGTTGTTCCACTCCTCATCCTTCCCCTCGATCTCGATGAAGCCATTCGCGACAACGTGGACCGGGAAGCGGAAACCGGAGCGAACAACCGCGAGTGTCTGCTTGACGCCGTGATGGAGAGCTTGCCGGACACGGTCCCGCGCGGCTGCGTCGAAGAAGCACAAGGCGTCGACCAAGGCATCGCCCCGAGCCACTGCACCTTCTGCCGCGGTCACAGGAGGAGCACCCCACATGGGGCCGAGCCGGTCGAGAGAGGAGCGAGCCCGCTCCGCCACCATCGTCTCGTCTTGGAGTTGGTCCAAGAGAGCCTGGTTCGTTCCGCGGAGCTCCTCGACCGTCTTCTCGACCCCTGCGCAACAAACAAGGAAGAGTGAGACTGCGGCGTAACAAAAAACTTCGAGACCCAAACAAGAACAAGGTGTAAGCCTCACCGTCGCAGTGTTGCCCCAGTGCGGCGAGGTCGCTGGTCAGGCCCTCAGCACGCTGCTCCAGCCTGCGCTTCTCGGCCAGCGTGAGGAGCTTCTCGGACCTAAGGTCCTCGATCAGCCGGCCCGCCTCCACCAGGGCCAGATCCTTGCGGATCACCTCCTGCCGCGCCGCCCCCTCGGCAGCTCGGGCGGTGGCGGCACCACTCACGGCGTCTTCGGCCTCTTTTCTCGCCGCCTCCGCTGCGGTTCGGGCAGCGGCGGCCTCGCCACGGGCGTCAGCAGCCTCCTGCTTCGCCGCCTCGGCTTCAGCCCGGGCAGAGGTGGCCTCGCTTCGGGCGTCCGCGGCCTCCTTCCTCGACGCTTCGAGAACGGCGGCGGCCTCCTCCTTGGATCGAGCGACCTCGCCTCGAGCCACCCGGACCTCCGCCTCCGCCTCGTTAAGCCGGCTCGCCATCTGGGCGTTCCGGCTCAGCTCCGCGCGGAGATCTCGAAGCTCCGCCTCAGCCCGCGCGAGGGCTGACACCTGTGCGGACCGGCCCGCCTCCTCGGAGCAGGACCGCTCCGCCTCCGCCATAAGCACGGCCACCTCCCGGAAGATGGACCGCACCTCGCGCGGGGCCCCCGCTGGGCCGGCTGCTCGATGGGAACCACGGCAAGGGGCGGGCTCAGTGGGACGGGAAACGGCCATATCGGTCGGTCGAGCTCGATGTCGGGCAGATCCTCCTCCGCCTCGAGCTGCCCCGACAGCGACCCGCCGCCGACGGCACGGGCCCCGACTCCCTCCGTCCCTCCGCCGGCCTTCCTGTTGCGGATCGATCGAGGGAAGGCTCGACCCCGGGCCCTCTTCCCTGGCCGGGCCCTCCGGCGCCTTGTCGGCGCTAGCCGGCACCTCGGGCGCCTCCACCGTCATCGAGCCCGCGGCGAGGAGCGGCCCCTGCTCCAGCTCGTTCAGGAGGTCCTCCACCGTCGGCTCCTTCTCCGCCGACGCCTCTCCCCCCTTCCCTCCTCCGCAGCCCGGCCCGTGCTGGTCGGAGCCACAAGGGGCGCAGTCTCCTCAGCCCCAGACGCCGGCGGGGCCGTGCTCGCCCCAGCTTCCCCGGAACAGCCGTCGTGGTGAGGGGAAGGATGGCGCTCCCAGTTGGCACCATCGCGGGAGGAGGAGGAGGGGGAGGAGGCAGCGCTTCGGCGGATACGGTGGTGGCAGGCTCGATGCCATGAGCTGAGGCCCCTGCAATACGAGATGACGGAGATGTCAGAACCAGGAAGAGTACCTCGACCTGTGGTCGATGGCGACGGCCTCACCAAAATTTGCGACGATCATCCGGCCCCCTCGAGCCATGGCAGCTCGGGCCTTCTCCAGCCAAGCGGCTTCTCTAGCGGAGGAAGGTGCCATACCTCGAGGTGCCTGTGCCTCGACGGGGCTCGAGGTCTTGGCCCGCTTGGACGAAGCGAGGTCCACCTCCTGGTAGGAGCGCTTCCCCCTGAGAAGATGGAGATGGCACGCGTCATCAAAAGCAAAGAGGTGAAGCCTCACTACCGACGAGACCCAAGGAAACTACTCACCCGAAGCGGCGGCTGGGCTTCTTCCCGGAATCGCCGGACCCACTCGGGGGCTTCGAGCCCACCCCACGGCTCGAGCCCTGCGCCTGGGCCGTCTCCACAGGGCTGGGATGGGGGGAGGGCTCCCGACGCCTCCCATGGCTCGACCTCGAGGGAGAGCCCTCCTTCCGCCCCACATCGCGGGAGGGCGACCGTACCACCCTCGTGCTGACGTCGTGGCGCTCGCCCCGGCGCGGGCTCCGGGACCTGCTCCGGCGCCCGCGCTGGTGGTCGCGCCCTCCCGCGTCCGCTTCCGCGTCCCGGCGGCGGTGCGGCGATGGACTCCGGGGACGCTCGCGCCCCTGGTCACGAGACGCTCGGGGGCTCCCTCCCCGACGCTCGTGATGGCGCGGGCTCGACGCCTCTTCTTGGCGCCCGCTCCTCCGCGGGCTCGACGGCGCCCTTGACGGCTCGCGGGGGTCGGGCCCGAAACCCTTCTCGACCTGTCGACCGCCTCTCGAGGCCCGACCCCTCTCGAGACCCCCCGTCTGGGCTGACGCGGGGGCGGCCTCCGTTGGCGCTGTGGCGGAGGCGCTCCGGGTCCGGGGCTTCCTTACGACCAGGGGCACATCCGGCGCGGAGCTCGACGGACCTCGGGCCCCCGACGAGGCAGGGATCGGCGCCGCCTTCCGCGGCTGCGTCCCGCGCGACCCTTTTGTCGGTGGGACCTCCAGTGTACCCTCCTGCACAGAGGAGCGGTCAGCCCTGTCATCGACGAGCCCCGCGCGCATCAAGCGCGCATCCATCCCCTCGTCGTCGCCCTCCTCCTCATCACCACTCTCCTCCTCCGAGCTCGAGGAGCTCAGCTCGGGGGACCCGTCCCCAGGCTGACGGTTACGACGAGCCTTCGCCAGTCTCTGCTCCCGAGCTAAGCGACGCAAGTTTTTATCTTTCTCTTTCTTCTTTTTGGCATCCTTGCTCTCCTTGTCCTTCTGAGCAGAGAGGCGCCTCACCTGAGAATCCGCGGCGTCCTCCCTCACCGGGGGCCTCGACGCGCGACAAGTAAATGCCCCCTGAAGAAAGAAGAAGCGTGATGAGACAAACCACAAGACGGATGCAAACGGATCGAAGGAGGAAGAAGGGGGAGGAGGCTCGAGATAGCTCGACTCGAGGGAGGCTTACCAGGTCGAGACACCCCTCGTCGGGTGCCATCGCAACCAGGTTGGAGAGTTCAGGGACGAACGGCCCCTGGATCGTGATCGACACCCGGGAGACGCCCTCGTTCCGGGACAGCCTCTCTTCGGCCATCCTCGAGCGATTGAGCGCCTCGAGCTGAGCCTGCGGGCCCATCTCGTGCATAAGAAGGGGGCGGTCCGCCAGCGGAAGAACTCTTCGCTGGTGGAACGCCCAAATGACCGCTTGCACGGTCAGCTTCTTCTCATCCACCAGCGTCTTCATCATCTCCATCAGCGGGGCCAGGTGGCGTTGCCTGTCCGCCGCAACGCCCCAGGTCCACTTCTCCGGGCGTCGAGTGAGGACCCTGCCGGTGTACTGCGGAAGGAGGCCACCTTCGTTCCGCAGATAGAACCAATGGTCGTCCCACCCGGCCTGGTTGGTGGAAAGCTTGTATCGCAGGTACTCGCGGGGGACATTGGCCGACGAGGTCCCCGCCCTCGCGGTAATGGCAAGGGAGCCCATGCGCACGGGCCGCCTCCCGCTGGGCTTCAGGGACTTGATGAAGAGCTCGCCCCGGAAGAGATGGACGAACATCTCCCAGTGCGGCTCCATCTTCAGGTACCCCTCGCACACCGCGGCGAATATGGCGGCGTGCGAGATGGAGTTGGGGGAGAAGTGTTGCAGCTCCACCTCGAAATGGTGGGCCAGCCCTCGCAAGAAGCGGCTCGGCGGGACGCCGAGCCCCATACGGTGGTAGCGCGTGAAGCTCACCACGTACCCCTCCGGCGGGTGCGGCTCCCGGTGCTCCGCCGACGGGATAACCCACCATGCGGGTCCCTCCTCCGGGTTGGGGCGCAGAAGCCCCTGGGCCACCAGCGAGTCCATTTCGCTCTGCGTCACCTTCGACGGGCTCCAGTCCTCGGCCGGCAGCATCTGTGTCTGGGCGGCCATGACGGTGGCGCGGCGCGGATCCGAGCAGCGGACGGGCGGCCGGAAATCCCCAATCGACTAGCTCGAAGGAGAGGGCGCGTAAAGGCTACGGCGGCGGCGAAGGCAAAGGCAAAGTAAAGGGTTCTTTTTCCCCTCTTTCGATATTTATAGGGGGAAATCCAGACGGGCGGGATCTCCCACGACGTAAAAAGGTAACCGAATGCATTCAATGCGCCCCCTAACCACGCGTCTCGAGCCGGATGCAGGGTACACGCGTTACCTCTCCATTCGCTCCACTACCCGGGCCCGCCACGACCGTCGCTCCGGCTTCGCGCCCGCCGCTCTCCCCGACGGTTTCCGCCTAAAAAGGCGTGCCCAACGGGCAGAAGGACTCCCAGACGACGGAGGCTTCTTCATAAAGGTAAAAACGGGCCCCGGCCCTAAGTCTCGAAGCAGCGAAGGCTGGCCCTCGAAAAGGGTTCGACAGCCGGCTTCGAGCACCCGAGTCAGGGACACCAAGGGGCGCCACTCGCGGCATTACTCGAGGGCCGAGCCCTCGAGGCCCCTCACGTGTATCCAAGGCGGGGAGCTCGACGTGCAGTGAGATCCCCTCGGAGGGAGGCATCGAGCCACCGGGTCCTATCGAATGGACCCGGCACTCCTGCAGACTGAGCACCCATGCTTTATGAGACCGCCTCCGGGCCACAGTCGACCCCTAACGAACGGGGCACGAGCTCTCACTTGGATTCCCCGTTACCAGCTCACCGGGAACCTCGATACTCGCCCACTCGGGGTAGTACGAGGCATCCCCTCGCATCCGATCGAAAGGACTCGCGGGATGACAAGCCAGGGCAATCGGCATGCCGGACAGCTCGAGGAGCCGGCCAGTCGGTTCAGCCTGGCACCCCTCGACGAAAGAGGGTCTAAAAACTCGGACAGTTACGACTAATCTCTTTCTTTGTGTGAGCATGAGATTTTCAGGCCTCGGGTGAAAGCTCGACCCCATCTCGCCTGAGCCCTCGAGGCCAGGCCTCGAACGATCGCTCGTTCTCCGTCTCGCTCGAGCCCTCCGAGCCAAGCCTCGGACGGAGTCTCCCACGACAAAGGAAAGGTACCGCAAACATTTAATGAGACTACCAAACCACATTTCGAGCCTGTTGACAGGTACACACGGCGCCGCGATCCGCTCCCTGACGATTTCCGCCTAAAAGGCGCGCCCACTGGGCAGAAGGTTCCCAAACGACGGAGGATTCTTCGGGAAGCCCACGAGGGAGTTCTAACCACTCCCCCATGGCCTCGGGGCTACACCCGCGGAATCAAATCGACAACAACCCTCGAGACCAGTTAGCTATCCATCGAGATCCCAATCTGGAGCCCCTGCTCGAATGCAAGCACTCAAACAAGGGCTCGGGGGCTACTGTCGGTGGTACAAAAAGGGTACCCCCATCAACGCAAACACCCGAACGCTCTATCTCCGTCTCGCCCGAGCCCTCCCAGCCAGGCCTCGGGCGAACGCTCTATCTCCGTCTCGCCCGAGCCCTCCCAGCCAGGCCTCGGGCGAACGCTCATCTCCGTCTCGCCCGAGCCCTCCCAGCCAGGCCTCGGGCGAACGCTCTGTCTCCGTCTCGCCCGAGCCCTCCCAGCCAGGCCTCGGGCGAACGCTCTTTCTCCGTCTCGCCCGAGCCCTCCCAGCAAGGCCTCGGGCGAGCACGATCGCTCTCCGTCTCGCCCGAGCCCTCCAGGCCTCGGGCGAACGCGCCCCCACACCTCGAGCCTTAACGCACGGACCTCGAGCTGTACAGACAGCCGTACCAGCCCATACCACGCATTTAATGCCTTCACCTACTCCGGTCATGTCCACTAGTGCACAGCGTGTACCACAGTAACTCGGTGTAAAGGTCAAGTCTCGTTTTCACCACAAGCATGGGCAAAAGGGCACCAGTACAGCACTGTTCGGCCAGCCAGGCACTGCAACTCCTCGAGGCCGGCTACGCGCCCTCGAGCCCTGCACTGTAACTCCTCGAGGCGGCTACGCGCCCCTCGAGCCCTGCACTGTAACCCTCGAGGCCGGCTACGCGCCCTCGAGCCCTGCACTGTAACACCTCGAGGCCGGCTACGCGCCCCTCGAGCCCTGCACTGTAACCCTCGAGGCCTCCGCGCCCCCGAGCCCCCTGGCACCACCTCGAAGCCGGCTCCGCGCCCTTCGAGCACCCCTAACGACTTTCGTGCTATTGGAGGACAGGTACCCCAAGACCCGGAGGGACCCCGCCATGTACTGTACATTCCGGGATGGGTGCTGTACGGCTCCCGCCTTGTCGCGCCACCATGTCCGCGCCCGGGATGGAAGCCACGACCCAAGGACGCCTCAACAGCGACGATCACATCGGCTCCAGTGGCCCCGACAAGACAGGGTTCCTACCCTTCTCCGTATGGGGCACCATACGCCCCGACACTGTAATACTTTCATGTAACCCTGGCCTCCCCTTGCTCTATAAAAGGGGACACTAGGGCCCTCATTCAGGACGACAGACACAACACACGAGTCCACACACAGACACGAGTCGGACTCCGGTCCACGCTCACTGAGCTTGTATTCTCCCCTGTACAAGCACTTAGGTGCAAGTAATACAAGAACATCTCCCCCCGCTGGACGTAGGGCCTTCTTTGCCCGAACCAGGATAAATCCTTGTGTCCCCTTGCATCACCATCCAGGAAGAGAAGCACGCGATCATATTACTCGTTGGTGTGATACCCCCGGGTACGAAACACCGACAATAACAGAAGCGGTCTTGAGCATTGTAGCTTGCAGAAGCATTGTGCCTATTGATAAATTACACATGTTCCAACATTTATACATAAAAGAACACAAATTAAAAGTTAAATAGGCAAATAGTGTATACTTGCAGAATATATAGATCAGCTAGCAGAAAAAAGAGAACATGAGGAGGCATAATGGTTCAACACCAATATATTGCTTATACTCAGAACTACAATTGCGGTGCCTGATAGCTGCAATTTCCATTATTAGTGATGTAGTTATGTAATTCAATGTTTTATTTGTTTGGTTTCCATCAACAACAAATATTAATAGGAACAAACTAACTACCTCCCACTCAGAGCAGAATGAGAGCAAGAAAGTTTCATAACAAGAAAAAAGTTAGCAAAAGTTTTTCGAGCCTCTGCTTTGGAGAAAGCATGTGTCATTAACTAGGAAAAGCATGTGCCACATAAGAATGTTGCACATTGTCCAATAAACCAATTGAATAGAAACTATGAAACTGAAAATGGCTACAAAGCTCAGTAAAACGAGCAACCACTATGATCAGCTAGCACAAAACGATAAAATGGCGAGACAAATGGTTTGACACCAACATATTGTGTATGCTCAGAAGAAGATTAAGTCATAGCCTCTTTTGATGCCCCAGAAGAAGATGAGCTCCATAACAGAAGCGGTCTTGAGCATTGTAGCTTGCAGAAGCATTGTGCCTATTGATAAATTACACATGTTCCAACATTTATACATAAAAGAACACAAATTAAAAGTTAAATAGGCAAATAGTGTATACTTGCAGAATATATAGATCAGCTAGCAGAAAAAAGAGAACATGAGGAGGCATAATGGTTCAACACCAATATATTGCTTATACTCAGAACTCCAATTGCGGTGCCTGATAGCTGCAATTTCCATTATTAGTGATTGTAGTTATGTAATTCAATGTTTTATTTGTTTGGTTTCCATCAACAACAAATATTAATAGGAACAAACTAACTACCTCCCACTCAGAGCAGAATGAGAGCAAGAAAGTTTCATAACAAGAAAAAAGTTAGCAAAAGTTTTTCGAGCCTCTGCTTTGGAGAAAGCATGTGTCATTAACTAGGAAAAGCATGTGCCACATAAGAATGTTGCACATTGTCCAATAAACCAATTGAATAGAAACTATGAAACTGAAAATGGCTACAAAAGCTCAGTAAAACGAGCAACCACTTTGATCAGCTAGCACAAAATGATAAAATGGCGAGACAAATGGTTTGACACCAACATATTGTGTATGCTCAGAATTACAATAATACTAATCCAATCATAGCTGGCGTTGTCTGACTAGATATGGACACACAGACACTACATAGGACTAGGCGCAATAATATGCACGGTGAGACAACTAGTTTAACAACATATTGATGCAGGAGAAGTTGATGACAACAATGGCAGTGCAAGTGGAACAAAGAAAACTAAGAAGGGAAAAGTAAACAATTGAAAAGGCCAAGGAGAACTGAAAGGAAGCAATTATGCAGCTAATTGGAGTGACCAATTTATTTATGTAATTTATGTAATCAACCAGATTTTACAAGCCTAAAATAAATTATTCTGAGAACTATAATTGCATATTCAAAGAACTACAATTGCACCGACCAATAGCTGCAATTCACATTATCGACGATTGCAATTTTTGTGACCCAACATAGAAGTTTTTTCCTTTACTACTCTGAACTTAGTCATTGGTGGTTGTTAATCCAAATACACAGACAAGTAGAAGCAACCAAACACATGGAAGCCATCAGCTGGTTTGCCCTATTTAATGTATGTAGCTGCTATACTTAGTGTCGGTGTTTCGTACCCGGGGGTATCACACCAACGAGTAATATGATCGCGTGCTTCTCTTCCTAGATGGTGATGCAAGGGGACACAAGGATTTATCCTGGTTCGGGCAAAGAAGGCCCTACGTCAAGCGGGGGGGGGATGTTCTTGTATTACTTGCACCTAAGTGCTTGTACAGGGGAGAATACAAGCTCAGTGAGCGTGGACCGGAGTCCGGACTCGTGTCTGTGCGTGGACTCGTGTGTCGTATCCGTCCTCCCGAATGAGGGCCCTAGCGTCCCCTTTTATAGAGCAAGGGGAGGCCAGGGTTACATGAAAGTACTACAGGTGTCGGGGCGTATGGTGCCCCATACGGAGAAGGGTAGGAACTCTGTCTTGTCGGGGCCACTGGAGCCGATGTGATTGTCGCTGTTGAGGCGTCCTTGGGTCGTGGCTTCCATCCTGGGTGCGGACGTGGTGGCGCGACAAGGCGAGAGCCGTACAGCACCCATCCCGGAATGTACGGTACGCGGCGGGGTCCCTCCGGGTCTTGGGGTACCTGTCCTCCAATAGCACGAAAGTAGTTAGGGCTCGAAGGGCGTGGAGCCGGCTTCGAGGTGGTGCCACGGGGGCTCGAGGGGCGCGGAGCCGGCCTCGAGGTGTGACAGTGCAGGGCTCGAGGAGCGCGTAGCCGGCCTCGATGTGTTACAGTGCCTGGCTCGAGGGGCGCGTAGCCGGCCTCAAGGGGTTACAGTGCCCGGCATGGCCGAACAGTGCTGTACTGGTGCCCTTCTGCCCATGCTTGTGGTGAAAACGAGACTTGACCTTTACACCGAGTTACTGTGGTACATGCTGGGCACTTGTGGACATGACCGGAGTAGGTGAAGGCATTAAATGCGTGGTATGGGCTGGTACGGCTGTCTGGGCAGCTCGAGGTCCGTGTGTTAAGGCTCGAGGTGTGGGGGCGCGCTTGCCCGAGGTCTGGAGGGCTCGAGCGAGACGGAGAGCGATCGTGCTCGCCCGAGGCCTCGCTGGGAGGGCTCGGGCGAGACGGAGACAGAGCGTTCGCCCGAGGCCTTGCTGGGAGGGCTCGGGCGAGACGGAGATGGAGCGTTCGCCCGAGGCCTGGCTGGGAGGGCTCGGGCGAGACGGAGACGGAGCGTTCGCCCGAGGCTTGCTGGGAGGGCTCGGGCGAGACGGAGACGGAGCGTTCGCCCGAGGCCTGGCTGGGAGGGCTCGGGCGAGACGGAGATGGAGCGTTCGCCCGAGGCCTTGCTGGGAGGGCTCGGGCGAGACGGAGATGGAGCGTTCGCCCGAGGCCTGGCTGGGAGGGCTCGGGCGAGACGGAGACGGAGCGTTCGGGTGTTTGCGTTGATTGGGGGTACCCCTTTTTTTGTACCACCGACAGTAGCCCCCGAGCCCTTGTTTGAGTGCTTGCATTCGAGCAGGGGCTCCAGATTGGGAAGTCGATGGATAGCTAACTGGTCTCGAGGGTTTTGTCGATTTGATTCCGTGGGTGTCGCGCGAGCGACACCCGCGGGTGTAGCCCCCGAGGCCATGGGGGAGTGGTTAGAACTCCCTCGTGGGCTTCCCGAAGAATCCTCCGTCGTTTGGGAACCTTCTGCCCAGTGGGCGCGCCTTTTTAGGCGGGAGTCGTCAGGGAGCGGAGATTGCGGCGCCGTGCGTACCTGTCAATAGGCTCGAAATGTGGTTCGGTAGTAATATTAAATATTCGCGGTAACTTTTCCATTGCCGTGGGAGACTTCGTCCGAGGCTTGGCTCGGAGGGCTCGGACGAGACGGAGAACGAGCGTTTGTCCTGGGCCGGTCTCGAGGGCTCAGGCGAGGTGGGGGTCGAGCTTTCACCCGAGGCCTGAAAATCTCATGCTCACACGAAGAAAAGGGATTAGTCGCAACTGTCCGAGTTTTTAGACCCTCTTTCGTCGAGGGGTGCCAGGCTGAACCGACTGGCCGGCTCCTCGAGCTGTCTGGCATGACGATTGCCCTGGCTTGTCATCCCGCGAGTCCTTTCGATCGGATGCGAGGGGGGATGCCTCGTACTACCCCGAGTGGGCGAGTATCGAGGTTCCCGGTGAGCTGGTAACGGGGAATCCAAGTGAGAGCTCGTGCCCCGTTCGTTAGGGGTCGACTGTGGCCCGGAGGCGGTCTCATAAAGCATGGGTCCGGTGGCTCGATGCCTCCCTCCGAGGGGATCTCACTGCACGTCGAGTTCCCCGCCTTGGATACACGTGAGGGGCCTCGAGGTCGAGCCATGGGAGGCATCGGGAGCCCTCCCCCCATCCCAGCCCTGCGGAGACGGCCCAGGCGCAGGGCTCGAGCCGTGGGGTGGGCTCGAAGCCCCCGAGTGGGTCCGGCGACTCCGGGAAGAAGCCCAGCCGCCGCTTCGGGTGAGTAGTTTCCTGGGTCTCGTCGGTAGTGAGGCTTCACCTCTTTGCTTTTAATGACGCGTGCCATCTCCATCTTCTCAGGGGGAAGCGCTCCTACCAGGAGGTGGACCTTGCTTCGTCCAAGCGGGCCAAGGCCTCAAGCCCCGTCGAGGCACAGGCACCTCGAGGTATGGCACCTTCCTCCGCTAGAGAGGCCGCTTGGCTGGAGAAGGCCCGAGCTGCCATGGCTCGAGGGGGCGGATGATCGTCGCAAATTTTGGTGAGGCCGTTGCCATCGACCATAGGGGTCGAGGTACTCTTCCTTGTTCTGACATCTCCGTCATCTCGTTTTGCAGGGGCCTCAGCTCATGGCATCGAGCCTGCCACCACCGTATCCGCCGAAGCGCTGCTCCTCCCCCTCCTCCTCCCGCGATGGTGCCAACTGGGAGCGCCATCCTCCCCTCACCATGACGGTTGTTCCGGGGGAAGCGCCTGGGGCGAGCACGGCCCCGCCGTCGTCTGGGGCTAAGGAGACTGCGCCCCTTGTGGCTCCAACCAGCACGGGCCGGGCTGCGGAGGAGGGAAGGGGGGGAGAGGCGCGGCGGGAGAAGACGAGAGGTGGAGGACCTCCTGAACGAGCTGGAGCAGCGGGGCCGCTCTCTCCGCGGCGCTCGATGACGGTGGAGGCGTCCGTCGTGCCGGCCAGCGCCGTCAAGGCGCCGGAGGGCCCGGCCAGGGAAGAGGGCCCGGGGTCGAGCCTTCCCTCGATCGACCCGCAGCAGGAAGGGCCGGCGGAGGGACGGAGGGAGTCGGGGCCCGTGCCGTCGGGCAGCGGTTTGCTGTCGGGGAGCTCGAGGCGAGGAGGATCTGCCCGACATTGAGCTCGACCGACCGATATGGCCGTTCCCGTCCCATCGAGCCCGCCCCTTGCCGTGGTTCCATCGAGCAGCCGGCCCAGCGCGGGGGCCCCGCGCGAGGTGCGGTCCATCTTCCGGGAGGTGGCCGTGCTTATGGCGAGGCGGAGCGGTCCTGCTCCGAGGAGGCGGGCCGGTCCGCACAGGTGTCAGCCGCCCTCGCGCGGGGAGGCGGAGCTTCGAGATCTCCGCGCGGAGCTGAGCCGGAACGCCCAGATGGCGAGCCGGCTTAACGAGGCGGAGGCGGAGGCCCGGGTGGCTCGAGGCGAGGTCGCCCAATCCAAGGAGGAGGCCGCCGCCGTTCTCGAAGCGTCGAGGAAGGAGGCCGCGGACGCCCGAAGCGAGGCCACCTCTGCCCGGGCTGAAGCCGAGGCGGCGAAGCAGGAGGCTGCTGACGCCCGTGGCGAGGCCGCCGCCGCCCGAACCGCAGCGGAGGCGGCGAGAAAAGAGGCCGAAGACGCCGTGAGTGGCGCCGCCACCGCCCGAGCTGCCGAGGGGGCAGCGCGACAGGAGGTGATCCGCAAGGATCTGGCCCTGGTGGAGGCGGGCCGACTGATCGAGGACCTTAGGTCCGAGAAGCGCAGGCTGGAGCAGCGTGCTGAGGGCCTGACCAGCGACCTCGCCGCACTGGGGCAACACTGCGACGGTGAGGCTTACACCTTGTTTTTGTTTGGGTCTCGAAGTTTTTTGTTACGTCGCCGTCTCACTCTTCCTTGTTTATTGCGCAGGGGTCGAGAAGACGGTTGAGGAGCTCCGCGGAAGAACCAGGCTCTTGGACCAACTCCAAGATGAGACGATGGTGGCGGAGCGGGCTCGCTCCTCTCTCGACCGGCTCGGCCCCATGTGGGGTGCTCCTCCTGTGACCGCGGTAGAAGGTGCAATGGCTCGGGGCGATGCCTTGGTCGACGCCTTGTGCTTCTTCGACGCAGCCGCGCGGGACCGTGTCCGGCAAGCTCTCCATCACGGCGTCAAGCAGACACTCGCGGTTGTTCGCTCTGGTTTCCGCTTCCCGGTCCACGTTGTCGCGAATGGCTTCATCGAGATCGAGGGGAAGGATGAGGAGTGGAACAACCGCCGTGTCGACAAAATTTTGGAGAAGATGGAGAGGCCGGGGACGTCGCTCGCGAAGATCTTCGAGGAGGACGTGCTGCCTCCTGACGCCAGCAGCGGTGTCGGGAGCCCTCCTCCTTCGAGCTCGGGCGTCGAGGTCGAGCCTGCCATCGTGGACCTCGGGAGGAGTACCGCACCGACGAGGAGTGAGGCCTGCGTGCCAAATTTGGCGTCGAGGCCCTTGTAAGAATTCTATAAATGAGGGTACGTCGAGACCCGAATGTATATGTGATTTGTTCATGAAAAGAGTTGTTTTCTTTTCAAATGCGTTTGACCGCTTCTCTTTGTCGTGAGCTCGAGTTTCTGCTAACTTAGTCTGTGTTCCTTTGATACGTCGCGAGCCCCTCGAGCGGAGGCGTAGGTAGGGCACCGTAGCCCGGGGGCGTAGGCGGCCGTCTACGTCGACGACCCCCGACCTTGGAGGCTCGAGGTACTTTAGGATTTAGACGTCGCTAGTTCGCTCGAGGCACGAGTCGAGACGAGGGTCAAAATTTTTGAAAAGAAAACACGCATTTTTTCCGGAGTCCGGGGGGGTGGTTACCCCCTTGTCAGCCCCCGAGGGAGGCTCGACCCTGAGCTAGGCAGGGTCGAGGCTACCTTGAGTTGCTAAGTAACATGAAAGATGGAGCACGAGCTGGCCCATTCATATTCAACGTGTTTGTACAAGGCAATAAAATGAACAAGGCCTCGAGGCCCTTAAGGGTAGAAGCGACGTAGCTGAGATATGTTCCACGCGTTCGCCAGGATCCTGCCTTGGTCGTCGTAGAGCTTGTATGTGCCTGGCTTGAGCACTTCGGCCACGGTGTACGGGCCTTCCCACGGAGGGGTGAGCTTATGGCGCCCTCGATTATCTTGCAGCCGTCGAAGCACGAGGTCCCCCACCGCCAGGTCCCTTTTGCGCACGTGCTTGTCGTGGTAGCATCGAAGTGTTTGCTGGTAGCGTGCAGAGTTGATGAGCGCCACGTCTCGGGCCTCCTCGAGCTGGTCCTTGGCGTTGGCGAGCCTTTCGTCGCTGGTTTGCTCGTTGTAGGCTCGAAGTCGAGGTGAGCCGTACTCGAGGTCCGTAGGTAAGACGGCCTCGGCGCCGTAGGTTAGGAAAAACGGAGTGAACCCGGTGGCTCGACTCGGCGTAGTCCTGAGGCCCCACAGCACCGAGGGGAGTTCTGTAGCCCACCCCTTTCCGAAATCTTGAGGGTCTTGAACAGCCTCGGCTTTAGCCCATGGAGTATCATGCCGTTGGCGCGCTCGACCTGCCCGTTGCATTGGGGATAGGCGACCGATGCCCAGGTTACGCGAATGTTGTTGTCATCGCAGAAGTTGGTGAACTTTTTGCCCGTGAATTGGGTGCCATTGTCGGTGATGATGACATTAGGCACCCCGAACCGGTACATGATGTTGGTGATGAACTCGACAGCCCTCTCGGAGGTGGGGTCTCCTATCGGCTTAGCCTCGATCCACTTGGTGAACTTGTCGACGGCCACGAGCATGTGTGTGTACCCTCCACTTGTCCTTTTGAGGGGACCCACGAGGTCGAGCCCCCAAACGGCAAATGGCCAAGTGATTGGGATCATCTGCAGGGCGTGCGGGCTGGTGCGTTTGCTTGGCGTAGAATTGACACCCATGGCATGCTTGGACCAAACGCTTGGCATCCCTAATGGCGGTCGGCCAATAGAAGCCTTGTCGGAAGGCCGTTCCCAACCAGGGCCCTCGGCGCTGCGTGGTGGCCGCAACCCCCGAGTGCATATCGTCGAGGAGCTGCGCCCTTCCTGAGTGGGATGCAGCGTTGAAGGATCCAGTCGGACTTCGTCGGTATAGCTCCCGTTCGTCGCCGTAGATGACGTAGGTCTTGGCCCTCCGAGCGATGCGTCGGGCCTCCGTCTTGTCTTCTGGTAGCTCGCCTTGCGTCAGGTAGTCGAGTAGGGCGTCCGCCAGTCGAGGGGCCGTGATGAAGAAGAGCGTGTGCATCGACCTGCATCGCCTCCGGGACGTCGGACGTCGAGTGTCCTTCTCGAGGGGTGGCGTTTGTGAGTCGAGTCCCCCCGTTCTTGCTCGAGGGGTGGCGTCGAGGGGCCAGCCCCGGGTCGATTTCGACGGATGGCTCGAAGACGTCCCTCGAGAAGACATCGGCGGACCGTGCCGCGCGTGGGACGCCACGCAACTTTGCCAGCTCTGTCGCGGCCTCGTTGTACTTCCGAGCTATGTGGTTGAGCTCGCTCGAGGCCGTAAAACTTGTCTTCCAGCTTGTGCACCTCCGCGCAGTATGCCTCCATCTTGGGATCGATGCAGCTTGAAGCCTTCATAACCTGGTTGATGACGAGCTGCGAGTCTCCTCGGGCGTCGAGGCGTCGGACCCCGAGCTCGAGGGCGATGCGCAGCCCATTGACGAGGGCCTCGTACTCGGCGACGTTGTTGGAGGCGGGGAAGTGCAAGCGTAGCAGGTAGCGCATGTGTACTCCGAGGGGTGAGATGAAGAGCAGGCCTGCTCCTGCCCCCGTCTTCG